>JASISA010000040.1:600000-1200000 GCA_031771865.1 Nothophaeocryptopus gaeumannii | reverse complement strand
TCCATGTCAGCGTACACCATGAACCGAAGCAAAGAACTCTGGGGCAAAAACGCGACTGAATTCAGTCCCGATAGGTGGCTGGGAGATGGTGCTGCTAAAGCGTCGAACATGGTGACGTTTTCGCGAGGGAATCGAGATTGTTTGGGACAGAATTTGGTCATGGCGGAATTGTTGTTTGGGATCTCGTTCTTGTTTGGGAGGTATGAGGTGGGACTTGTGGATAACGGGGAGGAGGAGTTTGGGATGGTGGATCACTTTGTCGCTTTGCCGAAGAAGCCATTTTATGCGTATGTGAGGCCTAGGGGTGGATGAGGTCTCGTTGCGGTCGCCGCTGTTGTCGTGCTGCTCCCCAAAGTATCTCCAAGGTCATTCCATCAAGCCACACTCAACACTCCGTTCACACCCTTCCAAAACACCACAACAGCCCCCAGATCAACTGTTAGCGTCCTTATCGTATGCCACATAAACCACCTCTTCATCTCCTGTCTATTCTTCTCTTCCGCCTCCTCATCACTATACGTCCCCAACCCTGCCTCAACAATCCTCTGAACCGGGCCCGCAACAAGTGGCACGAACAGCAAATGTCCAGCAGCCAACCCAGCTCCAATCCCATACCACCCAGCAGCCTCCACCGACCCGGATGTTCTCGCCGAACTAGCAGCTATATTTACCTGACTCTTCAACCATCGACTCGCATAGAGTCCCACGCCGGCCGAGGTGAGGCAAGGTGTTACGATTAGCGGGACAGAAGCTCGGAGGAAGACATCCCAATACGTCGAGAAAGGTTTCCCAGCAATGCTCTTCCGCGATTCCCTATCGAGGATGTGTTGAGGCGCGAGGAAGGATCCGAAGAGGGGATATTGGAAGAGGGAGAGGCCGAAAGAGAGAGAAGACGTGCAGAGGGGGAGGAGGATGGGGATGTGTTTGCGTTCGAGAGGCATGCTGGATTCCCCGGCGCAGGGCTGATGGCGGAGAAGCGAAGAATGGAGCTGGAGATGTGAGCCTACCAGCTAGTCAACTTATACGATTGCTTTGACGTGATGGAGAGTGGTCAGAGATGTTGCGTGGTCGGAGAGAAAGCTGGAAGGATGCGAGCTCGCGTGGTCGACCGCGGAACAGGCCGCATCAATCAATATGAGACCCAATTCGCTCAAATTCAGTCGGAGCCCTTCAATTGCAATGCTACAGACATCCACGCCAGCAAACAGAGCACCAAGACCAACTCCAACACCTCCGTATACCCTCCAGGATCACTGTCATTTCAGATGTCATTCGGATCGATTGCATTGATAGTGACGGTCGCGGTCTGGAAAGCGGACAGACCAAGCGCTACACGAAGCTGTCGCCTGAGCCGCTGCGTTCGAGCTTGATCCAGGTTGAAGTCGTCCTTGATCGGCTCACATCCGTCTCTGTGGGGGTTCTTCCCATGATGGTGCTTCTGCACACCTGGTTGCCAGTTTGGATTGTTGGTGAATCGAAGATCTGGATCAGTGGCGTGGTTGTGCTCGATGCAGAGGGCGTCAAGAATCTCGAGGATCTTCTCATCTGTGCGCAAGGAGGTCAGTGATGAGCCAGTGCAGTTGTCCTCATGCGGCGAATTCATACTGGAGAGCGGATTGATATCAGCAGGCTTTGCTGGAAAGCCATCGATGTAACGATCGAAGTACTTGCCTGGCTTCGATCCTTTCTGCATCATGTTAGAATGAGTCCGACGACATTCAGCGCATCACGAGAGTGTGAATAGTACAGCACTTGCGCGATTCGAGTATCTTACCAATTGAATCAACAAATCGGAGTTCTTATCCATCGCAGCATTGTAGTTGCGAGCCGATGCATTGTGGCGGCTGCTTTCGCGTTAGTCGACTCGCCCATTACTGGCTTGCATAGATCTTGCTTACTCGATCTCTAGACACTTTCTTGTTTCGTCCGCAGCCTGCTTGTGCTCATGGATAGTGATCTCAATCTGGGCGATCAGCGCCTTAATCTGCTTTATCTGAATCCACAAGTCTCCCGTGTCTCCAATCTTTATCTCAATGTTGTTAATCTGTGTCCTGATATTGTTGATTTGGACGCGCAAGTCGATTGTTCCTGGACAGTCACCCCTTTCTTGCTTCTGTAGCGCATCTAGCACGGCGACCAGAGAATGGTTGAAAGACGACAGATCAATAGAAACCTCCCCAATCTTGGATGAGATGGCGGGTTTGGTATGCTCATGGTTCTTCGTCAGATGTGGAAAGCTGGTGCCATTGAACTTCTCGTCCGCAGGTGGAGTCGTCAGAGCAGCCGCCATTTTGCTCGTTGTCGTTTCCTGATGGGTATCTGGAAACTAGAAATGCTAAGAGGAACGCTGGTACTCGAAAGCGAGAGTGCTTAGGGGGGTGAGAAGCACTTCCGAGTTGACAGCGAGGGGCAAGACCTCAATGATTGAGGGCCCGAGTGAAGGATACCGTGACAAGGAAGCTCAGACAGTCCTTCCCATCCTCCTTGTCTGTCTTATCATTCACTTGCATGAGGCAGAGCACTGCATCTTCGCATCTCTGTCGTAAATCGAGACCACCGTCCACCTTCCTGAAAGAGAGCAGCCACATCACTCCGAACAGCGTGGAAATGTTCCATGCGTTCCAAGTATCGTGATAGCTGCAAGCCTTACAAGATGGACCAGCTGTCGATCGCGGATACCGAAAGCATATGCAGTGGCGTCTGTTGTACATGAGATACAGTGGCCTGATCATAGCTCGGTCAGCCAGCCTCAACTCTTGGCATGCAATCTGGAGACATGTGTGTCTCACTCATATGCAGAGTCGAGTCGCGCTTTTCCCCATTGGCCAGAGGAGACGAGCTGTGGCTGGCAGGATGAAGTGAACTGGAACACGCATTTTACAATTCAAGCTTTGAAAAATGTATCATGTCCATCGAACACATTATTTGGTGAATGACCTTGGTGAGCGGTTGACACGATTTAGCGTCTGCGCAAGGCTTGCGAAGATGGAATCTGATGGTAAGGTAATGCGAGTGAAAGGAGCAAGGGGGACAATGGAAGGAAGTCGTCTGAGCTTAGACTTTTGCAGGGGTCCAATGCCACGTGGGTGAATGTGGAGAGGAGGTCCATGCGCTTTCCAGCTCTTCCGAAGCGACTTCGACTCGACAGCGCAACATCCAGCACAACATCCATTGCGAGCTTGTTGCGCATATACCGTCAATGAAGGATGAGACAGCATGATCTGGACCGGCTCGGTTAGACTGAGCGCTTCTCTAACCAGCCATCTCAGGCCCCCTCTTCCCCGACTCCGTCTGGATTTTCCGGACTGTGTTTAGCCTCTTCACGGCGGAATGATCAATGCATCGATAGTGTCACTGCGAGAAGCGGCTTCTACAGCGAGCTCAGACCTGTCCGAATGTACCGATTGAGCCTTCAGAATCAGCTGGAACACCCGCTCAGATTTCGAGGCTATACGGTCTTCGCCTGCAGGTTTTGAAACACGTTCATCAGCTTCTCGCAGGTAAGCCACTTGAGCTCAGACTCCAGCTGAAACGCTCTCCGTATGTCTCGAGATTGGGCGCATACCGAGATATCAGAGCACCGACCTGTGACAGGAGTGCATGTGGCGTGGCGAGTTCTCAGAGGCTTCGCAATGGAGTGCTGTCACCGGTGAGTGGCGCTATTGTCAACATGTAGCCTGCAGCACTCTGAATATGATGGTAAAATGCGAAGGCTGGCATGAGCTCGTTGTCGGCAGAGGCGAGACCTGGGTCAAGAGAATTCACCTCCGCAATGATTTAAGTCCCAGATCCAGTCCGGCTTTCAAAGTTCTTTCTGACAGTTTCGTCGACTCCTCTTTTTCCAGAAGTCCGCCACCATCTTGAACTTTTCGTAGCCCAGTCCTACACAAACAGCACCCCAGCTGCCTGCGATCAGACCACATCCAACATGCCATCCATTGTGCCTAAGTTAGACGGCGATACAAACGCTGCGCCTACGACCAACGGTATTCCCGCGACCAACGGAGACACTGGAGTATCTCAAATCGCAGCCCAGAAAGCCGCGATTGCGCGAGGATTGCCACCGGCACAAATACAGAATGGCGTGAATCAGAATGATGACAACGCTATCCTTCGAGCAACCCTTGCTGGGGCCGGGATCGATGTTCCTGGTATTACGAGTGCCCCGAAACCGGATGATGACATTGTCGTGTCTACAGGAGGAATGGTCCATGGTCCAGGTACAGAAGAGTCGAAAATCAGCGATTTTAAAGACAAGTATACCAAGGCCAAGGATGTGGTCGTGGCAGACCTTACGAAGTTCAGGGATGATCTGGACACGGTGTTGAAAATGTTGGATTCTCACATCCACGTTGAGGATCTGAACAGTATGCTGTACGTACCGGCATGTTGACTCGGATCTGTTAAGGCAATTTTTAATATGAGGTTCTAGTCGCAACAACCAAGCCGCTCGCCAATACAACGCTTGCCTGGAAGACAGAGACAAGACTTGTCTTATGGCTTTGCTCAACAAGGACGGAAAAGAAGTCAAAGCATTGGCGGTTACCATCATTACGCTGGAGTCATATAGCGGTATGTGGACCCATGCCTCACGGACTCCAAGTTCTTTCTACTGACTTTGTCGTGGAAATAGACGATTCGAAGAGAGGACTTCTCATAGCCACTGGCACAGATGAGGCATACCTGCCTGTATTCCCCGCAGAAATTAACCACAACGAGAAGCACTTCAGCGCATATTCGAGAGCCCTGACCAAGCAGCTCCGTGTGGCAGTTGGACTGCCTCCGGTATACATCCCCGTCCTTTAGAAGGCTGTTGCGAAAGTCAAGAGTGCATCAGAATGAAGCCGCAAGTGAGAGCTCGTCAGTGCAGTGCAGTAATGGAACAATCCGCTCTTCTCGATTGTTTTCCCGTTCCCGCAAGCATCATTGAGAGCTTACTACTTCCCAGCACTCCCATCTCATCTTCAGAATCCAGAAAGCTTCTTCAGAGTGCCAGCACTTTGCGCCAGAGTAAGGTGATGTGATGTTCCAAAGTATGCAGGTTAAACTTCATGGCTTGAGATCTCTCAGAAATCCGAGCTGCATAGCTGCACGTCAGACTGAAGGCGCGTCGAGACTGACCGCCTCAGCTCTTGGCGCAAACGCCACGAGACCGATAAGAACGTTGACAGGAAGATTGATGATTCTGCTTTGAAGAACAAACTGCGACCTGGAACAAACGAAGAGAACATGTGACCTGTGCAGCATTGTACTACTGGGAAGAACGACTCTTACTCCACTCTCCAATGGTCTACTCAGGAGTCAACAACTCCGGCCTCGATTCACCTCCTCGTTTCCACTTCCACGCAGTAATGAAAGCAAACCCATGATAATCGCTGACGTCTTCATAGAACTTCGCCCCATATTGCGTCTTGAGAATCTCGCATCTCTCGTTCATGGTCCGGGCAAGTCGAGCTCTGGCAAGGACGAGTTCGGGCGGTGGCAAGCGGTCTTTCATCCTCAGTCGCACTAGACCACGTCTGATCGAACTCTGCCACCCAGAACCCGCCTGTGGATGGCCAGCCGACTTTGACCCGAAGGACCGTCACTGTGTCGCGCATGAGGTGGGTTCGGATGGCCAGTGCCTTCCACGACCTCACCACGAAGAGACGCTCTTCGCTGTCCCACCACTTTGCGCCAAAGAGAAGGAGTCTCTGGCAGAAGCTGTCCTTGTCTTCATCGTGGAAGTAACGGGTCAAGGGCGAGTTGCAGAGATCGAGACTCAGGAAATCGAAGTCCGTCGGCTCAGAATCTTCCAGCCTTATCACACCACCGCGGGAAGGCCAAGCGTATATCGATATATGTTCGTCACCGAGATAGGTTCGCACGCTGGAATGGTAGGGGCATGTTGGACCGAGACCATAGTGATATGAAGGATCGATGCCTGGAGAGCGCGCTGCGACTGTATGAGAGGCTGGTCGTTGATGCAGTAGAAAGACTGATCTTGCAGAATGGCGAGAGGATGTTGACTGCGATGACAGAGCGTAAGATCAATGATATTGTCGGCCGCAATATAATTCTGGAGGTGAGTATGAAACAAGTAGACGCACGCTGTGCCACATGGCCTACACGGCCCATACGTCACCTTCATCTCCAAGATCCTCCAATGATTAAGCCACATACTGTGGGAGGGCGGTATTGAGAGTCTAGAGAGGATACTTAACTTACTTGTATTACGGTGCTACCGTGCGGCATGTGTTAATAACGCGAAACACAGACTTTTCATCCCAATTTGTCCAAGTCACGCTCGTCCCGACGAGATTGAGGATATATGAACGCTCAGCTACCATTGTTGAGCATCTACGGCCACAGGAACATGAAAGCACGAAAACCCGTCCACTCTGGACCTCTCTCGTCGTTCTTTGTGCATCACGTGATCCCGTTTCCAGGAACCCGTTTCCATCTACTACGCACCTCTAAGCCTGCAGGCGTAGAATACCGCACACCCACTACCTACCCCCATCTCGACCATCCTACAACAATCATAGCGTATGCATTCGACTCGACGAAAGGCGCCCTTCGGATGGCATATAGTACTGCTCCCGCTGCCATGGCCTCTCGCCTCCGCTATTCTCGTACACTCATAGAGTCTACTATCCCCTTCAAGCCCGTCATCCTTACGGAGATCCCGAAACATACCGTCACACATTACAGCTGGAATGGCACGCGATATCGCCGCACTGTGGACTCGTCAGGCCCGGCCTCGACGTGCCCGAGATCACTACGTCTCAGTAGGCCGTCGCGAGAGAGTCTATCGCCTGCGACGTGAATGGAAGAGGTACCCGCCTGGCCCCTCCCCATTTGAACCGCCCTAATCATACCTTTAGTTTTCAGATTGAATGCCTTGAGCTCGAGCCACACAACGTCACAGAGCTCTGTGATCTTAAGCAGCCTCCGACTATCGACCAAATTGACGCTTTCTTACGCTACCTCGCACGTACGAGGAAGGGGAAGCTGGCGAGCAAGATATCCGTCAGAACCATGCAGAATGCTTGGGACTATCTACGACGTGACATCCGCCAAATAACTGGACAGAAGTATGCTCAAGATGACTTAGAGGAGATTGAAAATGTAAGGGCACTTAACGTTATTGTGGCGGGGTCCGACTAACGAAGTTGACTAGGTAATCAACAAGGATCTCGTGTACGAAGAAGGCCTATCATTGAAAGTGAGGCCGAAGCCCCTCGCTGACCGAGGAGTCGTTATGGACGCGCTCGAATTTCTGTGGCGCCACGACGAGAAGCACTTCGATCAGCCACGTATGAGAGCGCAGATGGCACTGGGGGTGCTACTGTTCTGGTTCTGCGGCGTTCGCACTGGCGAGATGGTAGCAAGTAAAGAATATGGCGACAACAACGAAGGCTTGCAATGGAAAGACGTCCATATTTTCCTGAACCCGGGCGACGACGGCAAGCGCTACTTCTCCGCCTACATTACGATTCGCAATCGTAAAGGGCGACGAGGTCGGGAGGACGGGTGCGTGCACGTCACCGCAATGTGAGGACACAAGCGCTAACACATCCCAAGCGATCAGGAAAACCTTTGCGAGGACCTCGAAACTCGTTTGTTCTGCCCAATGACGCTTGTTCTCGCTCTCGCCATCGCGGATCGAGCTGTCGTAGGGATCAACAGCGCAGAGGACCTCGAAGCCGTGAGATTCGACCCGAACTGTGCAAGACGAGCTTTAGCGATCCGGCCGGAAGCAATGGACATACCGCTTCTTCGGAGAGCCGGCCATGGACGTTGCGCTACCATTTCTGATACGCGAATCATGGAGTCAGATGCATTCTCTCGCAACTTGAAGCATCTAGGGTGGAGAGCTGGCTACATTGAGGATCTGCTTCCTTACGCCCTCCGCCGCGGCTTTGCTAACGGCATCGACAGTATGCTCACGCCCCATGCACAACTATTCGTTCTGCTAACAACGCTTCAGAGCATCTCACAGCTGGCGAGAGAAGCAGACACGTGGGTCATCAAAATCCAACGACGTTCGCATATTACGCCTCTCGCATAGCCCCCTGCGATGTGCAAGCGTTCATGGCTGGTCGTGCCCCTAACCAGGGGCGTATCGACTTCTTCCGTTCTATGCGGGCGCACATCGATCGCTCTGCCCCGATGCCTCACAAGTCACGTCTGGCCGACTCGCGATACAGAGGTGCATTGCTTC
The DNA here is from genome assembly GCA_031771865.1 of Nothophaeocryptopus gaeumannii. Lineage (NCBI taxonomy): Eukaryota > Fungi > Ascomycota > Dothideomycetes > Mycosphaerellales > Mycosphaerellaceae > Nothophaeocryptopus > Nothophaeocryptopus gaeumannii. The sequence goes on along the minus strand of JASISA010000040.1, from coordinate 1,191,794 downwards.
AGGATGCACACCCGGACTCTCAAATCCAGGAAAGTCGTCGCGAGCACTTCGAGAAACCTACAGACGTGTTCGAGGGAGTCGCTACACATGTTCCCATCGGCAAGCCGCTTCCGCGAGGGCCAACTTCACCGCAGCTGGCGAGTCTTCTAAGGTACGACCGTGGACGTGCCGCCATCGTCGAGAGTCTCTTCTCCGAGGTTCCCGTAAGTGTCTTCGATGCAGTCCGGGCTGTCCTGTTGTACATTGAGCCGCGTCAGTGGTATTATCCCAACGCAGAGCCAGTGAATGGCGCTTGTCCTCTGTGTGGAGAGAAGGACGAAGGCAGTGGCAGTCGATTCCCCCTGCATCTGCTAAAGTGCTTTTGCAACTCTCAAAGCCCGGAGCACCGGTTCTGCTTCGCGTGCGCTGAGCATTTCTCCGACTCTGCAGCCTGGAACGAGCATTGTCAGGCGCATATCGATGCTATGACCCTGCGATGTGGCTTATCGACATTGAAAGGTATCGTCCTAGAGCCAGGTCTGTGTCCATTTTGCCTAGGCAACGACAATGTTCGCCCGGCTGCGCGGTTCGATCAGTTCTATGACCACGGCAAGCTTGTCGCTCATCTTGAAATGCACCTGCGCTCCCAAGCTTGGCCTCTTCCTTGCCCGCATCCTTTGTGTCACCGCGAGGGCTTGGGCTTGGTCTTCACTTCCGCCTTGGACTTTTGGCGACATCTTGAGGAGGCCCACGGGCTTTCACCTGCTCACATAGCTGTTCGCCCATCTCCAAGTCATCGTAAGGGAGGCGCAAAGCCTGCATCATCACAGACGTCCACCATCACGTCAAATACAAATGCGTCGGATGTTGACTCGTGGCTGGATCCGCGGCTCTGCACGTGTAACGACCACCCTGTGGATATCGACACTCCTATCGAAGAGCAAACAAGGGACCTGGAAGCTCAAGCGGCTACACGGACGCCAGACCAAATCATTTGCTGCGACGACCAGTCGACCACGCCGTTTCTGTGTAAGATTGATGATTGCCACTCATCGTTCACCTCCTTGGATCTCTTTTGCGAACACGCTAAAACACACGTCGGTCGATGCTGTCCCATAGCGCATTGCGATGCATGGCATCGTAGCCTCGAGGCGCTGAAGGTCCACCTTATCGCTAAACACGGCATTGGTTTGTACGTGTGCAACGAGATCTCTATGGAAGACCCCACCCGAATCTGCGGAAAGCCCTTCCGGACTGCAGCAAGCCTGCAGGATCATGTTCGTTTTCACAAGAAGACGGAAGATTTTCGTTGCCAGGTGCATTGGTGCCGCAAAACCCACAAGGACGCCGATGCGCTTGAGCGCCACACCCTAGTTGTGCACAAGGGTATCTCACCCTACGCTTGCCCCTGGCCTGGTTGTTACCGACGCTTTCAACAACGTTGCCGGCTTGCTGCGCACGAAGAGAAAGCTCATAAGGTGCCGCGAGTAGCAATGAGGCCGTGGCGAGAGGAAGAGTACCGATGCCAAGAATGCTTAGCGACTTTTCCGAATTGGAAAGCCCGTCGAACGCACCTCGTCTCAGTGCACAACAAAAGCAAGTTCGTTTGCGTATGGGGCGCTACTGAGACAAGTCCCGAGGATGGCTGTGGTCGAGCATTTCGCGACGACGTTACTCTGCAGAGACATCTACGCTCCCACGAAAAGCGACTAGCCAAGGCCAATAAAACGAAGCGACGTCGCCGCGAATGCGAGTACTGCCCTTCAGCTTTCGATTACCCTTCGCAACTTCGAAAACACATTGACAGTATGCACAAGTTCGGATAGTCCGAGAATAACAGTTCGATCCTCTCTTCTTTAATGAGCTCGCAACCGTGATTTTCAGCAATCTTTCCAATCGCTGTCGGCATCGCTACCTTCAAAACAGGCTGCAAAAGTTATAGAAGCGTCTGCCTCGGCCTTCGTTAAGTCTATCTTCCACGTGTTCGGGAATCTGACGAGGAAGGTATGCCAAGCCAGGTTGTGCAGTCTTGCGCAAGTGGACGGTGGACGGCGCGAGTGGACTGTCCGGATTATCTCCTCTGATATTTGATCATGCATCATCTGCTTCCGTCTGGTGCGTCAACGCTCCTTCGCCCATCACAATGGCGCTTCTAGACTTTCCGAATGAGCTCGCGTACCGTGCTCTTTCCTACCTACAACCCTACGACATGCGCGGCTACACCTATGCCTGCCGGCATTTCTTACGGCAATCGAATCACTTGCTCGCGGATGGCAAGACGCAGCACGCCGACCTACCAAGTCAGCTTTGGACCCAAGCATTTCGCCGACTAACGTCCATCCCTGCGTGCCGAGACGCACGGTGTGGCGAGACATCATGCGGCCTATCGCCGGGCAGCGAGGCTCAACTTAGCCGCTCAGAGCGGCGCGTTCCGAGGGCTTCTAGAAGTGTCTGCGACAGCAACGTGGCCTTCTTTCCAACGAATGTTCTTCTCCCCTCCGTACTTTATCGTAAGTGACTCTCATATTCCACAGGATGGACAAGGCTCGGGCACTTGCAGATCACAGCGGGGTCCCATCTTCGACGCTCCATCACCGTGCTCGTGGACAACGCTCCAAGGAAGACGAAGCACAATGCCAGCAATATCTCACGCCATCAGAAGAGAAGGCAGTCGCCGATTTCGTTTTACAGATGTCTAACCTCGGATACCCTGTGCGAATGAAGTACATGCCATGTATAGCCTACAGTGCTACCCGATATAGGCCCGTGTCTGAAAGGCCACCGAAATTTCCGAGCAAGAACTGGGCCAAGGCGTTCGAGAACCGCCATCCCGAGTTGAAGGCCATGAAAGTAAGAGCGCTTGATTGGAGTCGACATGAGAAAAACATCTGTGACAAGGTTTCGCATTGGTACGAAGTGATAGGCAACGTCTTACAAGACCCTGCTATCGTGTCGGAGAATGTGTACGACATGGACGAGACCGGAGTAATGCTCTCCATGCTAGGCGCTGTCAAAGTGCTGGTGGGCAGAAACGACACACGGGGCTATAGAGGCGCGCGTGTGAAGCGAGCGACAGTGACAGCTATAGAATGCATCAGTGGTGACGGTAGGTACTTGAGCCCCATGATCACCTGGCCAGCCTCTACACATCGGAGTAATTGGACGACCTTTCCTACACCCGGGTGGCACTATGCGTGCTCCGAATCCGGGTATACCGACTCCAAGATTAGCTTGGAGTGGCTGAAGCGTGTGTTCGACCCTCAGACCAGAGAACGGGCAAGTGGAAAAACACGGGTTCTGATCTGTGATGGATTCGGCACGCATGAAACGCTTGAGATTCTGGAGCACTGTTTCGCTAACCAGATCCTCCTCTGTCGTCTACCTTCTCACACATCCCATAAGCTGCAACCCTGCGACATTGGGGTGTTCGCCCCACTTAAAGCAGCCTACCGTGATAATGTCGAGCGAATGGAGCGAGGAGTCAACACGATCGGCAGGCAACATTTTACGTCCTTATACAGCCGTGCAAGAGAGAAAGCGTTCATAAAAAGGAACATTCTCGCGGGTTGGAGCAGTGCTGGCTTGATGCCTTTCGATCCTGAAAGAGTGCTCCGAGACATGCGAGTGCTCTGTGCTGAATCGTCAACGAGAACCACCATCGTGGAACTTCCGCGTCGTCTACCGGACTGGCCACTACGGACGCCTGCCACACCAGCATCTGCAGGGGCGTTTAGATCGCTACACGATCTGATCCTCACACAAGATGCGTGTCTGCTCGATGAGACCAGCAAACAAAACCTCGAAAGACATCTCCACAAGCTTGCTAAGGCAGCCCAGGCGTTATTCGCGAGGGGTTCCCTACAGCAAGACCAGATCCAATTCTTGCTAAAGACTAATGATGAAGCTAAGGCTAGACGGTCGGCCAAATCGACGATTCTTGGCAAGGCAAAAGTCATGAGTTTTGAGGATCTCGTCGAGGCCCGAGCGAAGCGACAGGGAAAGGAAGCAGCTAAAGAGATGAAGAAGGTCGCGAAGCAGGGTCGGAAACGAAAGGTTAACGATGTAGAGTCAAATGTGTCGCAGCCCATGTCTAAGGTCGTGCGGCTTGCAGACTCACCAGAGTACATCGAAGGCTGCGTTGCGCCAGTGGCGCGGATGTGGTAAAGGAGGCGACTCACGCGAGTCACGCCAACGGTGTGAGGCGGGATGATTTCCCGGCATCTCCCACGTGCCTCGTGCCTCAGCTTCTAGACGTTCGATTTGGGGAGAATAGTATATGTACACCCAAATTGCCATGGCTGGGAACAATAATTGGAGAAATGTACGTCATGTCGGGAGACAAGGGCAAGGATTGAGCATGTGGTTGCGAACGGAAGGATAGAGGACAGACCGAGTACAGGAAATTTCTGTGATACAGTAACCGGCGATTGCAGTGTCATTTTTCGCATAAGCTATATTGATTGTGTAACGTAACGTTATATATTGAATCTGTGCAGCATATATATCGTTTCTAGAGAGCATATATATTAATTCTGCATCGAACAAGCACGCTAAGCGTGTTCCGTGGCTGCTCGCGCATTACTAAAGCAACTCAGCAGCACCTTCCATGCGCCCTGTCGATCTAACGGGAACTATGGCGCCACGCCTCGCACAAACTCAAGGGATGCAGCTACATGATATGATACGAATCGCTTCCCTGCCCGATAAAGACATCGCTCGAGTCGTCAATTGCAGCATATATACAAACTATCCTACTATATTCCTCCAGTCTCGTCATAGAGTCCTAGCCGAAGGGATCTTCATAGTCGTTGACCAGTTGAACGAAGCTCTCTCTCTCTCTCTCTCTCTCTCTCTCCGAATCAGAATGCTTCAAGTCCACCTGGAATCAGGAAACGGAAAACGGACTTCAGGTTCTCGGGTCTAACGCCCGTCAGACAGATCCTGCACAGGGCTTGACCTAACGCTAGGAAAGCTTTCGCGTCCCCAGAGGACGGGAAAGGTAGTATTATGTCAGTTGGCCTAAACGGTATGTAGATAAGCTTTCTAATCTAGTTCTACATTCTGGTCTTCGAGAACTTGGAACTTCGGGCATCGCGATCTAGGAGTTAAGAAATAGAATTCGAATTCTGTAAACAGGTCTTCGGATTAGACCTTGGAATCTAGAAGGCGCTAATTGCAGGTCCGAACTGTGACACGGATAAGAACCCCATCGATTCCGGACCGAAGGAACTGTAGACGTGATTTCGCACACTATGGCTATTCGTCCTTTATCGAGCAAACGCAAAGACATGTTTCGAAAGCGTAATCAGACAGTAACAAAGAAGGCAAACGGACTGCGCGCTCCTCGCGCGCGCCCGCGGGACCTGCGCCGCCGGTGTCGGGAGGCGGGCTCCCGGGATCTCCGCCGGCGGTCCCCGGGGGCCCGGGGAGGGTTCTGTCCGCAATCCGGGAAACCGACATGCACACCAGCTGGGGCGGCCGATGCAGCTCGCACGGACAGCCTCCCCGGGCTATCCCGGCGGCAGCGCGCGTCGGCAGGCTGGGGTCATGTGCCAGATGGGGGCGGTGAGTCATAGGTAGCGCGGGGCATACCCTGCTCTCCGGGCAGCCGGGACACAGAGCCGTCTGTCCCGGCGTGTGTGCACGTCGGTGGATGTGGACTCGTCCGCCACTTCCGGGTCTTCCCATGAGTGGGGACGGCGGCCGCTTGGCGGAGAGCGCTGAGCCAAAGCTCTGATTGGTAGGAATCTACTAGAAGGTTGGACGGCGGCAAAGCATCCCATTCCTCCCTGGACGGGGGTTCGAGCGACGCGGGGGATCACGTGACTGTGTGCAAAGCCTTGAGCCTGGGGCAGACACGTCTGCAAGAGGACGGAGCGACATGCCCACTACATGTGGGTCGCACACTGATCCTGGAGAGTCTGTGACAGTCCTGGTCGCCGGAGAGGGATCTGGCGGTCTGACGCGACTCCCGTTTCGGAATGGACGGCCCTCCCTTCATTACGTGATCCCGATTCCCGGATCCCGTTTTCCGCCCTCTGTATAGCTAGCTGTTCACTTAGTGTAGGACGCTGAACTGCTTGTTGATACTCTACGCCTCCGATTCCTCCTCGAAGGAAAACACCAACATAGCGAGTATTCCAATTTCTGGAAAACAGTTGTCCAATAGTACTAAAGGATCATTCCTGAGGTTGCCATACGTTTACTGAATGACACAGACCAATGGCAGACGCTGCTGGGTCTGGTGCTGGTGCTGGTGCTCGGTTCCAGACTGCACGTGACTGGTGTCCAAACCCGAACCCGAGCAGGTTGAAGCTTGGCGTTCAACCTGCTCGGGCAGTCCCGCCGTGACGTGACGTAACGCCTTCCGCGCCTGCTTCGCGTATTTCGCGACTCGACAACTCCACATGCTCGCATGCGACTACGCTGCCTACACCGTCACTGTCGAACGTCTACGATTGCGCCGCCCTTAGCATCCCCGGCGACATAATCGAAATTCGCTCAATCGCCGAATTCTTCGGTGCAGAACGACCTTCACCAGAAAGCCGAGATTGGCTTTGCACCAGCTACACCAACATGGTATGGGCAAAAAGTGCGCACTGTGCGGACTCACGGGTACGTCCAGTCTCGAGATCTACAATCACCTACGCCGAGGCTGCCAATACTCCGTCAGAGGACTCACAGATTTCGAGGTGTCAGCTTTGATCCAAGATGAATATAACGACTCTGAAGACGCAGAGTGGGAGGAGGAGGAGGACAATGATGATGATGATGATGATGATGATGATGATGATGATGATGATGATGATGATGATGATGATGGTACTTTTGACGGGACTAGCGGACAAATTGATAGGAGGCAGATCGTTACACAGATGCGAGCTGATTCATCATCCGGGTTTCGGTACATCCGCTCAGCACCTACGACGACCTCTGGATAGACTTGGACTAGGTCGCATTGTCTAAGACTCACGACAGTATTCCGGCGTTCAGAAGCCACGATTGCACAGGACGGCGTTTATCTTGACGAAGAAGTCGACTCAAGATGGCCCGATTTTGCTCCTAGCCGCCTTTCTCCAGCCTGGAAAGATCGCAGAGGCGTTCTCTAACGAGAAATCAGAGCTCTACCCCGTCACATGATTCGTGTAGGTGCCAATGCCGATCACGAAATGTTGTTCTCGCTGACTCCCAGCATCTGGTACAGCATGTACACGCGCGAGTTTCCTAACATTTGCCCTTCGTTGCTCGCGGTGGACTTTCCCGCCGAGGATCTAGGCCTGTATAATTGACTAGTCGTTAGCTAGTCGCATATGCTAATAGTCTGCGAAGCTATGGGGGCTCTTAACAACAACACTTCTAGCTGAATTTCACTAACTTATGTAGGTAATTTTAGAGAAGTTCCAATTGCAGCCTTTTGAACTCTAGGCCTTAATTTTCGTCGAAGGTATCCTTGAATCAGAGCTATGCTTCACGTGCTATCATCTTCATCAGTGTTCGCTGAACGCATCGACACAGATTATAAGACTTTGTTCCCACGGATCCTTCCGACGGACTGCGTTGCGGAATCGCTGTCCTGAAATCATGGCTCCACTGCACATTTCCGACTATCCTTCCTCGGCCCCGAACTCTTTCCACGCCTCGCTGAAGTCCTTACTCCGGTCCTTTCTAGCGGCACTAATGGCAGACAGTCCGGTCTCTTAACAGGCATCGCCTTCTTCGCCATTACCGCGATCCTAGCACTGCGGCGTAGGGGTTTGGGCAGTCGTAAAGACTCGCCTGAAGAGATGTTCATTACCTCGAGTCCTTGAGTCGTCCTTGTTCCCGATGTTCGTACTACCGCTGCTAAAGCGGATATCTCAGGTGCTGAAGAACTAGCGACAACTTCTTCACGACTGCCTTTGAGTCTCTTGGGTGGTGGTTGTTCGTTATTAAACGAGCTGCGACTCCGCTTGTGTGATTCGCGCGTTACCGAAGGAGAAATTGAGGGTGTTCTCTGGGCTGAATCCGACTGTTTGTCGCCTTCAGCATGCGTGTGTTCCTGAAAATGCTGCCCTTGGACGTTTTCTGATTGACCACGCTGAAGTCTTCTGCTGCTATACCGGTCGTCCTCGGCGCTGTTCAGGGAGGCTAATTCGAGCAAAATAGACGGAATTTGCTGTTCGATCCACCGTAGCAATAAGCAATAGCGATCTGCTTCGTCCTTCTCACAACGATATCGCCTTATCGCCTGAAGGAAGTCGGTGATAGCGTCGTTTCGCGTCCTGATTGACTTGTGTGTCTCCTTAGCCGTATTTATCGTAAATTGTTCTACTAAAAGCCGTTGTCGAAGTTTTGTTGTGGAGCCATCTTATTTAGCAATAGCTCTCTCGATCGATGCTGCAGCTGCCGTTGCCGACTGTACAGCCTTCTCGGCTCTTTCTTCTTCGCCGGCCCGCTGAAATGATGATTCGATATTGCAAATAACATCGTACGTCTCCTCAGGTCGCAAGTTGTTCGACTCTACAAGCTTTTTCCAAGCATTATCGTGCCGCCGCTGGAAACGTTTGACAAAACTTGCTGCTCGGTCGTAGAACCAGTACTCGTAGCCGAGGTACTCGATCCAGGTAGTCAGCTTGTCTCAGGGGTCTTGTTGGTCCGGTAGGTATGGTAATAAGGCCTCCTACCATACTGACCAAGTTTAGCATGTGATCATACCATCTATACCGTTGGTTACCGACTTATTGTAGGTGAATGTAGCCATCTATTCGACCTCGTCGTCGCCCTGGTTGTTGTTCACGACATCAGCAATATCCTCATTTATCAGCAGGTCCTCAGCCGTCTTGAAGTCCTCAACTATCTTATCTTCCTCGTCAAACGCAGCCAGCAGTATGCCCTCTTTATCCTTGTGTTTAGGCTGCGGGGTCCCCACCAGTCTCGTAGACACATACACGCTTCTCGACGTCCTTGGCTCGTTGAATCATGTAAAAGAAGGAGTTCCAGCGCGTGGCGTTGTTGAGAACAAGCTGAAGTTGTAGAATTAGCATGTGAAGCTCGGAGGTGCCTTGCGGTATAGAAATCGTCATCGAAAAGAGCGACACTTGATTTGGCTTAGTCGCCGCCAGCGCCGTGTTTAACGCGTGCGGGTTAGCCAACCAAACACTCTGGACACAGTGGACCGGAGTCCGCTGAGCGCGGGGTGCACGATCCTCAACTTTCGAGCTTCTGAACTTACTTACCTTAAGCACATTGTATTTCGACCATTTTCCACCCATCTTGATTGCAGCAAACGCCTCCAACCTCTGTGGCGACGACCGAATATAGCGGATGATATTATGGAGCTTTCGATCGTTTGCTGACTGCCGCTGGACTTCACGACTTTCTCGCCCTTGCTATTAATGCTGTGGTGTTGAGACAGGTGATGTAGAGCGCCTCGAGTTCCATTCAAGACGTTCAACTGCTGATGCCGGCCTTCTTTTTTCGCAGAGATAGCAGTAGTATCCCGCACGTTATCCGAACGCAGCAGCGCTTCGCCAAACTGCCAGGCTGGACTCCATGTCTTTCGATCCTCACCAACACCTTGTTGATGCTTCTTGAGGCGCGCATACTCGGTCTTTCTAAGCTCGAAGGTATCCGGATGAGAAGAGGCGCAGTAATTGGGGTTCTGTTCGCATAAGACGATAGTAGCTTCAGAGCTACCAACACCTAGCCACGACAACACGCTGGGCATGGCGAGATACGACAGTATGAGATATTGGTAAAGAGATGGGAAGATTGGATACATTCACGGCGAAAACGCGTCGATTTTTCCCATACGCGTACCGCCCTTGGCGCCGGCGAGTATGCCGACTGGCTGCGCAATGGATACCGAGATAGGAAGTTGGTAACCATGGTTACCGGTAGCATTTACTCACCAGCTACCATATTGACCGGTAAGCATGTGATTGCCCTACTGACTATACTATTGGTTACCAATAACCAGGTTCTACCATCTATACCGGACCAACAAGACCCCTGGCTTGTCTTGCCGGTCTAGGTTGTGTTCGAGCTGGAAAGATCGAGTGAAGCCGTACTTGGTCAACCGTGCCTTCATATTCTCCGTATACTCTTGGAAGCCCCATTGCCCGGTCCACTCCGCCGAAGCCGGGTGCTCAAGAAACTCTTCCCAGCTGTCCCAGTTTGCAGCCTTTATTAGCGTCCATTCGCTTCTGACACTCTCCCTCCTTATAATGCACTGGAGCCTTCGGAACCTTTTCCATCTCAACAAATGACAGCCACAGAACGAAGTCCGCTCAACTTTGTTATCGACCTGTTGCCGCCAAAACAAAATGATGTCGCGGTATTGGTCATGCTGGAGGTACTGTTCTGGATTTTTTAAGAATTCTTCGAGGAGACGAAACGGGTATGGAGGGCGCCCACCGGAATCGATTAGGGTAGCGTAGGATTGAGTCTCCTGGTGGAGATCTTCGAGATACTCATCCTCAGAGGATGGAGACGGTGCCGTTGTGGAAGGTGATGGCCATCTCTCTAACGGCTTAGGGTCAGCAGGCACAGTTCCAAGTCGAGCGGCGACTTGGTCGAGGTCGACTGCGTGTGATTGGGTGGCTCCGCGTGAGTCTTCTACGACGTCCCTAATCTCCTCCGTCAGAAGCGGGAACGTGGGCAGACAACATAGACACTATTGTTTACCTCAATCTCTGCATGAACTCAGACGGTATGTTCTCGGGGTCTTGCACACTCACGGTTCTAAGCGCGACGTAAGCAAGGCAAGAAGAATGCGGAGCGAACGACTGTCCGCGACGACAGTGCCTTACCGTCCGTTTTCTTCCAGGTATCGGTCAAGTTCTTCATTCGTATACGCAGCAATTTCGTGGGCAAATGGCTTCGGCGCTGCAATGATATCGTAGTCTGCCATCATATGACATTGATTGTGAATGTGTGTAGGGTGCTCAGTTTCCGTTTCAGCGCCTAGACGACATGGAGTGGGACGTCGCGGGAAGAACGGGCCGCCGTGGCCCCCACCCTCTTCGCCGAGTGTCTGCATACCCGTAGCATCCAATTTAGCACGCGCAGTGCACACGTGTGCCAGCGACTCAACAAGCCAATAATAAGACTTCCAGCAGGGCTACTACGAGCCATACCTGCATGCCTACTCGCGTCGTATCAGGACTGTAGGCGGCAGCAGCTTGATTGGGCACGGTGAGCTCCCTAGAGCATCGAGTAGATCTGTACCCTGCGACGCTCTTGTATGCTGACCACTGATATAATTATTCCCCGCCACTATGGTAGAAGAGATAGCCACTGTTGCTCAGCCTGTCTCTTCATTATTGGGTGTGTACACACTTGTCTTTTAACCATGGAAGATCTTATTGCGTGCTTATATCCCTTCGGTGAAAGTAAAGACGGCTTTGCAAATCGCGCGGTGTTGCTGCCTCTGAACCACCAGCGATACTTCGATGCGGGAAAAAAGTTACCTGAGTTGCCTGGCCGCAACAGCCGTGAGTCGACAGCCCCACCGGATGACAGCGAGGTCGACGATACGACAGATGTCCACTCTAGCGATGGACTGCAATTGACATTCACCTATGGGCCGAAAGCCGGGCCCGGATTTGTCCTTGGAGCCGATCCTAACAGTTGTGATATCGTCCTTCCCGCGCTACCACGCATTAGCCGCCGCCATTGCTACTTGACCTTCGACGCAGAGCGACGATTGATCGTGCAGGACTGCTCGACTTACGGGACAGTCGTTAAATACGACGGAAAAGGAGGGCAGAAGCGTCGCCACTTCAAATGGATTATCGGCGGTCATAGAGTCCTCAACGATACAAAGGAGATAGTTCTTCAACTCGACCCGAATCTCAAGTTCCAGATCGTCGTCTCGAAGCCTTCATTTCCGGATTTTTATTTTGAGAACGTGGACGAATTCCTAAAGGACACTGCGGCGAAGGCGAGCCTGCCTTTAGGGGCACTTGGCATTCAAAGCAATTCTTCAACGGCAGCTCCCAGTGGAGTACACACTCCTAACCAAGATCCTATCCTCCTCGAGCAAGAGACGCTTGGGAAAGGAGCTTTCTCGATTGTAAAACGCGTCTGGGACGTTAGCACCGGCTTTGAATATGCTTCCAAGAAGTTTCACAGTCTTCAAAGGTCCGACTGGAGGAAAGAGGCATCGCTTATGCGTCAGATCTCGCATGTGAGTATGGCATTTATTGCAGGTGCAACCGATTTCTTTCACTAACGTATTATTAAGGAGCATATGGTCCGGCTACATTCCGTAATAGAAAAGCCGCAACCCCAGCTGATTCTAGAATACCTTCCTCTCGGAAACCTTCTCCAGCAGCACCAGCAGCGAGGCATCTCTGAAGACGAGGTCATAACCACCTTCACGAACAGATCCCACCAATTGTGCATCGAGATATCAAACCCGAAAATATTCTCGTCCAGTCTCGAGACCCTTTCCGAATCAAATTCGGGGACTTTGGTCTATCTAAGGCAAGCGAAGATTTAAAGACGTTGTGCGGAACCAGCATGTATCTTGCTCCTGAGCTCGCGATGTTCTATGGGTCCAACTCCACTTCAGATCTGAAGTATACACACACGGTTGACATCTGGTCGTTTGGAGTGGTTATCTTCGAGTACTTCTACGGGCTTCCCAATCCTGGTAGAGGCGCAGGATTGCCTTGGTGTGAGAAGATAATCAAGCGGCTGAACGACTGGGAGTCCAATGGCTTGGTTGATCTCCTGTTAAATATGGTCGTCATGGATCCACAAGAGCGGAAATCGGCTAAGAAGTGCCTAGAAAGTGCATTGGAGCTGGAGTCCCCGAGCGGACCTTCGACACCCAAGCCGACCCAGCTATGTGCAGATGCCCTAATCCCTACCGAGAAACTCTCTACTTGGGAGCTGAACGAGCTCCGAGCCGGCCGTGTCGTCCATAGATCTGCTGATCCGACCTCACAAGCGACAGTGAGGCTAGTCGGCAAGTCCAAGCGGCAGAGGTCACCGGGAGAAAACTCTAACAGAAACCGCCACAGCGTAAAGTCCTCCTCTTCTCTATCGTCTATCTCAAGTGGGCCGGTACACTCCGGAAGTAGAAACACAGCATACGAAAGGATGCTTGGATTTCTTAAAGATATCCAAAGTAAAGACGGCAACTATGGATATGTCGACTCTCGGACTTCTACCTTAATGAACGCCTTGTGCCAACACCTCCAGCGGCTGAAGATAGCTCAGCTCAGGACCCACAACGACTATGTTACTGAGCGGACCATCATTACGGCAGTTGCTCAGTCTCGGGAATTCACTATTGCTAGCTTCACATCCTCCGATCTGGCACACTCGGTGGCGGACTTGGCTGATTGTCTTACCCACATATTGGAGCTAATGAGCCCTGAGCCAACGTCCATGCCTTCCCAAGATGACCGAGAGGTCCAAGGAAGCCAACGCATCAAGAATTGGCCAGATCAAATTGACTCCCTAGGATCTAAATCGCACCGAGAAGACGCAAGGAGTCCGGCACGAGCTACACCAAAATCACGCGAGAGCGGGTTAGTGGACGGCACCTGTAGTTGGTCGACTGCTGCCGATCGCAGCAAAGGAATAACGTATCCGTCTGGTTTGCTGGATGCAACAGACATCTCTGGCTGTACGCCTCCGACGTGTTCCTGACCTACTCCCTACTGTCGAGCTTGCATGTAGAAGAGCATAGTCGGTCGGGGGAGAACGGCTGGCTATTTGCACTATTCCATAACGTATAATCTGGTACTCAAAACGCGCAGTTATAGCTGCTTGCAGCCTCGCTACCGTAGAGATGCACAACTGAAGATTCAAGAGCGGATATGGCCGAGGTGTGGCAGGTACGAATCAGTCGCTTGACTTGGGAGTTTCACAGGGTGTTTGGTTATTAACAGGCCTTCAAACACTATCATGTTCGTCCTAGGTCGCGATTCAAATACTCTCTAACATTCTCTTCTAAGAAATACGCCCATGGCCACCAATGTGCCATGCAAGGATAGTGGAAGTTGAATCACTTTCCCTTATTGACCAGAGAGCTGACCGAGCTATCGGGGTATAGTTGGGAGCGAGACGAAGCTAGGATTTCACCGCACACGACCAAGGTTAGTGCTGTCGAAGTGAACGGTTATGAAGAATGGACGCTGTGCGATTGCTTCAATTCTTTCACTATAGGATGGACTCCTAGCGCCCTTATATACACTGCGCCCCGTTACTAGAACCTTCCATGTGATATTCTAGTCAGACTCCAAGTGAATGTTCTCAAACCTTCTACACTCCCCCTACTTCACTACATTCATGTAAGTGAAGTCATTCCTCAGTAACAGTGTAACCCAGTCCTCTAGAGTTACGGAGGTGTTTAGCCTTAGGTAAAGGCTTTGTGAGGAAGTCTGCGAGTTGATTGTCCGTACTCACATACTCGGTATGAATCTTTCCGTCCTCCTCTAGCTCTCGGACATAGTGAACCGCAACATCAATGTGCTTTGTTCGTGCGTGAAACTCCGGGTTCTTAACTAGGGCTAAGGCGCCCTTGTTGTCTCCGTATAACGCTGTTGGTCTATCGTCCGTTAGATAGCCAATTTGCTTCAAGAAACTCCGGATATAGACTGCCTCTTTACTGGCGTAGGAGAGTGCATTGTATTCGGCCTCCGTAGTCGAAGTCGTTACGTTCCGTTGTAGTTTCGAACTCCAACTAATAGGTCCTCCTGCAAGCATAAACACATAGCCTGAGATAGACTTCCTTGTCCTATCTGAGGCGTGGTCCGAATCCGCATATCCGATAGGGTAGAGGTCGTCACTTTCGGGGTCCTTTGGCATAGTATAGGTTATCGAGTAGTCCATCGTCCGTAATAGGTATATAAGGGCGTAGATAGCTCCCCCTAGATGTCTCTCTACCGGGTTTGCGGCTATCTGGCTCCCACCGCATGCACCCGCCCATTACGCCCACCGAGCCCGACTGAGACACCCCCAATCCACTTCTACACCTAGGAGCTAGCAAGACACCAAGCCTGGAAAGACCATGACGAACAAAGCACATTGATGTTGCGGTTCACTATATCCGAGAGCTAGAGGAGGACGGAAAGATCCATACCGAGTATGTGAGTACGGACAATCAACTCGCAGACTTCCTCACGAAGCCTTTACCTAATGCTAAACACCTCCGTAACTCTAGAGGACTGGGTTACACTGTTACTGAGGGATGACTTCACTTACATGAATGTAGTGAAGTAGGGGGAGTGTAGAAGGTTTGAGAACATGCACTTGGGTTCTGACTAGAATATCACATGGAAGGTTCTAGTAACAGGGCGCAGTGTATATAAGGGCGCTAGGAGTCCATCTTATAGTGAAAGAATCGAAGCAATCGCACAGCGTCCATTCTTCAACTAGCACTTACTGGGAAAGACTTCGAACAGTACTTGATTGTCGAAGAAGAAGCTCACATAGTCCTCTTTGACGTTGTGGGTAAAGGTCCATCTGTCCCGATTCTGGAGGATCCTGAGCAAAGAGCCCCTAGGCTTATCCACCAAGCAGTCGACGTCGTTGGTTATCCGTCGGAGCCCCATCAATTTAAGGGCAACTGTCACAGGCTGAGCCTGAATGCCTTGTTGCCCTAGGCTGTGCCTGGGCTTCCATCTGCTTCCACAATGTTCTTCCAGCTTCCACAAGGTTCTGCTGGACCAGCAGAAGGAAGAGATATAAGGAAGGACATTCTCCTGTTGTAAATACTCTTCTTTCTTTAGACTTCAGATAGTTGAATACATAGTCTGTCTACTAGTGTGCAAACCTACTAGGCAAGACCGTTACAGGTCCTAACATCCCCCCCGGTGAAGCGAGCCACTCTACGTAGCGAGCCACCTTACGAAACTTGAATCCGCACGTCTTCTCTCATGTAACTATGCGAACACAAGCAGTATCTCCCGAGTCTGTGCCCGTTCCTCCATTTACTAGCCGAAGCATTACAAGAAAAATGGAAGTTTGGTCGTGCTGTCGGTTATTGTAGTGATGCAGGCAATTAACCCTTCAGTGATTGACCCCTGCTGGACCGTCACTGTGGAGGTGTTTCCGATTTTCGGAGGGCAAATACTATGGTCATGTAGTCGAAGAATGCTCGCGCTGTTTTGAGGCGTCGTCTCACTATATACACCTGCATTCCGGGAGTTTCTCCGTCGGTCTTAGCAGATTTTGGGCTCGCGTGAAAATTTAGAATGAATAATCGTGCTGACATCAGCCGATAACGTGAGTTACCAACTCTCAGCACTACGCTCTGTTCAGATATGCTTTAGGCTGTGGGCTGTGGCGCGTGGCTGCTCAGTTCTAGATGCTTCCGTGAGCCACAAGGCCTGTCTAGCTCTGCCTGTTCTATTCTTAGACAATTTCTCGGGTACCTGCAGGTCCCCTAGATTTTCTTTGTTCCTCATCCCTCCACTTCCGTCACCCCTCAGAGCTTACAGTATGGACAGGGCTAGCCAGGTGTTGACCGAAGACGTCTGCTCTGGTGTAGTCAGCTCTTACCGGGCTCGTTCTAGTCGTAGTAATGTACCTCGCACCACGCTTCAGCATCGCGCGCGCGGACGGCGATCGCTTATGGAGAAAGCTCGAAGCCAACAATACCTCGACCCTTGGGAAGAAAAGGCCGTCGTGAAGTTCCTCGTACATCAAGATGCACTTGGTCGCCCCGTGCGGATCAAGTACGTAAGCTCGATAGCCTTCAGCCTTGCTCGCCAACGACTCCCCGCGAGGAGACCAAGCAAGCCACCAGGGAAGAATTGGCCTCAGTCCTTCTACAGACGCCACCCGGAGCTGAGAGCAAGTACAGCAAAAGCGCTGGACTGGAACCGGTACGATATCCAAGATAAGGTGATACACTGGTTCGAGGTGATCGGCCCAGTTTTGCGGGATCGGAACGTCTTGCAAGAGAATGTCTACAACATGGATGAGATAGGTGTCATGCTTTCCCAGCTTGGCTCAGTCAAGGTTCTTGTTGGTAGGGACAATCAACGAGGATCCAGAGGCGCGCGTGTCAAGCGCACGACGATTACGGCAATCGAGTGTGTTAGTGCCGATGGTAGGTGTCTGAACCCGATGATAATCTGGCCCGCTTCGACTCATAGATCTAACTGGAGCACGCATCCCACCCCCGGATGGCACTACGCGTTTTCCGATAGTGGGTATACCGACTCATATCTTAGCTTACAATGGCTGAAGCTTGTGTTTGACACTCAAACCAAAGACCGCGCGGGGCAGAAGCCACGAGTACTGATCTGCGATGGTTTTGGAACGCATGAAACCCTCGAAGTCTTGGAGTTCTGTTTCGAAAACAACATCATCCTTTGTCGTATTCCATCTCATACGTCCCACAAGCTCCAGCCTTGTGACATTTCGGTCTTTGGCCCGCTGAAGGCAGCCTATCGGGATCAAGTCGAACGATTAGAACGCGGTGGTGTAGGCACGGTCGGAAAGGAGCATTTTACTTACTTGTACAGCCCCGCACGGGATCGTGCGCTTACGTCAAGGAATATTCGGGCCGGGTGGTCCAAGGCCGGCCTGTTTCCCTTCAACACGGCCAGGGTTATTGGAGACACCCCCGAGCCCCTCGCACAAGTGACTGAGGTGCAAGTGGGCACTATTAATGAAAGCGACATACCGCAGACTCCCGTCACTCCCGTGTCTGCAGAAGCTGTCGCCTCGCTACGACACCTGATCGAGCAGGATGCCAACCTGCTGGACGAGACAAATAAGCAGCGCCTCCAGAGGCGCCTCCAGAAGCTTATCAATGCCACCCAGTTATCTTTCGCTGAACGTGCCCTCCTCCGCCAGCAAAACCATTCCCTAATGGGGGTCAACAACGAAGCTAAGGTCCAAAAAAGCTAGGAAGGTCGCAAGAACTACGGCAGAAGCTGTGGTTCCCATCGTGGGCAAGAAAGAGCGTGGTCGTAAACGGAAGCCTACGACATCAGGGTCATGTACTGCCGAGGCAAGAGCTAGCATAGTGGTGAGCAGCGAAACACAGCTTGCTCATACCTCGCAAGGGGTAGATGCGCTAGAGTCAAACGTCCCTGCGGCGTTCCTATGCGAGGGACAGAACGAGGCATATACTATAGCACCAGAACCATGTAGAGCTCCTGTAGCACGAATGTGGTAGCTGGACGTTGCAGAGGCATTCAGGACGATGAATACAGCAGGGAGTACTCTGGGACCCGGCTACGTTACTAGATACAGAAGAACAGAGGATTTGTTGCTCGATCGCAAGAGGTGCCATTACAGACAGATAGACTTGAACGTTTGCTACCGCTGCCCTACAATGATCTTTGTGCCTAATTCCCTCTTGTTACGCAAGATAAAGCTGCAGTGACCGAATTGTGGGCATGCTCTTAAAGCGTAGCACCTAGATCGTAGTCCCAAGCCTCCACACACATTGCGCGCATCAAACGTTGTTCCATTTGTGCATTCCATACGCCTGTCAATGAATACACTTCCTCTTTAATCCACCTCTTCAGAGCAACCTCCGTATTTCCAGCCTCTGCAAGTAGTGCGTCTGGCACTCGCAGTACCCCCAAATGAATGTTGACGTTGTTCAGCGACCCAGACGCTGGTATCAATGCAACAACCGCCTCCTTCGGAATACCATGCGGAAGAAGATACTCCTTAGCGAATCCACGACGTCGGCCTGTAAGATAGCCATAGAACTGAAGCTTCGGCATATTTTGCGCTTTGGCAAATGAGTATGCATTGATAACGCCATCCAGCGGCCAGTGTCCAGGTCTATAGTAATGCTCAAGGTCCAAAGCGAGAATAACTACTTCAGTGGCCCCTCGCGCCAGGAAGCTGTCTCGGCGAGTTAATGCCGCATCCCAGGTACAGAAAACAGACTTCCAAGGCCCTCTCATCCTTGTGTCGGACAGATGATTTAGTACAGAACCCACGTCCATCTGTACACTCGGCCTTCGTGCTTCTAGGAACGGGTATGAGAGCCAAACATTTCCTTGACGAGCAATAACGCGGAATGCTATACCCGTCAAAGGGCACTGAGCCTGGTATCGGCGAAGATCCATAGGTTTTTGAAAATGACCGTGAGGGTATGCTGTCTTGGCAAGCTGATGTAGGCCAAGTTGTTATAGTACTAGACTGATCAATCTCGTCGCACTGAAGTTTTGTGAAAGCCACAAGCTCTTTAGCCACAGTTATTGCCTTACTGACGTGAGCATCGGATATCAGCGTGATAATCTCCGAGCAGTACGCCGCTAGCCAGCTTCGTCGTGCTGCTCCTTGGCAGGTACCTGGAGATGTAGCGACCATGCACAAATTACTTGTTGCACGCTTGCCACAGGATTGAATTTGGCCCCTAGCAAGATTGCGGCCTATATAGAGCCCAATATTGCTATAATATGAATAGTAAGAACAACGAATGGTCGATACTATGGTTATATCTGAACTGTCACATCGAATGGCTTAGAGGAGGCCATCCGATGATAGCGTCGCAAGTAGGTAGCAGCAGTATGACATTTGTTTTAGACACGTATCGGGTGTCCAGAACGCCTAGGTAGCAGGAATAATAGAGAATCGAGAGATCGTAGGTATGTCTGCGATATTTATGCAATCTTGAATGGGAAGTACCCGTGGTTTGGCTCGGCACATAGGGTGGCTCGCAACACTGGGATGGATGTTAAATCGTCCTTACAAGACTTTTCAAGCGCAATACCGCAATCTATCTCTATTTGCATTAAAAGTATATGCAGAATGTGTAGCAACAGAAGCTAAAGATGATAGTATAAGGAGCACAATGAATTAGGCAGTTTTGACTGAATAGGCAATTTTGCAAGTGTAGCTGTCTCGCCACACCGTGCGTCTCGGCACGCAGGGATGGACGTTACTCTGCATCTCGGCGTTCTTTTAAAGTTCATTGCGACTAACTACGCTCCGACATCCGACCGCCTCTAGTCGCTCGTTAAAAGAAGCGAAATCACATACGACCTGCTCTAGGCGCTCTTTAACGCGAATTATTTTCCGGTTGCCTACTCGCGACCGGCGTGCCGATGGGCGCTCTGAATGAGGAGGCTCCGGGGTGCTTGCACCGCCAAGGGCCTTCGCAGCGCATTTCCCAAGACATCCTGGCTGGCAATCGCCGCCATGGTCCTGGTCCTCGTCATGGTCTTCGTCCGCAAGAATATCTGCTGTCGGCAGGTGTGACGGCAGGCTGATAGGGTCGGGAAACACCAAGCTCTCTTTCACGCTACTGTCGGTATCCGTTGCCGACGATTCGCTGAGGGAACGGCTGCGTAGGGATTGCGTCGGCGGAGGCTGATCCGACTCTAACAAGACTGGATCCTCCGCGAAAGACCGGTCTGGCAAGGGGCCTGTGAGAATTTGTGTTGCGTTCGTGTTCGGCTTGTTAGGGAGAGGCCGCAATGACTGTAGAGCAGCATCGCTGGAGGTGAGCGCAGAATGCTTGTTCTTGGCGGGGACGGCTCTTGTAGGAGTGACGAAACGGCATTTCGTGTATGCTGCAGATTCATCGGTAGGAAAGGAGAACATCACGGATTCCATTTCAGAGAGTGTGCAGGCGTAGTCTGAAAGGGCTCAGATAATTCTTGAATAAGTTGCAGGAAACCTCTCGTACTCATGGGCTACGCATCTCCACGGACCTTCTCCCGGTGTGCTTCTGTGGATGTCCGTTGGTCTTCGCGGGTCAGTAATATATACAGTAGTGCATTCAAAGAGACACTCAATCACCGATCACTGTACAAGCGCGTCTTACCCCCCAACTAGAGCATTGGCTCCGGAGTACTGCCCGAATACTTAGGCTCCGGAGGATCTGCGCCAATCGAGCTTGAGAGGTTCTAACTACAAACATTAAAAGTGCTGTTTAGGTTCGTACAAGCACACCCTTTCCTCTAAAGCACTGGCTCTGGAGTATTTCTGACCCTGCCTTGTCCGTTTCAAGATGGTTGAGCAACCCTCAACTCTAATTCCGAGTCCTTTTTTCGAGATCCTCAATCCGGCTTTCGAGATCTCTGTTGTTTTAGACCTTACCTTGTCCGTTTGAGGGTTGTTTCACAACTTTAAAATCCACTTCCGATTCTTCTTGTTCGACATCCTGTGTCCCAATATTTAAGGTTGGAGATCGGCTTTTGGAGAAACATAAGTCCGGAGCCTTGCCTTAACTCTAAGAGTCGTCGAGTGCCAGGATCTAAGCCTACGGTTATCAAACCGATTCTCAATCATCCTGGAACGTGTATCTTCAGAGGCCGGGACGCTGTGTGCATACTGAAGCACAGTGGGCGTTGGCAGCATCGGTAATGGCATCAAGCTGAGACGGATTCATCGCATGTCGCACGTGCGGACGTGGGACGAGCAGTGAATAGCTGTCTGTGGCCAACAAAAATAGGTTAAAGCGTTCGCCTTTCATTTGTGGTAGGGTCTTCCCCATTTTGCAAGGGTGTATCGCAATCCACAGCGCCCTTTCGTTTGCGAGACATCAGTGTGAAAACTGCGAGTGCGGAGCCGCGATAGAAGGTTTCCCGGCTTGGCGCACAACCCTACACGGCGCACAGACACCTGCACGCCTACTACCTACCTTTGTAAGTAAATAACTCAGCCATTTCCTAACCGAATCACATGAATCTGAAGAATCTGAGTGAAATTGATATGTTCTTTAATTCAGGATAGGTCAAAGCCTTGGAGGTGCTTTGGCTGCATCCTTTTCAGCCAATATCTCCTTTGCCCTAGCTACCTTGTTTGGGCTTGCAAAAATAGCTCCACTTTCTTCCTCAGCCCTGACTAGTTTAAAGAGCTTTTGGCCTCGCTTTCTACGCTTCTTTTCTTCATATAGGGATTGCAAAAGGGCGTCCTTTTCCCTCTGGAGTCTTACATTCTCTGAATGAAGGTAGGCAACCTTATTCTTCAGCTTCCTTGCCTGCTTGTTATGTTTCATTGTCCCCTTTGCTACAGCCCCTTCAACCATGGTTTGGATCTTGCTCCAGTCATTTTAAGGATAAGGCAGAGTTGTTGGATCCCTAAGAGTTTGGCCTGGAGATTCGTGCTCTCGTAAAGTGCGTTAGCTGGAATTTCTCGGGAGCAAATTTCGATGCGTGGGTGGTGGCCCAGTTCTGAGCTTTGCCCAGCGCTTCCGCGAGCTTCGCACATGTGTCCGATGTCGTATCGCCCCACGCAAGAATCGCAGCGTCGTCGATATATCCAGTAGTGGCGGTATCACTGACTGTATTATCTGGCTCGATCAGGCTGGAGTTGTAGAAAATATACAGAATAGGCGAGAGTGGTGAGCCTTGTGGTATCCCTGTTGAGACGGAGTATGGTAGTGACTTGAAGCCATCCACAATGATCTTCGTCGACCGGTTGCTCAAGAAGCTGGCGATCCATCGGACCAGTCTTTCATCGACTCGGCGAGCTCGCAGATCGTGTAGCAGCCGTGCGTGCGATACATTATCGAAGGCCCCCGAGACATCCAGTAGCAGTAGGCTGGCGACTTTTCCCTGACCTGTGTTCCACGCTTCATAGATCTTGTCCGTAATGTGGTGGAGGGCATGCTCTGTCGACCTCTGTCGCCTGCCGCCCATATGCGCCTTTGGGAGAAGATTGTATGTTTCTGCTATGTAGCTTAGCCTCCTTGCCAGCACCGCATCCATGACTTTTCCAATTGTGTTCAACAGAGCGATCGGGCGGTACGCCTTGGGTATCGTATAGTTGTCTTTTCCAGGTTTTCGCAGAACCACTGTAGTCGAGCAACGAAAGTGCTCGGGACAGTACGCCAAAGCGATGCTGCTGTTAAATATGCTGGTAAGATGTTTTGCAAGGAGCGCACTACCGGCCTGCAGAGCTTTGTTGGCGATCTCGTCCGGTCCTGGTGCTTTGAGCGCTTTGGTAGTCGTAACTACGTCCACAACCTCCTTCTCCGTGATTTTGGGCAGTGTGATCGGCTCCGGGTATTCCGTCGAGCCTATGTCGTCCAAATTTGCCTGTGGAGGGTCTGGAAAGAAGACATCCCGGAACAGGGCTGCCTTCTCGCTGGCCTCTGCGACTTCATTTCCCGCCTCTGCGTTCCTGATCGGAGGTGTAATGCTCGGCACATGGTTGCCGCAGTCCCTTGCCCACTTGGCCAATCTCCAAAGTGACTCCGGTGACTGTGATGCTTCCTCTACCTTATCGCGGTAAGCTTGCCTCAGCGCTTTGCGGATTGTTCTTGTCTTGTGATTTCTTGCTGCTCGATAGGCTTGCGAGTCGTCCTCTGCATGCTCTCGTCCGTATTTACGCTTCAGTCGCTTAGCCTCTGCGAGCGCCGCGGTGCATTCCTTGTTCCACCCTTCTCTCGTTTTGACCGACGGCCTCGACTTTGGCAATACCTGGTTTGCGGCCTTACTGATCGCTGACACCACTTCTTGAACGTACATGTCGAGATTCTCTTTCGTCCTAGGGCGGCGTGTTTGCGGGAGCGCAGTCTTTAGCGCTTTGCAGAATTCCTTGCTGTCGAGATGCTTCCAGTTTCTTCTTGCTTTTACTACCCGGCATGGTAGACATAGGTCTATTACTGTGGCAATCGGCAGATGGTCTGAGTCGTGATCGAGCTCCCGGTCCACCTGACTGCGTATGATCCTATCTATGAGACCAACGGAAACGAGACACAGGTCAATTGTGGATCGGGAATTGCCTTCCTCACAGGTGATGGTCCCGGGTAGCAGCGTGTTCTGCAGTGTGTGGTGCTCCATGAGCTCGATGAGCTCCAGTGCCTCTGCGTCTGCGTGCGTAACCTGCTCTCCGCCCCACATGCAGTGGTGGAGATTGAAGTCCCCTACAACGATGTTCTCGTTGACGCAAGATCTCATAAGTAGTCCGTCTAGAGAGGGAAGAATGCTTGTGCGATCTTCCACGCCCTTCGGTGGGTTGTAGATGTTGAAGATGGTAAGGCTCTGCGCTGTGTCTGCGTCCCCGACTCTCAGAGTGAGCGAGCATATGTCCCGGCTATGCCAGTCAAATCGCCACCTCGTATGGTCTAGTCCCGTCGGAAGCGCTCGCGATCTGTGATCCAAAGGCGACAGCGCTCGGAAGACGGTGATTGAGCGCAGACAAGCCCATTAGATACCGCAGACGGAAGGCATCAGCCGCAGGATTGCGAAGGCGAAGGAAAGCACGCTGCTTTCGTCATTAAAATGATATGAGGCGTGTCGGCGAAGGTTGTGCTGATATGGTCAAGGATCTGTCTTAGAAACCGTCACATGCGATTCCGGAGATGATTCATTGTGCGCTTCTGATCCTCTTCGTGAGTTTCGGTGTTTGAATGTATGAATTTAGCAGCGGTAAAGAATTGGGTCGACTGCTGATTACTTGGTGCCAAGCCTCTTCGCCTCTTTCGCCTTCTTCACCTTCTTTGTCTTCTTCGCTACTTTCGTCTTCTCCCCTTCCTTCACCTTCTTCGCCTTCTCTGCTACTTTCGTCGTCTTTCCCTCCTTCACCTTCTTTGCCGTCTCTGCTACTTTCGACTTCCTTACCTCCTTCGCCCCCTTGGCCTTCATCGCCTTCGATGCTAGCTCCGCTTTTTTCTCTATATTCAAAATTCCTGCGTTTTTCGCGCCCTTGTCCTTCCTCACCTCCGTAGCCTCTCTGGCCTTTCTGGCCTTTGTAGCATTCTTCCGCTTTTTGACATTCGCCCGCTGAGTTGGCTTCGCTTGTTTCATCTCCTTGCCCTGCCTGGCTTCCCTTGCCTCCTGAGCTTCTTTCCCGTAATGTCGTGACCAATCGCACGTCCGGTCTTCAGGCCAGGACTCGTACTCAAAGTCTTCCGCGCCCCGCACCATTGGGTGGGTATACACGATCTTTAGAGCGCGGCAGTCACCGGCTTCGCCTTTTAGTATAGGCTCTTCCAATGTAAGGAATGTTGATCCACTTCGTAGGGCATCTCGCTCTGGAGGAGGCAATGTTAAGACTCTGACAACGCCAGCTATGCACGCGTATTGTGCAAACATTATCGCAGCGCCCTTAACATATTTACTCCATTCTTTGCACTCTTTCCAACCTTTCGGGCATCTGGAACTTGTCGGATCCATCAATGGTCCCATCAGAGTCGTTAGCGTGGACATATTTCGCTCGTCTGCCCATCTTTGGGCCTCCTCTCGAGGTATGCCAGACCAGAAAACTAGCTGGCGAAGAGGCAAGCCCTCAAATTGTTCTTTGATGTCTTGTGCCTCCGTGTGAGTTAGGTAGAGTAGGTGCGTGGACACAACAAGTCACGGCTGGCTAGGGTGCGGCGGATTAGGGCAATCTCCTTTGCCCCTAATGAAGTACCGAACAAAGGACCGAATGTTAGTCCACGTAGAATCTAAGAGATTGTACAGTATACAGTCCATTGTGCTTGGTATGGGAACGTGGAATGGGTGATCAAAGTGGCGTAGGCGTCATTAGGCATCTATAGTTGGGAAATGCCCCGCCCATTGAAACGAGCTGGGAATGCTCGAGGTAGGGTTCACCCAAGTCGCGTGCCCATCCAAGCGGTCGCTTCCAACCAATCTGCGAAGCTTTTAGGTCTCAAAAGATCCAGGGGAGACGGGGCAAGAAGGTCACTGCTTCCTTTGGGCCTCCTCGAGAATTCTCTTGTAACAAAGAGATGTGGTTTTTCTTAGGCTTTCCGTTACCAGTGCTACTCAGATAGCACTGCGGCTTTCTTCGCTATGGTCTGAAGCTGTTTGGCACGGTCCTGTTGATATTTCGCCTGCTTTGGGAAGAGTGGTGTTGGCGGCACTGATGGGTACTTGTTCAGCTGAGGGGAGTCAACTCGTCGAGGCTCCAGCAGGGCATCCCAGATGCAGACATTTAGTCTCTTGGGACAATTACTGTAGGAGATTAGCAGATGACGAAAGGGTATCTACTTGGAGCACTTGATGCTCGTCGCATAGAGGCGCGCGGGCCTCATGGCTGTTATCAAAGCGCTGGACCTCGTCCGCCTCGTGTTCAGGGTGACTATGAGACATCAGTGTCGTTGCATGAGGGCATGATTGATGGTCAGGGAGATTCAATGTTGTTGTCGACGCGCGACGATGAGCAAAACGCGCCTGAGCAGGATTCTGATGCGGAGAATAGTTTCACCGACACCGATATCACCCCCCTGCGCATTGACGTCCGCCCCCTTCTCGATGAGCATCTGTGTCAGAGCCCTGCGCGACAGTGTACTCCGCGTTGCCTGATATTAGTGTGCCAAGTCTTTTGTGATGAATCCAGCCCGTCAATTCTTTTATACCATGCTTCCTCGTCGAACTTGACGTCTTGGGGAGGACTGATAGAGGCTGTCTCGACTGCCAAGATGGAGTTGAGACGACCTTGAGCTGAACACGCTGCGTTCGATCACGTGCTGCAAGGGGTTGCATCTGTGGCCTAGAATGACGCCGAAAGCCATTTGCATACTCCATGAGAACGATGTGGGCCGACAGCCACCAGGACGCCTCCTTTGACGTTTCTTATCTCTCGACCGCTTAGTCGAAGCAAATCGACTTCGCCGCAGACAAGGGCATCAAACTGCAGGTCACTGCGCCACACCACTCTGATATGAACGGCCGCGGAGAAGTTAGCAACCACATCGTCAACACCACAGCTCGAAAGCTCATGCTGCAAGGCGGCGTGCCCAAGAAGCTGTGGCCGAAGGCTGTTCACACTGCTGTCCAGCTTCTTAACATCACTCCATCCCTGACCGTTGGTGAGAGTCCACACGAGATTGTTGCGAAGGAGGTGAATGTGCAGGTACATCTGCCACGATATGATCACCTGTATCCGTACGGCTCATTGATGGTGGTACACGATCACAGCCTTCCTCGAGGAGCTAAGTTTGATTCTCGAGGCGAGGTTGGCCAGCTAGTTGGCTATGAGGGCCACACGCAGTATGACATCTACATCAAGTCCAAGAACCGCATTGTCCGCACGAAAGACATACAGCTCGTGCCTCGTGAGCTCCACGGGGGCTACAATGATGAGGACGACGACAGCAGCGACGAGTTCATTCTGTACGACCAGCTGTTTCCAGTAACTGAGAATCTGATTGATTCTAGGGGTGATGGCAACGATACACCGCTGCCACCTCCGCCTGAAGGTACAGTCCAGGTTATTGCTCAGCCTGAAGTTCAACCACCTGTCGAGCCGCCAATCGAGCTCGCAGATGAAGTTGTCGACGTCGGAGACAACAATAGGCTCGAAGACCCCCTTCCGGATACACAAGACGAGGAGTTTGCAACTCCGCCAGGCTCACCGCCAACACATGAACCTCCGCAAGAGCCTACTCCGCCGCGCCGCAGTGGCCGTGATCGACAGAAGCCTGCTCATATGCAGGACCCTATTAACGGCTACGAGGCCAACATGAATCGCTCTCAGCGCCGCGCCCTATACCATTCCATTCCAATGACTACACGCCGATCAATGAAGGATCTACCACACGCAACAATCACTGCATTTGTAGCATCAGTCCAGACTACTGAAGTTAACGCAGCAGATGTCAAGATTCCTCGCAGCTATAAGGAAGCCATGCAGACACCACGGGCAAAGCAATGGCGTGAAGCTTGCGACTCTGAATTCAAGAGCTTGACAGATAACAAGACGTGGGTCTACGTGGACAAGATGAAGCTAGGCTCACACCCTCACATCATCAAGGGCCGCTGGGTATTCACCATTAAGCTGGACGCTAATGGCAAGATCTCACGCTTCAAGGCCCGCTGGGTAGTGTGCGGCTACACACAGAAAGAAGGCAATGACTTTGACGAGACATATGCACCTGTGGTCAAGCCAGCCACACTTCGGGTACTGTTAGCAATGATCGCAGGCAAAGATCTCGACTGCCGCCAGTACGATATCATCACCGCGTTCCTTAAAGCTGTTATCGACAGGGACCGCATCTACGTTCAAGTACCACATGGCTATGAAGACCAGTGTGGCGGTCCGGACATGGTTTGTCTATTGCTGAGAGCCCTCTATGGCCTCAAGCAGTCACCACTATTGTGGTACGAAGAGCTCAAGAAGTTCCTACGTTCTTTGGACTACCTACCTATCATGAGCGACGTCTGCGTGTTCAAGCACTCACGCGACAACAGCGTTATTGTCATCTACGTCGATGACATGCTTATCATTGCCTACGGGCTCCAGTCACCCCAAGCAGTCGCTGAACTCTTCAAAGAGAAGTTCAAGATGCGAGAGCTGGGTGACCTCCACTACTATCTCGGCATGCGCATTGTCCGAGATCGTGCAAACAGGACTATCCACGTCGTGCAGGATTCTTATATGCAGCGCCTTGCAAAGAAGTATGGATTGGTTGAGGGCAAATTCATGACACCTGCTACTCCGATGGCTATACGCCACAATCTGCGAAAGGCACCAGAGGGCTACATTGCTGAGAACGGCCTGAAAACTAACCACCAGACACTGGTTGGCGAAGTCCTATGGCCCACAATGATCTCACGCCCTGAATGCACCTTTTCAACCGGCATGGTATCACGCTACCTTGCTAACCCTATGATCGACCACTACAACGCGGCGTTGCGCATTCTGAAATACCAGGTTGGCAACATGAGCCGTGGCCTGATCTTTGGCGGCGAAGCCAAAGTCACTATTCCACCAGCACTGACCCTTACCGGATTCACGGACTCCTCTTGGGCAGATGATGCTGATGAGCGTCGCTCAACAGGCGGCATGCTGTTCACGGTTGGTACAGCACCAGTCTACTGGAAGTCTGGACGCCAGCCTATTATCACCCTGTCATCAACCGAAGCCGAGTACGTGGCTCTGACACTTGCTGGGAAGGAGGCTATTGCCCTAGGCAACTTGCTTACAGAGCTTGGAGAGCCATCTGTGTTTCCTATCACTATTCACGAGGATAACAAGCCAGCTATTGACATTACCAACCGCACTAATGGTGTCGACGGTCGGACCAAGCACATTGACGTTCGATATCACTGGATCCGTCAACAGGTGCAAAACAAGAAGATTGGGGTCTCTTGGATTGGCACTAACGACCAAATGGCAGACGGCCTTACCAAGCCGCTGGACGCTGACAAGCACGAACGCTTTGTCAAGCAACTCAACCTTGTTGATTGCTCGTTAGCAATCGTCGCTCAGCAGGCGAGCAAGGTCACTATCCAATACTGAGCTCAGTTCATCAAGTTTCAGTACCGCACAACTCAACGCACACTTGTCACACCAACAAGCTGAATAGTAGAGATTGTAGCGGTGACTTCGATCTTTCATCTGCACTATTGTAGGTAATATTTCGTTGTGTTTTTGGCACAAAACACTCGTCAAGGGCGGAGAAATATCGCAGGCTGTCCATGGCTCGTGCGCCTGCGGCTCCGTTATACATAGCTTGTGTACGTGCTACATCCGATTTGCCCGCAATGCCTTTCAGTTCAGCTGTCTGATTGACCAGAAGATAAGGTGTGCGAGGGTATGGAACAACCTTTCGCTCGCACGCTTTCCGCGCTTCTGGATCCAAAGAAGTATACGCTTCCCCAAAGTAAATGTCCGGCTTCGGCGCTGGTAGCGGTTCTTCGGTAAGCGTTGCCAACGCGGAGAAGGATGAGTTCATGCCACATGGCGGCAGACTGCGGTGAAAGTATGGCAAAAAGGCCGTACTGAGCAAGGTGTCCTCGTTCGGCGCAGCGTCATGTGCGACGACGAAATTTTCGAATTCTTCGTCCAACGGGTATCCTTGGGAAGGTGACATTGATCCCCGAGGTAGCGCTAATCTTTTCATGATATCATCATAGTTCTGAGCTCGGTCGCTCTTCGCAGATGTGTATCGGATGCCGTTGTCAGCGAGTATGTTACGCACGCGAGGGTCGTGAATTGTCTTGATGCTCGCTGTCTCAGAATCCGCTGAAGTCGCTTGGGTGGAGACACGTCGGGAGGGAGTGTGAGAGCTCCCACTGGCTTTGGAGTGGTGCTGTTTCTTGCAAGAGCTTTGACTGCTTGTTGGCATGATTGATGACTGCGAGGATCCGTTAGCGATGGAGAAACAATGGGGTGCGCACCGTCGACGTACGTATCCAGGTTGATCAGTCGCAATCCAGGCCTCTACGCTGCACTGGGCGTCGGTAGAACAGTCAGGAATATCACGAAGAGCTTGTGTTAAGCTTCTCCGTCTCTTGCTGTTAGAGGGGGTGAAGTCGTCGGATGCTTTTCTCTTCCGCAAAGACGGGCGTTCGAGAGCCGGCAGCAGCGGCACCTTGTCGCTCAACAGTCTTTCTCCTTGCGAATCGGTAGCTGGCAGAGGGGACGGCGACATGATGATGGTGCGAGGGTGCGGAAGTGATGAAGTGAAGTCTTGCGCAGGTGGGAAGAGGTGGAGCGTCGGCGGACAACTGGCTGGCCTAGCGTGCAACCGTGCGTCATGCATCCTCGTGGGGACGCTTCCGTACCAATCGATTCGTCCCACAACAAAAACACGCCAAAACTGCGTTTTATCATTCTGTGCCCCAGTGCCGCAGCAACTTCTTTTAAGTACTGTTGATACGCTGTGATGCACTGCTGCGGCGCTCACAGCCAGCGCTCGCGGTGCCATCTAATACCTAGATCACGCGTAGTGGACTTGCTGGGATTCACCGCAGCTAGACCTGGCGCCTTCACAGTATAAAGTAAGTACAGATCCTCACGATTTTGACAGGCACTTAGGCAGATGACGACCGGATGGATCCAGGCGGCATTAGGGACCTCTGTAGTATACAGTCGATCAGCTAGTGGGCCCAGAAGTGCTGGTCAAGGGCATCCGTATGCGCTCCTGTTCAAGCAAGTGCGGCTTATGATGAATTCAGGCTCAAAGGTGGCCGCCAGGCGCGTAGAACGAGTCGTCGGCAGTGAAGAGACCTTCCAGATAGCCCTCGGGGCAAGCTTCTTGCTTTTTGACCTCACCCTTTGCATTCAAACTACGCCACAAGGACGAGACTTTTATAGGAGGCTCAGCGAGCAATATGCTGCTACGAGGCCCGGTTATTGGGAATTGGCCCAAGGGTACCGGCATTGGATCACCTTGCCCAGCAATCGAGCTGGGTGAGCTGGACATTGGCGGTGATGCACACAGACGGAAGCACAGGGCTCAGCAATATGTCGCAGTGACGATCTCAATTTCGATGCTCGGGGACGATAACGATGCAATGCAGCCATGTAAAATGCAATGTGTCTCGCACACTCGCTCCTCTCTGAGTGTCGTTGCTGTACTAGTCATGAACGCCCACATCCCTGCCCTTTTTCGTCTCATATACTTTTGACGCGAGGCTGTTGGTGAATGGGGCCAGCGTGTAGCGCATACGTGCATGGTATCTTTTAAACATTTCAAGGGGCTGTAGAGTGGCTACGAGGGGTAGGCAAGGGATGTTCGGTGAATACCGATATGCATGCATTGCTGCTGCTATTGCCGTACGTCCGTCCTGGGAGCCAAAGTATTCGAGTGGATCGCGACCCTCGAAATTTTTCCCACTGCGTAACGACGATGGTACATGACCACGTACTTGAGGCTAGCATCTAGCACTTTCAGCATCGTCAGAACGACATGCTCCCTTGTGCAAATGCAAGAGATGTTGACATTCGAACGTACCCTTCCGCTATCGACTGTGCTATCCCACAATCCAGGTTCTCTGGCCCCCTTGAGAACGGTTACCGTGCCTTCTTCCCGTGACTGCACTCAGCGCTAGGCTGTGGTGGCAGCACAAAAGTGTTGCTCAATCACATTAAACCCAGCTGTTGAACTATGACTCTAGTCTTCTACACTGTTGCTTCGATGTGGAACTTGCGCCTGGAAAACTTGTCTCTGAATTGGTTGCTAACAACTTGTACGTGTTCCACTTTCTCCCTCATGTTGTAGTGTGTGTGACCGAATATCCACAGAAAACCCCATTTAATGGACAGGAAATCTTTATCCGCATTGTGCACGTCGGTTTGCTTTTGAGGAGACCAATCCATAATATGATGGAAGTCATTGATAAAGTATCCCCTGTCTGGCTCACCCGAGGAGTATAAGGTGCATCCGAGCAAGATGGTGTTATCATCGACATTTACCCTCCGTTGTTCCCCGTCCATGATCGTCAACCGACTACCCAGGCTCTTTTCCACGTCCGCGGCTACTTGGAGTCCCTCAGCCCGCGACATACCGTCGAACTCGTGGTTGCCTGGTATCAAGAAAACGCGGACGAATGATTCGCATTGTCGCCGCAGAAATGCTAGGTACCGATCTTTCTCCTTGAAGTAGCCAATGTCGCCTGAAAGGATGAGATACGGCGCCTTCGGCGGTATCGTGAAACGCTCATAGCTACTCTCGCTCCCTGCGGCGGCGCCTTCCAGATGCAAGTCGGACATGACCTGGAAGCCCGGTTCATCGGAATGTCGTAGCGGCTCGTTGTCGGAGTCGTTGTGATGTTCGTCCGAGTCTTCTGTAGGCAAAGGTAGAGGAGAAGATATCTTTGGCTTCCAACGGCGCGGCTCGGACCCCCAGAGCATCTTCAGTCGATCAAGGCACCTGATACCAGGTAGGCAAAGCCGGACCGATAACGCGCGAGCCGACCGCCGCTTTCGTCGCTCAATATTATTACCACGAAGGTGCAATATGAGCAAGCGAAGCAGACATGCCAAGGCGCAGTCAGCTATCGCGCCAAGGCGCGCTCACCTGCCGATCCCTTGTGGGGAAAGCAGATGTTCTCAGCGCTGCTTCCCAACGTCTGGCACATGTAGCTCGCAAGGGTGTACGGCTTCCAGACCTCATACGCCTCGCCCATATGGCTTCCGCCCACACGGCCCGGAAGGTGTACGGCTTCCAGACCTCATACGTCTCGCCCATACGGCTTCCGCCTATACGGCCTACAGGGTGTACGTCGAAGTAATAACGCTCACAGTAATTGCTATACGACTATCCATGCTGCCTAAGCAGAATGAAACCTAGCGTCTGTACGGCGACGCATCTTGTCCCGCACTGTCCATACATAAGTATGGCTAACCAAGGACAACACTATGCGGAGAAGCGGGATGGGCAAAAGAAGAGCTAGAAGTCTCCAATCATGGAAACTTGTCTTTATAGGTCCCGAAGTTCCATGATTTTGAGCATATATCTCATTATTTCGGAGAATTTCCAACTTTGATCGCCGGTGATAATGGACTAGTCGTCGTAGTCTCGGAGGGAACCGCGGACGTCTACATAAGAGAGGGAGGCTTAGAGGGAGGTGGGATAAGGAGGAGAAGGGAGAGAGGGAAGCACAAACACATTATGTAGTTAATCATAGAACTCCCTTCTAAAGCTTTTCCACGAGGGATATGGTGGCAACGGTCTTTGTTGTAGGGTTGGGGTTCTGTCATAAATCCCCAGTCGTGGCCGGGATTGTTGAATGTATGCGTGGACATTCCGGGGCTATCGACCTAGACACCAACGTCAGCTCTATTATCCTATATAGTCCGAAGTATTCATAAGTGTTCTTCTTTCCTACTAGCATATCACCCAACTTACTCGTACTAGCCTCCAAAACACCCACAGAAAAATCCTTATTCTCTGTGTCTTGCAGCAACGACTAAACCTGTGATACGGTTAATGAATAGGTAATCAGAGTGTTACGCAATTCACAAGAGAAGGGCTGGAACGCTCGCATGGACGTGAGTAGTATTTATATGGGCCAAGCTTGGAATGTTTAGTGAGTCTCTTACAGTCGTACCGTTGTTCAAGCCCTCGAGCAAAGTAACACGCTTTGGTTACAAAGGTCACCAGCCTGCACTGAACAGCACGACCAGCTTTGACGCCGCCTTGAGCATGGATCTTGTCGTGAAGGCGAGCATGTGAGCATGTCTCCGAATGACAGCCCTCGCCAGACCAGCGAATTGTTGCAATAAGAGATATGATGCCCAAGCGGTACACAAATCTCTTTTACTTGGGCCTCATTAACGTGGTACTTTACCAAATGTTGGGGTACATCTGGGCCCAGAAGAAAATCTTTGAGACTAGCAGAGGAGGTGGTAAAGTATATGAGATATGTTCGTCAGCTTAAGCATATTGAGTCTCTATGACGGTCTTAGGTAAAGTATCTGAGGAGGTAGATTCGGAGGCACGCATGAGAGTAATGGGTGGTGACGACATTCAAATTGCCCAGTCCGGGTCGCCTACTAGGTCTCTCATTAATTGCACCCATCCCCTCTCGCAAATCGTTTCGCAATCCCACACACTCTTATCAGTCATCTATTCTTTGTCCTTGGAACCCGGTCAGAAACTCTGACGTGGGCGTAAGTATACAGGGTAATCTTGTCCAAGACGTTCGCTGATTTGTGTTTAGTTACAGTGTTAATCAAATGCTTGACTAGCGAGTAATGCTTGGATCAGGATTGCGTTGGACTGGAGTCGCAGTGCTTGGCAAGAATATCTGGACAGCTACTCAGCTCACAGTCGCGTTGCTTCGGCTGTCATATCCGTCCTTATGCATGACTTACCATCGTTCGATCAAGACTTCGCAGGAAGAACAGAGTCGATCTTTCCAGTACTCTGGGCAGAATTGTTTGTTTCTGAATCACATCGGGAATCAAGTGCTCTTGTGCATGACCCGTGTTCATCTTCTGTCCGCAGAACTCTTTCATGCATGTCTTTCTCCCTCGTCGCCAGGTCCGGCCAGATTCCACCTTCGTTGAGATGGTTTTTATAGTACGTTCGATGGTTTATCTCGCAGATCTGGGGTTCTTTCCCTCCGTGCATCTCACAAAAATCTCGGTCGCATAGCAAGCAGGTCTGGAGGCTACCCTCACTTTTCACGGGCTTCCTTTCACGCATGCGTTCGCACACAAAACAGTCGTCGTACTCGTCTGGATGTTTCCATGGCTGAGACATGGTTCGTTCCAGCAGAAGGCGGGCCGAAGGCAGCGTCGAAAATAAAGACGAATTATGCTCGTAGAGAGCTTGTTCAATAACGATCTATGTGTTGAGCACTATTTGCCTAGCGAATTATGTTGTTGTAAATGTTCAGGTGAAGAATCAAGAGCAGAGGGATGTTGGGGGAATGCATCGCTTGACCGGTGAGGATTTTTGACTACTAGGAGCGCCCGCCACTCCTTGTCCTCACCTGTCCCTGGTCACTTGACGCGTTTTAGGGCTCACGTCAGTACCCCTCCTTTGGAAGGATATTCCATTCAATCACAAACCTTCTTGACGTGACTCGAACGCGGCACACGGCAGACGCTATTGTGTCACGTTTCGGCAGTTCTTTTTGACAAGTATTCGACAGTGTCTTATGCTACTCATATTCTGTTGTGACTTGTGGTCTTTCGCACAAAAGCCAGGAGCATGCACAATAGACAGAATGCCAAGACTCTGTGCTTGTCTATGCGAAAAAACGGTGGCCGTTGTTTCATCAGAAAGATGGCCTGTGAGATTATCGGATAGCGAAAATTGATTGCTTCATTATGGCGCTAATGATTGCTCGCTAATTTTCCACTAGCAAGCAAGGTGAATACAAAGTGTCGAGCGAGGATTGGGCGAGTGAAGTCCAGCTAAACCTCCGTTTGTGACTATTGGCACGGATTAGTACTTGCTTCGAGTACAGCTCGAATTTTCTACCGACTGCTTGCTCGACTTCTCGCAGAATCTCAGCAACACCCTGGAAGATAATAGGAAGTAACACTGCAGAATCAGGAACTGTTCGAATGCGCGTTGGATCTGGCCCTCCGCTGCTGGGTCTCGATAGGGCCTGTGACAATAGTAGCGTCTCGCGGGAGGATTCTACCTTTCAACTCCCAGCGCCACCACTCAGCGTGGTGAGAGGCGGACTATATTTCGCCGACGGAGCCTTCTTAAGCGAACGATGGATACGAGATGAGACAATCTGCCAACCTCAAAAGGAGTATCAGTGGGGGTTCTCCTCGTTGCTGTTCATCACATTCCTTGTCATGACAGTCATTTTCGCCTTGACTTTGCTAGATTTGCAAACCAAAGTCTGCTGGTACAGCCGCGCAGACCACTTTCAACAGACCTTAGTCCAGACACTACAACCTTTACTTATTACTTCCAGCGTTGCTCTTTCCTCGCTTAACGCGCCTCTGACTTGGGTGTGCACGGATGGAGCACAGTGCAATAAGAAATCATGTTTCGTTGCTCGAACGTACTTGTACAAACTCAGATTGAGACTCCATTCCACTTTGCACCTGCTCGAAGCATGCTCCGCCCATTTGGTTTCGACAGGCCTTCGTCACAACATTCATTCGTTGCGCTGCACTGCCTGGAATACGATTAACCGTTGAGTTCTTCTGGTTCCGCAAACAGTGCCGCACTGACCTTCCAAGTCTTGAACCCTTGCGAACAATCTGCAAAACCTTCACCTCCCAGGCTCAGCTGCATCATGTCCCGCCAGGCCCGTATGGCTTCTCTACTACTACCTTCAGGAAGCTCAAAGTTCATGCTAGCACTTACAATAAACTTTGTTCGAATCCAGTCCCTTGGGACAAAGCCGGCGCATTCCCAATCGATGATTCCGACGCTGAGACGTCCGCTCTCTGAATGCACTATCACGTTCGACGGAGCTAAATCACAGTGGTAGAAAGCCAATGTGGAGCAATCCATTCCACTCTCGAGGCAGTTCTCATAAAGCACCGCTGGACTGAAGTTCCATCCGTGCTGTGACTCCCTAGTCAAGAAGTACTCGGGCAAGTGGTTGCCATCGATTCCAGAAACCGTTTCCCCTGGTCCGATTAATGCTATAAGCTCTTTGCAGATCTGGGTAACCGTCGACACGCACTTCGACCTGGTACTTTCGTCCATTGTTACCCAGGCCTGCGATAGTGGTCTGCCTGGAAGTTCGCGGGTAAGAAGAAAGTATCGGCCTCTCCACTCTCCGTAGAAAAGAGTTGTTGGGACAGCAAAATTTGACTTGTGCCTCTCGAGCGCTTGCAGAGTCACATGCTCTCGAATTATCAGTGGTGACGCCGGGATCATCACCTTCAGGTATGCATGGCCCACTTTCCACACGGCATGGACGCTGCCGCCCTCGTAGACTAGCGGAATCGTTTCTGTAGAGCTAAGCGCTTGGGCAGTCAGGTCAGACTCCTGGGCCTATTAACAAGACCAGTTAGCGAGACTCTGGATTTTTGCCGTACAACTTACAAGTTACTACTTACTGCGAAAATGTGGAAAAGAGACCCATTGCCATCATCCCATGACACGACATCGGGCAGCTCCGTAGACCGACGGGATATTATCATCTTGTTGCCTAGGAGCCAGTTGTTCCCGTCAAGCTGCTGCAACTCCTCTTTGACTGGTCGTTGGTGTGCCATTTTTTTATGGAGGTTGTGATGCGCTGAAGGAAGATGGGCTTTGCTCGAAAATATAAAAGAATCCGTGGGTGCATTTAGCGCGGTTTCATGTCCACCGCTTTCAGTTAGTACGCGCGCACGGACTATTCAAAACTCCAAATCGACATTCAAGCTGGGGTCGTTGCAGCAGCGATCACCGACTGAGAGAATTCCCATGCGTCTAGGCCAAATGAATGAATGTAATTTTATGGACGCAGCCGTCTGCCAACGAAAATACGAACTAACTTCAAGCGAATGAAATTGGAGCGATGGTCACTCGTTTCTGAAAGACAAAGACCACAATTCCACCAGGTGCCTCCGAACTGACAATGCACTCTCAACTACCTCCACTATGCACGTACATCCTGCACTCAGCTACCTTCCCTTGCATCTCGTCCTGCGCTCAGCTGGCTCTGCACCTGCATCCTGCATTCTCTTGGGTGACTACGTCGAGATCAGCAGATCGTAAGTCATTCTCGTGAAGGTTACTTACTGGTGGGTTCCTAGGGAGAGCCATTTGACCTGCCGCACTTCTCGCACGTGTCCCGACCCGTGACGTTATTCATCTTGCAGTGTTTGCATTCCCATTGATTGACGAGCGGCTCTCCTGTGTGGACGGCCATTCTGCGTAGCGGTGATGGAAGTGTGGCGACTTAATGTGGGTTCTGTGCGGTTGAAGGTTGTTATATGGCTAATGACAAGAGAAGGTGGAAATCACCAGCGTGGCTGCGGTATATATAGACGATTGGCAAAACGCATGATGCTCGAAAAGAGCTCCAAGCAACGCGAACACCTGCAGCGAGGCGAGACGGGATGAGACAACGGCTGTCTTGCTCCTGTACCCGAGGTGGCACGAAGGGCGCCCTCGCATCCAGACTTGTTGCATCGAGAAAGTGGGCTAACGGTGGCAGCCGCAACACGCTATCGAGCCGACCCTGTGGTGAGTGACTAGCTTGTACGCCATAATCATACGGTGATTTGTCGTTACATGCTTGCAGCTGCACTATCTGTGTTGGCTCGTTTGTCACAGGCCAGGTCGGTCGGTTCAATACGCGAGGTCCTCGAGCCAAGCTCGATTTGCATTGAACCAATGGTGTGGAGCCGCATGTACAAGTGTTGCTTTGTCGGCTTTCAAAAGACATCAGTCTCCTCTCTACGCAGTTGACAAAAGAACTTACTCTTCCGATATCCTGCTGTCGATGGATGTCAGATAGTTCAAGGTGTCACTCGGTCATGAGACCGCGAGGAAGGAAGTCTTGCGGAATGTAGCGATTGGAAGAATTGGAGAGCGCACTGAAGATCGAGAGCTTCACCTGGAGCTTTGGTGGTATCTGTTGGCTGCGAAGGCATTGGGTTGAACGTGCAAGTGTGAGCTATAGAGTTTGAGCTATGGATTGATTGGCTAGCGGATGTCCCGCTTCTAGCTCCGTTTCCCGACGCGCCTGACCTCTGGTCCTGTCGGGCGCTGCAGCGCTTCTCGCATCTCAACATGTTTAGGACGGCGCTGTTATATATACGCAGCCGCAGCCCGCTCTCATCCCTTGACATGTCGATGCGCCCCCAAGCGAAGCGGAAGCGATCCGACAGCGAAGATCTCCTCTCAGACCTCGAGCAGGCCACGGGACGACGACCGATTGCCAACAAAAAGAGAAGAACAGGTGCTCGGCCGGGAGGCAGGCTCAGTCGCAAGAACCTTGAAAAGTTGCCATCGCACGAAGAGAAAGCAGAGCCCGCAAAGGGGCCATCGACACGTCTCCATCCGGCTGTCTGGCCGCAAACGAGTGCTCAATCTTCATCTATCCCCTCCTTGGAACGGATCAAAGGTCGCGGTGTTGCATATCGACGAGGCTCCAGTAGATCCTAGAAGTGTAATGATTGAGTTCTGCCTAGGACGTGGGCGACTCTTTGCAGACTTCTATATGCAAATTCGACAGCAAGGCCTGGACGCCTGGGAATTTGATGCAGCTGAACTGCCTATCAAAAGTTGCA
This sequence comes from Nothophaeocryptopus gaeumannii, assembly GCA_031771865.1. Taxonomy (NCBI): domain Eukaryota; kingdom Fungi; phylum Ascomycota; class Dothideomycetes; order Mycosphaerellales; family Mycosphaerellaceae; genus Nothophaeocryptopus; species Nothophaeocryptopus gaeumannii. Next base: position 1,152,563 of record JASISA010000040.1, on the reverse strand, counting down.
AAATCTGGGCGTTGGTATATATACTCCATCCCAAGGAACCGCTGACCATGAATAGGTACACCATAATATCATGGCTGCTTTGGTGGCAACACTTTGACTTCTCAACGAACCAGAATGATCCCCCGCTCAAAGCACTGGAACAACGATTTGGTCTTGTTGGATCTGGCTCAAGCGACATCAAGGGCAACCTATGGCGTGTACGCGACCAAGCACATCTGCTGGAGAAAGAATGGTTCAAGATTGAGCGAGCTGTGATTCTTCCAATACGCGCAATGCCTCCTTCAAGTCCAACCATCGTTGCTCAGCGTCTGCAGTTCGCTTTGGCTGTTGTGGTTACGGCAAAGATAGGGATACCCTAGCTTGCTCGCCCTACCGCTCGCCCTACTGTTTGCCTTGCCTTTATGATCGCCCTGTCTTTTTCGCCCTACTGTTCGCTTTGGCTGTTATTGGCTGATCCAGAACACTCTGATTCTTGTTGCCCAACATCTGCATTTCGCTTTGGCTGTTGTTAGCTGATCTGGAACGCTCCGATCATTGTAGCCCAACATCTGCATTTTGCTTTGGCTATAGTTGGCTGATCTGGAACGCTCCGATCATTGTAGCCCAACATCTGCATTTTGCTTTGGCTGTAGTTGGCTGATCCAGAACGCTCTGATTGTTGTTGCTCAGCGCCGAATATATATGGAGAGTTGTTTCAGGTGACTATGCTGCCCAACAAAGAACATGACTCAGAGGTTCAGTGTTCAGCTGGCGGTGTCCTCAAGCTGCCTTGGGAGTCGTTGGGGATCCTGCTACAAGATGGTTAGCTATGCTTTCAAAAACTTGCAGAGGTCGTCGGATTGTTACCCGGACTGGATTTCCAGCATCGCCTGCGTTAGTAGTGGAAATGGCTGATGAAGTCCGCCGGTCCCGCTTTCAGCTTTCCCAGTCAACAACTTCACCACTACGACCAATTGGCGAACACTGGATTGACCGCTTCCGGACACGGCATCCGGAGATCCAAACCCCTATTACTCCTGCTCCTATCGTACGGAAAGCGGTAGAGGACCTAGACAAGACGGACTTTGTCCTAGATACAGGAGCTACTCGGCATATGTCTTACGTAAAGGACTACTTCCGGAATATCTCTAAAAGAGAACACTTTGTTACTCTCGCGGACGGGAAGAGAATTCCCTCAAAAGGATACGGAACTATCGAAATCCAGATCGATGGAAAACGGACTACTATTGAGGATGTTCTATATGTCCCGGATCTACGGTATAACCTTCTTTCGGTAGCCCGCCTAACGGACAGAGGCATCGAGTGCCAAAAGAGCGTGCTCTCAGAAGGCACCCATTGCAGGCCGAGAAGCCATGGACCGCGATCATTTGCGAGTACATTAACTTTGAATTCCAGGTATCGAATCAAACATTCAAATGCGAGGCTATCTAGCTCCAGGATACCGTAGCTTTCACCCTTCGTACGACTTCAACACTTGCCAGCTCTTCCCGTGCCTCTCCATGTGCGCCTGACGAATTGGAGCCACATCTGGAAGCCGGAATTTGTGGACCCAAGAGTCTTGCCAGCTAAGCTTGTACATCGTTCCCTGCGACGATGGTCTCTCCGCTACTATCCTGCGGAAGTGACGGTTAGGAGACACTGGGCTCGGTTGCCACTGGTGAGTTCCAATCGACGGTTGCTCGAAGGTCGTTTGGATCGGCTCAAGCCTTAGTCTCTTCAAGGCCGGTCCTTGCAACCACATTATTATCTGCTCTTATAGGCTTTTATATTATCTTACCTGTACTGAACCCACAACTAGGTCGCTTATCGTAGGTGCACTGGAAGGGTGCCTGTAGTGCTTGGGTTTGAGCATCGCTCTGACTAGCAGAGAGTCTCGCATTATCCGTGGGATGTTGATACAGGTTAGCCAGAGCATGTTTTTTATCGTAATCTCTGCCGAGGAATCCATTCGTAACAGTTGATCGAGTGTCTGCTTCCATATCCGGCGGTGGAGAACATTGCTGACCGCTCGCCGTTTCCTGGGCGCAATTTGCCTTGCCCTGTAGTCCAGAATTGCAGGCCGGTAGTTGATCATAGTTACTGTCTGTGTGGACTTCGACCTTATCATTTCCAGCCCTGAATAGATACGGCGTGGATCGCTTCACATATTCGTCATCAAAAGCTGTGGCGACTGAGGTGGGATCGTATGGCATTCCGAGAAAGGTCCCGTCGGGTGCCCGCAAAAAGCTACTGATGTTGGTACTGTACACGCTTCCGCTATGTTGTTGTCAATCTTTTGACTTTATGGAGTCGCTCTGACACTCTCCACGTGAGTGAAGCAGTAGGCCTGTAACATGTTCAAGAAAAAGGGGATCAATCTGCTTTCGGGTTCTCGGAGGTCGAAAGAAGTCAATTCGCTTACTAGAACCTAAGACCGGGACTACAATACCCTGCGTCCACCTGTCTATGGACCCCTGGGTCATGCGGAGACACGATCTACTGCACCATGCTGAAACCATAGAAAGAAGCTTGGGAAAGGAGCTTATGGTTTCTCCTACGAGTACAAAACCGAGATGATCCAGCGCAAACTTTGAGACTGCAGGATTTATGTGCCGTCTTAGAAGGGATTTGATGGAAAAAGGGGCGAGGCGAAGGCTATATCAGCGTGTAGATGGAGGCGCAGAACTTGGGCGGTCTTACTTGAACTTCATCCGATTAGACAACTGCTGCACTAGACCTGTGAAAGAGTGCTGCTCGCCAAGGCAGTGACTTGGAGGTATGATGGCTGTAGAAGGTTTGAGAACATTCACTTGGAGTCTGACTAGAATATCACATGGAAGGTGCTGAATAAGTGTGTGTGTTGTGGAAAGAATGTGTGAGAAGCCATGTATTGTCTGTCGAGGGTGGCTAGGCTATTATATATGCTTGAGCTCATGCTAATCACATGATTCACTCGTATGCACGGACATCCATTCGGCAGAAGGTTCTAGTAACGGGGCGCAGTGTATATAAGGGCGCTAGGAGTCCATCTTATAGTGAAAGAATTGAAGCAATCGCACAGCGTCCATTCTTCACCAGGCAAGCATCTCCACACCTCCAACTTCAACCTGTGAGGAGGATGTTAGCCCTGTTAAAGGAGCAGTACTGAGCGCACGTGCACACGCTAGTGCAGGAGATCAAAAAGGGTCTCTAGGCGCAGGTTGTACTTAGACTTCTATAACACACTTACTCTTTCTTGCTGCCACTGCGTTCGGCATATTTCAACACTTGTATACTTTGAATCGACTTCGCAGCTATTGTGCACATGTAACTGCGGCTGTGCTGCTATCCTTGCCCACTGAAGTTAGAAATGTGCAAAAGGTGCGCGTTCTAGCAGGGGTGACCTCGAGAAAGGTCGATCGACGGCGTTGTTACTAAAAACGACAGAACGTATAGTAGGCGGCGATTGCAGTGTCTCTTTCAGCGCACTATATATAGTACAACGTTATGTACTTCTAGCTCTGCTCCGGCTAGGAGGTGGAAAGGCTGCTCACGAATAACGTTGAGTATAACTTATCTCTACATGCTTTCAAGATCCAAATTAATTTGGTGAAAACTAGTGTTGCGGCTCGTGACGCTGGGATGGACAATAGTATTTTTCATCGCGCTTTCCGGGGATGACTCTGAAGTTGCGCCTCCACCTGCGAGCAACGTTTCTGCAGGCTCTTGGTTTCCTTATAAGCTTGGGCAAGATCGAATTCAAGGGCTGTAATTCTTCCTTTTTCAACGAGGACCCATTGTGTACAGAGTCGTTTGAGGCCCTCACAGGCTTAGTTTGACTAGAAGGAGCCACACTACTGGAAAGACGATAGGGACGCAACCCCCGTTTGTGTTAGAGACGTCAATATTGGCTGAAAGTCGGCCCCGGTTCCCGCGAGCGAGGTCATTTTGCTTCCATAGCCTCCGATAAATTGCATTGGATCGTTAGCCATCACGTAGTCTGTCTTACCTACGTCCGTTGACCCCAACTGTGCCAAGGACGACTGACATCCCTCTATCGAAGCAGCTCCGAGGAACCGGCGTATTACTTGCAAAGAAATTGCCCGAGTGTGACATAGCGTCAAGTTCCTGCTGTAAACTAGCGTTCTCTTGCTGGGCACTAGACAGCTCTTGTTCTGTCGCAAAAATGTCCTTTGGCAAAGTCCATGGATGTGCGTGCGTCACATTGGAAACAGGCGGCGTAACGTTAGAAAAGTTGATGAAATTGTTAAGGTCGTCAAGAGATTGCCCAGAACTTCCCGCCAGCATATGGTCAGATAGTAAAGAGAGATCAGCCATATCGATTGTGAGAATAGAGAGTAGTAGGAAGACTTGACAGCATTATCGTCTGGAGATGTTCCAGCTATTTGTACTCTTCCTCTTGTCTAACATGCCCCCTGAAACTGTGCTGAGACAAACAAATGTCAGTTCTGTGCTGGATGCCAAAGGGCGAAGCATTCCAACGACGCTAGCTCGAGGAGAGAAGTGAGACACTCGTGACTCTTGATCTCCTGACCCAAGAAGCTGTGCTTGATGAAAAATTAGCTAGGCGCTGCCCGCGGCTACGCTGGACGTACTGGCTTCTCAAATTTCAGGGCCGTTGGGCGGGATAAATTGAATATGTCGTCAATGAAGTCGAGCAGCTGCTGACTCGAGCTCCATTGCACAGGATTTTGTAGACCGAATATTCTGTGCGTACTTCTTTGTTCTCTGACTCCTGCTGCGCTTCGCACCTTCTGCTTAGATGGATGGTCCATGCAATCTAGCAGCAGCAAGCCTAGAGCGTCAACATCGGCTTGAATTGCTTCAGGATTGTTAGCAGCACATCCTTCGCAGTCGGCTATAGTTTTGTAAGTAACCATGGCGCTTAACGATACTATCGCATGGATCGTACCAAGTACTACTCGCATTGGACGGCTCTGTATCCTGACTGCATGTTGCTTAATCTGGCCATGACTGAGTCCCTGGCTGTTGAGATAGACGATAGCGTCGAAGATCTAACTCTATTAGTGTTCCTTTTACAGTGGCCAGGTCGTGATCTTAGCCTACCGACTTCGCTATCACACGGATCTGATCCTCGCTCAGCGGAATATGGATGTTAAGCACCTCCTCCATAGTGAATCGCGCGAAAGAGAATCCGATAAAGCAGGCGTCGTCATGATGTACAATCTGGTCAATCGTGAGTATAGACGGATGCTCAAGACGTCGCATAACGTCTATCGCAGTTTGCGAGTGAACAAGCTTGAACATTAGGACGTCGTCCTCAGAGCCCTGCGCGACAGTGTACTCCGCGTTGCCTGATATTAGTGTGCCAAGTCTTTTGTGATGAATCCAGCCCGTCAATTCTTTTATACCATGCTTCCTCGTCGAACTTGACGTCTTGGGGAGGACTGATAGAGGCTGTCTCGACTGCCAAGATGGAGTTGAGACGACCTTGAGCTGAACACGCTGCGTTCGATCACGTGCTGCAAGGGGTTGCATCTGTGGCCTAGAATGACGCCGAAAGCCATTTGCATACTCCATGAGAACGATGTGGGCCGACAGCCACCAGGACGCCTCCTTTGACGTTTCTTATCTCTCGACCGCTTAGTCGAAGCAAATCGAGTTTCAGGAAAGACTATTCGGTCACCTACTAAAGTACCACCCCTGGCACTACCACCGGCCTTTGCTACAGTCGCTCGACCCCTGCTAGCGTTATCCCACTTGGAAAGCGAGGTTCCAAGCCTGGTCGAAGACAGTTCTTTTCCTGGGAGTTGGAAATGGAAGTTTGACGAGACTAGTGGACAATCAATGTAGTGATTGTGGTGTTTTTCTCTGAATAGTCTGTATCTTCTTCATCTAAGGATGAGGAAGCTGTATATATATCCATGATTGATTGATTGATTGATTTGCTCCTACACGGTTTCAGCCGCAATCTACTGCGGCTATGCCCGGAAGCAAGGGCTTGGCTGACGGCATTCCCGGCGATGCCGATATCTGTACAACTGTATAACTCGACAATCCCAAGCGGAAAGCTCTCCGGCAAACGCAAACAAGTCGAGGCACTCATCGGACACAGTTTTTCCAACCCCGATTTACTATCGCAAGCTTTGACCCATGCGTCGTACGCTCATGTGTCGAGGACAGAATCATACGAGCGCCTGGAGTTTCTAGGTGATGCTGTGCTGGATATGGTTGTGGCCGAGCTGCTAGCCAAACATATCGACAAGCTCACACAAGGCCGCATGACCCAGATCAAGGCTGCATTAGTCAATGCAGACTTGCTCGGTTACCTCTGCTTCGATCTCAAATTCGCGGAGACTTATCGTGGCATCAATACAGCATTAATAGAGATCCAAGAGACTTACGAGCACTCACTGGCTGACTATCTCGACTTTCACTCTGACGTAGCAGCCATTTACCAAGATGCCCACGCTCGTTACTGCGAGTTTCGAGGAGTTGTGAAACAGGAGCTGGAGCATGGCGCTTGTCATCCGTGGGCTGCTGAAGCGAATGGGCATCAACAAGATGTTCTCTGACATGGTGGAGAGTGTCCTTGGAGCCATCTTTCTTGATTCCGGACAGGAGATCCGCGCTTGTCGGCCCTTTATACAGCGCCTGGGACTATATCTATATGCCGATCGCGTGATCGACGAGCAAGTTGAAGTAGTTGCTCGCGAGGCGCCGACTGACTCATCACACTCTTGATTGTGACGGGACCTATTGGTAGAGACCAAGGCGGAACTAGAGACTAGTCAAAAGTTGGTTGGAGTACCTTGCATTTGCGATTGAGCAATCTTATTGAATGATGACCGCTCTTGTGTTCGATACGTCCAGAATAGGCGCATGTACCAGTCGCTGTGCCGACAGGCACATCGGCCATGATAGGACGCTGTGACGCTTGTCAAGTCACACACCGATCAATGAGCTACTTCGACTCCGACCGCACTACCGGATGGTGACGTCGCGCTGGTTACATGCAGGGTGCAGTCCGCTGCTGTAAGTCTAGCTGTATGCATGCAATCCATGGCTACACTGGCACCTCTGGTGCCCTGCAACTCGAAATCGCTGCACTGGAGTGGAGCGAGAGCTCAACCGAGCAGGACCGGTAAGGGTGCCCACCCGCTCTGTACGCCTTTTGGTACACGGCATGCTCATATAAACCTGAATTAGCGCTCCTCATGCCCTAAAGGATGGCATGACCTAGGCTTGTGACAGGAACTGAAAGTCTTGCCATCGATCGATTGAGGTTAGAATATCACATTATCTGGAAGCAGTGTGTAGTCTTACCAAGCTGCCAACATGGACGCCAACACACAACGACAAAAGCGCTTCCTAGATACTGTTCTCAACGGCGGGCGAGAAGTTCGCAATCTCAACGAAGCCAGGCTCTTCGTGGCAGCCATATGCTATGAGAAAGATCGCCTCTCATGCATGGCAAAGGTCTGCAGCAAGCAGAACGGTTTGTCGGCAGCACGGCAAGCGCTGTTGACAGACTTGTCTAGGGACTCGCTCAATCACCATATTGCCCAGTTCGTCCTCTACTTTGCTACAGAAGACCTGAGACAAGTCGCCGGTGGCAAGATACTTTGCGACCTACTATCGGCCATTTTGAAGCCGGCTCTACTCTGGGAGGCCTACAAGACCTCTGCCACGAACTATGAATTGAGTGTGGATGGCATCCATGCTTTTGCAAGCCTCAGCTCAGAGCTCCTGTTCTTGCTACCGCCATCATCCGAGTTTGCCTCACAGCTCGATCTCAAGTCGACAGTGCGAGGGCTCGTTGACAGCAAGCAGCTTCACAGATCTGAATCTGCAGAGGTACGTCGACTAGCGTACAAGATCGAAGAGGCCGTACGTTTGAGCTCGCTGCCAGACGACGCATCGAATGCGGCTGTGTACAAAGCGGGGGGCCGTCACGACAACGACTTCGCCGATTTCCGCAAGATCTCCATCTTCCCGACCAAGGACGAGCTACTCTCTGATGAACGGCCGTATATGCTACCATCAGAAGAAGTGCTGCGTGCAAACGCCGAACAACGAGCGGCCATACATCTCGACAACCAGTTCAGACTACTTCGAGAAGATATGCTAGCAGAGCTGCGAGAAGACCTCCAGCGTAGCTTGAACCCCAAAATGGCGAAGCGGGGACGGTTTCACCTTCGCAGCATTCAATTCTCTGGCATAAACTGTGGTGGGAGCACTATTCTGAAGCCTGCAACCGTTGCAGTCCGATGCTTCGACACCGTATTCCGCAAACTGCCCAAGGATGAGGCGGCCAGGAGGAAGTACCTCATGGAAACTAAAACCTTCCTTAGACATGACTCATTGGGCTGCATCCTCGCATCTGGCGAGGTCGTCGCGTTTGCGACAATTGATCGTGACGAGGAACTACTTGCCAAGACACCTCCGGTACTTCTCCTACGTCTGACAGGCGAAGCAGCAATACGTACAACACTTACCGCAATGAAGCTCAAGCGACCACACGAGATCGACTTCGTGGCTGTCGATACGCCTTACTTCGCTTACGAGCCTGTACTTCGACGCCTACAGCAGATTCCGTCACTGCCACTCGCAGACATCATCCTCGGTCTCCAGGATCACGACCCCACAGCGAGATCTCCATATGAGCTGGACGAGCTTGCTGAGCGTATACGGTCATTGGAAGGCCAAGACATAAGCTTCATCCTCGATGCTCCTCAATGTATTAGATTAGATCATGCCCAGACAGAGTCACTTGAACGAGGCGACGGCTTTGATCTGAACCGCTCAATGTTCGAGAGGCTGGTCCTCAGAGGTCACCCACATACTGTTCTCGCCAAGCAACACCGTATGCGGCCCGAGATTTCCGTACTAGTGAGACGATTGATGTATCCAGGACTCGAGGACAGCGATAATACTCTGTCGCGACCAGGCCTGCTCGGACTTCAAAGTAATGTTATTTTCATCAACCACGAATATCCTGAAGTATCCGACAGCCGACTTAAGGATCGTCAGGACGGGAATTCGACGGTCAGCCGCCAAAATGTGTTTGAAGCAAAGATGATACTCAAGATTGTGAAGTATTTGGCCCAGCAAGGATACGGCACAGACAACCAGGTCGTCCTCACTCCTTATCTGGGTCAACTGAGATTGATCATGGACAGGATGAAAGACGACCATGATCCCGTACTTGGAGACCTCGATAGCCATGATCTCGTCAAAGCTGGTCTCATGACTGCGGCCAGCGCTTCCCAAAACAAGCGACAACTACGCATCTGGACAATCGGTAAGCCCTCCCCTTCATCTACGAGATCATTACTAACTTCCGTAGACAATTTCCAAGGCGACATTGTCATCGCAAGTCTGGCAAGAAGCAACAAGCATGGCGACGTCGGCTTCATGAGTGCGCCGCAAAGGCTGAATGTCTTGCTTTCGAGAGCTCGTAACGGTCTGATTATCATCGGTAACGCAGATACCTTTAAGCACAGTAAGAAAGGCTCGACAATCTGGACGCCATTCTTCCAACAGCTGGTCCAGAATGGCCAATTCTTCGATGGACTACCTACCAGGTGTGAGCAACACCCTACTAACACTGCGGTACTTGCAACCCCTGAAGATTTTGATGTGCACTGTCCAGATGGAGGTTGCAATTTACAATGGTAAGTAGAATAAGTTCGTATGCTTCATCATCTAACCAGGACTAGTCGTACGCCGCTGAGCTGTGGCAAGCACTTTTGCCCTGAGAGATGTCACCAACTGGTCGATCACTCGAGGATGCGCTGCTTGGTTCTAGTCGAGACACAGTGTACCAACAAACACCGAATCCGCAGGGAGTGCTGGCGCGTCGCACAGCCATGTCCGAATTGCGAACGGGATTTGAGCATTCAGAAGTTAAGAGAACAAAAGCAGGATCAGTATCTCTCGAAGCTCATTGCCATTGAGGACCAGATTGCCTTGCAGCACGACGTCACGCGAGACCTCGAAGACCAAATAGCCCGGCTGACCTCCTTGAAGCAGAAAGAAGACGAATTAGCAGCAGCTACACGGTCTGCACAGCGCAAGAAAGACGCAAAGCTGAAGCAAGATGCCCGGCTTAAAAAGGATGCACAGGTGCGGGACAAAGCACAGAGTGATGTAACGTCGACGCATCCGTGCAAGTCAGCAATCGTTGTCCATTCCGAAGCTGCCCAAGCCTGGGAGTGCCAGAAGAGAGACTTCTGTGCCGACAACGAACACATCGATGCGATCATGAACCTTATTGGGCTCGAATCAGTTAAGGAACAGGTTCTCTGGGTGAAGGACAAAGTGGATATCTCCTTACGTCAGGGGGCCAAACTTTCGCACGAGCGTTTCAACGCAATCTTCCTGGGCAATCCTGGCACAGGTCTGCCTTATGTCCCGTAGCCTAATGCGGTACTGACAATTTTGCAGGTAAGACAACGGTCGCAAGACATTACGCCAGATGTTTAGCATCTATGGGAGTTGTTGCTGGCGACAAAGTTCACGAGACTACTGCATCTAAGTTGATGAACGGAGGAGTACCCGCGTACAAGAAATTGATCGACGAACTGTTGAGTGACAGCGGTGGCGTCGTGTTCATCGATGAGGCGTATCAGCTCACCAGCGGAACTAAAGCTATCGGAAGTCAGGTCTTAGATGCTATCATGGACGATGTTGAGAATCTGACAGGCCAGGTAGTCTTTATCTTGGCGGGCTATCGGAAAGAGATGGAGGATCTGCTTTCTTATAATCCAGGACTACCGAGCCGATTCCCATATCAGTTCGAGTTCGCGGATTATGACGACAATGAGCTACATCGGATTCTACTCCTACAAATCCAAGCACGCTTCCAAGGACAAATGGACGCGGAGGCTGGACTCGATGGTCTCTTTGTGCGTGTCGCTGCCCGTCGCGTAGGCTACGGACGTGGTCATCCCGGGTTTGGTAATGCTCGCGCTATGGAGAATGCTCTGGCGAGGATCCTTACACGACAGGCGGCTAGGGTGTCAGGAGATCGGCGCCAGGGAAAGGACCCGGATGACTTTATGCTCAAGAAAGATGACATACTTGGCCCTGAACCTTCAGGAGCCCTGCGATCCAGTAAGGCTTGGACGACTCTACAGAATCTGATAGGGTTGCAACTGGTCAAGGAGTCGATCCATGCACTGGTGCAGAGTCTACGATACAATTACGAGAGGGAGCTTATGGAGGAACCTCCGTTGCGATTCAATCTAAATCGGGTTTTTACAGGCTCTCCAGGCACCGGGAAGACTACTGTAGCGAAGCTGTATGGTCAAATATTGGCTGATCTTGGACTCCTATCGAACGGCGAAGGTGAGCAGAAGGAATTGAGAGCGGTATAATTCGAACCTAACTTTCATTAGTCATTGTGAAGAACCCTTCGGACTTTGTTGGCGACGTGCTAGGTGCTTCTGAGAAAACGACAAAGGGCATACTGAGCTCAACTGTCGGCAAAGTGCTTGTCATAGACGAGGCTTACGGATTGCATTTTTCTGCTACTGGACAGTCAGCCGATCCGTACAAAACAGCAGTCATCGACACCTTGGTTGCCGAGATACAGAGCATACCAGGCGACGATAGATGCGTGCTGCTCCTTGGATATCATGATGAAATGGAGACCGTGCTGCGCAATGCCAATCCCGGTCTGACTCGTCGTTTCCCAATATCGGAAGCATTCCATTTTCAGGACTTTACCGATGATGAGCTCACCGATGTGGTTAGGCTGAAGTTGACACAGCAAGCGTATATCGCATCAGCCGACGCCGTGCAATGTATCTCCGAAAGTGTACGACGTGCTCGCAACAAGCTACATTTCGGAAATGCGGGCGAGGTCGACATCCTTCTGAACACAGCAAAGCAACGTCACCAACAGCGATGTACCAAACAAGGACTGTTGCACAATAATCAGCTCGAAGCAGTTGATTTCGATGTCAATTTTGGGCAAACTGAAGTTTCGATTGCCGATCTTTTCGAGGGCAGCGTCGGGCACCACGAGCTTGTGGGACGGCTTGAGCAGATTAAGAACGTTGTGGTGAACATGAAGGCCAGAACGCTTGATCCACGCGAGCACGTGCCGTACAATTTTGTCTTCTGCGGACCACCTGGTAAGTTGACTAACGATCGAGTTCTTCTCATCACTAATTATGACCAGGCAGTGGTAAGACTACGACTGCTCGTAAAATGGGCCGGATCTACCGTGACTTGGGGATCTTGGCTACGGATGAAGTCTTAGAGAAGTCAGCAAGTGATCTGGTTGGTCAATATGTCGGACACACCGGCGACAAGACCAAAAAGCTCCTGGAGAGTGCACTTGGCAAGGTGCTATTGATAGACGAGGCTTACCGCTTAGCCAAGGGCGATTTTGAACAAAGCGTAGCAGATTGCCCAGAGTACTTCCGCAAGCAAATATGTCGATAATGGTTGTATCAAAGCCTGGATTCATGTGGAAGATAGAACATACAGCGGGCTCGAGAGGATGCTCCTGGAATCTTGCTGCATTCTCGTCACGATAGTAGCGCCCAGAATCGGCCATCAGCTTCATGTTGTCCGATGACGGGGTCCAGAGCGGTGGCCTGCCGGGTACAAGTATTGTCTTGGTCAAGCCGCCCATGAGATTGTAGGAAGCAATGTATTGACAGTCAGTAATCTCAACTCTGCCGTGATGGGCTTCGGTCTGAATGTCCTCGTACGCAAGGCTGTGGATCTTTGGTCCAAGAGCTGTCGGAACCTGGCGAAGCACTCTAGGCTCGGGAATCGTAGACCGTCTTCCTCTACCTCGAGCCGCTTTGCTGCTTTGACCACGATACTGCATCTGGTCAAGATGGGGATGGAATCCAGGAAGCTGAAAAGGTTCGGAGTAAGATGAAGGAAGTATGCGGTGTGAGCGACTTGCTTGTATGTGGGAGATTCTGTATATAAACACCACACTCTCAGATAGCGTTACTGCAACCCCAGTTTATTGTCTCAGTGTACATCAACAGCACCATACATTTTATGGCCTAACCACTTGCGTGTCTTGATCGATTGATTGATTGATTTGCTCCTACACGGTTTCAGCCGCAATCTACTGCGGCTATGCCCGGAAGCAAGGGCTTGGCTGACGGCCGACGCGTTCCCGACCTTACCGAATCAGGAGAGCCCCACTTCGCCTAATGCCACCTCAGAAGTAAACAAGAGACCAGCCGTCCCCTATACCCTCACTCTGCCTCCCAACCACCGCCTGGTCAAGCTTGCCGGCGCGCGCAGGCGGTAGTTGTCACTTTACTAACTACTTCGTGCTAGGCTCCAAGAGGCTGTGCCTCATTTTTCGCCGTCCACGTACCTACAGTCTCCACCCAACGCTTGACTTCGTCTACTCAACCACGATCCTATTCTGCCCCAGGATCTGCGCCTGTTCGATGAATCTGATGGCCCTTGTGGCTACATTGTGCTTATTCAGGATAACACGGAGGTTGGTGCGGCCAGGAAGTCGTCCGAGGTGTTCCCTTCGCAGGTCGCCTAGCCGCCGGCACGTCAGGAGCACGTGTCTTACGGTCTGTCGTCCTTCCCGGCAAGGGCACATAGGGTCCGGGATACCAGGGACCCTCCGGCTGAAGAGGAAGTCGTTGACTCCGATCTTTTCGGTCCGGAGTTGGACCAGCAGTGCGCTCTCCCGCTTGGTGAGTCCTTCGTGGAGCTGAAGGACTTTCTTGCATGGCACTGGAGTATACCTGTGTGTGGATCTGCCCTTGGTTTCCTTGCGCCAGGAGACCTGCCACTTCTTATTGACACTTCGTCGGCTATCTCTCTTAAGCGTGGCCTTAACAGGGTGCAGTTTGTCTGGTTGCTGTCCTCGGTCGCTCTCGCTACTGCGTGTCTTGATCGATAATAGTCAGTTCTGTCGATGTACCTTCCGATCCCGCACGCCGCGATGCATTGGGTGACGGGGTCGCGACATGGTACGCCGTATCAAGACCAAAAAGGACGGACAAGACTAAAGAGGATGGAGAAACTGGTAGCATCGATTTTGGTAGGATGCCCACGATATTCGTCATTTCAAATCTATGGTCTTTCAATTGGACTTCACTTCCGACTGAACTGCAAGAGACTTTGACTCCACCGGGATCGGTGCCTCCAGCTCCTGCTGATTTAGTGTGCGAGATTAGTCATGCCAACGATTCGTCCACTCTCCATGAAGGAGAACGAATGAAACTCGTTAGGTCGCCATCACCGGCCGAGACAGGCCCTGAAAAAAGGAGGGGAAGCTGAGACAGGGATGTTCGTGCATCGGCCACATTGTCCATAACTCACAGCTTTAGGCGAGCCTGGACTGAGCTATAAGGTACGCACGACCACATTAGCACTTCTTTCGATCTTCCTGAACAACATGAGAATGGGGAAAGTTTTCGAGCCTCAAGCGCCATGTCTTGCGATCACGCGAACGGGCGTTCAGTGCAAAAACCCTGTGAGAGAAGCGAACCAATTCTCAGCATTGAGGTTGATCCACAAGACTTACAACACCGGTGTCGCCAAGGACTCTACTACAGATAGTGGAACCGACCTGGACATTATTGACCTACTTACTTGTGGGGCGCATGAGGACAAGAGCCCATCATCGCAGGCGCTCCTGACCGAGAACCGAGGAAAGTTCACAGAATGGGCCAGCCATCACAGTCCTTTCGCGGAATTGGATGTTCGTAGAACCAGCGCAGGCTCCCAGACTTCCGTTGCCATCAAATTGCTGGAGCAGATAAATGATACGGAGAGCGCGAACGGTGAAGTGTACGCCTTCCACGTGTTTTGACCTGCCAAGTATGGTGAAGGTTGGATATGTGAAAAGCTCGTCTTCAGCCAAGCGACTCCGAAAGTGGGGAGATTGCCACTCGAAACCAAAGGCCTCTCTCGAGAATCGACAGAGTTTCCACACAGAGTAGAGGAGCTCGTGCATTGTGAGCTGGCAGGCAAACGTTACGAGGTTGCTTGCTCCGTGACACGCTGTCGCTCAAAGTATCACAATGAGTGGTTCAAGTGCAGCATTGATGAAGTGAAAACCATTATCAGTCAATGGGTGGTGCTCATGAATGAACATGCTCTGTATGACCGAAACTTGCGACAACTCAATGTGATCTGGAAAGAGGTGGTACGATGTCTGATGAGAGAGGGAGTCAGGATCACCGCTCAGAAACTTATGAGCCGTGCTCCGATCGAAGAGCTTACAAGAGCTATGGAGGCGAACTCCCTCGAGTAACGCCCTTCCTGCATCGTACATGAGATCTATCGAGAATACGGTTTCGTGGTCATTCTAAATCTCTTGTCGTTATTCCCGAAGGATTGAATACTGCCCCTGTTGTGCAGCTGTTCACATCACAAGGAAAGCTTTCCACCGGCAAAGTTGCTGCTGCACCCGCATGTGTATTCAGGCTAGGCTATGAGGCATACGGCTCGCCAGTAGCTGTCCTTCCGGCCGTCAGTCCAGTTCTCGCAAGCGCCATGCAGCTGGCACATGATGGCTGAGGTGACATCTCGCATGTTGTTTGCATAGCAGAACTTGATGTGAGTGAACTGACTTAAGAGAGCTATATAGGGTGTTGCAAACGCCAAGCTGCTGCCTCAGGCGCGGCCTAACCTATTTGGATGTTACTGTATGCAAGCCGAGCTCGGATCTCAGCCCAAGCCTGCTCCGTCGACAACGCCGGATTGGTTCTCCTATGTTGTTGTATAATAGCTTCAAACGCGTTCGTACGAGAATACCCTGAAACTCGAAGTCTGTTAAACGCATTTCTAACCTGTTCTGCCGCGACTGCGGCTGGAGTCCCCCAAGTATGTGGAACTGCCGCGGACTGACTTTGCAAGATCGGCTGAGCGTCTTGTGGAGGTAGGTTGGGTCTCCTATGAATTGATCAGCTGTTAAGAGCTAGGTTCTCTGGTCTAAGGTCTTACAGAAATTCCTTCCCAGCCAAAGGTGCAGGATGCGATCGAAGAATAGCGTTCAGAGTATTCCAGATCTGCCGGCTTCTGGGATCTGCTACGTCGATATATTGATCCGACTCGTAGTTCGTTTGTGTTCCCCACATGGCCATCCAAGTCATGGCCTCTTCGCTGGTGTACCGGAAGATGCGACATCGCGGTCCAAGAACACACATTCCGAAAACCACGGATACCTTACCGAGCACTGATCGGTCAAATGAAATGTCTGTGCAAAGGCGGGCGAGAAAGCTGGAGCCGTGGGCCAGAAGAATACACCTACAGAGAAGAGGATGATGTATTGGATTTAAGTGGCATTTGTAGGGACCAGCGCAACGGCCTTCCCCCTGCTGATTCGAGTATATCTTTAGAAGAGGAGCAGAAGCCCGCCGGCGTTCTGTAGGAGCTAAAAATCGTCTTGCCATGCGCTCTGGCTCTCGGCAGGTGCGCAACGCATCTTGGGATGATCCTCGATCAAGACCACTGTGACAGGTCGAGTCACTCGATCGTAAATACTGCCATTTTGAAGTCGATACAAGCTCGAACTGCAAACTCCAAAACAGAGCGATTCCATCGACCACTATACCCCCGATCTGATGCTCTTAAGACAATCAGAATGATGTCTTGTATGGTAATCGAACAGGCTCTTCTACCGAGCGTTTCTCGCATCTCGGTTTGGGTTATAGGTCTACTCGAAGCTGCGGGTCGCGAATCGCTTTGACTGTGATATGCGCTGAAAGGTCGGTTGCGTTGGGGTGACTTGATCTTGTACTTAAGCATGTATGTGACGACAACATGGCGGGATCAACCTCCGCCGGCAAGCGAAAAACTCCAACCATCGGCACGGATGTGGAGGTCCTAGTGGACCGGGTATCCCTTGCAATACACGATCGCCTTGCGGACCCTGTTGGCCTTGCGGACCCTGTTGGCCTTGCGGACCCTGTTGGCCTTGCGGACCCTGTTGGCCTTGCGGACCCTGTTGGCCTTGCGGACCCTGTTGGCCTTGCGGACCCTGTTGGCCTTGCGGACCCCGTTCGCCTTGAGCACCCCGTTCGCCTTGTGCTCCTTGATCACCTCGTTCACCTTTGATTCCTGGAATACCGTCGAGCCCATTAAGACCATTGACACCGTTCTGCCCGTTCTTTCCATCCTGCCCCGATGGTCCTCTCTCGCCAGCTATCCCTCGGGGTCCCTGCGGACCCTGCGCTTCTGGTCTATTATGTCTGGCTTCAAGCAGGTTCAGCCGATTCCTCAGATAAATCAGATCATCCTCAAGCTGACACAGATTAGGCAGAGCCATGTTGGCGATGGCCTATTGTGAGGGAGATGTTAAGAGGGGCTTCTTGAAATATGTCGAACGCAGTGGCAGCAAGAAAGAGTAAGTGTGTTATAGAAGTCTAAGTACAACCTGCGCCTAGAGACCCTTTTTGATCTCCTGCACTAGCGTGTGCACGTGCGCTCAGTACTGCTCCTTTAACATCCCCCCTCGCTCGGCATACCGGCTTGTAAATGAATGACTTCTCTTGTTGCCTCAGGCTCTTACCTCGACCGTCGTCCTTTCCCCAACTGACCGCTGCTGGACCATGCGCTTCTGCCCTTTCCATCTTGGATGTTGCTGCGCGTCCACTACTGGCCAATAATAGGCTTCGAACGTCTGATCACATGGTAGCCTTTCTTAGCCCAAGTGAATGTCTGAACCCAGCGAATGCCTCTTTTGGTAGGGGTTTGGTTAGACCATCTGCTGTCTGCTTCTTGGTCTCAATCCACTGAACGTCAATGACGCCCTCGTCAACCTTCTCGCGTTGCCAGGCGTGCTGAATGCCGATATGTTTTGTACGGCTGTGATATCGAGGGTTTCGGCTGAGTGCCACTGCTCCGGCATTGTCACCATAGATCACAGTGGCGCCAAGCTGTTCGTGCCCAAGCTCTCGGAGTAAGTCTTGCAGCCATATCGCTTCCTTAGCCGCTTGTGTCTGTCCGACAAGCTCGGCTTCACAGGTTGACAATGCCACCGTTGGCTGACGCTTTGATTGCCAAGATATCACGGCACTGCCGATACTGAACAGATAGCCTGATGTTGATCTTTTTGATGCGTCGTCACCCCAGCTGGCATCGGTGAACCCAGTGAGCTTGCCAAAGTGGTCGTTGAAGACTAGCTCGTAATCTATCGTGTTCTCGGAGGTACCGCATAATTCGCTTAACTGCTGTCCAGTGTTCCTCAGTTGGATTTGCTGAAAAACGGCTCACAACCGAGACTGCGTAGGCGATGTCTGGCCTCGTTCCAAGCATAGCGTACATCAGCGATCCAACAGCGCTTTGATATCGCTGGCGTAGTTCATCAGGTGCTTGGTAGCCGTCTGGTGCAGGTTCCATTTTGTTGGTAGTCATCATAGGCGTGTCTGTTGTACCTACACGCCCATCACTCCAGAACCCGTGCTGTTCCAAGAAGCGCTGAATGTAAGCTCTCTGTCCGAGACAAATGGTGCGTTTCTTCCAGTCACGCCTTACTGTCATGCCAAGATAAGAGTAGCAGGGCCCGAGATCAGTCATATTGAACCGCCTGCTCAGGGCACCTTTGGTTTCCTCGATTTGAGCATCATCCGGTCCAATAACGAGCAAGTCGTCTACATAGACTGCCACAATGGTACTCCCTTTGACAAACACTGCCATGTCGGAAGCCAGCGCAGTGAAACCGATGGAAACAAGGAACTCAGACAGCGTCTTGTACCAGATCCGAGGTGATTGCTTGAGACCATATAACGCCTTCAGAAGCGAGCAGACCATGTCGTCGCCTTCTTCGTAGCCGTGTGGTTGTTCGACGTACACTTCTTCGTCAATATTGCCGTAAAGGAAAGCTGTGTTGACGTCCATTTGATCAATTCGCCATCCTCGTGCAGCCGATAGAGCAAACAAAATCTTGTAGCTCATAGGCTTCACGGTTGGTGCAAAGACCTCGTTGTAGTCACTGCCCTCTTGTTGCTCGAATCCACGTACTACCCAGCGGGCCTTGTACTTGTTGATTGATCCATCGGCGTTGAGTTTGATCTTAAAGACCCACTTCCCTTTGAGTATCTTTCCATTAATCAGCGAGCGTTTCTTCAGTCGCCAAGTCTTGTTCTTGCGCAATGATTCGTACTCGGCATCAGTCGCTTTGTTCCATTTGGACCAGTCAAACCTTGCCTGAGCTTCTTCGATAGTGCGTGGCTCATTGAGGATCCAGTCGGCGTACTGGTTTGCGAGATTGAATGCCATAACTGCATGGAATACCATGTGGAATTGCTTGGTCTTGCGTAGTCGCTTTCCTTCGATAATATGGCTCTCGTCCAGTCTTGCGCCAAGGTCATGGGGTTGTTGCTCTTCTTCAGGCGTGACGGGTTGCCAGTCATACAGGCGGCGCTGTTGTTGTCTTGGAGGGTCCGGAGGAGCTGGCGTTGTTGTATCCTCGCTCTCTGTGTCTGAGACTGTCTGAGTCTCGATATCGTGCCCCCCTGACTCGGCAGTCTCAGGTTCTTTTGTAGGTGGCGCAGGGCCACACTGTTCGCTAAACACGAGATTCGTACGTTCCGTCCAGCTAGTGGAGCCAGTCGTGACAATGTAAGTAGAGTTGCTTTTGAAACCGAGCAACTGTGCGTCTTCTGTCTTGGCTTGAGCAACAACATGCCGCTTCCGCTTGCTGACGGCTTCAACATGGTAGCAACACTGCCAATCTTGCGGACGTTGGCAAGGTTTGGGCGCAGGCCTGTACGCTTCTCATACGGCGTGCAGTCCAGTCGGGCATGTGGAGAGCGGTCACGGAGGTAGGCAATGCCAAACTGCAACACCTGAGGCCAGTATCTCGGATCCAGGCCAGCTGTTAGCATTGTTGGCATTAGTCGATCCTCGAGTTTGTTGTTGAGGACCTCAGTATATCCGTTAGCTTGATGTTGCTCTGTGTCCGTGTATTCAAGGACAATGCCGTGGTCGTAGGCAAATGCTGCCAGCTCGTTTGATCGGTTCTCACCGGCCCTGTCGAAGTGAATGTGCCGGAAGGGCAGCTCTGGCCGGACATTACGGAGCATATAGTTGATCAGCGTGCTAGGTCCTTCAGAGCGCTGTCGTACTGCGCAGTGGTCATAGCCGTCCAAAACAGTGATGAAATAGCGTGATCCATCGAAGCCTGGAGGATCCACTGGGCCAGCGATATCTGAGTGGATAACATCGTTCGTGTGGTGGCCCTGACGTATCTGACCCCGGTGCGGTCTTGACTTCATCCTGCCCTTAACACAGCCTTTACAGCGACAGTCGCCATCCGGCTTGAAGTGGTGCATGCCATCTACCATGTCAAACAGCTTGTTAAGGCTGTCGTCGCTCAAATGGCCCATCCGTTCATGCCATAGCCGCGACTTTGTACTGTAGGCGGTGTAGGCGTCGAGATCGTCGGCTAGTCAGATATCAAGGGCCAGCAGGCCACTCTTGTATGTCGCTGAGAACTCGTATTTGCCCTGGACAATAGCGAGGCCACTTGGCTTCTTCCGGATGCCATCAATGCTGTCCCAGAGCCTGCCGAGAGAGAGCAGATTAGCGCCAACATTTGGAGCGTAGTGAACATCAGGAACCCTAAGCAGGCGTGTCTTGCCGCCGTGAACCCTGCAAAGTAGCTGTATGGTGCCAATACTGATTGGTGTAATTTCAGTGCCGCCAATGCCACGCGAGGTAGATCAATGACAGGTTTGAGGTCAATAAACACATCCTTTCTGCCGATAAGGTGGCCGTTTGCGCCTGAGTCGAGGATCCATACGTTGTACAGGTTGTGTGGGTCTGTCACAGCGGCCATGTTGTACCTAGGCATTGGTGCCCAGTCAGATGAGGCGTGCGAAGGGGCGTGTTTGTCCAAAGGAGCCTCTTCTGCGTTCTTTGCTGAGCCAAGTATTAGCATGTAATGCTTACTTAGCTGTTGACTCGATTGTTGATTTGCCATGCCCATCACGCTAATGCCTTGGTCATCTTCTTCGCTGTCCGCACGCTGACGCTTCCTGTTGCCTTGCTTTGGAAACCACGGTGGTGCCTTGTGGATCCTTGAACCAGCAGACCTTTGGATTGTGATGCTTCTTGCAATGTGGGCACTCTGGCCATCGAGGCTTGTCGCCGCTATGGCTATCTTTGTTGGGGTTGTTGTTGCGGTGACTGTTGTAAAAGACCTCGGTCGATCCGACTGGTTTGAAGTTTGATGCTGCCGCAATAGCTTCGACCAAAGTGGCTTTTGTCTTGCCCTCTTCCACCAGTAAGGAATGCTGGAGGAAGTAGGCCACAATGAAGGGCTGGTACGATTCGCCAAGTGCAATCAAAAAACAGTCGACAACAAAGGGCTCCCCTGGGTCGGATTCATTTACTGATGCAGCGTCGCCAGTCGAGCTGAGTCTCTTGATGTCGTCCCACAGCTTCTTAATTTCTTGCCCGAGCTTGCTAGGGTTGTTGTCGAAATCTGCAATGCTGATCTGGAGCAACTTTGCCTTTGCACGACGGTAGATGTTAGTCGTGTTGCCCTTGAAATGGGTCTTGAGATCTTCGAGTGCCTGTTGCACTGTCTTGTCGTCTTTCTTAGCGAGGTCCACGTTTTGCCAATGCAGCTTCCTCATCACCGACCTGGCGGGTTGGCAACAACACGTGATTGTATCCCTTGATGAGGAGCTTGTTAGTGATCTTCTTGATCCAAACAGGCCATTGCTCGGGGTCGGTGAGCAGCTCGATAGTATCTTCTTTGGTGGAAGCCATAATAGATAGAAAACATTCCAACCATCGTTGCTCAGCGTCTGCAGTTCGCTTTGGCTGTTGTGGTTACGGCAAAGATAGGGATACCCTAGCTTGCTCGCCCTACCGCTCGCCCTACTGTTCGCTTTGGCTGTTATTGGCTGATCTGGAACGCTCCGATCATTGTAGCCCAACATCTGCATTTTGCTTTGGCTATAGTTGGCTGATCTGGAACGCTCCGATCATTGTAGCCCAACGCCTGCATTTCGCTTTGGCTGTTGTTGGCTAATCCAGAACGCTCTGATTGTTGTTGCTCAGCGCCGAATATATATGGAGAGTTGTTTCAGGTGACTATGCTGCCCAACAAAGAACATGACTCAGAGGTTCAGTGTTCAGCTGGCGGTGTCCTCAAGCTGCCTTGGGAGTCGTTGGGGATCCTGCTACAAGATGGTTAGCTATGCTTTCAAAAACTTGCAAAAGGTCGTCGGATTGGGCATCATTTTTGAAGCTGTTAGGATCTGCAATCCCTGGACCCTTTTTCTGGTTCCCTCCCAGGAAACAGCCGAGGCAGAGAGTTAGATAGAGGGAGCACAGAATTGATGTTGCTCTTTCGATTGGTGATGGTTTCGAGTGCGTCGAAAAGGCAGAAATCGCTCAGGGCCGTGTCGCCTATGGCATCGAGATTCTTATCGCAGTCTCGTAGTGTTGCATCTTATAAAAGATTGGATATATGCGACACGGTCATAGATTAGAGCGCAGAGCCGGGCTCATAACCTGTTGAAATATGCCGAACGCAGTGGCAGCAAGAAAGAGTAAGTGTGTTATAGAAGTCTAAGTACAACCTGCGCCTAGAGACCCTTTTTGATCTCCTGCACTAGCGTGTGCACGTGCGCTCAGTACTGCTCTTTTAACAACAAGATAGTCTTCGAGAGATTCTCTGGTGAGACAGGTGACATGGCAACCCTACGTCTCATATTGGACTCGTAGGAGAAACTACAAGCTCCTTTCCTAAGCTTCCTTCGATAGTTTTAGCATGGTGCCGTAGATCGTTTCTCCGTATAACCCAGGGTCCCGTAGACAGGCGCACGCAAGGTATGCAGTGCTGGTCTCACGTCCTAGTAAGCGAATGTATGGCAAGCCTAGTGTGACGAAGGTGGAGCGAGTGCTCTTTTCGACTTTCGAGAACTCGAAAGCAGATTTCAGATTTGATCCCCTGCTTCTAAAATATGTTACAAGCCTACTGCTTTGCTCATACGGAGAGTTTCAGGGCGACTCCAGAGAGACAAGAGATTGACGATAACATAGCAGAGGAATTGTCCTAACATCAGTAGCTCTATACCGGCACCCTACGGGACCTTTCTCGCTATGCCATATTGCAATCCCTCCTCAGTCGCCACAGCTTTTGATGACCAATATGTGAAGCGATCCACGCCGTATCCATTCAGCGCTGGGAATGATAAGGTCGATGTCGACACAGACAGTAAATATAGTCAACTGCCGACCTGTAATTCTGGACAGGTAACTGCGAGCGGTCAGCAATGGTCTCAACCGCAGGACATGAAAGCAGACAATCGATCAATCATTGCGAATGGATTCCCTAACGGACCTTACGATAAGGACAATACGCCGGCTAATCAGTATCAACATTCCATGGACAATACGAGACTCTTTGCCAGTCTAAGCGATGCTCAAACACGAGCACCACAGCCACCCCTCCAGTGCGCGTACAATAAGCGACTTAGCTATGGGCTCAGTACAGGTAAGGTAATATGAAAGCCTACGAGAGCAAACAATAATGTGATTGCAAGGACCGGCCTCAAAGAAACCAAGGCTTGAGCCAATCCAAACGACCTTCGAACAACCCTCAATTAGAACTCACCAGTGGCTACCGAGCCCAGTGTCTCCTATCTGTCACTTCCGCGAGATAGTAGCGGAGAGACCATCGTCGCAGGGAACGATGTACAAGCTTAGCTGGCAAGACTCTTGGGTCCACGAATATCGGCTTCCAGATTTGGCTCCAATTCGTCAGGCGCACATAGAGAGACATGGGAAGAGCTGGGATGTATTAGAGTCGTACGAAGAGTGAAGGCTATGGTAACTGGGAGCTAGAGAGCCTCGTATCTATGTGTTTACATTGTCGGGTATAGATGGAACCACGCCTATTACTATTTCCTCTGCCTCTCTACAGAAGTGGATAAACTCGCTCTCGCTGAACTTGTGGAATCAAGATCAGCAGTGGGGCGTACCAGCGGTTCGTGGCTGTGTAGACCTGCTCTTCCCCCTATTGGACCAGGAGAACATTCAGAGCATCTATATTCGCATTAGTAATATGTGCCTTTGCTCGGAATCTCTTGTTGTAAGTGACGCGAGTGTAGGGAGACACGTCTTGTCTCTAACTTAATTCTACGTCTAGGTAACTACAACAACCGGCAGAATTTTCCATTCTGGACCCTTTATAATGCCAAATCTCCGCCGCCACCAAAACATTTGCCAGCTCCCAATACAGGCATATTCCTTACAACAGGGAAGTTCCTACCGAACTCGACAGTGTACTGTCGTAAAGGACGGGGGCCGAGTAGCGGTTGTCACGGTATGCACTTTCTTGGCGAGGACGGAGAATCGCGCTACTCTGTTGGCCAGTGGCATGCAGACGATATTATCACTGAACTTCTTGGTGGCCAATCCGGGTTTTGGTTGCTCAATTACGAGGATCAAGGTAAACACATTGTCAAGATTAGTACGCAAAGTGCTGCTGGTATCTTAGTGGCGCCAGGCATCGCTTTGCGGTGGTGGTCAGGAAGTTGGGGAGACAAGTGCGAAGTTCAGTAGAGAGGACTTTACCGTCGGTGTCGCATCTCTCTCGCTACTACGACTGAAGAATGGACGTTGTGCGATTGCTTCAATTCTTTCACTATAAGATGGACTCCTAGCGCCCTTATATACACTGCGCCCCGTTACTAGAACCTTCCATGTGATATTCTAGTCAGACTCCAAGTGAATGTTCTCAAACCTTCTACACTCCCCCTACTTCACTACATTCATGTAAGTGAAGTCATTCCTCAGTAACAGTGTAACCCAGTCCTCTAGAGTTACGGAGGTGTTTAGCCTTAGGTAAAGGCTTTGTGAGGAAGTCTGCGAGTTGATTGTCCGTACTCACATACTCGGTATGAATCTTTCCGTCCTCCTCTAGCTCTCGGACATAGTGAACCGCAACATCAATGTGCTTTGTTCGTGCGTGAAACTCCGGGTTCTTAACTAGGGCTAAGGCGCCCTTGTTGTCTCCGTATAACGCTGTTGGTCTATCGTCCGTTAGATAGCCAATTTGCTTCAAGAAACTCCGGATATAGACTGCCTCTTTACTGGCGTAGGAGAGTGCATTGTATTCGGCCTCCGTAGTCGAAGTCGTTACGTTCCGTTGTAGTTTCGAACTCCAACTAATAGGTCCTCCTGCAAGCATAAACACATAGCCTGAGATAGACTTCCTTGTCCTATCTGAGGCGTGGTCCGAATCCGCATATCCGATAGGGTAGAGGTCGTCACTTTCGGGGTCCTTTGGCATAGTATAGGTTATCGAGTAGTCCATCGTCCGTAATAGGTATCTAAGGGCGTAGATAGCTCCCCCTAGATGTCTCTCTACCGGGTTTGCGGCTATTTGGCTTAGCCTTAGCGTAGTTAACGCTATGTCAACTCGAGTACACCGTGCTAGCCAGTTCATTTTACCCGTAAAGCGCTGAAATTTCCGAGAATCCGTAGGAGGTTCCGTTACCTTAGGATCTGGAGGATCAAGGCTAGAATAGCCTACGATAGGAGTAGATACTCCTCTGTCCGTTGGGGAGATACTAAACTCCTTGAGCATCTCGCGGATATAGTGCTTTTGATCAAGAGTAATTGATCTATTAGCTCTATCCCGCGTAATTTGAACTCCAAGGATAAGAGAGACTTCCCCTACATCCTTTATTTCGAATCGGTTAGAGACCGCTCTCTTAAACCGATTAACTTCCTCTAAATCCTTTCCGAGGATAAGAAGATCGTCGACGTAGAGCGCTACTATGAGGCGTTTCTCCTTAGTAGTAAATACGCAAGGATCTGCGGGGATTGCGAATAGGCCATAGTTTGTAAAGAACTTGTCGATTGTTTTGTTCCAAACTCTTCCGGATTGTTTTAGCCCAGGGATACTCTTCCGTAAGAGTAATGCCTTCCCCTTCGGTAAATCCATACCTACAGGCGGGAGTAGATAAGCCTCTTCGTCTAACTGGCTAATAAGGTAGGCTGAGACTATATCCATTTGGTGGATCTCGTAGTCTCTAATAGCCCCTATCCCTAGGAGCGTTCGTAGTGATTCGAGGCGAACAACCGGAGAGAACGTATCGAAATAGTCGATTCCGTATTGTTGCGAGAACCCCCTCGCAACTAAACGCATTTTGAACTTATCGACTTGGCCGTTAGGGAGTAGTTTAACCTTGAACACCCATTTAGATGTAATGAGGTTAGCATTATCTGGGGCGTCCACTACTTCCCAAGTTCCATTCGCGTATAGAGAATTAATGTGCTCTCTTTTGGCCTCCTTCCATTGTCGGGCATAGGGGCCCGATTCAGCCTCTAGAATAGAGGTAGGAGTAGGGATTTCTTCCGTAGAAGAGTAGTCCGTTTTCAAGGCTAAGGCCGTGGACTCGTCGCGGTATCGCTTTGGTAGCCGGTTAGCTTTATCGCTTCGATTTGGTCTCGGTAGTATAGTCCCTTCGTCTGGCCTTTCCTCTTCGATCGATTCGGTAGTCCTAGTAGGAGTAGGAGGGATTTGGTCCCTAAGCTGCCCGTCTAAGAGCTCCTGTCTCCGTTCGAGCTCTAGGTCTAGCTCCTCCTCGCTCTCTATACTCTCTTCTTCTTCCATTTCAGGTATCGAACCGGGAAGAAAATCGCTATCTAGAGTATAGATGTCCTGTTCCTTGGCGATTATATCTCCCCCTCTTACCGTTTCGATAAACCGAAGGCTAGAAGCGAGACTAATAGCCCTAGTCCTAGGGTTATAGACTCGGTACTGCCGCGTAGAAGTAGAGTAACCAACAAAGATCCCTTTATAAGCTCTATCCTCAAGCTTATCGCCTCTAATCTTCCCTGGGATGTAGGGGTAGACCACGCATCCGAAGACCCTTAGATGCGATATATTAGGCTTCTTTCCGGACCACAACTCTTCGGGGCACTTCTCTAAACCTTTGACCGGAGTAAGGTTCTTTAAGTAGCAAGCCGTATAGACTGCTTCACCCCAAAGGTTCTTTGGTAGGCCGGCTGTCGCTAGAAGAGCCCTTGTCTTCTCTAGTAGCGTACGATTCAGCCGTTCGGCGACTCCATTCTGCTCTGGAGTATAGGGGATAGTTGGTTCGAAAGTGATTTCTGGAAATATATCCTTGAGCTTTATAAGCTCTTTAGCATTGTCCCTTCTCACGCTCTTGAGGCGTTGTCCGCTTTCGAGTTCAACTTCTTCCTTCCACTTTCGAAAGATAGAGTAAACAGCGCCTCTAACCTTCGACAAGTAGATCCATGACTTTCGGGAGTAATCGTCTGTTATAGTGAACATATAACGATTGCCTCCAAGAGTAGGGTACTTAAACGGGCCCCAAAAGTCAATGTAGACTCGTTCTAGAGCCCTCGTAGCCCGAGGATCTAGTAAGCGGTTTTGTTGCCTAGTAGCCTTAGTCCTATAGCAAGTATCGCACTCGCTAATAGGAGCAACGTCCGGTAGGCCACTCAATGCCTTGGAAATCGCAAGAAATCGTTCATTCCCAGGGTGACCTAAGCGTCGGTGCCAAAGTCGGGAGAGATTCCGTTTCTCCTTCCGATTAGGACTCTGCAAGTCCTCTTCTTCTTCGGTAGTAATCCGAGCGCGGGCCTTACTTTTATCCTTTTCCCTAAGGATGTAGGTATTCTCATAGCGTTCCCCATTAGCTAAGAGCCTTCCATTCCTCTTAAGCTTAACGCTATCTATTGAGAATTGGCACTCGATGCCTCTGTCCGTTAGGCGGGCTACCGAAAGAAGGTTATACCGTAGATCCGGGACATATAGAACATCCTCGATAGTAGTCCGTTTTCCATCGATCCGGATTTCGATAGTTCCGCATCCTTTTGAGGGAATCCTCTTTCCGTCTGCGAGAGTAACAAAGTGTTCTCTCTTAGAGATATTCCGGAAGTAGTCCTTTACGTAGGACATATGCCGAGTAGCTCCTGTATCTAGAACAAAGTCCGTCTTGTCTAGGTCCTCTACCGCTTTCCGTACGATAGGAGCAGGAGTAATAGGGGCAGTAGCCTTTATCGGTCCGTCGATAGGCTCTACATAGGACACCGTCCAAGCTGCGGCTCCTAGTTCCTCTTCGGAATCGGCTGGTCCTTTAGCCTTATCCTTTTCCCCTTTATCGGCTTTTCTCTTGCGGCACTCGTTTGCGTAGTGTCCGCGTTTGTCACAATAGAAGCAGGTAACGTCCTTTGTACCTTGCTTCTTGCCGTGTCCGTCGCCTTGTCCGTTCGGCCTAGTCCTTCTGCCTTGTCCGTTAGGCTTGGTCCCTTTGCCTTTGCCATATCCTTTAGCAAATCGGGCCGAAGGCTCGTCCGTCGTAGAGCTAATCCGTAGCTCTATATTCCGAAGTCTTTGTACTATCTCTTCGTAAGAGAGAGTAGAAGTACCCGCAGCCTCGAGAGCAAAAACGGTCGATTCGTATTCCTCTGAAAGAGATCGAAGTAGCATCGTCTTCTTCGCCTCGTCTGTGGGCCTGTTCTCCTTACTAGCAGCCCCAATCTCCGTTTGTAGCTGCGTAAGCTTACTAGCAGTAAGATCGATAGTAGAGAGAGCCTTAAAGCCGTAGAACTTTGAGAGTAAAGTCATCGTTCTCTCTGATTGCGATACGAGGCATACCTCGCTTAGTTTGTCGAGTACAGCTTTCATTGTATTGAGTCCGATAAGGTGTGTACGTAATTCTCCGGCGTATGCTTTAATGAAAGCAACTCCTTTAGCATCGTTTGCTATCTCGTCCTCGTTGCTAGAAGTGGGCTCTGTCTGTATAAACTTCGACAGTTTCTTGGATCGGAAGTAGTCCGTAACGATATCGAGCCATTCGAGGTAGTTGTCCGTTGTAAGAACTGGGAAGGACTTTGTAGTCTTCGTCTCGGAGTCGTCCATTGCTATAGAGTTTGGTAATCTCTATAGGAAGCAATACTCGTTGTTTCGTATGTCGTTTAGATAAGCTTTTAGGGTTCGTCGAACTTTCTCGAAAGTTGATGAATCTTATTCCCAAGCTACCATGAAGAATGGACGCTGTGCGATTGCTTCAATTCTTTCACTATAAGATGGACTCCTAGCGCCCTTATATACACTGCGCCCCGTTACTAGAACCTTCCATGTGATATTCTAGTCAGACTCCAAGTGAATGTTCTCAAACCTTCTACAACGACATGACAGCTCAGGAGGAGCGTGGCTCCAAGCCGTGGCATAAGAACCTGCTGAATAAGTGTGTGGTGTGGAAAGAATGTGTGAGAAGCCATGCATTGTCTATTGAGGGTGGCTAGGCTATTATATATGCTTGAGCTCATGCTAATCACATGATTCACTCGTATGCACGGACATCCATTCGGCAGAACCATCGAAGATGCGATCATTTGTAACATAGATCTGTCCCTAGGGTGGGACCATCCCACATAGTCTCCGACTGATATAGGATGTAAATGGAATACATACATACATGACAGCTCAGGATCAGATTCCATGCTTGCTCGATCTTGATATATATCGCTTCTGTGTATCCCCGATGTGCTGTCTACGGCTGGCCAACAGATGGAGAGAGATATGGACAAATACGCTATTGATATGTTTAACAGGCTATGGCAATCATGTCAGACTAGTTCGAGCCTTTAGCACAACAGAACCTAGATAAAAGCAAGTAGATACGAGCATGACCTTCTATGATACCACGCCAGACAGCTCTCTGGCAACGACGTAGGACCAGCAGTCTATGCACATTCTGGTATCTTCCGTCTAACACGATCGAGGTGCCCCTAATCATCATCAGGAGCATCGTGAACCACGCCACTCCATCGCCGCCCACCCCTATAACGGAAAAATGCGAGAAAGAACGAGGTTAGGCCTTGCCTGGCATAGCCGGTTTGCCGCGCCATTCTGTACTGCACAAAAGTTCTGAGCCGAGCCAGGTGATCTCGGGGTTCCAACATGTTTTGCACCTGCCTAATCATTTCGGTCTGATCCTTCCAGACAGATTGGAAAGTCTGCTGCTCCCAATGAAGATCCATAACGTGCAAGATGTTGGGGATCTGGGCAGAATCGTTTCTTAGAATGCTTTGCTAGTCAGCCTTGGTAAGTCTTTCCGCCATTGATATACGTACAACCATTTCCTTGGTTTCATACTGTACGGGGCAAATTCCAAGGTGTATTCAAGAAATCTAATTATGAAATAACCGTGGCGGTCGCTTGCTAAGTCCACGTAGGCGCTGCGAGTATCTGATGCATGGTCATGCACTGACGGTAAGCCGGGGGGTTCCATCGATTGCCATGTGTACTGTGTGCAGATCCAGCACCGGAAGCGCGTGCCCCAGGTCGTTAAGCTGAATACGTGTGTTTGTCCTGGATTGGCTCTAAGGGTGTCTTGGCAGGCGTTGTGAGCCTGGGCTTCAGCATCAAGGACATCTTGTCGCGAGGCACTATCCTTCTTTCCTTCAAGCCGGAGAAGTGGGAATGACGAGCCCGTACTGTTGTCGAACGCTTCAACTGTATCGTCGATCCGTCGATGCCTTTCCCCTTCCCTTTCGGAGGGGGATTGTTGGGAGAGGAGATGGAAGGCAACCTTATCGCCGTACGCGTCCTCAAGCACGGTATACGCAACGTGCAATATCGCTTCCCACAGCGCGATGCTCTGAGTTTCTAGGGCATTTGTTGCCCTCGCCTGGCGGTAGCGCTGACTCAGGTGTGGAAAAATTTGAATGAAGGTAGATGCTGTGGTTTGTTCCATGTTCGATCGTTCTGCTAGAAGAGTTCCGCAGAGTACCTTTAATCTGAGCAAGCGCCTTTTATGATCTTAATAGGGCGGACCGGTATCTGCTTCTGGCACCTGATTGTTGCCCTCATTCATACTCCCTCGGCTTTTCCTGCTGTTTCGTCGGAACGGTTGCGTTCAAGCTCGCGGTCTATTAATATCACACTATGCCACCAGTGTAAGTCCGGACCAATCGCTTCGGTCATCTTTACGAACTGCTAGGAGCGGATATAGGCTCCGGTCTCAACCAGTCGTTCATCTCGTTTAGTAAACTACCTAAAAAACGGGGTTCTGGCAGTTTGGGAACAGGTGCATAAGAAAACCATGCTCGCTAGCCCGAAGAGCTGAGAGAACATGGATTGTTCGAAGGAGCACTTCGGCGATAGGTTGAGATTGTCTCAAAGACCACGGTCAAGTAGCCGCGGATTATGCGGCTCCAATGGTGGCCAGGGAGCTGATGCAAGATTTTATACCACGTATCGCTGGCTTGCCAAGACATTTGCTTCTACAGTATGCGATCGCGTGGCCGCGAAACTTACAGACGCGACGCCAAGGTCCGAATCAGCTGGCCTGCTGGAGTGCCCCCCAACAAATTTTTGTCGACAAATAGTTGAGCATGGTATGGAGGTATCAAAACGCATCGCGCAAGCGTATGCTCAAGCCGGGCGCCACGCGAGGACGAGATAACAGCACCGACTATGGACCTGGGAAGTCCTGCTGCGCTCTCTTCTAATGACTCCGCTATCGAGAACGCGAGTACTGCGCCCTCAAAACCACCAACTCCGAGCTTCTACTCAAGCTATGAGCAAAATGACAGCACTGCGGGAGTCCTTAACCTGCTTGCCATCATGACAAGCTCACCACATCGCATGTCAGCAGTATCTGGTCCGGCGAGGAGCAATGACATCGTGCTTAAGCCCCCTTCCACAGTGGCTAGCAATTTGTGCGACTGGTCAAGCATGCAATTTGATGATATCGAGCTCTTTTGCAGTATCGGGATGCGCGAACCTTTCAACGAAACATAACGACAAGCATGAGGCCGCCTTCTCCATCGCCGGGTTTGCCGATGTTCTCGCCATGCCAGATGAGCACGTCACCGGTGTCCAAGTTCACTTGCTCTTATACCCATTCGGATCTGGGCGTTGAGGAGCCTTCCGGCTTTTTCAAAAAATTGTGCCAGCCGCTGCCCTGGTCGAGGGGGTTGAGTGCAATGACGAGATATAGAGAGCCTGGTGTGCCGGTAACTCTCGGCCACGCTATTCTGCGGAGTTGGGCAACGTCTTGAAAGACATCACGTCAGATGTATTAGACTAAGCTCGTTTACTCAGCTATCGACTTGCGGCGAGGAAACGCTTCAAAGATACCTCCACAACTTGCTGCACGATTGTCCGGTACATCTCTGTTGGGCGATACTCACAAAGTCCAGGCGTCTCAAAATCGGGGTTGGCGCCCGCATACTCTGTAGCAGCTCGTTAGAGAGATTGCGAGGAGCTGCGTTCCTTCTGAGAAGGTATCTTTTTGCTCTGGTGTCGTGGTGAGTGCTAGCTCTGTTTGCGATCGAGCTCGGATGTCTCTAGCGCTTCCGACGCCGGGGACGGACCGAGCCAGCGTGAGACGTCATTTGTATCGCGCCATGAAGCTCTTCATGTGAAGCCGCGCTTGGACCATCTCTTCGCCGAGCCCTAGCGAAGGCTATTTCTCATCGCTCACATAAATATCTGCCTAGTTTCCCGCCTTCATCTCCTGGGAACTCTTCGCATCAGCCACATTCGCCCCAGAAATGGATTCAACAAGTCCTTATGCCTCCGCTGGACACAGCATTCACTAGAGAAAAGTTCGTTAATTTTCCCGTACCAAACGCCTTTGATCTTGACTGGCTACCGCACAGGCACCGAATGAAAGCGACTGCCTTCATGAAATAGAACATCATCGAGCAAAAGGCCCACGGGACCATAAGATCGGACAAACACTCGATGTTGGGCTTCTGTCTACTGGTAACGACTGGCGCCAGGCCGGCAAAGAGGAACACCTGTACGTGGTGCCGGCTACGAACCTGTCGATGTAATCGCAGAGCCAAGTTTCCTCAAGCCTCGCGATGGCTTAAAAAACGCATACTTGAGGGCACAGAGGGCCGTTGATCCCCTCTGCCTCAACGACAATCGACAATCGAGAGGCCGTACTACCTCAAACACCGTCTACCAACAGCTAGTTTAGTACGCTGGCTACCAACACCAAGCCCTTCCGTAACGCAAGACTACTCCGCTACAAAGCAAAACAAGACGAGACAGGCGACGGTATTACAGAGTACCACAGTACTAGGAGAGGAGAGGCTTCTGTCCTTAAGCCCTTAGGGGCACTTGTTGAAAGAGAAGGAGGTGGTAGCCTGGATCTGAAGACACTGTTAGGCGTACTATGTACAGCTGAAGGAAGACCAAGGGCAGGGCATACTCTAATAGTGCTGCTGTATTACACTGTTGAATTTTCGATTGTGGGTCACGTGGTAGGAGGGCTTGTGTTAGGTCTTGGCGCAGCCTTGCTACAGAAGGGGTTTTTCAGGGTGGAGGCCCTTTTCCCCAATCCTAGGCGAAGCCTACAGAGTCAAAGAACTGAGAAGAATAGAACAAGGGAACACAAGCATGCAGAGGGCTAGCCCCTCTACCGTCTTACATAGTCGTAGACTCGGATAGGACGTTAAATGGATGAATCAATCAATCAATCAATCTTTTTGGTGGCTGAAAGGTTCTCTCATGCGACATTGGTAGAAACGGACGGCCACAAGAGAGACTGCGATAGGAGCAGCTAGACGGAGGGAACACAATCGAGCGCTCAAGTGCAGGTGTGGCTCAATGTTCAAAGGTCGAGGTGATGCAAATGTTACGGCACACACATGCACTTTGCTCAGCCTCGCCTAGCCATGCTCAGCCTCGTCCAGCCACCGTCTTTACCAAGAAGATTGTTCCTTACCATGCATATTTAGAGCTGTTGCTTCTACACACTGCTTGGACGGATTGTCTCTGGTCTTGTGTTCTTACGCACAATATAGTTCATATTAAATAGCAATATTATTGTCTTCTCTCATCTCAGCTTACGTAACACCGCTTCCGCCATTGATTGATTGATTGCTTGATTGATTATATCCTACTCGGTTTCAGCCGCATTTGAATCGGCGGCTATGCCCGGCTGCAGAGGGTTGGGCTAACGGGAACAAGGAAGACTCAAGGGCTCGAGGTAATGAACATCTCTCCAGGCGAGTCTTTGCGACTGCTTAAACCACTGCGGCGCAGTGCTAGGATCGCGGAAATGTCGAAGAAGGCGATGGCTGCTAAGAGACTGGACCATCTGCCATCAGTCCCGCCAAAAGGGACCGGCTAGCAAATGGCGATGTCTCTCGCGAGCGGTCCAAAGTGGGCTTCAAGCCGAACATTGTCACTTGTGGGTTCATAGCGGGCTGCTTCCCGCTAAATGGAAATGGCGATATCTCTTGTGAGCGGTCCACCCGAGTGTCCTACCCTACCAATCAGTCAAGACCACGACTCGAAGTTCCCACCCTGCTCATCGATGAGGACGCGAATCTGGAGTGCGTGTGTGGACCTGTAGCATGTGCTTGGGAAGTATGCTATGTTTCACCAATGCGTGCATCTTGTCCGCTCAGGACATACGGCAGATGTTGGTTTCGGTGGACGCTTGTGAATATATACAGTCTTACAGACCTTGGGGAGATTAGATGTGTATGCGGAAATGGCAAGGTCTCGTTATGTTAAAGGAGCAGTACTGAGCGCACGTGCACACGCTAGTGCAGGAGATCAAAAAGGGTCTCTAGGCGCAGGTTGTACTTAGACTTCTATAACACACTTACTCTTTCTTGCTGCCACTGCGTTCGACATATTTCAACACTTTCCTCTGGAGCATGGAGATTGCTGCGGCTCCAAATTAGTCCTTTGAACACCTTGAGGAAGATATCCGTGAGTCTGTACCTTGCTGTGCATCGGCGACCAGTGGCGAGTTGTCGCTCGTGTCGCAGCTGATCTCGCTGGAACCTTGAGCTGCCGCGCTGGACGCGGAGAGAATGGTTGCCACGAAGGCGATGAGGCCGCGAGAGTACATGTTTGATAGTTTTTGTTTGGGGATGGTTGGGGTTGGGTGGTCGGCTGTTTGATGATAGACGAATGGTATTGTGGTGGATAACAACGAAGATAAATATACCCTCACAGATTTCTGAGCAGTAGCCGTATTCTCATTCTCGAGAGCCCTAGAAGAGGTCAGAATCCTGTGAATGTAATCTCCTGCAGTGTATCGGCCGCATAATATGGGAAGACGCTTGTAACATCGTCTCTCGACAGATCGTGGTACGGTCGGAATGTTGCGAGAACGTTCACACCCTCCACGTGCACCACTGTTGGTGAGAGCACTGTCCACTGTAAACCCGTATTCAGATGCACGCTAATCGTAGTCACTGCAGTGTAGACGGTTGCAGTAGCAAATACGGAGAGTGTAGGGCTTCTTCAAATGCGAATATCGCATGTGATGATGGATTGCCTAAATAGGCAAGTTTCATGGTCTCTCCGGTGTCCTAGCTGCGCAGTACGTCCACTTGCCGACCAACACCAACATTTCTAATTCGGACCCCTTGTAACAAGACAAAGTTCAGACGACGTCTTATAGTGACATCTCATCGTGGAGAACGAGAGGACTGAATACCTTGCTGTCTCAATGTCGTAGACCACGAGGCATGGTGCAACCCCATGAACATATATACTACCACCCGAACTTCTACTCCCAAGACTACCACGAGCCTCGCACAGACATTCGCATTCATCTTCTTCGCAAGACACCCATCATGTTTACCCAACTTAAAACCATTTCCACCTTGGCGGCGTTCGCCTGCCTCGCAGCATCCCAGTCCATCGGCGACATATCTTGCGACACATCCGACATCAGCCCCTACATCAGTGACATTCAACAAGGTATCGTCAACCTTTCAAAGCTCACAATCCTCGATAAGAACACTTCTCATGTTCAACAGCTCTCAACGGCCTCCGCTCCCGCGGTGATATGTACCTCGTCCAAATCTACAGCGATCATGGACAGTGCACACCCGGCGCCACGCAAGGATCTGCCGCGCTTTCCATCTGTGGAGATGTGAACAATGAGATCAAGACCTCTGATATGGTCAACGACATCCAGGCGATCATCGATAAGTGCACGCAGAGTGGTGTCAACAAGCTTGGGGGTACCTATGTTATTGGGCCGCAGGGTTATCATCGTGTTCAGGTAAGTTTTCGTTCGAGCGCCTTTCGGGGTTGATGTTATGTTCTTATGAGAAGACTTGCTAAGTACGTTGTGACCGCACTAGATTTCTAAGCCGTAGGTTGATGGATGAGTGGACTGGGGTTTTCGGCTGCGATCCGGAGGAAGTTGAGCATGAGATGTGAAATTCTCAGCTCTTCGGCCCAGAAGTCGTCACTGCTGAAAGTCTTCTGTCGCAGCGAGACACATCGTGTGGACCATTGTTGAGCGTGGAGCGTCATCGCGGTGATGATGACATGAGCCAGTCGGCAATCTCCTCTGTAGTTGATAAATGAAATCGTCCATTCCTTGATCGCGTGTCGATTCTCACAAGTAGGAGATGATTTTGCCTTGGAATCCTACAGCCATCAAAGATCATGTTGGCATGAAGTCCTGACAAACATAGAGACGGCAGTAGGTAAATGATCCCGTGGGTTCGAATCTGTGTGAGCTAAATCCTGCTTGTGGATCCAGTCGATGAAGCGATTAGGGACACGTTCTGTGTCAAGACCTGCGTGCAGGAGTGGTGTTGCATGCGTTGAACTGCGAGAGAGGTGGAACGTGGAGTTACTACTTCTGTATTTGCGAGATACCGGAGAATGAAACGTTCTGCAACGCCCAGGTCGTCCAATGACATGTGCACCACGAGGGGAACGCCTTATGGTGAGTAGGTCTTGAACCGCGGAAGCTTGTGTCCTCCCTTAGCCATCAAGAGTTCTCGGCATCACCACACCATGCGGAGGAATGTGGGAAGTTGCTGATTACCTTCACACTTTCGCCTCTACTGCGTTGCAAATCTGAGTCTGCGAGAGTCAGGGGGAGTGGTTGTTGGTCTTTGAATTGGGTTTATCTGGGAGGCTGAGGGGGGCTTGCATCCAATCGTCCTTCACGGTCTCAGATTGCCTGCCATGGGACACGGGGTCTAGTGAGAGTCATCCATTCAAGTCTCGTGTACTATCTGAGCAGGGAGTTCTCACCGAAACGGCGATTTTGCGTCTAGTTGCAACTTGAGTCAGAATTTTGACCCATCGGAAGAGGTATAACAGGCGACCCAAGACGGAGTACCTCAAACGCCATTAGAACGTCGCAGCATCCAGTTCAGCCACCTCTTCGATGGTGGTGCCGCGCTTTTCCTGCCTGCGCTGCATAGGAACCAGACTTGCCATTGGTTTCATCCGTAATGAGCCGCGGAGAAGGTCCGGAAGGCTTGGCGAAAAGCCCTTAGTCTGTCTCTTTCGTTGCTCTCGAGTGTATGTGTTTGTGTTGGATTAGATGCGAGGACCGCAGCTGCGGCCTTGCACACGCTACTTCACATGTGAGTGCGGAATGATCCTGGCTCAAAGACGTCCAACTTGGTGAACCAGTGATCGTCTCCGATGATTGCGCTCAGAATTGTAACATCGAACCCGATGCTTCTTGTGAACCAGTGATCGTCTCTGATGTTGCGTTCAGGATTGTAACATCGAACCCGATGCTCCTTGTGGACCTTGAGATGGCGCATCCTTTTGTTGGTGCAACAGCTGGAATGGCACGAGACTGGCCTACATCGAAAGCCCGGCACTGGAGCATTGGCTGTGGAACGGCCTCAAGTGTTCGG
This sequence comes from Nothophaeocryptopus gaeumannii, assembly GCA_031771865.1. Lineage (NCBI taxonomy): Eukaryota > Fungi > Ascomycota > Dothideomycetes > Mycosphaerellales > Mycosphaerellaceae > Nothophaeocryptopus > Nothophaeocryptopus gaeumannii. The sequence continues at coordinate 1,115,003 of JASISA010000040.1, read as the reverse complement.
TGACCAGAACGATGTAACCCGAAGATTGCATTGGGTTCGCGTCGTTGTGGTGGAAAGAACCAACGGGGTCTGCTGGCGCGCATGGCCAATCTCCAGCACCAGATTGGAGGTAACGCTGGAACCAACATGAGACCTTCGTTCGCGAGCATTTGGCCCGGGGTAGATAAAGCGATGAGATTCGTCCTCAAGTTCCACCAGAGCAGACCAGCTTCTATCATTCATATCATCAATCTCGGGTTTCGCAGCATTCAATCTTACAAAACATCATCGTTCTCATCATGCGATCCACAGCCGCCTTTCTTCCATTTGCTCTACTGGGCTCGGAGGTCGCCAAGGCTTCTTTCCTCCCTACTGGCCCAGAGGTGAACTCGCCAACCAATGCCGTCTCACCATACTTGGAGAAGCGTCAGTTTATAAGTTACGGCAATTTCTCCCTTTCACTGCAAGACGCCGGCATTGGGCTCGGTGGATTCGCTGTCTTCGGCTTCGTTGCGTGTCTTTGCGTCTCGCCATGCCGTGGACCTCTAATCCGAGACTTGAGGAGGAATGGAGTGGAATCGGTCAGCGCCGGCGCTGGAGGAGCAAACGTGGCCTTTGAGCTTCAAAGTCAAGCTCCCGCCGAGTTACCGGGATCGGGTTCGGGTTCGTCGGCCAAGGAAGAACCCCTTATTACTGTGATGGGAGAGAGGGGAGTGAAAGCGATGCGCGTGGAGCATAAGCGTCAATCTGGCAACACGCTGTTCGAGAAGTTTGCATGCCTCTACGAAGATGGCACAGACCCAGCCGCGACTTGGTGCGACGACGGAGCGATTGCTGCCATTTCCGGGGTAAGTGAAGTGCCTTGTCAGCCTCCAGAACAAGCGAAACGACTTTACTGACAGAAGATGCGCCCTTAGAATGACTATATCTGCGGCCATGACGATGTCCGCTCAGCTTCCCAGTGGGACGTGATGGACCAAAACAACCTTTTGGTCGGACACACCTATCACTGCGTGGGCATGAACCAGGACTGCACTTTGCCTGGAGCCGGTCCCACGGCAGAGACCAACATTGGGGACAGCTCGAATTCAAGGGAGATCTGAGTGAGAAACATAGGCTGGTGGGAGAGATGTTGGGGGTGTGAGGCGGAATGGAAGGACGGAAGGAGTCGTAGAATCAGAATGACAAGGTCGAGCTGGGTTGTATTTAAAGAGTCGGAATCTGGTGTTGTCTGCTTGGCCTTGGCGTAGCTAGCCGTTCAAGGCAATCTGCGCGAGTCGGCCATCTTTCCCCTGAGTCTCCCCTCGTCCTACACATGTCATCGCCAAGTCCATCTCCCGGACGAAGCTAACAGGCGCTGTTGTCTTTGACCCCTTGACACACAAAGGCGTGGTCGAAGAGTGGTGAGCACCGCAGATGGGGGCTGAAGGTGAAGCTGTCCAGCACCATTCAATGTCCAGAAAGCGCCTTCGACTACACCGAACGTCGCCCAGAGATGTGCACACATTGCCCTGCCATTGTTGTGTAAGATGGGATGACTTGACATGGTGCTGAATGATAGTCTATTGTGAGTACACGAGGCCCTGGCAGCCGCCATCCGCTGCTCCCGGATCTTCTCCTTGTGTTGGATGAGTACTTTCGACACGACGAGTGGGTAGACCTTTACCGTCAAGCTCGTTCGCAGGCGCATCTACATCTTTAATGCCGCCTGCCATGTTCTACGCCCAAGCTCAAGAGGCCATGCTCTGGAAAGGCAAATTACGTTACCTCATGACCGGGTCCCATCTCACCGGCAGGGAGCCTCGTCTAGGGAGTCTGCACGTGCCATCTCGAGCTCCAGCCCGGACGTCGCAGCGCTCTACCTCACTCCTTGAATAGAAGGCAAAGAGACTGCGGCCGGCTCTCAGCGGTGAAGCTGAAAGATGCCTTTGCACAACGATTCTACATACAAATACATCATATTAGCACTTCATTTTCATCAGCAACTCTGCAAGTATGTCCAACTTGGAGACTAACCGGGAATTGGCGACATACAAACGAATCATCATCTGTTGCGATGGCACTTGGTTGGCATCCAACATCGGCGATAAGTCAAGTCCCTCGAACGTCGCTAGACTGGCTCGAGCCATCGCGCCCAGTGGCATAGATGGCGACGGCAGAATGGTCAAGCAGATCGTACTATACGTCGCCGGTCTGGGCAGCGGTGATCTTCCGGGCCAAGCAGCTATCAGGGGTAAGACCCTTCGCGTACAACAGACAGCAGATGCGCGCATTCGCTAACCACAACAGGTGCCTTTGGATGGGGTCTTGATCACGATGTCTGCCAAGTCTACGACTTCATTGCCAACAACTACGAGCCGAACGACGAACTGTTTTTCTTTGGCTTCTCTCGAGGGGCTTTCACTGTTCGCTCTGCCGCCGGGCTGGTGTCAGACATTGGTGTGCTGTCTGCGATCAACATGTCTCATTTCGATGAGTTGTGGAAGGCGTATCGTGCGAGAGATGGCAAGAGGAACTTCAGAACATCGACATGGTATCTTGACAACAAAGATCCCCTGCAGTTACGGGATGTCCCAATCAAAGTGGTCGGAGTCTGGGATACTGTAGCTGCTTTGGTATGTTGATACATGCTTCCTAATTGCTTAGACTTGGACCGACTGATGCTACAGGGCATTCCAGGATGGAGCTGGATGAAGTGGCTGAAGGTCACGGGCATTGATCTTAACAAGGCCTTCAAGTTTCATGATACATCTCTTTCGAGCAGTAAGTTGTTTGGATCATTCGACGAACCCAAGCTGATACTTATCGTGGCAGATATTGAACACGCTTTCCAAGCTCTCTCACTGGACGAGAAACGGGCAACATTCCCACCGAAGGTGTGGCACAAGACAGAGGACAATAATGCTTCCGAATTGCAGCAGTGCTGGTTTCCAGGCACTCATCAGTATATCGGTGGTCAAACCGAGTCGACCTCGAAAGATACCGATACAGGCGAGATCAGCGCAAATACATTCGCCTGGATGGTAAGTTGTCGTTGTAGAAGATAGGAAAACTCCATCGACTGACCGCACTCTCTCAGATTGACAACATGTCCACCAAGCTAACATTCGAGGACTCTACAATCGATGTTATCGTCGAAGAGCACGGAAGAGCTCTCAACGCAATCGAAATACCCAACGGCTACGGGTGCGAACCCATCATCGACAACTTCGCAGGTCTGCAAGGAATGGTCTACAAGTCTCTCGGTCAGAAGACACGAACTCCAGGTCGCTATAACGACATTTCTGGCACAACGAACGAGACTATGCATCCGACAGCTCGCATCCGACATGACAAAGTGCGATCGTGGGACCCACCCTCTCTGAAAGATTACGTTGTCCAAGAGCCCGCGATATCCAACGAGACTTGGACGTGGACCAAAGTTGGGTCTCAGCCCTTGTCGGAGTATATTATGCGACCGGAGAAGACTTTTTCGGTTGCTACTCAGGCTGCAGATGGCAAGTGGTCCTTCTCGACGAGGAAAAGTTTGGCGAGGGAGCTATGTCCAGAGAGTATTCTGCGGGAACTCGATCAGGCGAGTGGTATTCAGACACCTGGCGTTTGATTTAGAAGTGTTGTCCTCGACCTTTGCAAGATGCAGCACTTGAGTGCAGCGTCGGATATACGGCGTCTAGAAGCACTAGGTCTACGAGAAGCGATGAGTCTTAAACTGGTCCTTTCCTGTTGGGGTATGCGAGGAACAAAAGTCGCACCTGAATCTCACGTGTCCCGGTGACTTAACGTGGAATGTCGTTCGAATGAGGAGCGTTGGGTAAGGAAACAGTCCAATCATCTTTGTCCAATTCCGAGCCTGCGAATCAGGCACGGCCCGATGAGTGCGGCTGAGCATGTCAAGACCGTAAGTCTTTGTTTGGAGCCACACTTCATCATTCAATGCCACTGCGGTCGACGAAATGGGAATATTTGGGTATTGAAAGCAGGACAAGTAGGAAGAGCTTCTAATTAATGCTGAAAAGATATATCAACACCCTCAGTCTGCCTTCTGAACGTCCGTCAACGACTACAACCGCGCGCAGATCACCGCAACCATGACCACCAGCGAATTCGACAACCTCCTCGCTACCGTGACGCGAGGTGATTCCCCCGTCATCTACGGCCTTCTCGCCAAATGCATCGACAAGAGCGGTACTCGCTACCAAATCCCCTCAAGCTCGCACTATGCATTCTAACAAAACCCAACAGGCAAAGAGATCTACACCAAAATCTCCGGCAAAGGCTCCCTCCTCCCCACTGCCTCACCCCTCCGCGACAATGCCGTACTCAAAATGGGCTCCGCGACCAAACTCATAACTTCCATCGCCTTGCTCCAATGCATCGATAGAGGGTTTATCGGTCTTGATCAACCCGTCACTGATGTCCTGCATGAGCTTGATGGAAAGGAAATCCTCGAACCTGGAGGGGGCGAGGCAGAAGTGAAGTCTAGACCGAGTGACGTTCCTATTACTCCGAGGCATTTGTTGTCTCACATGTCCGGTCTCGCGTATCGATTTCTCGGTCCTCTATTGATGGAATGGGGGAAAGTGACGGGTTTCGTGCCGACGAATATTGTAGCGGAAAAGTTCAATACACCTCGTGAGTCCTCGTTCCCTTTCCTCTCCTCCCTTGCCTCCTCATACGTCCACTGACTCTGCTTGCGCGCAGTCGTCTTCGAACCGGGTCAAGGCTGGGTCTACGGCTCCAATCTCGATTGGGCCGGCGTGCTCGTCCGTCGTCTGCACAACAACATCCCCCTCGAAGATTACATGATCGAGAATATCTGGAAACCCCTCGGTCTCTCCGCGCCCTATCCAACATTCCACGTCTCCCAACAACCCTCCTACACCGCCCGACTCATGGGCGCCGCGGGACGCACATCCAATGGAGGCCTGGAATCCCACAAATTGCCAGTCGGCGAGAATCCAGATGATGAGGAAGGAGGTGCGGGTTTGAGCGTCACAGCAAGGGACTATCTCGCCGTTTTACAAGACCTCATCTCCGACTCCCCGAAACTCATGAGTCCTGCGACTCGAGCTCTGATGTGGGAACCTCAACTTCCTCCTTCCCATCCCGGTCTCGCACAGCTTCATGCATTACGGCCGGCTTGGGATATCGTCGCGGGGCCGGTGGAGAATGAAGATGTCAATCACGGGTTAGGCAGGCTGCTGGTCTTTGGAGAGGCGCCAGAGATCGGACAGCCGAGTGGATTGCTTTGTTGGGGAGGGAGTTCGAATATTGTGTGGTGGGTGAGTAGGGAGAAGGGCATTGCGGGATTTTTCGCGACGCAGATGAGTCCGTTTGGGGATGCGAAGGTTAAGGAGGTAGTTAATGCTTGGAAGAAGGATTTTTGGGCAGGGGTATGAGAAGGTGAATACGTAGGTCTTGCGTGGGCTAGACTTAGATGTTACCCTTTGTTCAACTTCTGTATCCCGCCAACCTGCGCCATCTCCAGATCAGAAGAGCGAAGAGAGCTTGGTCTCGACCCTCGAGAGCTGAGCCGTCTCACCCAGGATAATGTCTCCACCCTGCGAACAGCATCGGGCGGGGCTCGATTGGTAGGACCAGAGGCAGGTTGCGGTAATTTTTGATGTCGCTCCCTCGTCCACCACTGCCAGACTTGCCATGCAATCAGCGTGATAACCGTCACAGGTACGGCTACCACAAAGTAGATCCAGAACTTTCCGCTCAATGCCCACTCCGCACCCTGGCCGAAGAAGCTCATGCTGAAGATGGCACTGACGAATGTGCCCGGTAGGAATACAAGTCCGAGAAAACTGATCGTCCGCATCGCAGCACTGTCCTCTTGAGCCGATTTAGCGATGTTCTTGCTAACGCCGCTGTCATGCTGGCTATTCAGGTTGAACGTCAAATTCAACTCATTCGCAAGTCTCAGCTGCAGAGTCGCGCTGCGTTCGTGAAACCCCTGCAAGAGCGTCTTCTGATAGCTCAGCGATCTAGAAGCACCACGGTTGTACAGCTTACTTTGCACGTCGTTCAATCCTTCTTGCAGCATACGATTTTCTTCTATAACGGCGTCTAGGACGTTCAGCGCAGTTGCGAGCATCTCGGTAGCGTGCACCGTATGTCTTCCAATCTCATGAAGGTCTTCGTATTCCGGTTTGGGTCGCTCGACAGTCGGACGGTTCTTCTCATGCCAACGAACCAGGTTGCGACACATCCAGACTGATTGATCAAAGAGGGGAGTTGAATGTTTGAAGAACAACACATGAGGGCTGAGTGGATGAGAGGACAAGTATGAAGTCGGCAAGTCCAGTATCACCGCCTTCATGCCTTCCGCCATGCTTTTGGGGAGATCGAAGCAGAGGCACAAAAATCGCCCATCTGCATGTCTTCTGCTGAAGAAACCCAGCCTATGCCAGTGATATTTGATGCCTCCAAGATTCTGGCCCGGGAGGGCTTCATTCCTTTCCGGATGCTTGACGAGCAGCCTCATCCACGTTTCGTAAACACTAGGCTCGCCATTATCATCAACCTGCTCCGAGCATTTGAAGAATCCGCTGGAATCCTGGTGCATATCGTCCCAGAAGTCTTCGTGCATTTTCAACGACTCCTGCAGATGCTTGTGTCGCTCGCGGTCGGCGGGCGTTTTCGGTTCACCGGCATCAAGGAACACGAAATGCGATGCTCTGCCGGAGGTGACCATAGAACCAAGGTCGGCGGTGGCACATTGTCGACTTCGCCAGCCCGTGCCATTCGCTGCGTTCGTCAGTCTGGCGGTCGCATTATATCTGAAATACTTACTGCACTCCAACACTTCAGCTTTGTCAAAAGCTTCTGGCATATTACTCAGTAGCCTCTAGAGAGATGTCTTTTGGAGAAGGAGCCGAAAAGGCTTAAGACTGAGTTGAGAATATCTCTAGATGATACGTGGGGCTGAAGTTATGCGGCCCGACGCCATATGGGCTATGCGGACAGCTCATGCATGCAGCTATCCATGCGCAGCCTGGCGGCCTCTGAAAGCACCGGTGAGACTTCACCATGCATCTAGACACTCTTTACTTTGGAGTTCAAATATACACTCGGGAGCTCAGTCGTACAGCTGATAAATGTCAGTCAAGTATCGTCAACACTTCGCAGTATTTCCACACTCACCATATTCAGTGCCCACAGAACGGCAAGCATCAGGATAACTCGATGCTTCAATTTCCCAGGCCACAGCTTCGCGCCTATTCTCTGCCACCTACGCTGCCTTGGCCTTGTCGTCACTGCCTCCGCATCTTCCTGCCTATCCTGCGAAAGCAAACCCATCTCAACTTCGGCGAGAGGCCGCTGCTCTTTCGCGTTGCTTCTTTCAAGTGGCGTATTCTCTGTGACGAACCGGTTCGCTATGACACCAGTAGAGTCGCCAATGATGCTGCAGCCGCTCAGGAAAATAGGCGTGATCAGTAGCAAATCTCGCCATCGGTCTCCCAACAATGTTTCGTTTCCGTGAAAGAAGCCAGTCCTCAGAACCGCTTCTTGATCGCTTGCCAGCCATAGATGGTCTTCCATCACATACATCTCCCCAGAGTATCTTCCAAGCCAAGCAAATGCGACAGAATGGAAGTTCCTCAAGACAGGGTGTGCGTTTCGTAGAACGATGAAGCTGAGTATCGGGATCCAGGTGACGTATGGCTGCCAGCTCGAAAATTCGGATTGCGATTTCAGGGCGGTGTTGCTCCAGTAGAAGAAATAGGTGAGGCTGATTGCAGATATCGCAACAGTGAGCCACTTGATTGCCGGAAAGCACATTCGGAAGATGCGGTCCAGGGCTCCTTGTCGTTGGTCGGAGCTGAGCACTCCCTTGCACCAGACATACAGTATAGCCGCCAGCATGCCAGCATACACAATGTACTGATCTTGCTCGACTCTGTGATGGAAGAACTCGCCGGCGTCGAAGGAAGTCCTGCAGGTGATGGAGAAGAACTTGACAACCGTCTCTGGAAGATCTTTAGTCGTGATGAAAATGTGGACTGCGAGCGCAGAGGCGAATATCTTGCCCAAGACGAAGAGAATGTAGCCGTTGTAATGTCTTCCGATTGCAAGTGTTGTGTAGACGACGATGAACCAGAAGGTCGACAGTGGCATGTAGTAGTAGAGTAGCCATCGTGTCCTCATGACGTAGGCAAGCGCAACCGGCAGCAGATTCGTGCGAATCATGACATTCATGAAGCGCTTCAAAGAGAAATCCTGCTTTTGCAAGAAGAACACCGTGTGTCCGAAGCCGGTCAAGAAAAGGTAAGAGGCGACGGCAAGGCGAATAATCTGCCAGAACCAATCTGCACTCCAAGCCCTGTTGTAGTGGTAGATGATGATGAGCGCTTGCATCCAGCCCTTCCACTCATCCGTCTGGTCTCGAGGGAGAAATGGCTGATGCGGCGCCTCGCCGGTTGGTTTTGGCGGGCCAACAGGCTTGTTTCGCCGGATCGTCGCCAGGCCGATGATAAAGGTCACCACGATCATGACCTGGAGATTCGATAGGACCAGCGGTAGTCGGGTGACCTGCTCGAATATGTGCGTCCGATCGGCGAAGAACTGTAGCGATATCATCGAAGTGAATGCGCAAAGAGCACGATAGACAGGCCGGTTCTCGTCCGAAACTATAAAGAACTTGGCATCAAAGAGAAATCCAGCGGGAAGAAGCATGACACCAAGCAACAGGAACGTGGTCTGGATCCAGTTAGGGGCCTTCCAGACCGCACAGCAAGTGGCCGTGTTTGGAAACAATCCTCGTCCGCCTATCTTGGCGTTGCAGCGGAGATTGAGTAATACGCCGGCTCGTCTTCGTGAGACTTCGTCGATGACAGTCATACCATCTTCGACATACAAACCATCGCGGCCAGAAGTCATTTCGGTGAAGCTCGACAAGAGGTCAAGCGCTCCCTCGTCATGGAGTTGTCCCAGCCTTTCATTGAGACTCAGGCCTGCAGAGCGCGCAGAAAGGTTCTGCAATGGTATCTCCGCCGGGGCGAACAAGAAAAGGTCACCAGGTCCGTCATGATATGAAAAGGAGCCGCGTACGCCTGCGTGGAGACGCGCCTCTCCAGCGAACGCTTCCCTTGCAAGATCGCTTGCCGTGAGCACATATTCTTCAATGGCCCGCTCCTTAATAGCGGTGTTGCCAGCGCCGACCACCATTAGCATCGGACGCTCTGTCTTTTCATCTCGGTATGCTTCGATGTATTGGAGCAACCTGGATCCATTGAGGTGCGGATTGAAGATGAACTCCAGCTCAATGCTGTCTTTCGCGAATCGAAGGTCCTCGTCCTTGGGTCCTTGGATAGCAACGTCACCGTCCAGTCGTTGCGCAATGGCCCAAAAGATGCCCTGCAGTTGGGTGTCTCCGGCGAAGACAATCTTCCGCTTTTCTTGACCAGCGCAGTCGTTGAGCTCTCTACTGGCATAGTAAATCGTATTGCAGCCAGGAACGAGCCTGAGATGATCAGTTCAAGTACAATGATCAACAGACATATAAGTAATGCGTACCATCTGTGATCGTCTTCCGCATACCATTGCCCTTGAGTCACAAGTGCTTGACACTTGCTCGGATCGGCATCTGTTGGAATGTCGGTTAGCAGATTCGCAGTCTTCCTGGGTGCAGATCATGCTTGCCGAGCAAGAAATGTCGAAGAAGTATGGCTGTCAAGAGGGATAAGAGGAATAGCCTCGACCCATGGGTCACTGTTGTGAACTTGCTCCACCACGTCCGTGTGGACGTAGCCGGTACCTCGACTTTCATTGCGTCCTCCACTCACAAGGCTCGAAAGCGATATGCTCGATTCAGCCAAGCATGTTCAAGCAAATGGAGCAACTGTCGCGGCTGCAAAGTTGCAAGCAGTTTGACGAAGAAAGGCGTAGAATCACCGGCCGACGCATGTGCCGATCGAAGCAAACATTCACCATCGACGAGCGAAGCGAGAGCCCGACATGCCAACGGGTTGCTGTCTCCCCGTTCGTGCCGGGATGCTAACATTTGGCTTGGCAGGGTGGGGTAGAGGGCAAGGGGTACGCGGACCAGCAATTTGGTCTAATCGATCCGTATTCCGTAGATAGCTAGATTGCGTGACCTTGCATTCTTCATATGCAAGCCGCGTGTGGCGTCCAGAAAGGCGTTTCGAGATATCAATTCCATTGGCAAGGACCGGTTCTGGGCAACGTGCTGCATGAAACGGCCGTGATGAGGTCTACGCCGTCTGGTATTTTGTTCCGCGACGGCCGATGCACACTTCTTCATCGTGAGCCCCAACATGGCGGAATTCATGCATTTCTTGCCCTCGGAAGGCTTTCCGGCGATACGTTGCTGATACCGCCGCAGCCAGACTGAAGAAGCCTCTTCGCCCGCGAAAGACGGAGTCAATCGAGCCAAGCCGGTAACGGTAGTGCAGCTGGAGATGTCCCTATTGATGGCCCGTCGCGCTTCCCTGTTTGGTCAAATCGAGAAGATGGGCGACAGTTGGGCGTGGTGATGGTCATGCATGGCCTCCTCCCGACTAAGTTACTGTGAGAGCTGAAGTCGCGACCAAAAGCGCCACGAGTGCACGGACCAAATGTCTCGCCTCAGGCTGTCAACCAGTCGTCCTTGAAGGCTTGCAGGACTACACTTTCAACCGAAGCAAGTCAGAATTGGCGTAGGTGTCCCATGACATGAGGATGGAAAACTCATCTCGGATTGTCACTTTGATGCCTCGAGCGTGTCACTCGAATACTCTAGATCATGGTATGCTTGGCACGGCGTTCAATGTGACTGCCTCATTGGCAGGGACATCTTCGGTCCAGACCTCGGATGCAAAGTCGGAAGGCGACAACGACAACAACACCTGCCATCGGAGCTGCCGATGACTTCGCCCATCGCCTTCCATCTCAATGTGCCATGGCATGGCAAGAAGTACGCATGACGTCTTTGGCAGTCTTATGCGATGCTCTTGCCCAGGCCGGCATCAGCATTGACTCGCAAATGGCTTCACCACTATGACACGAGAGCACGAGATCTGGATCCAGACACCAGCCGTTCAACAAGACGACAGAGATGTCCGTTCGGGTCGTGTAACTTAAGCAGTCGAGTAGCCTTGTTGTTATCATTGCTGAGCGTTTTACTTTATTGCACGTGGCGAACACCGCAATGATGAAGCTTCAACACTCTCGCCTCCTTCCCGATACGATACGCACTTGTCTGCAGTTCGGCGCTGCGCCCACCGACGCTGGACCTGTCAGCTTTTGATCGGTTTTGACCGAGAGAAGGCGTCTGCGTACGCTGGCAAGAACACTACGCCGTGCAAAACAGTGAGTAGAAATAGTTCTGCTCTTCCTCCGCTTTTCTGCTTCTCAACACCAACATCAACAACAAGCAGCATCAACAACGAGCAGCATCAACAAGAAGCAGCATCAACACCAACATCTACACCATTTCCACAACAACGTCTGGTACGAGACGCCGTCGAAAGCTATCAAGCATCTCGACTTGCAGAACCATTGATCCAAAACAGTCTTCTGTAAGTCGTCTTCCTCGAGCCTTCAACACCCCACTGACCACTCCTCTCCCAGGGCTGTTCAGACTTCCCCGGCACCCAATTCAGCTATCCGGCCCTCAGACGACAGGTCCCAGTCCGAGAACACAAGCCGTCACGATGAAGTCGATCATCTTCATGGCCATCAATGCCGGCGCCGCAGCTGCCGCGATCCTGGCTTCCACGACCCTCCCGGCCGTGACCCTGCCTTCCCCGACCCTCCTACCTTCCGGGACCATGCTTGCCGGTACCGTGCCTTCCGGAGGTTTGGTCACAGGAGACTACATGTACCTGTCAACTTTGGAGCAGAAGTCGAAGAAGGATGCCGAGGACCAGCAAGCCTTCGACGAACTTTGCCCACACGCACAATCATGCGTGCTCAACACCACCCAGAACCTGTTGACCTCTTACTTCGGGCCTGATCCAAGGAGCCACACGCCTTCAGGCGTGAAGCATCTGATCGCCACGGCTGGAAAGAGTCGCGGCGACCTCTACTGGACTGGAATGTTGGACGCACCAGCTGGCCGTCTCGATCTTACGTTTGATCAGATTGAGGACATAGCGAAGGTCATTGTCAACTACATGGACCAATTCAACGCCACAAATATATGCCTTCAATTCGACAGCGTCAAATTGGGCGACCACTCTCTGGGACCAGTGCTCTTGAACCAGCACACCCATCAGAAGCCAGACGTGAAGAAGATCACAGATGGACTCAGGAAGAGGATCAACAAGGACTGCAGCCCAGACAACATGCGCGACGGCAAGAACTACAAGGTGCACGAGCTTCCGGACGTCTACGACGACAATGAATAGACACTCGAGTCTGGGAATATGAAGGCATGGTAAGACTGGCGCTCGGGGAGAGACTTTGCTCACCAAGGTCAGGGAGGACAGAAGAACGCATGATCGGACCTGTGGACTTAACTTTGTATCAGAATTGTTTTCTCTCACCAGCTCTCCCATCATACTTCGTCGTCAATGCCCACCCTGGCTGCCTCTTAACTGTTCATCCATGATCGTCTCCGAAAGACATGAAGTCCATCGCTGTTGTCTTCGTCAGCACTGTCTCGGCTCATCGGACCGACATCGGCAGCAACCTTGTACTGTGCGTGACATACCCACAACGACCCAAAGGCGTGATTGTCCAGCAGCTGTCGCCATGCAAGTGATCAGATAAGCATGCCTATGCTCGAGCATATATCATGCAGTCTGACCTAGCTTGCTCACAGGGTCCGATCAGACTTCACGTTAACACCAGCCAAGCACAAGACGGCCCTCGCGAACGACACACTTCAAGATGCCGACCGAATTCATCAGCTTGGCATTTCCCAATGCCTCGACAGAGCTCAACCCCATCCCAGGAGCTGGCATCGACCCAGACTACCTGAAGCGATATGCCCGCAACCTTGATGACTACGAGTTCAACTACACGCTTCAGCCATACGACTCTTCCTCCTTTGACCCTTTCACCACAGGATCTACCATCGCGTCTGTTACCAAGAACCTCAAAGTCATCATCGCTCTCCGTCCCAACACTCTGTACCCAACTGTAGCAGCCAAGGCCCTCGCCACCCTCGACCAACTCAGCAACGGCCGTGCAGTCGTCCATTTCATCGCCGGCGGCAGCGATGCCGAACAAGCCAAAGAGGGAGACTTCCTCGCCAAGGACGAACGCTACGCCCGTCTGGAAGAATACATCAAGATCCTTCGTCGAGCTTGGGAGTCTCCCGACCCTTTCGATTGGGAAGGGAAATACTACCAATTCAAACAATTCTCCAATCGTGTTCGACCCGTGAATGGCCAGATCCCGGTTTCTGTTGGTGGATCTTCCGATGAAGCATATCGAATTGGAGGGAGTTTGGCTGATATTTTCGGTCTTTGGGGCGAACCTCTCAAGGAGACGAAGCAGCAAATCGATCGCATATATGCCGAGGCGGAGAAAGCTGGTCGAAAGGATCGTCCGAGGATTTGGGTTACGTTTCGGCCTATTACTGCTGAGACGGAGGAGTTGGCTTGGGAGAAAGCGCACAAGACGTTGGATGCTTTGAAGAGTAATCGTGCGGCGGGGAATAATCCGAAAGTTGCACCGAATGCGGCGGCGCCGCAGAATGTGGGGAGTCAGAGGTTGTTGGAGATTGCGAGTAAGGGAGAAGTGCAGGATCGGGCGCTTTGGTATCCGACTGTTACTGCTACTAATGCTAGGGGGGCGAGTACGGCGTTGGTTGGATCTTGGCAGACGATCGTTGATTCGATACTTGACTATGTCGATCTTGGGTGCGAGTTGATTTCCATTAGGGGGTATGATAATTTGAATGATGCGATTGATTATGGAAGGTATGTCATCCCGAAAGTGAGAGAGGGGATTAAGGCGAGGGAGCTGGGTGGGAAGAGTGAGGTTGTTGTCGGGCAAGAGAAGAGTGGAGAGGCTGGAGAGGAAGCTCAGGTTAGGGATGGTTGAAGAAAGGGAAGACGTTTCAAATAATGTAAGAGCGAAGTGCTGCGATCGATATCATTATCAGTCTCTGGGCTAGCAATCTCAACACCCTACCCAATCGGGTAATATGTGCGATTGTGGAGCCCAAGAGCCTACAGCTTGACCTGCCCGGAGTAAGTGGCATCTGACCTCACCTTTCAATCTCACAAACATTACCTATCCTCTCAACCTCTACGGACCTCAATCGCCTATCACAACATACTACTGACCATGTCATCGTCACAGCCAACCTCCATCTTCATCTTCGACGGAACCCGTCTCCGCTCCCACCTCTTCTTCCGCTACCTCGAGACCCACCCTTCCCTCTCTCCAATCCCGCACCCTTTCCTCATAGCAGCCATGTTCGGTCCCGAACATATGCCACAGCACTTGAACCACTCGGATATGCGAGCTGAGGAACTTGTCCACATGAGAAGGGATCTAGGCCATGAGGATACGTACAAAGATGCGAAAAGGGAGTTTGAGAAGGAATATACGAGGGTAGTGAAGGAAGGGAAAATCCCGTTGGCGAATGAACATTGGTTCAATGTGTTGAAAGTGGATGTCGTGTTAGATTTGACGAGAGGGAAAATCACGAACGCGGAGGAATTGGGAAGGAATGGGAATCCGACTTGGTTGCCTGATGAGGTTTACGAAACACTCACACCCATCATCTTGATCCGCCACCCCGCCCTCTCCATAAACTCGATCTATCGCTCGGCTCTGGCCTACACGAAACATAGACCGGGAGATGAAGATTTCTCGATGATAACGCATAACGTGGAACTCAAGATCTTGTTTGACTTTTTCCAGGGGCGGGGAAGGAAACCGATTGTGGTCGATGCGGAGGATCTACTGTGGAGAACGGAGGAGTTGAGGAAAGGGTTGTGTGGGAAGTTGGGGTTGAATGAAGGTGGGTTGAAGGATGAGTGGGACCCGATAACTCCAGAGGAGAAGGAAAGGATGAATCCGGTGGTTTATATGTTGACCAAAGATATTCGGGAGAGTACGGGGATTCAGAGGCCGGAGGTTGAGGTACGTTTTCGGTCTGCGGGATTGAGATTGTTTCTGACTGACCATGTGCTTTTAGCCTGAGGAGCCGAGCATACCGAAGATGTATGAGCATTGGAAAGACACATATGGCGATGAGGTCGCGACGGAGCTAAGACAGCTTGCGGAAGAGAATATGCCGCACTATGAGTACCTGAGACAGTTTAAGGTGTAATTCGCTCTGCAAAAGGGCTTCGTCGTATTCTCCGTGCTCGAAATAGTCCGCCTTTGTATGCGTTGCCTTGGTATGATACGCAGTGTCTGAGAGACACATCTGGTGAAGTCAGCATTTCTTCGCCGTAACCAAAGGGACAGGACAGCTAAGATAACGATCTTGTTTCGAGCAACCAGCTATGTTCTCCCAAGTTCGAAGGGCTATTATACAGCTGAAGCTTTAAGTAGCCATGGCCAACTCGCCCAGGTTTGAAGGCCGCATGATGAACATGACGTTTCCCATCGATGGAGTCATTACAAAAGAAACCATCTTCCCAACCCACTCGCTTTCTGAGCTACTCGCTGATCTGCTTCATCAATGCTTCTCGTAGATGACGCAAATGGTTGCTCATCAAATGTCCTGCTCGCAATCAGCATCGTTGTCTTGAGAGAAATGTTCTTGAACGCGTGAGTCCATGATTATGCTTACCTTGTGGAGCCTCGTGGACCTTCTGTCTTCTTACAAGGACACGTGGAGCTCCTCGTAGATCCCCTCCATCTTATCTGGACGGCTGTGCTCGTCATCGCCCCAGTGCATGTGGCGAAGGACACTGAGTGAGTCCCACTTGTCAGTCTTCTTCTCACGTTGAGCATAGGCGGAGTAGTTGCCAACGCAGATGCAGTAGCGCAGCAACTTAGGCATCGTCTTTACCGCATCAATGGCTGCCTCGACCAAAGGATGTGGCGGGCGCTCGCTGATATCTGAAGTCGTCTCTGGGTTGTCTCGCTGTTCGACAAGGATAGAGAAGGAACTTCTCGTATTCCAGTGGAGGATGAGGTCTTCTGTGAGCTCCAACTTCTGCGGCCTGGCCCTGAGATCGATGAAAGCGTTAGATTTGACAATTTCATTGTTAAGGACCTCCTCTTTGACCACAATCTGCCCCCAAAGTGAGCTCGCTTCGCTTGTGTGGTTCTCATCAATGTCGCACCAGTTGGCTGGACCGTACGCGATGTCTTTGACATGGTTCTTTGACGTTGCAAAGAGCGAAGAACTCGTTTCTTCAGCGACGTCGGTCTCTTCCGAGCTCACCTCCCCGCTCTCGCTTGTCGCAACGCATACAATGTCGACGCACATGCCGCTCACGCGCAAAGCGTTGTCACGCTGACCCTGGTTGACGTGACTGTCGAAAACTGTCTCGGACGCCATCTTTGGGGGTTGTTGATTCTCTCGAAAGTTGGTGATGATGAATAGGTTGGCCAAAGGCAGGGGGTAGCTTAAGTGGAGTTCCAAGCACAAGTTTCAAGTCATACTGCCAATGCAGAATCGTCCTGACTCGCTGCCGAATGCATGTGAAGCAACGAATAGTGGACAGTGCATTGGCCCCCTCCACGGTGCATTCACTTCGCGCGGATTTGGACATAAAACTTAGTTACCTCAGACGCAAGTCTCAGCCCCGTGGTTCTGTCCAGGTACTATTATATCATGAATGGTGAATCGAGCGTTATACGGCTTAGAGAAGGGTACATCTTGGGATGAAGCCGCGGCATATCATAGTCATGGAGCCTAAATGTCAGAGTACCATATCATATTGAAGTCAGCTCTGCACAATGCCTCTCTCGAGAGCACATCGCAGCACTTTTGCTAGCCAGTTGTGAGCGTACACCTTCCAATGCGCATACCCGTAGCAAGCATCTGCATTGCATCTGTACTCATCCCCCTATGGTCCTATTTGTTGACAAGCATACGTCTGGGGGCGTCGCTCTCTAGCCTATCGATCTTCCCGGTTGGGATCGAAAACATGAATAATGATCATAGCCAAGCTGTGAGCAACGGAAAGATGGTGAATGCGTACTTCTTGACGGAAGAGTTGGAGGTTGTGAAAGGGAGCTGTTTTGACAGGAGGCTGAAAATCGCACAGACCAATGTTTCGGCCCGCATCCGGCCGAAGCTTGAGCGAGCTTTCAAAATCTCATGTGAAGTTACAGCAGGTTCAACAGGCGCTGTTCACCAACCACTCAACTCGAGCAAACATCGCCGACCCATTGCTCCAGTCCTCCGCTGCTATTCTCTAGACTACCACGCACCTCCATTCTCCGATACGGACTAACGCGCAGCACGATTCACCGCCGAACGATCGCGAGCACCACCTCCTCTGAACGCAACCTCGATCGGACGCCTCCTTGGAGCGGATCGGATAGTAAGAGCTCGCGCAGCGCGATAACACACGTAAGAGGAACAGCATGTCTGACCGGAGACTGCAGTCCTCTCGTGACGACCGTCGCCGAGGCCATGAAGACCGACGCGACCACCGCCGTGAGCACCGCTCGCGGTCACCGCACCACCGCCGCCGCGATGATGTAGACAGCTACTCCTCAAGCCGCAACTATCGCGAGAGGGAGCGCGAGGAGCGTCATGGTGGATACGATCGCCGCGACGATTGGAGAGGCGACCGCGGTTCCGCGCGCCGCGACGCTAGGCGAGACGACGATGGTGGTGACCGCCGCCGTGACCGCCGAGGCCGTGATGGCGACGATTTGTTCGCAGACAGGAGAGGTGGCCGCCGCGATGATCGTCGCGGACCACGCGAGGACAGAGGCGGAGGAGATCGCGGCCAGGATCGTGATGACCTGCGCCAGCTTGAGAGACAGACTGCGCGCAAGAGCGCCTCCCCTCCTCCACGCAAGCCAAAGGAGCCAACTCCTGATCTCACAGATACAGTGCCAATTTTGGAGAGAAAGCGCCGCATGACACAGTGGGACATCAAGCCTCCAGGCTACGAGAATGTTACTGCGGAGCAGGCCAAGTTGTCGGGCATGTTCCCGCTTCCAGGCGCTCCACGCCAGCAGCCCATGGATCCATCGAAGTTGCAGGCATTCATGAACCAGCCAGGTAACCAAGCAGCCAGCTCTGCCCTCAAGCCATCCAGCGCTCGCCAGTCCAAGCGTCTCTTGGTCTATAACATTCCAGCTTCCGCCACCGAAGACAACGTCACCGATTTCTTTAACCTGCAGCTGAACGGCCTCAATGTCACCAAGGGAGCTGACCCATGCATCTCAGCTCAAGTGAGCAAAGAAGGTGGCTACGCCTTGGTCGAGTTCAAGACGCCGGAAGATGCAACCAATGCTCTCGCCTCTGATGGCATCAGCATGGGAGCGGCCGCACCTACTAATGGCGATGCTAACGGCGCAGCCAAGGGACTGGGGATTAAGCGGCCAAAGGACTACATCGTTCCTAATGTGCAGGACGAGACTGAACACGAAGGAGGTGTTCTCTCTGGCATTGTGCCCGACACCCAGAACAAGATCTCTATCACCAACCTGCCCGCATTCTTAGCGGAGGATCAAATCACGGAGCTGCTCAACTCATTCGGTGAGCTCAAGAACTTCGTCTTGATCAAGGATCGATCTACTGAGGAGAGCAGGGGCATTGCTTTCTGCGAGTACAAGGACCCGAGTGTCACTAAAGTCGCTGTCGAGTCGCTCAACGGGATGGAGCTGGGAGATGCTGCCATGAAGGTCAAGCTGGCGAGTATCGGTATTCAGCAAGTCAGTAGCGAGATGAGCGTCAACGCCATGAGCTTGATGGCCGGCACCGACAGCAAGGATGCAGAGAAAGGCCGAGTGCTATGTCTCATGAACATGATTACTCCTGAGGAGCTGATGGACCCTGATGAGGCGGAAGGTATAGTACCTTTTGATTTGGAATGTCTGAGAGAATGTGACTGACTTGCTCTAGAAATTCTTGAAGATGTCAAGGAGGAGTGCGCCAAGTACGGTCCACTGCTTGATGTCAAAATGCCCCGACCGACCGGCGGGTCCCGCCAGAACAACGGCATAGGTAAGATATATCTCAAGTATGAGTCTCCAGACGGCGCGGCAAAGGCTTTGGCGGCATTGGCGGGCAGGAAATTCGCAGACCGCACGGTTGTGGTCACCTACTTCGGTGAGGAGTACTTCGACGTGAGCGCATGGTAGTGGCTGGATTACAAGTTCGAAGACAGGATCAAGCGACAAGTCGAGGAACAACGAGCGTTGAGGAGTATGAGGACTGCGCATAGCGAGGAGTTGAGAGGCGCAGATGAAGAGACAAGCAGACAGGCGTGGTTCGCGGTTGAGGGAACGTGCCTTTGGGGTCGACCGTATTAGGGGAGAGAGATCTTTAGACCGGTCTGCAGATGCCTCAGCCGTGTGGCGGATAGCAGGAGAGAGGGCATGTATTATAGTACGCGGCGCGAGTACGAAAAGCGGTTGAGCATTGTGACAAGCGATTCATATCTGCACTGCACGAGCGCCTTCCAAGTGTTCGGGATTCTGCCTGTTCCAGCTCACGCGCCTATAGTTCTTGCTGAGAGTTCTCCAATACCACATGAGGCAGAAGACATGTTCACTGCCAATCACTTTACGCATTCCCTGCATTACTTCGTGAATATTGTGCTGCCTGAAGTTGGCCCAAGGCTATCTTTGTCTGAATGCGGTCTTGGCTGGGTATCAGCCACTCTGGAGACGAATACTGGACTATATTTACATAATGTAGACACCGCGTGCTGGACCCTGAATCTCAGCTGCCCGCCTATTCCCCTGATCGACTTCCTACTGTTTGTGTTCCTCGATCAACAATACGCTCACCAAGATCTTCAAACACAACCACGCAGCATGCCGTTCGGACGCAAGAAGGGAGAAGACGGTGACCTCGACGCCAAAAAGTCATCGCTCTTTGGCAGCCGCAAGTCCAAGAGCGCCTCTCCAGCACAGTCCAACCCATACGCTCAACCACCACCGCAGGCCGGCGGGAACCCATATGCGAATGCTGGCAGCTCGACCAATCCCTACGCCAATCAGCAGCAGAATGACCCCTACGCGAAGAGCCAAGCTAGCTTCCAATCCTCACAGCCGCCAACGAGCTCGATGGGCAACTTGAGCCTCTCAAGCGACCGACCGCCTGCTTACGGCAATGGGCCTGCACCGAACAGATATGAGAAGAGCCCTGTTCCACAAGGTGGGTATGGAAACCTGCCTCGCTACCAAAGCGACGGCGGCTCTTACGGAAGAGTAGGCGGATACGGCAGCGACCCTTATGGAAATGGACAGCCTTCCTCTGCCGCGCAAAGCTCCCGCGCTGCGGTTGGATATGGAGGGCTCGGCCGCACAAACAGCAACGAGACCATGGGCACAGACGCTGGTCGGAATGCTCTTTTTGGAGATGCGGCGCAAAGAGCAGCAGCGGGACCACCGCCTGGACAAGAGGGCGGAGACTCAAGCTACGGGAACGCAGGAGGCTACGATGCTGGAGACATGCCAGGCGGCTATGGCTCTGGTCCAGCCCGAGAAATGACAGCAGAGGAGCAAGAAGAAGAAGATGTGAATGCTGCGAAGCAAGAGATCCGGTTCATCAAGCAGCAGGATATTGCCTCCACCAGGAACGCAAGGCGTATTGCTGAGCAAGCCGAGCAGACTGGACGCGAAACACTGGCTCGTTTGGGTGCCCAGGGTGAGAGAATCCACAATACCGAGCGTAACTTGGACATGGCCTCCAACCAAAACCGACTTGCCGAGGAGAAGGCACGCGAGCTCAAGACACTCAACCGATCTATGTTTGCCGTGCACGTCGCAAATCCATTCACTGCAAAGAAGCGCGAGGAGGCTGCGAACGCAATCGCTCTCGAAAAGCACCAAGCTGAGCGGAGACAAGCTGATGCCACAAGAGCAGAAGCGTACAGCTCTAGTGCTCGCGCTCAACAGCAGCAGCGCGACATCAATGGCAACGTCATCCGGAAGAACAACCAGCGGACTCTGGCTGATCGTGCGAAATATCAATTCGAGGCTGACAGCGAGGACGACGAGATGGAGAATGAGATTGAAGACAATTTGGATGCTATTCATCGCGGTGCACGAACGCTTAATCAGCTCGGCCAGGCGATGGGTAATGAGATTGACAGCCAGAACAAGCATATTGATCGCATCATTGGTAAGACGGATAAGGTGGACGATCAGATCGCGGTGAACAGGGCGAGACTGGACAGGATTCGATAGACGAGTTGTCATGTAATGCATTTTGGATAGACGGAGGAAAAGGCGTTTGGTCTGCATCTCTATGGCCAGTAGCTATGGGTAATATAGCCGGTTGCGACTGATATAGCATTTGAAATGCTCATCGTTCACGAGAGGCTCTGAGTATGAGCGGACTCCGCTCCGATGCTTGTGACTTGGCCTGCGCGCAACGTCACTTCCTCAGTGTCACAAGGCTATCCCAGCTTATGTTTCTTCAATTCTGCCATGAAAAGCGCACATCGCAGCCCGATTTTCCTATAAGGTGAGGCTTCACCGATCACCGGCCAAGTTCCAAACACGAACACTTAAATAAGGAAGCAACTTTCTCCTTGAGTCTGCTCCTGCATGAACATCCTCACGTGCACCATCAGCTTCACCAGCACCTCAAATGAAGCTGCCCATACTACACCAGCCTGATCGCTTCACCGCCAAGAGTACAACGAAGTGAAATGCAAATATGCCGCCGCGGTACTTCAAGAACGACGCGCCGCTGGCAAAGCGAGGTACGATTTAGCACCATCTCTAACCTTCCACCAAACCTCCCCAGCTGATAAGTAAACTCTCAGACCCTCGCCGACAGCTCGAAGCCTCTCTCACTCGACTCGTCTCCGAATATCCTCCAGCATCCATCAAACCCGGCGGCGGTCTCTTCAAAGGCCCCGTCAGTGTCGCCTACGTCTTCCTCGTGCTCCAGCAGCAATACCCCGACCTCGTGATCGAAGGCCATGCGTTAGGCACCTGGAGCGCCGCATACCTGAAACATGCCCAAGATAACATTGCAACATACCCCGGACCACAGATAGGAAAATGTGGAATCACGGACGATATCCTCGCTCTGTTGGCTATCGGCGCCGCGAGCAGCAAAGATGCGGATATGGCGAATAACCTCTGCGATTACTCGGCTGAAGCTATCGATCCCGAGTCGGAGAATGAATTGCTCTATGGAAGGGCAGGATACCTCTACCTCTTACGATTGATCAAGGCATCCTTCATGGATGATCAAAAGACACTCCAAGTCATCACCGACACACAGGACGACGTCGTGGATGCCATTCTCGACTCCCCACGACCTTGGAAATGGCATGGGAAAGCCTACGTCGGAGCTGTTCATGGCGCGATCGGTATCATCACGCAGGTGGTGCTCACCAGTCCACATAAATACGCAGCGAAAATGGAAGCCGATCTCGCGGTTCTTCTGACCTACCAATTCGATTCTGGCAACTTCCCAAGCTCCATCCCGCCCGAACGCGATCGCCTTGTGCAAATCTGCCACGGAGCACCCGGTGTCATCGCATCTCTCGAAAGCATCAAAGACCATTTCCCCAACCTCAAAGAGCGAATCGATAAGGCGATAAAAATGGGTCGGGAATGTATTCTCGAACGCGGACTCTTGACCAAAGAGCCTTGTCTGTGCCATGGGATTTCGGGCAACGCATTGGCGCTCGAGGATAAGGAATTTGAGCATTTCTTGACGTATACGACGGGGCATGAGATGAAGAGTATGGAGAAGGACGGCATGTTGGAGAAGAGTAGTGCGCCAGAGAGTTTGTTTTTTGGGGAGGCGGGACGGGCTTGGACTTGGGCTGTTGCGGACATGGGGTTGCCGAGACGGGTGTTGGGGTATAATGATCTTTGATCGGAGTCGGGAACAGGACAGTGGCTGGGGTTGGGGACAAGGGAGGTGGTGCTGAACATGATGAATACGACAGAGAGATCTGCTGCATTTGGAAATACCCGAGCGCTGAGACGCGCAGAAGGTAGACACTGAGACGAGACTACGGCAGAAGACGACTTTTAATGACCTTCCATGGGTGGCATGCATGCATTTGAAGGGCGTACTTGCGCTTCAGGCTGAGGACGACTCTCATACGACAGCAGATCAACGAGATGTTTGTTTCTCCAGCAGGTCTTCGGGCTGATCCTTGAAGAATGGGCTTTCGGGTTGATGCAAATAGCATACAGCAGAATAGAAGTTGTATAAGACTTTTGCTTGCTTAGATGCACCTCTCTCTGTGCGTGTCGACCATTCTGCCGTTGACGATTGGATGCAGTGGTATCAAACTTCCCTTGCACGAACCATACCTCAATGCTTGGCAATGCCTTGCCGCACTTAGACGGGCTCCTTTTTTTGAAGATAGCCGTTACGACAATGCTGAGTTCCTCCATTTTGCTCTCAAGAAATACAATAATGTATCACTTTCAAGATGGAAATGAAATTGCTGACCAAGGATACAACGGACCGAAGATACGCCTCTGGTCGGGTCTAGCAATTCACAGGAATTTCATTATTGGTCAATGCGAAGCTTGAGCTAACAGCGGTCAATTGTTTGAGACTGCTTCACCTAGAGTAGACACTGTCCTTCGCGACTACCCCTTTTGGCCCAAAAGGAGGCAGCCCACGTGTTTGCATCGCGGCTCCGGACGTTGCACAGATTCTAACCACGTGCTTGCATGTCTCACGGATTCGAGCGGACTTGGCATGTGAAACAAAACGGGAAGTTCAGTCAATCGGATGCTTGCGTAGAACTATCAAGACTCTTGGCGGTTGCACCTTGACTTGCATTTGGTGCCCGTCTTTGCGACTCGACACTCGGCATGTCAAGGAATGAGCACTGCAACACAGCCGACACTCGGCATGTCAAGGAACAAGCACTGCAACACAGCCGACACTTTTCATATCAACAACGTCGATCTCGACGACTACCTCTGATCAGCGAACAGCCGCCAATAAGTCAGCAAGCAAACGGCGCTCGTCATCTCAGGCTTGAGGCACGCGAACCGTTTTCGCACTCTCAGAAGCCCGCATCACCTCCACCAACATCGACAGCAACAGAAATGGCTTCCCTAGCAAGCACAGCGCCCTCGTCGGCACCGGCCTCCCAACAGACCTCTCCGGAAATCAGAATCATGGACGACTATGGCCAGGGCAGGATCATCCATCTTCCAGAGCCAATCGTGGATCCCGTCCGAGGCGGCGTTCGAGCAGAGCTGCCTCTCCATGCGCCAAAGACCCAACCTCTCGAGTCCAATGGAGTGCGTCATATCCTAGCAAGAGTGATGAGCGCCGATTACGCCACTGCTGGACATGCACACCCTGGAGCGTCCGCGCCGACATCTGAACCTGTATCGACGGCTAAGCAACTCAAGCAGAGACCAGGCTTGAACAAACAGGCTTCTGCAACTGGATCTCTTCGACTACGTGCTGGATTGAGACGAAAGAAATCGACCGGATCCCTCTTCTCCAAGAAACCACTTGACAACGGCAAGATGTCCATCCCACCCAGTGCGGACGGCAGCGGATCCACCCCCCAGACACCAGAATTCCATTCGCTCTTCGAGTCAAGAAATAAGTGTCCTGATCTGAATGCAGTCAACCGCGCTCTAGGCTCCCTCCGCCAAACGCGCGGCGAGTATGACATCTACATCGCGCGCCTCCAAAGCCTCGCCAACGAGATGAAAATCGTCCAGGAAGACTGCAAGAAACTCCTCACGCAGGCCATGCAGGCCCGAGACATCGGCCGGCGAGAGACGTGTCGCGGGTTCTGTATAAGCATTATCCACAATCGACATGCACAAACCGACACCAAAGTCTACGCATACAACATCCTTTCTACCATGGCGTCTCCAGGACAGAGAATGCATTTTCTCGAGGCGAGTGAGAAGTTGGCCCTGCAGGTTGAGGAACATGCGGATCGGACTAAAATGCTCGGAGTCATTGGAATGCTTAAAGGGCGCCTTGCTGTGAAGGAGACCGAGGAGTGTAATGGCAAAGCTCCCAAGGGGAACGGCGAGTTGCCGGAGATTGGGGAAGTTGGGAGGACACCCACAGCGCCTAAGAAAGCGAATGGCTCTCGGTATTCAGAGTCGCCACCATCACAGCGCTCGACACCACTGCCGGAAGCTAAGGACTTCCTGAAATTGCCGAAGGATAGAGAGGAGGTGCTCAAGAGCGGTGCTGTGACGCCAACGAGCGGGAAGATTTTGCAATGGGCTTTGCCGAGTCGGAAGAAGGATCGAATCGCCAGCGAAAGCATGTTGTGATGAGGGGTGTTTTGTTTGAAGATGTACGTTTAGCAAGGCGTTGGGTTGGAAATTCCTAGGAGCAGGCCAGGAGCTTGCGATGAAGGTATGATACAAGGGGACTGGTAGAAACCATACTGGATCGGTACGAGCACAGATTGCTCTTCCTGTACAAAAGTTGCTGCCGTATCATGGATAGCAGACCAGATCACAATTTCAATTCCTCCTTTTTCTCTTTGACCTCGCGAGTTTCTCCTCGACCTCCACGACCTGGTGTTCACCATCCTCATGCTCCCTTTTGATGGCTTTCTCAAGCACCTTCTCAGTCTTCACAACTTTCTCCTCGCCATTCACGCCCTCTTCCTTCTTGATCTCAACGCCCTCCTCTTTCTTCGCTATCAACCTCTCACTAAACGCCCTCAAATCCGCCGTGAAAAGCACACTATGCGCCCAACCCGCTTCCTTGCCCCACAGACTGCGGAATTTCACCCCAACAGCGTCATACGTCGCTTTCGTCAACGAAGCATGTTTCCCTTTCCCAAACTTATAATCCCTCTGCGCAATCGTCCACACATGTGTATCCACAGGCACGGCTTCACCCCATCCCAAACCCATAAGGCAGACGCAGTCGGCAACCTTCGGTCCTACTCCCTGTAATGTCAAGAGTTGTTCGTGAGCGGTTCGGTAGCCCTCTCTTCCCTCGGGCAGAAACTCCCCAGCCGGCGAGACGTTCATCCCCAATACCGGACTTTCGGGGTTACGTAGCGAGTCCAACCACCCCTCCTCCTTCTCCGCCACCATTCTCGCCGTCTGATATATATATTTCGCTCTATATCCAAACCCCAACCCTCTCAATGTCGCCTCTACTCCTTCTCTGGCCAGCGCAGCGGGTTCGGGGAAATCATGATATGCCTCATCTTCCAGATATCCAACAAGCGGTCCGTAGTTGACGCAGAGTTTGTGCACCATTTGGGATATCCGGATAATGTTGTTATTTGAAGAACAGATAAAACCGACGAGAGCTTCCCATGCATCTTGGCGGAGGATGCGCACGCCGGTGAATTTAGGCGCCTTCTTCGCAAAATTCTTGTCCGAGGCACTCCAGTCCTCGTAGAGCTTCGTTAAATTGGGTTCGAGGTTGAGGTAATGCTTCACCAGTTCCAACGTATCATCCTCCCCTCCCTCTTCCGGCAGGGAAGGAGGTTTGGAGGATGGCGGTGTAGGTGGCGCGGCTTGTTGAAGGGAGGATATAGGTGGGAGAGAGCGGTAGTAGAGGTATTCCGGGTCCTGATGAAGGGATAGGATACGGTTTTGGAGGGCGATGGACCAGACTCCAGCATCGGATTTGCGCCACCGGAAGGATTGACCGCAGCGAAGGGTGGTGTTTATGCAGAGCTCTGAGAGTGTTATGGGTAGTCTTTGCCATTCGGCGAGATTGAGCGCTCCCATCTCAACGTCCTTTGCCTTGGGATATGCGTGTTGGAGGTTTTGGTGTGGAAGGAGAGAAACAGGAGCTGCGGTTCGCAGGTGGCACTTCGGCAAACGCGAAAGGAACGCGATCTCCCGCGTCGCGCGATAGAGTTTACGCTAAGAGAAAGCAGGCATCGTGCAGATGAACGATTGGCTGTATATGATCTGAGACTACTTTTGGGCTGCAGGAAGGGAGTTTGTGGTTGTTGAGAACAACCAAACAACCGAAGATCTACCCTTTGATCTGATAAGAGAAAGCAGCCAGAACGCATTTGCAAGTCTCAGCAGGGACGACAGAAGAGTATGTAAGAGTTCCATAATTACACGGCGATGTTTAGGACGACAGATCGATCCAGACCCGAACACAACTCTCCTTTCCTCGTATAAAGATCGTTTCCATTGCAGACCAAACGTTTGTTCATCACCATATAATGTTCGTGCATGAGAAAGCTCAGTTCTCCTTCTTATCGTCATGCTGCTCCGCTGCCTCGTCCTTCTCATCGGCCTTGGCTTCCTTCGCGTCGACAAACTTGGCTTCGTCCTCCATAGTCTCGGCCGATACAGCAGTTGCATCAGAATCTGAAAGCATAGTCAGTACGGAATATCGAAGTCGAGCATTGTCTGTCAGGAGCTAGAAAACTCACTCTTCTTGTCGCTCTCCTCCTTCTCAACGACCATTTTTTCAGCCTCTGCTGGAGCACCGACTTTGTCTTTCTTGGTGACAACAACAGTGTCATCAACATCTTCTTCGGCATTCTCCTTTTGATTGTCCTTCACAGGACTTATGGGCTCTTGCATTTTCTGGTCCAGCTTGGTCGAGATTTCATCCAGTTTCTTCGAGATGTCTTGGTATTTGTATTCGATGTGTTGGGATGATGGAGCAAGTCTGTACTTGTCTTGACCTGCACTCTGTTTGGACGTGAAGGCCTCAGAGAGTTGCGAATTCTGGCTGGTGGTAGACATGTTAGATGTCGTCGGAAGACCTTTGAGACAGTGAGATGTGGACTGATACAATGAAGTGGAAGAGCAGGGCGATGTGGTTCCTGTAGTCTGGTCGGACACACAACGCTCTTTTGACAGTTCCTCCTCAAAGGGGCTGTACAAAGCTGCCTGCGTTGCTATGGTTGCTTTCATTTTATGAGTCGACGTGGAAGGGTTCTATCCTGTTGCGAAATCCCTGACGAAGCCCGCTTTGCCATGTTCGAGTCCTTGTATGTAACGCTGATCCCAGAAGGGAAGTCATAGCTTCAAACGACGGTCTTGACATTCGGGCACATTCCGGCTTGAGCTCTCGAGCAGCTGTCAGGCAGCTCTTTTCTATCCAAGAGAGTGGCTTCTACTTCCAGGTATGGCTCTGATTTCAAGATCCTGAACGTCAATTGGTCGTGGGCTTCAGCCGGTAGTCTCACGTATTGGTGCCCGATTTCCCCTTATCGTAACCCAGCGGTCCTTTGTACAGTTGAACAGTGTGAGCCGCGCGAGTCGTGCGACTCCAGGGCAAGTCAGCAGGGCCATATCGTCAGCGCTGAAGTCCACACCATCACAGATGATCTCCACTTCCCGCACGGAGTCCGGTAACAGAGTTTCAAACGTGGGCATGGGACCGTCTCGTGCACCTTCAACATCGAACGTACCAAACAGTGCAAACTTGGGAACCTCGAGAGTGCGTAGATTGTAGAGCCCGCGAAGAGAGCCAAGCCCCTCACAAGCAACGGGCTCGATGCCATCCTCGAACTCTGCATCAAGTTCGTCCCTTAGGTTCTCGATCACCGGGACCCCAAGATGCAGGAACTCCAAGTTGGGTGTCTCCAGCAGTGTCTCTGTCACTTCGTGCCAGGCTACGCCCCTATAGACATCGATGAGCGAGTTCCAGTCCACGCTCAGAACCTTCAAGTTTCTGCAAGCACTGACTATGGCCGATATGTGGTCGACATCCGCACAGCAGGACTGAAAATCCAGCTCCTCAACGCCTAGGTTATCGAAGGTCGACTCAGCCTCGAACCAAGGAGCGGCACCTTTGTAGTTGCGGATAGTGGCTTTACGAAGTTTGGGCAGAGCGAGAAGCGGATCCGCGTCTATTCTGGTTACTCCACGCAGACTACGATCAAGAACGACCTCCTCAATATTACGCAGGCCATCTGGATACTCAGCATCAGGCTGCCCATTGTTCCTCTGCCAGATGAGCGATCTGTAGAAGTTTGTCCAGGGGTAATGTCTGCCTGGATTACCATCAAGCTCAAGTGAGTCAAGGCGAGGGCAAGCGATCAAGAGGAACGTGAGCAATCCTTCCTCCGCAAACTTGGTGACGTCCTTGTTGCATAGATGGTCTTGAATGATTTCAGCCAGATCCTCAGGAAGCTGCAGCTCATCGAGTAATCGGGCCAACGATTCTGGATCTCCGACGGGATTGGGTCCGTGAAGCTCAACCCCGGAGTTACTCAGCCTGTGCTTGAGGTGGCGCATGGACGATGCCAGCTTCTTATTCTCCAACACCGTTCGGCATAGCAATCCTAGTGTGCGGGCTCGATTTTGCGACCGGAACCATTCTTCCTCAACAAGCTCGCCAGCAAGGTCAACGGAGTTGTAAAGTGCAGGAATGGCAACACGCCGGCCCAGCTTGTTGACGAGACAGATGTTGTAGCAGGTGGGAAGGTCGAGATGAGCTGCGAAAGAGAAGACGAGTTCGATGAGCTCAGTCGGGATGAAGGCTGCCATCGTCCGGTCTCATGATCGAGCTATCCAGGGTAGTCTTCTGGTTCGGAAATGACAGCCTTGAATCTCCTGAAACGCGCCCATAGAACTACCGAGGATGACTCCGTTGCCAGTGTGCTGCTATGTCTTGGAGGATGAGATCTGGGAAGTCTGCTTCTTCCGATGAACGCGAACCGAGTATGGTCATGCTCTCCTTCGACCTGTGCCAGCAAAGTGGACGGCTGAGACGAATAGTTCTATTGAGATCAGGTTGCGGGACAAGAGACGGAAGGCCGCACCAGTGAGCTGAGCCACGAATTGAAGGCAGCGACCAACTTTTCTGACACATGTCAAAAAGTCGCGAACTCTTCGACTTTCTGACTTCAGCTTGGAAACAACCGAGCACATCCCATCGACACTTCCGTCGAGACCCTCATCTGCATCAATACAATACTGACCTACTATCTTATGCAATTCAATAATTCTAGCATTCTATCATCGCAATTTGATGCCTTTTGTGGAACTTTTACTTCAAGACTCATCATCATGGACATAACACAGCCCTCTGCTTTCCTTGCCTTGCCCGCAGAGATCCGCGTGAAGATACTTGAGCATTTCCTCCATGTTCCAGGCCTGAGCACCAGGTCCGTACCCCATCGAGCAGCAGCATACGCAAAAGGCTTTACCAGCGGCGTCGGCCATATTACTCTCCTCCAAGATGGATCCGAATGGCAGTCCGTCTCCATTGCCAAGCCTCCCGGATTTTCTCTGACTGCCCCTTCTATCCTACGAGTCTGCGAGCAGATTCACTCGGAAGCAATGCAAGTTTTGTACAGCAAGATTCTATGGGTGATCAACATACAGAACCTGAAACCGATCGCTCCGCCATGGGTCGGGAACCGGCCGGCTGTGGTGGCGAGTGCAGAGAAGAAGTCTATATTTCTGCAGTGGATTGCGCATGTCTACATACGACAACATATCCGGCCTGAAGAGGACTTGATGGCAAAGGCGCGTACGTTGGGCTCATTGCTTGACTGCTTGAATCCTGAGCGGAAGTCTACTGAGGTTACATTCCACTTCGACTCCATACACCTCGTGAATGATGCCGATTGGCCTCGTGGTGCGCGGGCAGAGTATGTATGGCAAGAGTATCAGTTGGCTCTCGCGCACATGAACATTGGCCCTAAGCCGAACATCCGGGTCTCGCACTACTGGATGGAGACTGAGACCGAGAGGAAATTCGAGGAGCTGGCGGAATGCATTGGAGGGTAAGTTTCCATGAGCCCTGTAGGCCGCACGACTGACGAGCCTTTTCAAAGGGACCTGAACAATCCTGATTACATCTACTGGTAATTGGATCCACTTGTTTAACACTTTAGTCTGGCTATAGCGCGTGAATTGATAGTCCAGTACTTTCTAGCAGTGTCTCTGCCATCTTCTTGCATGCGATAGATGGTTCAAGAGAGACGGAGTCGCACCTGTCACTGGCAGCAAGCAATGCAGTAAACACGAGCGAACAAAGGCTTTGGTGGTCAAAACAAAGCTCGTAGTCTGTCAGCAATGTTTGCCTCAACGTTGATAAGAAGAGTCACACGCCTGTGTTCCCAAGTGAAACCTCAACACTCATCGCATGTCCCGCGAATCTCGCGCGGATCATGGTCACTACAAGCGAACTCAAGGAGGCCTCGGACGCATTGCAGTACTCTTTCGAGTTCAATTGGGAAGAATGGTTGAAATGTCCGCACTGCGATTCCGCCGGACGATGGCCCCACAAGACAGAATCTCATTACTATGAAGCACAAGCAGATATCGTCGATAGACCAGCGCCTGCGCCGCTCGTGTGTTACGATCCGATGCAACAGCCCCACAGATACTGGCATTCGTTCTCTTCACACCTTCACGGATTTCATATCTCTACGACATTGTCTACGGCATGTACATTACGCTCTTGCTCGACCCGGAACAAGCTTGGCAGCAGGGGAAGCAATGCCAGAAGATCATTCGACACCTTGTGCTCCAAAGGGATGATGAGGCTGGCTTGCAGGAGCATCACGAGCATGTGGATGGACTCATGGCGCAGATCACTCCACAGCAGGTGAGTCGGTATCAGCAGTACCAAGAGCGCTTGAAGAAGTAGATATCAATGACTGAATGAATGATTAACGGTCACTAGCCTGAACCCGTACAAGTGCTTGCTTTACTCGAACAGGAAGATGAAGCTGGGCTGCATGAGCATTTCCGACATGTGGAAGGATTGGGGAGAAGGACCACCGCCAAGGTCGGTCTCGAAGGAGGCCTGAAGCTTTGGCAGAAGACCATGGGTGTTGTGCTTGAAGAGTGGCTACGGAATTATGGTACTGCAGGCCAGGTAGACTTGTATGAGCGCTGAGAGGAGCTTTGGGTGCAAAGCTTGCCTAAAGGGCTGCGGTTTGACAACAGGGCAGTGAGCATCTGCGGCAGGAGATGAGCTTTCTAGACCGGCCATGGGTTGTTGAATGATGCGTTGTGGTAATTGACGGATTTGGACCCTCACCAGAGCATGTTCTAGGCTTTCGACGTGCCACCGGATGCCTAAGACTTTGCTACAGTTGTTAAGAATACGTTCATTGGTGTGTGAGACAGCCAAATACTAACCTGCAGTCAGGAGCTCTATGACCATGCCCTGTTTGCTCGAGCTTGCCTACAGCATTCTAAGACCTAGAAGCAAGACCACGGTCGAGACACCGCTCGTGAAAGGGCAGCCACCCTCTGCCTCAGACTCAATGATTCTTCCCTCGGAGATTGTTTGCTACACGAGGGTTGAAAAGCTCATCATCCTACTTCCAGGTTGTAAGAACAGCACGAGCTACCAATTCAAAATATGGCGTCGAAAGGCAACACTCCGAAAGCCAAGACCTCAGAAGCTGAACCCAAACCTGGCTACGACGAGGCGAAGAAGGCTGGAAACGCCTTGCAAAAGACCTTCCTGACAGATGCAAATGGCAATTACACATGCCCAGAAGAAGGATGCAAGCGGGCTGCGACGAAACACCGCCATGTCATACAGTTCCATTACCAAGACGAGCATATCAACGACACAGCTGCATTGACTTGCGAATTCCACCACCAGACCTTCTTCACCCTCAACAATTGGCGCGTGCACATCCACAATAGACACACTGGCGGAAAGTTTGGTACATGTCCTGTCACTGGCTGCGGTACTGGCACCGGCGTGGCGATGCGCCGAGCAGCTATAATCGAACACCTTCGCGATGACCACGAGGTTGACCTTCGAGAGAAGATTGGAAAAGAGATCGCCAATTCTGAATGTGACCAGAAGCTCCAAGAGTGGACTGAGGGAAATGATAAGAC
This sequence comes from Nothophaeocryptopus gaeumannii, assembly GCA_031771865.1. NCBI lineage: Eukaryota > Fungi > Ascomycota > Dothideomycetes > Mycosphaerellales > Mycosphaerellaceae > Nothophaeocryptopus > Nothophaeocryptopus gaeumannii. Next base: position 1,082,225 of record JASISA010000040.1, on the reverse strand, counting down.
GCTTACTGACAGAGGCAGATCTTTGTTTACGAAAGATTATGCCAAAGAAGCCATTGATGAGTACTACACGCAAGACGGTCTCGCGAACGGCGAGTTGTGGGATGATGACGATGAAGTCCTAACTATCGGCGAATTCTTCCAACGTCTGGATCTTGCTCCTCAAACCATGAATCTTCAAAACATCCGACGAGCGTTCCTTGGAGAAACCATCATCGCCCACGAACGGTTCCAGCAGTCCCTCGATGCAGTCCTCAAGCCCAAGCATCCCGACTACACGGAACTCAAACGCAAATACCAAAAAGACTCTGAATGCTTTTCACCGCCTTGCTTTGGGTCGCGCCATCCCCGTCGGATGATCCGAAGTTACCTGCAATTTCCATGTACGAAATGCTTCAGCACGCTTTTGACCTCTACAAAGATTGTCCTCCACAGAACAGCCCCGGAATCTCACACAAGCAGGTCGATGACGATGCCATCTACGATGTCATCTTCGGCATGTATGTCAAAGTCTCTATCGGTCCAGATCTCTCTTGGCTGTTGGAGAAGCATTACCACAACATCGTGCACTCCCTGTACCCTGAGGGCGAGGAGTACGAAGGCTGCAAGGAACATGAAGCTAATCTACCAAGGTATCGGGAGGAGGGAAAAATGGAGATGCCGTTGGAGAATGGCCCGGTGTTCTTGCACGATGCTATTCTCAAGGCGCTCGAGCTGTGATTGGACAATTATGGTACCGAAGGCCATTTGCCATTGTACAGGTACCTGGACACCTTCATTGATGCGAGGCCGGGTAAGAAGGGCAAGGAGAGCAGGAAGTGATGGGCCAGTAGCAATCAGGTAGCTCCAGAATCTCGTGACGACTGACGATGAGTGAATGATCAGTGGTCCGATTCCACATAAGTATGTGACGGGCCCAGCTATCACGACCAACTTCGTCCTGCACTGCTCACACAGCAAACACCAGCGGCGTACGTAAGCGGAAGCGAGACTGCCGTAATGGATCTCCGACAAATGGTATTGAAGCGGAGAGCTTTCCGACTCCTTCACCGTTCTACCGTGCTACTGTAGGTCGCGCATCCAAGCCTCAGCCTTCTCTTCCCGATACCGAAGGCGCTGAGGGGCGAGCAGCTTCGTGATAAGCATAACTATTTTAGGAAGGTAGATGAAAGCTCGATTGTTTCAGATGTGTATGGTCATCATGTTTTGAGTAGCTGGACTTCCAGGACCACCAATGTTCGGTCTTGCACATCTTCCAACCCTGAGTGATACTCGAGCGGATTGCTACAGCTGCTGTTGGCACAGCTCAAAGGGATAGCTGCGCCGCAGTGCACGTTTTGCGATACAGCCTTGTGGCATCGAGCTCTGAGTGGGAATAGGTGAGTTGGTGGCAGTGACAAGCCGTGTCCTCTATGGTATGATGGGCATCATGAGAGGCGCGTGTTGCTCGCTCTACATTGCCCATTTGGCTGGAGATCCAGTCGACAGCATGCCCCTGAATTCGCCATCGGTCACTTACTTTGCACGTATGTATGGCTCTTGACCAATCCTATACCAATCCAAATGGTCGCCACGAGGATGGCGTTCGAATCCAATGGGAATCGACTACAAGATGCAGTCGCCTCCTCTCTACGCACGCATATAGAGGATGATGGATAGCGGTGAGAAGTCGAATCAGGCGTCCAGCCAGAACGTAGTTGTTGTGTACACGGCATGGATGCCACGAGGCTGGTCGGCATGTCAGCCGAGCGATGGGGCTGTGTGCATGATGCTGTAGACGATAAGTAGAAGTAGCCGGCGCTGTGGAGGCGAGTTACCTGTGGAGGCAAGTTACAAGTCACCTGCGGAGGTGGTGCAGAGTGGAGCGGTCGGCGTTACATCTTGCCGGGTCGCGCCTGCTGCTTACTGTCCCGCCTTGTGCCGCTCTTCGCTATCGGCCGCCGTTTTAGCGCAAAACGTGACTGCACGGGCCCCCGACCACTGCAGCGACAAAAGGGAAGAGGGAATGGGAGCCCAGGGCTGCCGCTCTTGCTCTCCTATTATTAGTATCGCACCTTCCTCGAGACTACTATCGTCACTTTCACATGTTGGATTGGTGTGGTGTGGAACGGCGATAATCGAATATCAACGCCCACCGCCTGCACGCGCGGAGTGCAGCCCATTGTCGTCGCCGCCCGCGCGCAAACCCTTCTCCACCACGCTCCATCCTCCTCTCTCCACGCTCCACCCTCAGCGCGCAACCGTAACCTGTCCCAGGCGGACTGCGCGGTCTCTTGCGTACCACGATCCGCGAGAGCGCGCCGCCTGGTAACGAGCGGATACAGCTAATTACACCATCGCCATGGGTCGACGCAAGATCGAGATTAAGCCGAGTATGTTCGCCGTTGCCATTGTCGACGTCTCCCTTTCTCTTACACACTACATACTAACATCCTCGCCCTCCCAGTCCGAGATGACCGCAACCGCAGCGTCACCTTCCTCAAGCGCAAAGGCGGCCTCTTCAAGAAAGCCCACGAGCTCTCCGTCCTCTGCTCCGTCGACGTCGCAGTCGTCATATTCGGTCACAACAAGAAGCTATACGAGTACTCATCATCCGACATCAACGAGATCATTGGGCGGTTTCAATATGTGAGGGGACTATTGTCTCATGGTCTTGGCAAGGAGTGGGGGCTAATATGGTCACAGTATGGCGGCGCGCATGAACACAAGGGACCACAAGACTTCGCTGACAAGACGGGAGGAGGCGACGATGACGACGATGAAGAGGGAGGTGATGAGATGGGTGGAGAGGACCACAGAGGGACACCACAGCCTGACCATCCCATGATGCACCCCCATATGCAACAACATCCTGGCTTTCAACATGTACGACAAGGCACACCGCATGCTTCTCCGCAAATGCACAATGGCGGTATGCCACAATTCCAACGAGGTCCATCGCCCCTGCCCCCAGGAATGGGTTCAAGGCCATCTTCCCGCAATGCCCAGCATCCCGCACAGCAGCACATCCGACGCACCAGCTCAAACCTTGGACCGCAAGCGCATCAACAGCAAGGCCAACCCAGCTATGCGTACACGCCCAATCCGCCGTTCTACAACCCGCAGCAAGCTGCGCAGATGGGACCGAGGCCGCCGCCCGGTGCGGTCCAAGCGCCTGGCTCCTATCCTCCGCCGTATCCTTCACAGCCGCCTCAGCATCCTCAGCTACAGCAAGCGTACATGCAAGACCAGCGCCGATCATCAATGCCTCCGACGTATCCACAGCAGCCGCCACCTCAAGCTAACATGCAGAGACAACCATCTTCAGAGCATCTTGCGCCACCTGGTCCGCCGCAGCCTCATGGATCTCCGAGTCTTCAGCAACAACAACGACCGACGCCTTCTCCACAGCCACCTCAAGCACAGTTTGTGAGCCCGCATATGCCTCAACCAAAGCCACTACCCGCACACGCCAAAGCATCCAGCATCTTTACGCCCATTGATGATAGTAGATCAATGCTAGCGCAGCACTGGGGCACTTCGGCAGCAGAAGCGCCGCGGTCAGACGTCGCCATTAAGATTGAAGGCGGAGGGCCGCGGTCAGCGTCCATTGATGTAGCAGCGATGCAACGAGAGAATGAAGCACGAGCTAATGGCCTATCGCCCCGACCACCACCGTCTGTACCGCCTCCATCGACCAAGTCTCCTCAGCCACCGCAACGAACAGCGAGCCAGCCTAATATACCTCCACCCTCAAGAACTAACACGAACCAGTCTGATGCAGCGAAGAGACCGAGACTTAAGGTGCAGATCCCAAGCGAGCAATCAGGCGATGAAGGAGGCGGTACTGCTGAGTCTGGTCAAGGCGAAGACATGAGCAATCCGCAGACAGAAACGACTGGAAGTGGGCCGCAACCGACACAGCAAGCGCCAGCGCATGGTGTTGTCTTGCCTCCACCCTCTCCGAGCGCAGGCGCATTGTTATCAGCTGGAGCTCAAGGACCGCCTAATCCGTTTGCCCGACCAGCGCCACCGATGAGTACCAATCCGCACGCCGCAAATCGAGAAGCCAATCACATCGAAACACCCATATCCGCTCTCCCGAGTAGATTCATGAGTGATAATCTATTACCATCTCCGTCGACGTTCTATCCTGAGTGGGGATTTGGGCGATCAGGCGACAGTAACATGCTTCCGTCGCCGCTGAATTTCCAAACGCCGGTCGTGCCTAATGGGTCTGGCTGGCGGGAAGAGGAGCGAAAGCGGGCGAACGAGGAGCAGGAGGGCGGCGACTCAAAGCGGACGAAGACGTAACCATCCTTCATTTCGAGGTGTGTTCAATACATACATTGTCATGGGTCATGATCTGGTCATGCATTCGAAGCAAGCGCGCAAAGCGGCATGGGAAATTGTTCATTGTATGGGGGGTTCCGGGATAAAGACATACTGAAATATTGGGAGGACTGTTTATTGATAAGTTTGGTGTTGAGATGGACATGGGATGTATGGCTGACTGCGAACGACACGAAAGCTGGGCTTCGAGACTCTGTGAGAACTTTACATGCTCGATGGCGTTCTTCCTCCTCGTGGTGCAGCATCTTTTACTACTCCATTGATAGTGCTGGGGTGGAGCGGGCGCTCAGATAAGACCCGAGAAAATGGATGTTGGTAGCGTTTTACCGCTCGTGCTACTGCCATGTGCTTGCCATTTTTCCGTTTCATCTCCATATATTTCCTGCTTGGCGAGGTCCGTGCGCTCGGGATGAGCGGAGAACCTTGGACAACGCTCAGACCGCCTTGACTGCCTGTTGTCAAGGATGACATTAATCTCAATGAAATATGCGTATACCAGCCATGGCGAATGAGTACCTTCTTCTGCATCGCCACCAAGGTGAGAGCAACAGCAAGAACCACTCGTCAAAACGACCTCCTTGACAATGTCCACCACAACACTTCCGAACACCTCCTGCGGCCGCTGCCACATCGCGGCATCGGATCTCGGAGAGCTATTGAAGAACTATGCGGGATGCCGGACCATGCTATACTGTTCGAAGGACTGTCAGCGAGCTGACTGGCGGGATCACAACGTGCAATGTCGACAGACTCAGGCGGGAAACCGGGAGCCCACGCGTACCAGGACGACTATGCGGATGGGGTTGAGGGATTTGATGAACTTCGGAGCCGGAGACGAGAACGTTGATAAAGGTGAGATTTCTGATCAAGACTCAGACGAAGAATATGCCGGACCCTCCTCCACTCGAGACCCAGGCACTATCTACTACCTTCGGACCTCCAACCCCAGTATCTACGACATCTCCGTCTCCGGCCCGTAAAGACTTCGAAGCCGCCTACAGACAAGTCGTTCATAACTTCGGACAAGAATGCCAGCCTGGTATCGACACGCTGGAGAATCTGGTTGCCGAGAGCATCCTCGCGACGGGTCGTATGAGCGGCTTCACTCACATGTCCTCACCCATCAACAACGATCCTAACAGAGTCCGCAAGATCGAGTTGATTCGAAAAAAGAACGCGGTCCTCGCAAGGAGGTTGCCTTGAGGATCACTACTCTTCGCACCGCCGTGGCCAACGGAGAGCAAGTCGACGCGAATGGTCCACTCCCGGTAAAGAGTGTGCAGATTCGAGAATCTTGCGATAGTGAGGCGGTGGCAAAGGAGGTTGCGAGGAATGTTCTACAGGAGCTTGCGCCGAGTGCGCCGGGGTTTTCTGTCAGGACGCTGCAGCAGTCGCCTTTCATGGTTGGGCTTGTTCGTGGCAGGGATGTTAAGTGGATGGTCTCGGTGGTTCATGACAACGGGGCGCTAACGCCGGTGGCCTGAAGATTTGGTCAGATTGGTGGAATGGGCATTTGGCTCGAAAGGTTGAATCACTGATTAACATGTTGGAACTGCTGATACGCCTAATAGTGTGCTCACGTTCCATTTCAGGACGAAACTTTACCTTCCATCGTTTCCCTACACTCCCGATGCCGACTCTGGATATGGCGCTTCCGATTGTCGACTCTCGCGAACCCGATCATATTGTATTGGCAATCCTCCATGGGACACTTGAAAGGTCGATCCGATGTATGAGCGCTGCGCTCGTGGCGCCTTTGATCCTTTGGGAAGGTGAAGGCTCTGGAGCAGACTGAGCACAGGTGACTTTTGGTGCGGTTGGCTTTGGAATGCTTTGCGGGACTGCCAATTGACGGTTTAGCTTGACGTCTAGAGTAACACCGAATGACTTGGTCTTACTGAACTTGGCCGATACGCTCTGGACTTCCTGCTATACATACGATGTTGCAGCCCACATTGGAAGCTACGGGTCTTGTTGGAGTCATAAAGCTGCTATCAAGCTTCAATCCTGGTTCGTATTTGACTGATCCCCTTCGCGACGAGGGCTTCGATCGATCCGCCGTCTGCCAAATGTCCTGGGCCTCTTTGACTTCGACCTCCGCGTCCTGATCATCGTGGCTTCCCAACACATCAGGCTCCTCGTGCAGTGAATCCTGCCCAAAGCAGTCATTGAACATGTTCATGTCAGGGAGGTCGTCCCAACTGAAAAGTAATTGGCTGCGTGGGCAAAGAAATGCATCCTTGTTTGGCCCCCAAGTGTCCCATTGGAGCTCAGGACCTGTCGAGTATCGTTCTCAAAGGTATCATGTCAGTACGATGTTCAGTCAAAGAAGTATAGAGAACTGCGCTCGAAGCAAATCGGAGAACTGACCTCTGATGTGCATATCATTGCCCATGACTGCGATTGGAAGAATCAGAACGGGAAAAACAATCTTTGACTTGCCATTGCAACTGACTAGAACATCACTGTTTAAAAGCCTAGAGAGGCCGCAGACCTTTCTTTCCACTGGTCACAACGCGCAGCAATCTGCGACGTGCTCATATGGCATCGGACACATCTTGCGCTGCTGGCTAACCCGTTTTGGCAGGCCACGATGGGATATGACTTCCGAGCGTCTTCCTTCTCCACTGGGACAGACGACGTTCAGCTGCAAGTTAACATTCGTCGACGCTTTCTGCAGCTAACTGCTTTGCCGATTACGACCGTGCCGCGGGCGAACCACTGTTAGCCGAGCGAATGAAATGGCTGTGAGCCACCTTCACATCATGATTGGTTGGGCCATGCGATGTCGTCTGTGGTGGCCCTCAGCCTTGCGACTACTCTCAAGCTTGGCCCTCGACAGGACTTCATCTATCAGCCTGTATTCGGTAATGGCTGTGCCTGATCACGTTTGGAGGGATTACCAAGGTTGGCGATCGTGGGGTCAACTGAACACAACAGCAGACGCTGCTTCGACAACCTGCCAATGCTGTGAACGCATCCAGAATTCTCTTGTTCAAGTCATTGAAAAGAACCAAGTGATACCATGGCTCGCCGAGGCCAGAAAGCTCCACGCTGCCAGGGCTCGTGGTAAGAAGAAGGGCGAGACGAGATGCGGGTTCTGTAGCATCATCTATCAGCACCTGTGGACTTGGCAGACACCAAGATACAGACTTCAGTCACAGCTCTGGTCCAGTGCTCTTCAAAAGCCGGATAATGATGGGGAGAACATGCCGATGACCGAAGTTATCTCTTTTGTTGACCAGACGTGGCAGCGGATCTCAGACGAGATCGATCGACTCACTGATCACTTCGCTATGGACTCCAGCTATGTCAAAGGCTGCCCTACCCGATCGTGCTCGGTGTGTAATCCGGACAATACTGCTTCAGACGCCTTCAGCGACTTCGAGACATTGTGCGAGCCTTGCCAGAGCATAATCGAGCATTTCCACAAGAAGCTCAATGGCGAGCTCAAATACGAGCCTAAGATATTCCTATGGGTCCGGCCTACAATCAGAACAAATGATACCTCCCTTTCAACATTGGAGATACGACATGCTGTACCTGCAGTTCGGATAAGTGACGGCCGATTTCTGAAACCGATTTGGAAGTGGTTCATGTACACTCTTCCCAATGTTTCGAATGCTCAAATCCCGGGACCCAACTCGGATGTGCATGATAGTACTCTACCGGAAAAGCTCGAGAATCCGGCGGCAGCATTCGTTCCTCCATTTCGACACGCTTCCTACGATTCTGAAGGCACGTACTCGCAGATTCGATCTTGGATGTCAATGTGCTCGACCCACGAGGCATGTCAGTCTCGACGTTCAGAGAGTGTGCCGCTGCCCACTCGTGTGCTCGATATGCAAGGACAGAAGTGCAGGCTGCGTGAGACTAGCGGGCAGCATGGTCGGTACGTAGCACTGAGCTACCGCTGGGGCGTAGATCAGCCTGCAAAGCTCATGCGGGAAAACTACGAAGGCTATTTGCTCGATATCGATGTGAACACTTTGCCAAGAACGATTCAAGATGCCCTCAAGGTCACTTCCACACTCGGATTCGAATACCTATGGGTGGACTCCATGAACATCATCCAGGATGACGACGCCGACAAGGCCCGCGAGATCACAAAGATGCGTCAAGTCTACGGCCAGTCAACCTTGACGATATGCGCGACAGGGGGATCCACTTGTGATGAAGGCATGTTCGATGCTGCGTGTCTGCCTGGGACTTCTGCCAAAATGCCAGATATCGGGATCAACTATCCAGTGGCAATGCCTGATGGCTCGGCTGGGCACATTCGACTAGTGGAGCGGGCGCGATACAGTCCGTCCCAAGAGCCGTTGGCGAGTCGCGGATGGACGTACCAGGAGAACTTGTTACCTGTGAGCATTGTCCAATTTGGCGCATGCCTGTCTTGGGAGTGCAACGAGATGGCAGACTATAAGACAGCAACTTCGCTCAATGGCGGAATCGATGCCCGTGTACCTTTCTCGCAGCTTTTTGTTGATCATGATACCTCTCGTACAAGAATGCGAGGTGTGCTACAGTGAGTCAGAGTACGTATACTGAAGATCAAAGCTAGTGCTAACAATTTTCAGGCAATGCATGGAAACAGCAATCGCGACGTCGGAAATTCAAGAACACGAATTCATTCACAAGACACCGACAGAGCAATGCCCAATTAGCAAGCTCAATCCAAAAGAGCACTTTTATCTTAGCAACATTCCCAAATGCACCTGCAAGGAAGGACCAATGCGGACGACTTGGCACCAGGTCATCCTCGAATACACCTGCCGCTCACTGACCAACCCCACCGACAAGCTACCGGCTGTATCTGGTTTGGCTGAAGCGTTTGCGCAAGCACGCAAAGGTCCATACGTAGCTGGACTTTGGCGAGACTCTCTGCTTCTAGACCTGCTCTGGAATACATGGCCAAGAGATGCACCGCCGAAGTCCGAAAGATCTCGTGTTTGCTGGAGAGCACCGTCATGGTCTTGGGCTTGCTTAGATGCTCCGATCGATATTCCCGGGCCTCACAAACGTATTGGTAAAGCCTTCGATCACGCTGAGCTGCTGGAACAGGTTGACGTCGCGCATATCGAGAGCTGCAGTGTCGAATTGGAAGATGCAAACAATCCATACGGATCTGTTAGAGGTGGCAGGCTTAGAATCAGCGCACCATTGCTCCAAACCAAATTGGTCTCAGGAAACTACTGGATGACCCTTCAAGCGGAAGGTCTACCTGCTCCTTTCGTGCCCGACGCTTTTGCGAAGTTCTTCGGGCCTGGCGACTTTGCACAGCCGACTTTGGATCTTGTCTTCAAGGACAATCCGGATCTGGTAGGTCATGGAACAAGGGAGGATGGCTTCCATGTCTACTGCCTTCTGATGCGGCAAGAGAGAGTTCGCTGCCAGTGGAGACCGGATAAGAAAGAGCTATTATTGATGGAAGGGTTGCTTTTGGTGCCTGCTGACGGCTCCGAGGAAAGTCTCAAGAGAATTGGCGTTTGGCAGACGGAAGATACTGCTATGGCTGAGGATGAGCAGAATCCGTTCCTGGAACTGGATCCGAGTGTCGTTCACATTGTTTGATCGAAAATCGGGCAAGGGGTTGCGGACGATAATGCCACATGAAGAGCTGCGACCTCAAAGAGGACGCAAATGCGAGACTAGCTGGATGGAGCTAGTTTGAATCCTTCGACACAACCCCTGGCCATGTGGACGCTTCCTCTAGGAGAGCTTGCTCTCCAAATACGGCCGTGTTACTTGCAATTGTTCTCTATGGTGTCTCAAAGAGGAAGGTCAATGTCAATTCAGGCACAGCTGTCGACATCTTCATGGGCGACACAACGTCTTGTAGTTGTGCCGCACCCGATGGCGTACGTGCGCAAGGGGAAGGATATGAGGCCTACAAGGCCTCTCTGCTGGTAACATCTTCGTACTCGAAGCAGAACCTGATCAGGCATCATTCACGTCCACCTCCATTATGTCGACTTCTCAGACTCAGCAGGCTCATTACAAAGACTGGCCCAATGCTGGAGGGTTCAATGCTCTTGGCGACACGAGAGAAAAGGTCAAGCTCGATGTGACTGGCCAATTCCCGGACTACGTGGCTGGTACCTTATATAGAACAGGCCCCAGTGGATACAAGTTCCCCCGCACGGATCCGAAAGATGGCAACTTCGCAGTCAGTCACTGGTTCGATGGCTTCACCACCGTCCACCGCTTCGAGCTAGTACCAGGTCAAGACGCAAAATGCTCGAATGTCTGGTACTCGTCCAGGTGCCAGGTCGATGAACTGATCGAGACCGCACGGAGGACTGGAAACAGAAGCGAATGCGCCGCAAGATTTGATTCCGGTCCATTCAGCTGCCGTGGCCGAAGTACGTCTTGACCATGACATTTCAGCTTAAAGCTTCATGATGTCACGCTCGCTGATGAGCAGTCCGGTCTCACCACTGGTGCGAGCTGGAAGATGGTCAATAGTAGCTGAGGAGGTGCAGGCTCATGGTTGGCTTTGTTGGGATTAGTGACCAGAACAAGGGCTTCGTGGAAGCAGGGCTCTTGCCATCCTGCAGATTATCGACAGCACCCTGCAGAAAGAAGCTAGGTAGTCAGTGTTACATATGCCGCATAGTGTCCGCAACAAAAAGAGGAAGTGTCACTGCTGCGTCCCCCGGCACAAACCAGTCTCCCGGCTCAATGAAATTCTCATCACGCTCTGCATTGAAGTGCGCAATACAAGCACCTTTGTTTCTCGCTCGAGAAATATACTCGGCCGCTGGGAAAACCCGAGCTGACGTGCCAATGACAAGCATCATGTCCACGCGTGGTAGGTCGTCTAGCCAGTCATCAACCCGGTCCATGAGCTCGACAGACAGCTTCTCCCCGAACCACACCAGGCCTGGGCGTAGCAGGCCATGCTTGCAAGCTGGGCAATGCGGCAACTCGTCGACGGTTATCAAGGGCAATTCCGTGTCTGGGTCCGAGAGGTCGCCAGAAGGCAGTTTGAGGCCAGGTGCGAGAGGCGTCCGGCTATCATTCCAGGCACTGAAGGTGCACTCTTCGTGGAAACATTTCACTGTGAACAGCGAGCCGTGCATTGGCGCAAGTTTGGACAGTTCATGGTCGGCTCTCTCTGACAACCCGTCGACGTTCTGAGTGATAGCCAGGAAGTCCTCTTTCATCGTCGCTAGCTGGGCCAGTGCAACATGACCTGCATTCGGCTGTGCCGCGAGTGCCGTTCGCCGGCGGTCTTCATGGTATTGCCACACGACAACAGGATCGCGCTCAAATGCGCCTCTGCTTGCCAGTGATCTGATCTCGTGTCCTCTCCATGTAGAAGATCCGATGCCTCTCCAGGGTGAGATCCCAGAGGATGCCGAGAGTCCAGCGCCGACCAGGGCCAGGACATATTGGGAGGAAGCGAGCGTCTCGCTGAGAGAAGGTGAGGTCGCGTGTGCTGTCATCTCGTTTTAGGCGAGGCTGATGTTGTTGATGTTCGATGTCGCCGAGGAAGGTTAAGGTCAACGTGCCTGGCCGACCGTGCCGATGCCGACTGATAAGCCTGATAAGCCTCATACCCCTGCTTAGCGTTGTTCTAAGTGATGATCTCCCGAAGAACGTGCGTTGTAGCTGGCTTAGTCAAGAGCAACTGCGACTTAGGACGACGGCCTCTCCGAGTTTGCTCATCGATTTCCAGTCTTGCTTTCAACGCATAGAATGTCAATGGACTATCACATACCAGCCACGGACGAGCCCCAGACCATGGACGGCCAGACGAATGGGACCCGAAGCAGCGACAGCCCGACTTCTGGACAGAAGCGGCAACGAGCAAAGCAGGCCTGCGAACCATGCCGTCTACGTAAAAGACGATGCGACGGGAACTCTCCATGCAATATGTGCACGCAGTTCGAGTACAAGTGTTACTACGAAAAGCATCCTCGGAAGCGAAGCAAATTAGTCGAACAGCATGCGATCGCAGACGCCCAGATAAGCATCGCTGATTCCATCAAACCGGACCCAGCAGCCACGACGCAGCCTACGATAGAAGACATATCGCAGATGCGCGCTCTGGAAGCGAATTCGGGTATTGCGTTCACTCGATTACTTGGCATGCGATTAGATCCGTCCAGCGGGCCAAAGCTATTCACTTTTGGCTGGAATCTTGGGAGTACTGCGTATGCGCCACCGCCGTTACCTGTCGTGACAGACTACATTGACCAGAATCAAATGTACCTGCTCGCAAAGCTCTACTTTGCGAATGTGCATCCTCTGTATGGGTTTCTGGACAAGGACTGGGTTCTAGACGGCATTGCGACCAGATGGACTAGCCTGGAAGCATGTCAGGTTCCTGACCACGTGCTGGCTGGCGTAGCATCGCTTGGGATACTTTTCTCTGACAACGCATCTTTGGTCGCGATACTGCCTCGTTTGGTTGATCTGCAAAAGAATGCCCTGGAAAGCACGAGTACGATGTTGCCACCGGCTTTGGTTGACGTTCAGTCCTGGGTACTACGATGTCTAATTCTGAGAACGACAGATCATCCACATGCGACATGGCTGGCGAGCTGCATGACAATGCATCTAGTGGAATCTGTCGGGCTACAGCTCGAGGCCAGCAGCTCTGTATTACATCCTGCGGCAAACGACTCCAACAACCCCGAGCTGCGGAGGCGCACATTTTGGATAGCGCGAATGCTGAACTCTTGGGTCAGCTTCGAGTACGGACGAACAAGGGTTGCACTTCGCGGCATAACAGCGCGATTACCCACCTCTGAACAGGGCGACTACACGACCGACTATATCAATCTGTACAGCATTTCATGTTGTCTGGATCCGGAGCAGTCGGACAAGGCGGGACAATGGGAAGAATTTCTCAATCAATTAGATGCATATGAGCCCACACACGACGGCATAGCCTTATCAAAAGCAAACTTGGGTCTGTGCGGGTATCGACGTTTACGCCTCGCCAACCCAAATCTATCACCAGAAGTCATCAACAAGATCATCAACATCGGTCTCGGCGGCCTTGCAGCAGCGCGACGGATGGCAGAACAAGGCATGCCCTGGTGGCATGTCGCAAATGTCCCCTTCCAAGTAATCTGCGTCTTCCTCGCCATGGATGGACGAGAGTCCCTCTCTCATCTTGGAGCAGCTATGCGAACACTCGAATTCGTCGTCGAACGTTTCCGCACAATCGCCATGAAAGAGGCTCTGAAAACAGCTCGCTTCCTCGTCCGACTCTCCAAGAAACGAAAGGACGAAGACTCTGAAGTCCTCGGTCTGACTCTGCACAAGGCCGGCCCGGTTGAAGATCCTCAGCCGGAGAACCTCAAGAATCACGCCTTGCAACATCTCCAGACCCTTGGACAGCCACAAGTCAACGGCAACGTGAGCGATACGACTCTTAACCATGAGACGCCTCGGGATCCTGCTACCGTATCGAGTAGTGAAGACTGGAATTTAGATGCGCTGGACGATGCTCAATTCGATTGGAATTACTTCTTGACGCATGATATGCCGGCTTTCAATACGTTTGCGCCGGATGGGACGATGTGATGGAAGAAGTGAAGGTTTTCGGTGCAATGCATAATGGTACAGGCTCTGTACAATGTAAGCGGAATGCTGCTATGATGGAATGACCTGCTATGACGCTGATGCATGGTAGTTATCTGCCGGTGCTGTTGGCGGACTTTCCTCTACATATTTCGGCCAAGACTCTCTCCGATGTCTCGTACCAAAGTCAACAGATCTAGAACTTCACATCTCGGAAGCGTGAAGAATTGTCGAGGCTATTCGCCTGGTAGCGGCCTTGCTGAGGCTGGTCCTGGAGCCCTCGGCGTGTTCAAATGGTACTGCTCGCGAAGGCGCTGCTAATGTGCCGCCATTTTCGGTCCAGCCGATGAGCTCGTGGGGCATCGATCCGGCTTTCGGTATATAAGGTAAATGGCGAAGTGCATCGACTGCACTCGCACACACCAATCAGATCCATATCCAACCACGTGGAACACCTCATTTCCCACTCGCACTCTCCTCCTTCTTCATCCTCTCCTTAAATTCCCTCGGACTCTCAAACGATTCCTTCCTTTCACCCCACCCCAAGATCCTCCCCACCACCCCTTGCTCCGCCCACATTCCCAATCCCCTCCCCTTCGCATTCTCCTGCGCAGCCCGATACTCCTCCTCCTTATTTCCAAATTCACTCCCAAATTTCGCCTCATAGACCGTTGCCAGTCCCGCTTTGATCATATCCTCCCCGACATCCACTTTCCTCAGACCAAGCCATGTCCGCGTGAATACCGAGCCTACGACGCGCTCGTATTGGTCTCGTCGGTAGGGGAGCACGCGGACGTAGCGGTGGAGTAGTTGGGAGCGTAGCCAGTCGAGGGCTTCTTGGCCATAGGGTTGCGAGGGACGGCCGAAGTGAGCGAGTTCCGGGGCGTCGATGCCGGCGATTCGGACGTGTATAGTGTTGTCCTTCAACTTCCCTCTATTCTTTGGTACGAATCGGCCTGGGAGCCAGCCCCATCCTGCCAGGCGACCGCCGGGGGTGTGAAAGACGCGAAAATTGTCACCATCACCGACGGAAGTCACCTTGCCGTATATAGAGCGTTTGGGGTTGTGGAGGTGATCTGGTTTGATGTGGGAGACATTTCGTATGCGGCGGAGGTTGTTCTTGTAGAAGCGGGAGAGGATGAGGGTGCTACCGGCTGCTGCTGCGGAGCATATTATGACCTGATTGGTTGTCCATTGGGGACGACGGTCAGAGGACATTGAATTGTGAGGGCAGAGGAAGAGGTGATGTTTGGACCTGGTTTCTACGAGATCGGATCCATGGATTGAGTTCACCGAGGTTCCGGGTCTGCTGGGGCTGACCGATTGAATGTTCATGGGCGCTTTGATGAGCACTTTGATGGACCGTCTTTCGCATGCGGATCCTGATGATTGAGGCCAGTATTTTCATGCTGACTTCTTGTTCTCCTCACAGCGGCCACCGCTCTTGCTCATCGACATGCTTACAGTATAGCTCATGGCCTGCGTGGTTCCTGTCGTTTGATAAAGCAGGTGCTCGTGTGATCATTGAGCTCTGCTGCGGAAGCTCACTTGCAGCAATCGCGTTCCTCGATCTGTCTGGCAGGGGTGGCACGGACCTCCAAACGTCATGTTTAGCCAAAGCTACTCGAGCTTCGCAGAAGCAGCTGCCTTGGTTCTGCTCTCGCACACTTTCCCATAGCGCCTTCCTGATAGCCTTTAAGTGGGGTAGGCACGGTGAGGAGCTGCGAGGAGGAGCTGCGAGGAGATTTCGCACCTTATAACATCATAACGACACGGACGGCGACGACGCGACACGACCGCAGAGCCCCGAGGCCATCACCAAACACCACCGAGCCAACATGGCGCTCATCGAAACGTCCCTCATATGGGTGGCATACGCCGTGTGCCTCGCCATCGTCTTCTTCATATCCGCCATCTTCGTCTTCGTATATCAAAAGCCCGGCGAACGAACAGTAGCCGTAACGATAGTATGCTGGTTCACGGTCTTGGCCCTCCTCGCGACGATCCTGCTGATGCCAGTGGACGTCGCCCTTGTGTCGTCCACAACCTCTAGAAAACTAGGAAGAAAGAAGGATTGGGCTACACCAGACCAGGTGGACTCGACTCTCTACACGCTGAAGATCGTCTACTATACCCTGTACAGCTTGGACGCTGTGCTATGTCTGTTGGTGGTGCCTTTCACGTACTTCTTCTATGAGGAGTATGATGAGGTTGCTGCTGAGGAGGGACAGCAGACTATTGGTAGCAGGCTTTGGGGAGCGTTCAAGTGGACAATTGCATTCATTGTGCTTTGCGTCATCTTGTTCCTTGTGGGATTCTTCGTGCCGGTTGGGAAGAAGGCGAGGGACGAGCACAGAGATCTGGACTATTTCAAGGATTTGCTGACTGAAAATCGTGAGTTGAACGTTCTAGCGCAAAGAGCTGCCACTAACTTGATACACAGACGGAGAGCGCGCACTGACATTCGCCATTGGCGTGCTGATCCTTGTTGGCACGATTCTGTACTGTCTTTACACAGCTCCTGGATTGGCTCTACTCCCAGTATCCTTGGTCAAATCTGCGCCAAGCGTGTCTGCCCCTCAACTGGCCGCAACATCTTCCAGTCAGCTAGCCCAGGTCCGTGAGCGTATTCGCCAACTTGAGGGCCGAAGCGAAGGCCGCGAGGGAGGACTAGACCCACGCGACCGCAGAGAACTGGAAGCGTTGAACCGCGAAGAGCGTACCCTCATCCGACGAGAGCGTCTTGCCGCTGAGAACAGTGGCGAGGGTCGCAACTTCTTCGTCAAGGCCTGGCTCAAATTGGAGGCTGTCTTCCGTCCGCTGAAGCTCATATTCGGCCTACTACTCTTGGTCATCTCGCTGATAATCGTTGCGAGCATGCTGATCACCATGGTTGACAAGATCAAGAACTCAGTCTGCAAGGTATCCTGTGGCTATCTGCTCGGCAAGACCAAAATCTTCCAGCCTGTCAATGCTTTGCTGCGCGAGACGTCCAAGGTTTTCCCGATTGACTATGTCATCTTCCTGCTGCTGACTCTGCTGTTCTTCTCCGCAACGGTTGTCGGTCTGGCCAATATTGGAATTCGCTTCCTCTGGGTCATGCTCTTCAAGATCCGCAAAGGCCACACTACACCAAACGCCATGCTCTTGGCCACAGCTCTACTGACCTTAATGACTCTGGCCCTCAACTACAGTCTGGCAATGATTGTCGCCCCACAGTATGTTACATTTGGACCTCAGACATTCTGCGACAGGCCTTACAACGACCCGACCAAGCAGCCCGACTGCAGCAAGCACCACAGCGCCATCAAGCCTTGCAGCGAGCGCTCAGACAACCCAGCCGCGAAGCTTGTCTGCACGCCATCCGTCATTTCGACCTTCTTGAACCGTGTGACTGCGAACTTCCCCTACTTTGGCGTGGTCACCTTCTATGCCCAATTTGCATTTCTCGGCATCTTCCTTATTGTCTTCATGGTCACGCTCTTCCGAGTGCCGAAGCTTGATGAGGAGCAGATGGATGAAGACCTGAGAGAAGCGGAGGAAGAAGGACTGCTTGCTAGCACAGGGCGAAGATTTGCAGCCACTTGGCAGGACATTACCGGACGCGCCAAGGGTGTTAAGAGGGGTGACTATGGCGCTGTGAGGGATGATGAAGGTGCGGAGGATTGAGAGTGTAATAATATGGCAGATGAGGGAGCTACGGGACTCGGATCAAATTGAAAAGGGAACGCGTACATGGTTCTTGTCAAGAGTATTGCGATACCCGGTTTGGCATTGGTTGAGTATACTTTGGGGCTGTAATGGAAATGAGCTGAAGGATATCTTGTAGCATAACGACAGATATGGACGAACAACGAGCAGTCTCGCGATACATGGTCGTTTGATTCTCATGAACGCTCAATGTATATTCGTCGCTGGTAGTTTATGTGGCGTGGATATGCAGGGTTCGGGCTCAATTCCGCGCTTGAACCTCGAGTGGTAGGCACGCATTGAACGTGGAAGCCACCTTTTCGTCTTTACGCATTTCTTGAACCACACACGATCGCTGTGCATAGGCTGGAGTCTCGAGTCTTGATCCAATCCTCAAAAGCGTGCATGTCCAGTCTCACGAGCAGATAATCTATGCCTCTAATGAACGGGACGGCGACTCCAGACGCCTTGGATGCTGGTAGGCATCTCTCAATCGCTGCTTTCACATGCTGAGGGACAATTCACTAAGCATCTCTACAGTGGACTACGACCCAATCGACCACCTAAACGCGCTCTTCTCCCAACCATCAACGCTCTCCTCCGTACCCGCCGTCTCAAAGAGACTCCAGCGATATCAAGATGACCTCGACACTGACATCTCTTCACTCGTCACAGCCCAAACGACGTCCGACTCCGACAGCGTCCGCCGAATTCAAGATGCCAAAGCCGAACTGTCAGAGCTCTTTGCGAAAATCGAGGGCGTGCGCGAACGAGCATTGGAGACTGAAAGGACAATTACAGAGATGACGGCGGATATCAAGAGACTGGACAGCACCAAGCGCAATCTGACACTTTCTATGACGGCTTTGAAGAGACTGCAGATGCTTACGACTGCGTATGAACAGCTAAGAGGATTAAGTGAGACGAGACAGTACAGAGAATGTGCGCATTTGCTACAGGCTGTCATTCAGCTTATGGCGCATTTCAAGAGTTATAGGAGTATAGACCAGATCGCGACTCTGAGCAAGAATGTTGCAGACGTACAACGAGAGCTACTGGAGCAGGTCTGTGAGGATTTTGAAGTCACATTCGCGAAGGGCGAGGTGCAGCAGAAACGCGGGATGCTGAATGAAGCGTGTCAGGTCATGGATGCGCTGGGAGAACATGCGAGGGCGCGGCTGATTACGTGGTATTGCAATACACAGCTGCGCGAGTATCGGCAGGTCTTCAGAGGAAATGATGAGGCTGGGTCGCTGGACAATATCTCGAGGAGGTATTCGTGGTTTAACCGGATGCTGAAGACTTATGATGCGGAGCATGCGTTGCTATTTCCGCCATACTGGAAGGTCAATGAGATGCTTGCAAACGCATTCTGCGAGAGTACAAGGGATGACTACAAGGGCATCTTGCAAAGATCTATGCGAAGGGCGGATGGGCAGCCGCCGAATGTCAATTTGCTGCTATTGTGCTTGCAGGAAACACTGGACTTTGAGCATAGCCTCGAGAGGCGCTTCTCTTCTGGCGAGTCGAGGTCTTCCATGGACACAGTGACTTCTGGCGAGCAGACACGACACGGCTTCAGTCAAGCCATATCTGAGGCTTTTGAGCCATACCTGAGCATTTGGGTCGAGTCGCAGGACAAGCAGCTGGCCACGCTCATACCGAAGTACAAGACTCAGCATCTACGAAATCCGGACGAGGAGTTCCACGCGCAGATGGTTGTGCCATCCTCGACTGAGCTGTTCCATCATTATCGCGTGACACTGGCGCAGTGCGCGAAGTTGTCAACAAGCGGCCGACTTTCGGAGCTGACTGCGACATTCGCGAAGTATCTCGATGCGTACGCGCAACAAGTGCTACTACAGGCGCTCATGGACAGAACCGGTGGACCGAGTGTGGAAGATACCGTGGTCATCCTGAACACCGCTGACTACTGTTATACCACTACGAACCAGCTGGAGGAGAGGATCAAATCTCGAATAGACGAAGAATTGCAAGAAAAGATCGACCTCCAACCTCAGGCGGATAGGTTCATGGGTGTGGCATCACAGGCTATTCGTGCGCTGGTGCAAAAGACCGAAGCGGATTGTGAGCCGGCATGGCGTGAGATGCGATCTACACCTTGGAGCAAGATGGACAGCGTTGGCGACCAGAGCACCTACGTCTCGTCTCTGATGCAGCGTGTCAAAGATCGGAGCAAAGACATCTTGCGATATTTGCACAAGCCTCAGTATGCGAGAGCATACTGCGACAATTTGGTCGACGCGCTCACGACATCATATATCAGCAACATCGTGGCATGTAGACCTGTCTCCGAGACAGGCTCCGAGCAGATGCTGCTGGACACTTACGTTCTGAAGAAAGGGCTTGCCGAGTTGGCCACGCTTAATGCTGAGCCTGGAACGCCTCCAAATGCGACCTTCGTCAAACGCGTCAATCAGAGCACGGCCAAACTCGACCCTATCCTCAAAACGCTTCAGGTCCGCTCATCACCGCCTGAGGGTCTTGTCCAAGCCTACCTCATCCACATCCGCGACCGCTCTGAAGCCAACTTCCGCAAGATGCTCGAGCTCAAGGGCATGACTCAAAAGCGCGATCAAAGTCACCTCATCGAACTCTTCAATGCCCACAAGCAAAGTCCAGCAAACGAGAACCTCCAAGCGAGCAATCCGCTGATAGCCACGCTCAACCTCAGCGCCCCACCGCCTACCACTGCCGCAGCAGGCCTGGGTCTTCAAGCCCTGAAAGACAGCGCCGTCTCCCACTCCACACCCTCATTACCTGCTCGCTTCGACCCATCGAACTTCGGCAATGTGCTCATGAACGTTGCAAGAGACGCGGGCGACAGATTTGCGTCTCCGAATTTGGGTGTTGGCGGTGGTGGTGCTTCGACTATGAATATCGCCAGTCGGACGACGTCACCTCCTGGGATAGGGGCGAGCCGGGGGAGTATGGATGGTGAGGGCCCTGGGAGTAGTTTGAATGAGAATTTGAGGAATCTGGGGAGGTTTTTCAAGAAGGATGGGGGTGGGGGGTTTGGTGGGTTTGGGAGGTAGAAAGCATCAAGATCTTCACATGTCCGCCAATGTGCTGAGATGTCATATTTCCTTAATTTTGAGCCTTGCCGTGCGACGGACAAGGACTTCGCTTCCGCACCTATACGTTGTTGACTTGGCAAGGCTTCAACGTCTGTTGTCGTCGTTGTAAGGGTCGATGTCGGTGTCAGGGGAATAGTGTTTGTCTGAGAGATATATCTATTAGACACAGTCAATTGAGACTCAGCGCTCAAAACATACGGTGGTAAGAGTGAGATCCGATGTCGAGCTCACGACGGCGCTAGATATCGTCGTGACAGTCGCTCTCTGGACAATGGTAGAGCTGGATATCGTCGTGACTGTAGCAACGAGCGTGCTTGGGCGAACCGGGTAATTTGATGAACAGAAGCTCTTTACGGCAGGGATTGTCGACAATGGAGCGGATATCACTGCTGGACCTTTCAGACATTGCGATGATTGCACTTTTTGAGGCGCCAAAGGAGATGATTGAGATATCGGTAGTGTAGCGAGCAAGCCTAACGCAAAGATGAAGTACTTTTGGAAACTCATGCCGTTGAAGATTGGACTTGAGAATGAAGTCCTTCACGTCCACGTGGCAGCGTCAAGAAGTATATACGTTTTTCTTTTCTTATTAACGCGCAACGCCTTGGCAGTATTGATATCCTGTATGCAGCCGCGTGGAGATGTCTGGACCTCGTAGGGCTGTAGGCTACTGGTATACCGCGTGCGAACCTTTCCAGTGGCAGACTCGTGGCCGCTCATGGTCCATTGTTGATGGGCAGAAGGGGCTCAAAATCGCCGGCAGGCTAGTCAACAGCGGACTCAAGTGCAGCTTCCATTCCTTCCCGTCCAGAATAGTGTGGTATCAGGGACCAAAAGAGGCTTGGAATTGGTTTCAGCTACGCCACGAGACGCCTCGAATCCGTCCAACAGCCTGTTGCGGAAGGCAATATTCACACACGGATCTCGAAGAGTAGGTGGCTGCATTCTCCGCATCCTGTATCAGGCGTCCTTATTGTAGGGACAGGAGGTCTGAAAACCACACCAATGTTGTATGTCTGTTTGCCTGACTAGTGATGCGAGCGACGAGGGAAAGAATATATAGCGTTGCGAGTTGTGTGGAGACGTTCATGCACCAATCTCAAGCAGCAACCACCTCTCCTTGAACTTGAAGCTCGGCGCATTAATATTAGATTGGATGCTGTTGAACGCAAAGACCATTGCTTGGAGGTGCAATGCAGCAGCAGCAGGAGACCTTCAAACCGTACGGAATTCGCGGTCGTCGCTGTATGTACATACTCACTATCCTCGTGCAACGGTATTTGTAGCACAAGAGACGTGAGTGTACGTACTGCAACGAAGCGGACATGCAGTGCTGGTGTCTGCTGGCAGTCGGCGGTATGCTGCTGCGTCTGAGCGTTTATTCGCCTCATGCAACGGTAGATAAATGAATCTAACGGTGTTTGCCTGCCAAGACCTCTCACGTGCTGCACAAGGGCTTCTTTGGCTTCAATTACGGCCAGTTCTGCAGTGTGAGACAGGCCCAACGCTACGTTTACTACGTGCACTCTGTATACACACAAACAATCACATGCCAAGCATAGGCGCGGGTGGGTGCGTGAATCGATGGCGTGTTGCCTGAGGCTGCTGAAGGCGTGTGAGACAGGAGTTTAGATCGGGTACGGCTGAGAATTCGAGTAGACACCTGCAGCGCACAGACTCCCCCTATATTCGCATCGCACACGCAAGCTAATCAGTCAGCAGAATCATTTGGGCAGAAGCATTCCGGGCGTATTCTTCTCGTTCCTTGCCCTCATGCAATGAATATGCGAGGATCGCATTGCTCGCTACTTCGAGGTCATGTGTTGAAGATCTCGCTTCACTTGGCTGTTGTCATGGCCCGAAAGGGAATGGTCCCTGTTTTCATCTCGGCACATCTCCTGGATACATACACTTTCCTTCAATATCAACATCAACAAAGTCGACTTCGTGAAGGAACCCTTGGGTAACGTTCCAAGATGCCAGCAGCGGACATCGTACACTTGCACGCACTAGGACTTCCCAGCTTCAAATAGAAGGCTGTGGCGTCCATGTAAGTCGTTGTCTGGTATCAAGATCCTTCGGCTGGCGATGATCCCTACCCCTCGGCCGTATCTGCTGCCGCCGCGATTCGCGTGGGCGGTGCACTGCATGCACTGCATGCGGCTGTGGGGCTGACAATTTATACCTGGCCAGGCGTCCATTCGTCAAGCCTCTGGTAGGAACATTAAAGGGTTGTCTTCTGCGTCACTCAGACTTTCTCTCTACTCGGTTTGTAGCTTTCGCTTCTGGCTCTGCGGCCGAAGAGTACTGAGGCAATGCTCACTGCTGGACGAGGTTAAGTAGGAAGCATCAGCTCAGCTGTTCGATCGGGCTTCTTCAGCATGTCGCTGCTCAGTCGGATGCGAACGAGCAGAAGCGGCATGGAGAAGAAGGAGGAGGTCGTTGTTTCACCCACAGAGGTGGCGTCGCCGACCTCAGTATACTCTGGTTCGACAGCTGTGAACAGGGAACCCACAAGACTAATCATCTGCGTGGACGGGACAGGCCGGAGCGGAAATGATGACCATCCTACAAACGTGTACAGGATATACTCTGGAATCAAGAATGGAAAAGTCGTGGATATGCAATCTGGAATCGAATATACTCAAACGCCGCTTTACTATCCGGGCATTGGAGGCGCGGATACACTTCTCTCCACGGACAGGATTCAAGCCGGGGTGACGGGGAATGGGTACCAGGAGCAAATACGGAATGTGTATGAAAAGTGCTGCGAGCTGAACGGAGAGCAAGATGAAGTTGTGTTCTTTGGCTTCTCAAGAGGCGCGTATGTGGTTCGCGCTGTGGCAGGACTGCTACATCAATTCGGCGCTCTGATCACGGCTGGACAACCTTTATTCGCGAGGGACTACAAGAAGGCGCTGCGAGACTCAGAAAACGGCGTTAATAGGGTCAGCCGGTCTGGGAGCTTGACTCTTCAGCAGACAGCCTCGATGTCCTCGCTCTCAACGTCAAATTCGGCGGACTTTCGGTCTTCTCCCAAGATACGCTTCGTAGGGTGTTTTGACACTGTCAAGGCACTTCACGAGGGCAATGCGTTCGATATCTCTTTCAACAAATCCATTCAGCATTTCCGCCATACGTTAGCACTGCATGAAGACAGGAGAGCGGTGGCGCCAGAGTATCTCTATCCGGACGATTTCTATGGCACGGAACTCAAGAGTCAGCGCCGTAGCTTTGTTCAAGCTCTGTTCATCGGCAGCCACACTGATATGGGCGGTGTATCACCAAAAGCGGGCCTAGGACTCTACCCACTTCAATGGATGATTCTGGAAGCTAATGCTTGTGGAGTGTGGTTCGACTTCGAGGGGCTCAACCCGAATCGGGGCGGCGGTGTCACTGATCATCCTCTCAGTGTCATCTTTCCGAAGCAGGAGAATGGAAAGGACGCCATCAAGTCTTCTTTTACGGCAGCGAACGGCATCGTGGTCACTCTGCAGGATATGCGACACGTACACGACTCTCCGAAGTACCGGGATCGCTTTGCCATCAAACTGAGCAGAAGACCAACTTCAATTGGGTTGAAGAAACAGCGTGTGCCTTTTGACGACAACGGATACCTAAAAGGCTACTGCGATCATGCGCCTCAAGGGACAATTATACATCCCTCTGCTTACCTCTTGCTCGATGAGCATGTCAACGTCGCGCTTGACACCAAAGAAGCCCAGCTACAGAGATATCTCGAAGACTGGCGAGAGAAGATGCTCGGGATGAAGAGCGGACACGTCAACTTCGGATTCTGGGGCAACGACGATGCGGACGATGGACTGGATCCAGGTGCGATTCGAGTCCTGGTCTGCGGCAATACAGGGGTCGGAAAGTCAACGCTGATCAACAAGACATTTGGCGTCGAAGTCACTACAAGCTCAGACCGCATAAGAGGCATCCACGACGTGAGACAAGAAATCACTTTCGAAGGCCGGCCGGATCTGGTAGTGCACGACTCTGGAGGGTTTGAGGCTGGTGCCGATGCTGAGTTCTTGGCCATCGAAGAATTCCTCAAAGAGAAGTCAAATGCTGAGGAGATCCAGGACCGACTTCATGTCATCTGGTTCTGTATCGAGATTAACAGTGCTCGGACACTACAAACAGCGACAGAGAAACTATTCCAGGCGGTCAGCAAGTATGCCCATGATGTGCCGATCGTGGTCGTTGCGACTAAGAAAGACGACCTCCTGGATTTGGAGTACTCAAGAAGAAGGAAGGAGCTGAAGAAGAACAAGCAGCCCATCGACGAAGACGAGCTCGATCAATATGCTGAGGACAAACTCCAGGCGCGCCTAGAGGAAATCAAGAACGAGATGGAGTCCGTGCCAGACGGCCGTCTAGACGCCATCGTCGGTGTCAGTCAAGGTACGAAACCTGAGAGTTCCAAACCACGCCTCTCGCATACTGACGTATATGATAGATGACGACGAATCCATTGCGCAGCTCTCTAAAACCACATCCCACTGCTTCGACATCGACAAAGTGCGTCTGCTCTACATCCGGGCCCAGGTCACAAGAATCGACCTAAAATTAGATCTAGCTCTTCAAGAACTTAACAAGCGCTACCGCACCCTCGTCCGCACAGCATCCGGCCTCTCCTTCTCCGTCGCGGGTTCGACGATGCATCGCAAAGCTGCTGCGAACAAGGCGTGCAAAGCCATCATGAACTGTTTCGGACTGCCGGGCGTTTCTGCTGATGCGGCGGTTGATGCGCTCAAGCAGAATGTCTGGAATCATTTGGGCTTTGATGTTATGGTTGCGTTGGCGGAGTGCCTCAATACTATTGGTAAGGACGAATGTCTCCCTGGTTTTGAAGAAAAATGCTGACCTTACATCTTTGCTTTGCAGGCATCGTCGGCTCTTGCTTCGCGGGTGGTATTCCCGGTTGGCTCGTGACCGGAGCCATATCAGTGCCACTCGTGGTCCCATCAACCTGTCGCCTCTTTCTTACCATGTCCTGCGATCTTATCCTAGTCCTCATTCGATCTTTCAAAGAAGTCACCTTCAGACAGAGCGGCCAGCCCCAAGAGAAAGACGTCCAAGCCGCTGCCAGGATATACCGCTTACGCGGCTACTCTCAACACGTCCACGCAGACATCAAAGAGCTTGTCCCGAAACGCAATGTAGCAGCTTGCTACAAGTATGAGAAAGTGAGAACGACAGTCGAAGATCTTATAGCAAACTACAAAGACAAACTCATAGACGACATAAACCTCCCCAACGACGCCAGGACCATCAACCCACTCCGACGGCTTCGCGGTGGTGGTGGCGACAGCAACAGTACCAGTCCAACATTCGATGATCACGAAGACCCATCCGACTCCGACAGCGAAGAATCTGGCACCGCCTTCTTCAAAGAAATCAGCGCCGCAAACCAAAAAGCCATCGAGCTCGAAGCGAGCAATCCTCCTGTAGAGCTACCCGCTAGCCCGCAGGCTGTAGAGTTATGTTTGAGAGAAAACCCGAGAGCGGAGTTGGAGGATACGAGTATATTGCAGGCGACGGGGAAAACTGCAGAGTTGGAGGCGAGGGGGAGTTTGGCGAGGGCTCATGAGTTGCCGGGGTGAAGATATTGAGTACTGAGATGATGATGTACCTACATCTCTCGAGAAATGGATGAGTCTCTGAAGAGACGATGGCACATCCACCTCGCAACCTGCCAATTTTTCCCCTCCGGCGAGATGAGTGCACATCCTAGCGGGATGGATACAGCACAGTGGCTTCATGCGCGCTGCACACAGGCCGAATCGCCAGTGCAGACAGCGGCGAAAAGTTCAATGCCTCGACCCAGCGTCGTACAGACCCTACGACTCGAAGTCCATCCAGTGCTCTGGACCCTTTTGTCGAAAATCGGAGATGCACTTCCGAATGCCGTAGTCTTAGCGAATACCAACGACACACGTATGGTCGAGATGGAAGGGACACTACCGGCTGTCCGTCGGTCCGGATCCGCGAGATTACGCGAACGACATACGGGGCCAGGTGAGAGTTCAGAAGGGCAAGGTACAAAATTTCGGCATCGGCTTGTAGAGTTGGAGGGGTCAAGCACCGGGCATAGAGTACATGTTGGTATAGCGAAGTAGATCCGATTCATTTTACATTCTATGCCTTACCTGCCGTCACAAAAACTATGCTCGAATGCCTCAGAGCAGGTAATCCGATCCAAACTATCCCGTCAACCCTTCTTCAGTAGCCTTAATCTGCAGCGCCAAGAACCTCGAATAGATCCGACACAACGCAAGACTTCCACCCATGAACCACAGTCTAGGATGGCCAGACGGACGCCAGATCTGTTCCCAAAGATTAACGATCACCACCTTCATCAATACTCCAACATAATCAGTCAAACTTACAGCATTAACCTCACCCTCCTCATCCAGATCCCAAACATCCTTACACCTATCCGCAATCTTATCACCAAGCGTCTTCGCCAACGTAGTCTTCATATTATCATACCCCGTCGCAAGAACCACCACATCCGCTTCCAATTCCCGCCCATCAGCAAGGATTAGCGACTTCTCGTCGAAACCTTTGATGCCGTCTGGACTCTGCTCGACTTTGATCTTGCCATCGATGATAAGCTGCGAACATCCAACGTCAATGTAATACCCACCACCACGAGTAATGTATTTCCGATAGATACCCGATCCATCATGTCCGAAATCGAGTTTGAAGCCGGCTTTTTCGAGGCCTTCGATGTTTTCTTTCTCGGCGGTTTTGATTCGTTCTGTCAGACCGATGTTCAGAGCGAACTGGACAGGGATAGGCAAACTCTGGCCAGCAACATCGGCATCCTCAGTTGGCGGACCGTGTTCATCGTACATGCCTTCATGCAGCATGAAGAGACCTTTCTTGGCGGAGATGACATATGTGCCGTTTCGCTGGAGCATTGTGACCTGAGCGCCGTTTTCGTGGTAATTCTGCGCGATGTCGTGACCGGAGTTGCCTGTGCCCACAACGATGACTTTCTTGCCAGAGACGTCTTGTTGGAAAGTGGCGTCTTGGTGTTGGCTGCCGTGGTAGAGTCGACCTTTGAAGAGGTCTTGGCCTGGGAATGTTGGGAAGTAAGGCTCGCCAGCATGGCCGGTACACATGACGACGTGCTTTGGCTTCACTGTTCGGATCGTTCCATCTACGAGGTTGACATCTGCAGTCCATGACTGGGAATCTTCCAGATACTCTGCTGATTGTACTTTGGACTTCAGCCAGATGTTCAACTCCATCGCGTTGGCATAGATCTCGAACCAGTCGGCAAGCTTATCCTTTGGAGTGAACAGGGGCCAATTGGACGGAAAGGGCATGTACGCCATGTGCGTGTATTGAACGGGATCGTGCGTGACCAGTGTCCTGTATCGATGTCTCCAGTTGTCACCAACCCTCTCGTTCTTGTCAAGAATCAGACACTGTAGACCTACGGCCTGCAATCGAGCACCCAGATTCAAGCCTGATTGGCCTGCTCCGATTATAAGAACGGTAGGTTCTTCATCAAGAAATTCCCTCTGACGTTGCCGTCTCTCGTACCAGTTGCCTTCAGCGACACCTCCTTGCAGAGAATTGGTGCCACCGTGAGGCCGGAAATCGCCAGTCGCCTCTGGGAAATCCTTGAGCGATTGGAGAGCAGTGTAGACCATGTGAGCCTTCCAGTGCCCATTTGGGAGGGCCGCGAGTCTGATCATGCCCTTGCCAACTCCAATCTTCGTCTGAAAAGAGAACATGAACTCGATCCACTCGAGCTCTGGAATGGGTTCATCCTTGTGCGGAGCAAACTTGCCGTGTTCTTGCAGCTCCAACTTCTCAAAGCTCACTCTCATCAACAGTGGACTGACGAACTTGATGATGTTCGAACAGCCGCGCAAGGTGTGAAAGTCCCATGATAGTGCCAAGTGATCTCTCCACCACCCATCCTCATGTATCAAAGTAGCAAGGTTACTAGTGTCTCCTGCGGAGAGACAGGACGAAAATGCCGAGAGCCATTGCTTAGCAACCTGATATGGCGACTCGAGCTCTTTCTGAGTGACCACGGCTGCGGCTTTGCCATACTGGGGAAGGGTGATGTCGTGTGGGCTTCGTGCTGCGATTAAAGTGCTCATGGTCGATGTCTCTCTCGAGTCGTTATAAGGACTGAATTGGAGTTGCTACTGGTGTTGTGGCTTGCATTCCTGCTTTTATAGCTCGTGTAGGTTGACAGTCGCGCCGACACGTGAATGTTGTAGCTCCCAAACAATGTCAATGCATCGCCTCACTTGCTACTCTGCGTGCTGCAAGTTACCCGGTGAACTCAGAGCATCCTTGTCATGCAACAAGAGGGGCTGTCGGGAGGATCACATGTGCGGCCGATCGGTTTCGGGCCATGTAAATCCGATGTCATTGGCAATCGAATCGCGCTGAAAGAGAGGTCCCAGGTCGAAGAAAGAATCAGGCTAATGCATCTACAATCATTGGCATGTAGGTTGTGCCACTGTGAGGCTGTGTTGCATCCAGGTTCGAGGCCATCTCGACACCGTTTTCCCTGGCCCATTGCAACAAGTCGTCAACAATTTCAAAAGTGGTAAGACGCAAATCGTAGAACTGCTTCGGGACCTTCGAGGTGGCGATAGGAGTTCGATACTCCGCTACCGCTATGCGAATGATGCTCTCGAACAAACGAGCAAGAGGCCATTGCTTCCCGCACGTGTGCAGTGCGAAAGCAAGCGAGTGCAGGTTGGTGGGCACGTTGCAATCCAGTGCTTTTGAGTGCACGATGTAGAATCGCGCAGCAACGAAGATCGAGAATACCAAGTGCGGGTGGCACAGCATGAGCTCGTCTTCATGCATTTGGCGAACCTTGAATGCCGTATTCTCGCATGCGTAGATGCACCGGTTGCTCGCGAACGCCCAAGGCTCCAGTGTCTGTTCAATGCCTTCAGGACAGGGCGATCGAGACTCCAGAAGCGTAATGACCGCAGTGTTGAGTACGCAGTTGGCCAGGACAACGTGAGCATCCATCTCGCCTGACCGCTCATGATGAGTGTGCTCGGCGTTGATCAAGCGGAAGACAGCTGCGACAAACTCGTCTCGCCATGCTGTGAGTCGCTCATCGATCCTTTGGGCTTCACTTTGCCACTCATCGCGATCTTCGAAGCTCTCCATGTTGACGTTCTTGCGCAGAAATCTGTGGACATGTGCTAGCTCACTGCCTGCAAGGATGATGCAAAGCGAAAATGCAGAGCAGTACTGGTAAGGGCGCAGGCGATCCTCGTGACGAGCGGACTCCGGCAAGGACCAGAATGCATCACTGCAAGGTAGCAGTGGATTTCCAGGCATGCTCGAAGGAGCGACCTCATACTTGGCGCCGATGGTAGATATTCTATCTAGCATGTCCAACGTCCAAAAAGCGCGAAGCTTTTCTTCATCAGCAACAGTGTTGTTGGTGAATGTAGGCAGCCTCCGCAGCGATGTAGGGGTTGAAGCCGACGGGAGATTCGGGTCGAGGACGGAGCCAAAGCCCAGATGGACAGCAATCCTGCGAGCAATTGCGAGGCAACTCCAGGACTGTATGAAGTTGCCCTCGCCGTACTGGTACATTGATACGATGAGAAGAGCCTGGACCCCGTCTAAGCATGCAGTCTGAAGTGCACGCTGGAGTATGAATGAGCATAGTTGGGCACGCTCAGCTGCCCTTCCTGCCTCGTCCATTTCCAGGAGTGAGGAAAGATGCATAGTCGCCACCACGATCGCCTCCATGACCAAGCCGCGTCCAGCCAGGCCTGAATTGTTTGACTCTTGCACTTGCTCATAGAAGGAAGGCTGGTGCAGAATAGGAAACCAGCGGTGATACTTCTTGAACCACACATCACAGAGCTCGAGAACGACCTGGCTTGAGAGCGCATGCTGCTCAGCAAGGCTGTTCGATGCAGGCCTTGGTGTGCTACCCATGCCGACTGGACCCGGAGGCATGGACTGCTCATGAGCATCGCGGTCAAGCGGACTATTAGAAGGCAAGCCATGTGGATCGAGGTGGACGTTTTCCGGAGAGTATTGTTCAATACCCGAGGGTTGTTGGGAAGGGCCGTCCACTCGACTCTCCACGTAAGTAAGCCGCGCCTCTAGCTGTTCTAATACTGTTCAATAAGGTCTTGACACGGTCCGGTAAGATTGACATACCTATGCGCTGCTCGAGACGATGGACATAGCCGGCCCGTAAGCCAGGGTGCTTCTCTCGGCGGGCATACTCGCAGTTGAACCCACCCTTGGTGCAGAGGCTGCATTTCGGCAAGCCGCGATCGCAAGCTGTCTTGCGTTGGCGGCATGCGTTGCATCTGTATTACCGTCAGCCTACGCTCTTGCTACAGCGCACATCTCTGATGACAGACGCGATCTTTCTGCTCCCAACACCTGGCGATGCCATTGCTGTGCACAAGTCGAATGGCCCGAGAGGAGAGCGAACTTACATCGGGACCAAAGCTGCATGAGACCACAGCTGACACAGGGTCTCGTTGAGGTGGCCTTGTCGGAGACAGTCTGCCGTTGTCGCTCGGCATATCGACTCCGTGCAGGAAGAGGTGAGGTTGAAGGAGGGGAAGTCCGGGGGGACGAGCTCTTTCACGGGCCATCGCTTCCCGAGCGCATAGACCACCGCGTTAACATCCTCAACACCTTCCCACAGATCAGAAAGTCGGTGCTTGAAGGGACCTTACAAGCATATTCTCGGTCGGTACAGTCACTCGCGGCAGTCCCGATCGTGCGCTCACACCAGACAGCTTGGTAATCTCCTAGGATGCCTCATTGCAGCTCTCTTCGGCGACAAGCTCGGCCGCAAGAACACCTTACGTAGTTCTATCGGAGCCGCAATCAGCGCGGTTGGAGCCATTCTACAATTATCCGCAACGACGTTCGACCAATTGATGTTCGGGAAAGTTGTCAATGGAATCGGCAACGGCATGACATCTTCAACATGTGGTGTATACCAAGCTGAAAGTGTTCGCGGCTCTCGGCGAGGCAAACTGTCCGTCATCGTTGTAACTCACAATGTCGTGTTCTATATGCTCGGCAGCTGGCTCACGCTTGGACCTTCATACCTCAACAACGACGGCCGGTGACGCATACTGTTCGCGCTACAGCTCATCCCTGCCATGGTGCTCGTCTCGTTTCTGTTCTTCCTGCCAGAATCGCCACGCTGGCTGCTGCTTCGAAATCGACACGAGGAAGCGATCGAATCCCTCCGCCGATACCTTGGAAAAGGCCTATCTGCGGACGACAACATCGTTGAAGACGAGTACAAGTCCATCAGAGGAGCTCTGGAGATCGAAAGAAGCTCTAAAATCTCCCTCAAAGAGGTCCTACTTTGTCGAGATCGCTCAAGTCATCCTAAACGAATGCTCTTGGGTATGGGAATCCAGTTCATGTAACATATAGGAGGCATTAACGCCCTTAGCTACTATTTTTTAATTATCCTAGAGCGGAATCTCGGCATGAGCGAGCTCATAGCGAGGGTCTTGACCGGTGTCAACGTAACGACATATTGTATCTCCACTACTTTGGCATTCTGGATCATCGAGCGCGCTGGAGGAATACTTTTGATGCTCTCCGAACTTGGACTTCAGGTCTTTGCGTACATAATGGTTGCAATGGCGGTTGCGCTTCTTGCTACTGCTCCTCAACAATGGGGCGCATTCACGATCACCTTCCTGTTCTTTTACTACGCGGCATTTGGATGTACTTGGGGCATAGTAAGAGTTCACACAAGACGAAATTGACGCAGAGAGGAGACGTATCGCTTTGGCGGCGGCGTTGCAGCGTATAAACCGAAAGGGATCTGGCGCAGCTTGGGTAGAGGACGCGGAGGCTGTCGATGATGGAGTCATCGAAAGAGGTTGGAAGTAGACCAGAAAAGCACAAATCATTCTCTGGGCAGTCTACAAAGTAGATTTCTATCACTCTGTAAATCTACCAAGCACAATGTCCCCCATCAACCCTCAAATCACTCGCAGTCATATAACTACTCCCCTCACTCAACAGAAACACAACACTCGACTGATACTCCTCTACACTTGACATGCGTCCCAACATATTCCCCTCCGGCCACAACGTCTGCAATTCGGGATTCTTCTCAAGCGTTGGCATCGTCATGGGAGTCATGATATACCCAGGACTGACGCTGTTGACGCGAATGGGAGGATGTGTGCCGTCGTTGGCCCATTCCGAGGCGAGGGAGCGGGTGAGTTGGTGGACGGCGGATTTGGAGGTGTTGTAGGCGGATGTTTCGACGCCCTAGAACAGACATCATGAGTAGAGATGTGGTAGAGAAGAGCGGGGAGGGATGGCTTACGCGGTTGACGTTATACCCTGACATGGAGGCGATTGTTACGATGCTTCCGGAGACCATCTGTCTATGCATAATCCTCGCCACTTCTCTCGCGCACAGAAATGTTCCGGAGACGTTGATATCGAGGATTCTTCGGAAATCTTTGATGGAATATTCGACAGCGGGACATTTTCCTGAGATGCCAGCGCAGGTGACTAGGCCTTGGATGGGGTATTGTGAAAGCTCCTCAGCTTCGTGGAAAGCATTCGCCACGGAGTGTTCGCAGGTCACATCACATGAAACGTAGTGTATCTGATGACCGGAAGTTTTTGAGGCACTGTGGATTGTGACGAGAGCTTCTTCAGAGGATGAAGTTGGTAAATCAAGGAGCACGACGTCGGCGCCATAGTGAGCCAATGTATTGGCGAGAGCGAGGCCCAGACTGCCTAGACCTCCTGTGACTGCAATTCATGTTAAAATGCACCTCCCAAGGGTATATACGGTGAAGAGTCTTACCAACGATAGTCCGCTCATCCAGCCTGAACAACTTGTCAGGCGAGAGGTGATGCGCCTCGTTTCCGTTAGTAATAGGTACCATTATGCTTTTTCGAGGCAAAGTCGACTGTGGACCTCACAAACATGTTCATTCTGTCCTCACACTGTCCACTTTTGAATCACTCGAGTTGTCAGCACAAATGCAGGAGGTGTTCTGTCGCCCACCGTCGGGGTTCGGGGAAGTTGCCATTTTAAGGCACCGTCTTCACATGAAAGCTTGAAAGCTTCGGGCCGTGTCTTCTCCGACCCTGGAGCTTGAGCTCGAGAGCTCACGCAGGGAAACATCCAGCATTAATAACTCACGAGTTTCGATTTTTAGTCTGATTGAGGAGCTTTCCAATCCGAGTAGCTACGGTTTATCCCAACGGTTGAAACCAGAGTAGGCAATTCGATGTTATCTTCTTTGCCTAATGACGCAAGGCGTTCAGAGAGCGCCTTCGAACGTTCACCAGTCGTCTTGCTTCTTCTTCCTTCCTCCTCTGCTTATTGAGCACAGTATTTTGACGGCATAGCCATAAAATCACAGCAGCGCAATTGCCGTTACCGTGCTCATCAACCTATCCCTAACCATCCTCAGGCTTCACGCTGCTCGTCCAGTGTGCACCCACATGATCAAGACCAACCACCTCCGCTAGAAGTCCCATAACCCGACCTCTTGGCTTGCCTCTGTAAGGGCCGTGGCGCACAACCCAGTTCGCCATCTCACGCAGCGCTTTCACAACCGGTGCTTGTCTTCGTGGCCAGGCCGCCAGAACAGGCCGCAAGTAGTAAGCAGTCTGCTGCTCACCTGCAGCCTCTAGCATGGCCGTGAGCTTCTGCTCGATCTCTACAAGCCAATCTGCTGGTGGCGGCGCCGAAGCGTCGGCCACGATACCCACTTCCGCTTTGATGCCATTAGAATCAGTGTCAGGAAGGTTACAGTACGTCTGCCACAAGAATGTCGAGCAGATCTGTCGTAGCTCGTTTTTCATGCTGTCATCGAGGGGTTGTGGAACAGCCGGGGCAGCCGGAGGACCGACCGTGCTCTCTCGCTTGACCGTACTCTCGCGCTTGAACTCAGAGGCAGGTGTCGACTCTGGTTTGGGTGCTGCCGTTGTCTCTGGCTTTGGCGCTGGCGTGAACTCCGATTTCGGCGCAGGCCTCGAGATAGGTACAGGAGGCGGTGGCATAGCTCCGCTTGGCATTGGTTCTGGCTCCCTGCTTGTGCAGAAGTTGCACAATGGCAGGCCCAAATCCCCTTGGGTGGCACAGACCAGGTGCTGCCACAGACCACATCCGCATTGGAATGAGTCTGTCGTGGTAGGCCATGCACCTGCGCAGGTGCAAGATATGGACTGAGCGCTGTCAGTCTGTGACGCTGGTGGCAAAGCTTCATTTTCGTCAGCGGTGATGAGGCGATCGCGCTCTCGGTCACGCGTCCCAGACTTTGAACCCATAGAGACTATCGGGTCGAATTGTTGCGCAGAGTCATCATCATCCACAATCAACCTCTTTTTGCCTTTGAACTTCGGAGGAGGTCGAGGCCCATCCTCGTCTGATAGTCGGTCAGACTTCGACAACGTAGCCCGCTGGGAAAGAGGAAGCCGACTGGATTGCCGCACTGACTTGCGTGCAGGACCCGATTGTTGCTTGCTTGAATGATCATATTTTCTCTGAAGAGAGAGTGGAATGTCCTCCTCAGAGTCTGACAACTGCACAGGGCTCTTTTTCTTACCCGACCGCTTTGGCTTGGTCTTCGCCTTTTGAGACTTCTCTTGGCTGGGAGCTGGCACTGGTGGCGGCATTTTGCCAGCCTTACGCTTTGCCTCGATTGCCGCACGAATAGCCTCCATCTGAGCGTTCTGGTTTGACGAGCTGACCACAATGGTATCGCTGTCCTCTTCTTCCACCTTGAGCTCCTGTTGGGGCTCCTGCTTCGGCTCCTTTTTGACGCGGGTATGCTTCTTTCTCTCGTTCTCCTGTGTTTGATTGTTGTTGACCGTCGTGGTGTCG
Organism: Nothophaeocryptopus gaeumannii; assembly: GCA_031771865.1. Taxonomy (NCBI): domain Eukaryota; kingdom Fungi; phylum Ascomycota; class Dothideomycetes; order Mycosphaerellales; family Mycosphaerellaceae; genus Nothophaeocryptopus; species Nothophaeocryptopus gaeumannii. The sequence goes on along the minus strand of JASISA010000040.1, from coordinate 1,046,693 downwards.
TCGACGTCATCATCATCTCCGTCGGACAGATCAGGAACATATTTGGGGACCGTGGCTTTGCGCTTCGTGCTATTCTTTCCAATGACTGACGATGAAGGCTTCGTGCTCTGTAGCGGTGCTGCACGAATCACAACCTTCGCTGGTGGTCGAGGAAGAACGATCTTCTTTCCGTTCCGATGCTCGTGAACCAAAGCCTGGATGCGGCGGCGCAGAAGAGCAAAGCGAACGAAGGCGACGCGGTTCTTTTGAAGAAATGAGAATAAGAACTGGCGAATCCAGGCCAAGCGCCACGCTTGGTGCGCGTTCTCCGGGTCGCGAAGGTATCGGAAAGCTTCGAGAATTGCCTGCGCGAGCCTTCCTCGCTGCCACTGCTTGAACTCTTTATAGTGTGCCATAAAGTTCATGTAGCAGTGATTACACACTGGACCGCTTTTGTCTCCCTTCTCTCCGTACAGCATGCACTCATTGTGTTGCCACGCCCAGCATTTCTTGCACTTGGTGTAGTCGTTTGAATTTCTAGAGCCTTTGCAGGGACCATCGCAAATATACTTCGAGGTGTAATTATCGACCTTCTTCCGGTCTTCTGCCTTAGCACGCGGACCAAGCGTGGCTAGTAAATACGCGCGTTTCTGATCTCTGGTGTTGCCGATCTTTTGCGTGGGTACAGCTAACCGTTGCTTGGCTGCCTGCAATTTCTCTTTTGCCTCATCTGAGAGTTCGGACAGATACGGCTTGCACGGCATATGCATCCACATCAAGCAACCTGTCTTGGTAACCAGAGCAACCTCATTCCTTGGGCGCTTCGTACCTGGAGGACAAACACACCTGACTGCTGGGTCACGTAGGTGAAGATGAAGTGGACCATGCTGAGGCTGGCTCTCGTGTGGACCTTCAGCTGGAGGGTCTGCGCCTTCGACATTGATATGCTCAGATGCAGCTGCCTCGTGGGCCTCGCGAGAACCCTCTAGAAGTTCGCGTGGCGTCGAGTCGTCCATCAATGGGTCGCGATCGCGGTCGATCTCGATATCCGACCCCATGGCGAGGCGAGGAAACAGTAGTTGTCGATATTGTGTCGGCCGTTGTTCAGGTGTGCGCAGGTGAGCTTTATAGAAGGTCGGCCAGTCCGTCCACGGGTGGCAAGTGAGGTTTGCGCAGGCTGCGCCGAAATAAGCGAGGTGAGGTTTTATGCGCTTCTATTTGTTGACAGAATCAACACGCAACGTCACCAGAGCGAAAGTCGTGTGATCTCCAAACGCACAAAGAAAAGGAGAATGGCCCTGGCATCTCATTGGTCCCAATGCATACCAAGTGAAGTTGTTGTTCACATGCTGCGCCAAAATAGGTAGGAACGGGGAACGAGCTCGTTCGATGAATGTTCGGTGCACTTCTCGTCAGTGCACATTGTTCACGCAATTTTCCTGCCCACATTACCAACGCCTCTACCCACTATGCTCACCAGCGCCTCTCCCTCCTCGTCGCTCTCCTTCAGTCCCCAGCCTGTCATGCCCAAAGTCCGGAGATCTCGGGCAAGCTGAATGATCTCCTCGGAACCCAGAATCTCCTTGCCTATCGCCAGTCTGCCCACGTCTTCGCTACCCATTGCCATCATCGTCAGCATCATCGAACCTGAGACGTTCGAGGCAAATCCGCCGTTTGCGATCGATTCCAACAGCTGGTATGCACACTTCTTGCCAAGGTCTTCGGGCACCTCACCACCACTAGGGTCGCTTGCAATATCCGCCGAGTAAAGCATGCCGGTGTTCGTCTCTGCCACCAGGCTCAGCCCAAATCCCAAGCCAATCTTCTTCTTCGCATTTGCGTTGTTTCTTTCGGGTGCCGGTATTAACGGAGCCGAGCTCACGTCTGAGTAAATGTAAGTGTCAGGCGCAAACCCATTCAGCACGCCTCTTGCTGCCTCAATGAGACGAGCGTTGTTCGCGCCGGCAACGCCTGTTGCGTACGCCACGCCTCGTACGCGCTTCACCCTGCCCGCGTCGAGGAGATGTATTGTCTTTGGCAGTCTTACTTGGTGGCCGAACACCAGCTGCACCTCTCCTCCACCACCTTTGCCTCCAGGCCCAGGATTTGACCGCCTGAGCACTCTGAGCTCCAAATTTCTGTCGATACCGAAGCTCTTGAACAGCGGCAAGATTGCTGTCCTTACTGTATCCACAGACACGTCTCCAGCAGGAGAGGCAGAAGTGATCACGCCCGGTCCCGTGAAAAGGACATTGACTTGCGCTTTTGAGAAGGGTGCAAGTATGCAGAGGGGTATCAGGAAGTAGCTGGCGCTGCGCGTGCAGTCAGCAGGCAATTCATGCCGGATGACACCGCCTGCTGCGCCGTGACCCGCCACGCTGCCGGTGATCAACCCGGGTTTGTAGAGAACCGTTGTGCCGGTATACGAGAATTCGATCTGCGAGCCGTTGGTGATGGCATCGAGAAGGCGTAGGAAGGAAACTTCGTGCGGTGCGAGGCCTAGCGCGGTGTGTGAGGAGGCTCTGATCTGTGATATGCGAATCGGTCGTCCCGTCAGCGTCGCCAATACCAGGCGCTGCGCCAGGTGCTTGGAGCCCGAGAACTTCAAGGGCGGCGGAGTTGGAGCCGTGGTCATGGCTACCATGCGGTATGCGAGGTGGTGTGCTGGCAGGCGGCTGAGAAGGGCTGTCGGATCGCGGCTATCGTGTGGAGGTGGGCTCGGCCATGTTCGTTGGTGCCTGCTTGCCGATTCCTCAAGAGTGCAGGAGCTAAATATGAATTTAAGAGTCTAGGTGAAGAGGAGGCAAGTCCCGAATTTTGGAAAAGCTCATCGACAAGCTCCACACGGGCCACCAAGCCCACGTGGAGATCTACCGGCTGCAGGGATAACATTCAGGCACCGTCAACGTCAGGTTTCACTGCGGTTCTACTCATTCACTATCAAGAGAGGGAAGAGTGATAGAGGAGCACACCAACTCCATCTCATTACTGCTGGTGGTTGCTTCTAGAGAGCAGGGAAGCGACGCCGTAGTAGACACCAGCTCCCGCAAATCGGGTATCATTTGAAACCTTCCTAGGCCGATTCCAATTCCGAATCACAAACAGTCGCCCTGCCGAGGAAGCATTTGCAGCTGCTGTTGCCGCAAAGTCATGAGAAAACACAGGAAATATGCATGCCCAATCCAAGACCTATGCCGCCGCACTCTGAACTCTCTCGAACGAGAGTATCCTTCCAACTTTTTCAGAAGGGTCCTGGGATGAAGGGAGAGTGTACCAGAGGAGTGGTGGGCTACTGCCAGTTGCCTCCGCCCTGCTGGCCTGGAGGAAACCCTCCGCCGTTGGGTTGCTGCTGGTAGCCTCCTGTCGACACATTAGCCAAGACCTGAGCAGACGTCTGCCATCGATTGCGCGTACCCTGTGGTGGATAGCCGCTCTGCTGAGGAGGAAAGCCGCCTGGCCCTCCCTGGCGCCAGTTGCTACCGCCGCCACTGTACTGGCCGTAGCCTGGTTTCGTCAGTCATAGTGCTGTCTTGCTGAGTGGAACACTCACCTCCGCCGCCGTAGCCGCCTCCCTGAGGAGCGCCGTAGCCTCCGCCGCCGTAGCCGCCGCGTCCATAGCCACCGCCGTATCCTCCTGCCCATGATTAGCTTGGTTGTTGATCACAGAGATGAAGCGCATACCACGGCCGCCTCCAAAACCACCTCCGCCTCCACTGCCTCCGCCTCCGCCTCCGCCGCTGCCGCGGTCGGATGCCTTGTCAACGCGGATGGTGCGTCCATCGAACCTGTCAAAGACATCAGCTCATCCCACCGCGCGGCTATCAGCGCATCGATACTGACTCGACGTTGTTCATAGCGGCGATCGCAGACTCAGCCGCGGCGTCCTCGGCGAAGCGCACGAAACCAAAGCCGCGACTGCGACCGGTATCGCGATCCTTGACGACCACCTGCTTCCAAGTCAGCGGCAATCTGTGGGCATCCTTTGCGACAGGGTGACTCACGGCTTCATCGACCTGGCCAAACTCCTCGAACTTGGTGCGCAGCGTCTGGTCGTCGGTGTGCCATGCCAGGCCACTGTTGGTCACGGTTAATGCACTGCGTAGAATGATGTGGCAATGGTGATGACGTCGGGCACATACCCGATGAAAAGCTTCGACATATTCGATCGGCTCAGTAGGTAAGGACCGAATGGATTCTGACGGATATCACTCTGTTGCTGTGTCGCACTCGCTCGCGCTCGCTAATGACGTAAGGATTGCCCTGATGTGATGGTGGATGTTTCGTGTCGGTGGTGATGTTTGCGCAAAGAGTAAGATTGCTGAATGGAGCTTTGAAAGCTGGTCACATGCCCGCAAGGCGCCAGCCGACAAAGTTTAGCACGTGGCAGCAGAGCTCTAAGCCGCCTCAGAGCGCGGTGATGTGAAGGGAGCAGATCCAACAAAGAAAGTGCCGTAGTCTAGCGCAGGCCGAGGTGAGAGAAGGCCTATGGATGCGGGGGCGAAGTTGGAAGCAAGGCGCCAAGTGGCGGACGACTCTCCAAGAACCGGGACGAACTCAGGCAGTGCAGCGAAAATACCTACACGGCAGAAGAAAAGTTGGAAACACAGGTGGTTAGATAGAGGGGGGAAGTCGGCCTGATCTGCCCCTCAGTGCACACCATAGGTAAGCTCCCGCCAGCATTTACACCAACCGGACGTCTGCTCCCGCAGCCGATGGCACTCCGCCGCAAGGTGTCGTCTCTCAAGCTTCAGACAGCGATTGGGCTGCAGTGGGATCCGTGATATTGCGAGTGCTGGAAGACCAAAATGTGCACCAAGCACCACGCAGCTGTGACTGGCCAGTGGGGCGTGGTCTCACGCGCATTAGCCTTCGTAGACGAATGATGTGCAGCAGACTGACTGGATTTTCGCCGTCACTCCAGGACCCTCACTCTGTCGCGCTCTCACAATAGCTGGACGTTCGTCCCGTGCCAGCTGAGCGATGCGGCTCCCTACTGGACAGGGCTGTAGTGCCGCATTAGTTAGCAGGCAGGACGCTGTTTCGAGGCAGCTGTGGCGTCGATAGGCCTGCAGCTTGCCTCAGCTCTCCCTTGGATTTGGCACCGCGGTATGCAGGCAGATTGAAGCCATGGAATGCGCCAAATAGATGTACATATGCAGCCATACCCTTCGGCATACGAAGCACACAAAGCGCTTGCCCTCCTCGCAATGCGTTGAGATCTGGACCGGCGCTTTCCAGCTGAAGAGGCATGCGCGTCGCGGCCACGTTGAGACGTGCCTTTGTCAGTGCAGCTCGATGAAGGGTCGCAGATTAGGTTATCTTCTGGAGCAACCAAAGCCCAATCGTTTCAAGCGCGCTTTTTGGCATCTTTGGGCAAGGCTTGGCGCGCTGTGCCACTTGAAGCCGGGTGCTGGAAGTTGACGAGAGTCAAACCTTAGACTGCACTTCACATAAGCTTGCACGCTGCAGGGCAGACAAACACTTCACAGCGCCAGCAGACGCAGCCCGAGTGACAGCACACTACCATCAAGCCATCATCTAGCCAACATCGGCTGTCATTATCCACCGCTAATCGCATATAGCAACCGCACCTCGTTCACGGCCAGAAACGGCAGGCACCACCAAGCACCCTGGTTCGTTTTGGAGAACGTCAGTCGGGCTCCTATGCGTACAGGCGAACAGGTCCCCCCGGCACTCGCTTACCAGTGTCGTCGCGCTTTCAGGCGAACCTCTGCAAGGCCAGGTTGGTAGATATATGGGAGGGAGGCCTTGATCGTGCGATAGGACAGTATCGTCTTACCCACCGAACGCAATGTGTGCTACTGGCAGGCAAGTGGTGGAGTATAACTGTATAGTGAAAGCTATACGCCAGGTTGTCTGTCCTTCTTGAAGCGGGTCTTGCCGCGCGTCGTTGCCTTCCACGTTTGCCTTTGTACATTTTGCGCGCATTCCCACCAAAAGACAACCGGGTAGGGCAGGTACGACCCACTGGTGCGTGCGTGCGAGTAGCACACGTCCCTTCCTTCCTTCGAGTGTTGGGCACTTTCGAGGAATTTCCACACTGAAGTAATAGTAATTACTATATTATTACTATTCACTATTCAATATGACTATGCCCAACGCTGCTTCCTTCAAACCACAACATGCCTCCACCCTGGTACTTTCGAACTTGTCACTTTCCACCAGGCCGGGCTCAGGCCCAGAACGCTCTACCCCAGACACTGTACTACATGTACGCTCGCTTCAGGCAGTCGTGCCACAGCACAATTTGGTAATGAATGTCGGTGAGAAGGCGACTACTGCACCACATCGTAGCGACAGCAACATCACCACCGTAGTCGCAATTGCTCACCTGGCTGTCTTCCAACATCCCAGTCATCGCGATTGCATGCGCCCGTATATCCCTTGCCGATGGATATCAGGGACTGGCTCCAGAACACTGCCGACAGGGAACCTCCCGACGAACAGGACCATCCGGGCTTCGCAGACTTCCCTCAGCCGCAGATTGGCACAGTTGAGCGTGTACGTACCAGGCATCGGCACAAGAGGAAGAGGGCATCGAGCGATCCCGCGCCAAAGACGCGACCCGCTCGGCCTGATGTCAGGCGCAGTAGGGCAGCGATACATCCCTCGTCCTCCGACCACTTCCGATACGCAGATGCCGACTCTGCAAGCTCGCGAAGCACCAGGAGCAGCTCACGCAGTGGTGAGAGCATCGTCTCGGCCCGCCATCGCGCTCCAATCAAGTCATATGAGAGGCGTGCACGGCATAAAACGAAACCAGATCGTTATGAGCCGAAACCAAGCAAGCGCAAGAAAGACCACGAATCTGGACACGGACGGAAGTCTAGCCGACGCAAGAGTAATCGCAGTGGGGACGGTACGCGCACGAACGGGTTGGTGCAGAGCTTCCAACTGAAGAACGGACCCAAGAACAATCGATTGACGGTGAGTCTGGCCTCCGCTGAACATGTTTGTCTTCTTGCTGAAGCTTTGTCTAGCTTCGACCAGATGTCAGTGCGGGGATCTTTAAGCATGGCCGAGCGTCCGCGCCGATGGCTACCGGCGGACCAGGGCGTAAGCCGTGCAACTCTCGGTCTACTGTACTGCATGCTGACGGCTTGGAAGTCCCCGATTTGGTCTTCAATGAGATGAAGTTCCTGACACGACCAAAGGAACATCAAGACGAACTTCCGATTGATCAGTCCAATAAGCAGAACGCAAAAAGGAACCGAAAAGAAATTCGCGAAGACGAAATATCCGCTTATTTCCAACGACCAGCCGCTGGTTATCCCGGCCGAGAGCCAGCCGTTGCGGATGACCGCATTCAAGGAGGCGTTGAAGTTCGCGCTTCCGTCGATGAGAATGCCCAGCATAAACACTCTGCCCAGTCTGCGGTGACCGACGAGGCGCAACGGCCTCCAGTGGAGTTACCAGAGAAGGCTTTCTTGGGCTTTGGTGGTCGGGGACCGCAGCAGGAAGCATTGGATGCTCGTACAACCAGCAAATCGTACTTCACTTGGTCCGAGTCCGGCTCAGCGCGCAACCCACAAAGTCAAGGGCGAAGAAACACGTCTGAACAGAGGAAGTTCGAGGAAAGAACTTTGATGCCCTCAGGGCGCCATCGTCTGGTACAGCGAAACGATCACATGAGCGGGCACATGTCGCCGCCTAGAGCCCCGCCGCCGCAGTCTCGCCGCCGATCGACGGACGAAGAGAAGGCTGCTAATACTGATACATGGGTGCAAGCGCAGCAAACGACAGGGCGTCCTCATATTGAACTGTCTCAGCCTACGAAACCGAAGTCAAAGGCGAAAGCCACTGCAGACCCGCCTCAGCCAATGTCTTATCTGGAAAGTGCACTGGGCTCCGATGCCACGCTCCACAGAGCGAATCCCAGTCAGCGCAGATCAAGCGCAAGCAAGCGTCGAAGGTCGGGGAGCTTTCACACATCTGACATCCTGAGGATCGTGCGTATGGAAAACAGAGATCGGTCTTTTTCGCTCCATAAGCGAGGCCGACAAGAGCATCCCGGTGCCGATAAGGAGAACTACGATCCGGTGACATCTACGCCTTTGAGTACTGATCTACGGAAGGCTTTCATGAGTTTCACGGCACCACAAACTACACTTCCGGCGAAATCTCCGACAAGAAGCGCTCCGCGCTCGAGACGATCCAATTCGATGGAGAAGCGACCGATGACCAACCATCACGTCCTCGATCTGGCTTCGCGTTGGTCCAACGCAACCGGACAGATAACTTACGATGCCGCAGACTATACCGAGCAGCTACCAGCAGTGATGTCGAAAGCTCCTTCACCACCACGCTTACCAACGAGAGGATTCAGCCGCGGATCTTACCATCAACCACCGCCTAAGACCTCTACAGGAATCGGCCACGCTGGGATGCAGCAATGGCGGCGGCCACACAGAAGCAACCAGCAAGCGGAAGATTTGGTACATCGCTTGGCCTGTGATGAAGAGCCGAGCCAGTACTACCCAGGTCCCGAGTACCAGGTCGATGTTTATGATCAAGTTGGAGATTTTCGATTGCAGCAGGACTTCCTTCAGCCCCAAGAACCAACGGATCTCCCATCCGTGACTGTCCGTCCTGTTGAAGACAACGAGTACATTGATCGATGGGAGGCTGAGGATGAGTCGGCCGAGGAACTTCCTGGCTTTTGGAAGCCGAACATATTGTACTGATGGTTCTTTGCTTGTTCCGAGATACCCCTTTAAATATGAGTGACGACTTCATGAAATGATTTGAAGGACATCTCCAAACTCAATGTGTGTCTATCTCAATGGGTGAGCCTGGCATTCACCTGCATCTTGTCCCTGAAACACCCTGTAGCCGAGAAAATGCCGAGAAAGATGGCAGCAACGGGAGCCCGGCGCGGATCCCATCAACGTGCATCTTGAGCCTCTGGCGGCAGCGAGAAAGCTTCCCGTGCACGTTCACGATCACCGAGGTCATCGTCGCCGTCAACAGCTAGACGTCGCCATCTATCCTTATCCTCAGCTGCATGAATCCGCTCCGCCTTCACACCGCTCCCTCTGCGCCGGGCGTATTGACACGCGCCATTGCACCTCGTTTGCCGCATTCGAGACAGCTGCGACAGCGCTTGACAGCTGGTCGTTGGTCAACGCCCATCGTGACTGCTGCTGCGCAGTGGCCCCGCGACTTCTCGATGGCGGCGGGTGCAGCAGACCCTGGCAAGAGCAGCCCCACTACGAACGTCCACAAAAATCTGAGGCAGGCGCAGGCTCGCTCTGGCCAGCTTTCTGACCATCTCTCCGCCTCTAACAACGCCTTTGCCAATTCATACTCGGAATACAGCACTCAGTCAAAAGCTGCAAGTATGGCCCAGACATCCCTTCCCACTCGCGGGGGCTTCGACCCCAAGGCCTCCTCCGTCTACACTCCCCGCAAGATCGGAGCACCACACACTCTCGAGCACCGCATCTACATCGAGAAGGATGGCGTTCCAGTCTCGCCGTTCCACGATATCCCTCTGTACGCCAATGAGCAGCAGACAGTCCTGAACATGGTCGTTGAGATCCCACGATGGACCAACGCAAAGCAGGAGGTGCGTACCACTCCCCAATTCACCCCACACCGCCCCTCCAAACAAGAAGTGGTGTCATGTCAGCTTGGCAAGAGCCATTGACTGATACTTGTATACCAACAGATCTCCAAGGATGAGGAGCTCAACCCCATCAAGCAAGACACCAAGAAGGGCAAGCTGCGATTCGTTCGCAACTGCTTCCCGCACAAGGGTTACCTCTGGAACTACGGTGCCTTCCCACAGACCTGGGAGGACCCCAACGTCTCCCACCCAGAGACCAAGCAGAAGGGAGACAACGACCCGCTCGATGTTTGCGAGATCGGTGAACTTGTCGCCAAGCCCGGTGAGGTCAAGCAGGTCAAGGTCCTTGGTGTCATGGCTCTTCTCGACGAGGGCGAGACCGACTGGAAGATCATTGTGATTGATGTCAACGACCCGCTCGCTCCTAAGTTGAACGACATCGAGGACGTTGAGCGTCACCTCCCAGGTCTTCTCCGCGCGACCAACGAGTGGTTCCGTATCTACAAGATCCCAGATGGCAAGCCAGAGAACCAGTTCGCTTTCTCCGGCGAGTGCAAGAACAGGAAGTACGCTATGGATATTGTGCGCGAGTGTGCTGAGGCTTGGGAGAAGCTCATCACGGGCAAGACTCCAAAGGGTGAAATCAACCTGTGAGTTGAAATCCAGAAGGGTCATACGATTCGTATATGTACTGACTTTACAACAGCACCAACGTCTCTGTCCCACACAGCGCCGACCGTGTCGACCCATCGAAGCTCAACATCCCAGCTGGCGAGGAGAAGACCCCAGCGCCAATTGACCCAAGCATTGACAAGTGGTTCTACATCTCTGGTGCCTCCGCATAAGCGTGTCTCAGTCAGGCACAGTTGCTGACGTGAGCCGCGCCATGCTCAGACAGCTCACGCCGCAAATTTGAGAGCCGACCTGAGCTCTTGAAGCTGACGTGACGTTCGGAAGACACAGCAGCGGCATCTTGTCAGAAACAATGTGCTTGAAGTGTGAATGTCCAACAACAAAAGCATAGACGACGTTTATGATGAGAATAGCATTTAGTCGCGATCTGTTGGAGGGTATTGGTCTCCCGACCTGGCAGTTCGGTCGATAGAAGGTGTATACAACCCAGCAAGCCAACCTCAGTACCACGTTCAATGGCGCTCGCGGTCTTTGTGACTGCGCTTCTCTGAGTGACCATCTGTCGCCTTGCCGAGAGCAGCTCCTAGCCCTAGTATACATCCATTGTACAAAGCTTTTGTGGGGGCAGTGGGCTCATTCGCAATTCATACCCATCGGCCTCTTCTTGCTTTTCAAACCCCACCGCGCTCGAATATCATCTTCCATTCATCTTAGACCTCTTTCAGTTGATGAAGTTGACGCAGAAGAAGTGCAGTATCATGCTTCCGAATACAAAATCGGCGAATGCCCTGTAGAGTGAAGAAAGGGCCACGTCAGCTTGTTGTACGTCTCAAGGGCATACCACCCAACATGAATCTGAAGGTCAGGAGAGAGTGAGGGAGGTGTAAGGAGAAGCTTACCTCTCATGAGAAATCGTCTCAAAATCCGCCTTATTCTCCGGGTTCGTCTGGATGCGTAGTGAGGCTGTGAGGACGAATTGGCCGACTGTTGCGCTGAAGCCGGAGAGGAAGGCGTTGAAGGGCTATAATATCACAACCATAGATGTCAGTCCGCAATGTCGAACGTTTTCTCCGTTCACGGAGTTGGAGAAGGGAGGAGAGAGAGTGACGTACGTAATTCCCAGCAAGTACGCAATATACGAATTGTAGGAGTCCGACGGTCATGAGAAAGACGAGGAATGTGTCTATGAGTTTGACTCTTTGCGGGGTCTTTTTGATGTAGTTGTCCCAGATGGAGTAGGTGATTTGTTGCAGGTCTTGGGCGCTTCTTATACCAGAGGATGAGGAGGATGAGGTAGATGAGCGCGCGGCGGATTTGGGTTGTGTTGCAGAAGTAGTGGTTTGCGGGACTTTGACGGCTGAGGCGGGGATCGTTACTGGTGAAGCGCGTTTGGGTGCCATGGCGGAGGAGTCGAGTCGGTCGGTTTGATCGTGGGAGAGGATGGATGTGCTTGAACAGAGAGCTGGACTTGCATATGAAAGCTGTCCGACCAGACGCCAAGTATCTCGAAGCTGGCCCCTGCGTGGTCGGAGAATCGGCGCTTTCACGCCGAGAAGCATGGCGAAATGACCTCGGAGTCCGGCCAAGTTGAAGCTCATCAGCTCAGGCCATCCATCCATTGCGAGATCGTGAGAGGGCAAGCTATCCACTTGCACTGCACCTCTGCCTTCACAGAACATTTCAGCGCACGCCAAACGACAAGGATCACAACCCCAATATCAACAGTCGCAGTCGCACCCTCCTTCCTCAGATGTCCAACAAGCCCACCATCACTCAACAACAAGCAAAGATGGTAAACCGTATCCCCTCCCATTCCCCTCCCTCTCCCCAATGCTAACACCTCCCCTCCACCACAGTCCCTCGCAACAATCGCCCTCATCTTCGGCGCCCTCACAGCCGGCGGCGGAATCACAGGCTACGTTCGCACAGGCTCCATCCCCTCCGTAGCAGCGGGCTGCACGGTCGGAGCCCTCTACCTCCTCGGAGGCTATCGTATTCAACAACGAGCGACATACGGCGTCGAACTCGCATTGGCAGCTTCAGTCGTGTTGGCCGGTTCGAGCATTCCAAGGGCGATTAAAGGAGGATTCAAGCCGCTTCCTACTGGACTCGGCGTATTGGCAACCGTGGGACTTTTGACTTTCGGGAATGCGTATTTGAATGGGCCGAAGAGCAAGTTGACATAAGGAGTGTATGAACGAGGTGAGCTGGAGGAGATGTAGAGGCACGGACAAAATGTAGCTGCATGCTCAAGGATGAGATGACAAGAGATTGGCTTTGTACTCAAAGAATCGGAAAAGTACAGAACGACTTTATTCCAGAGCAGTCTTCCGTTTTGTCCGCATTTCAGTATCGAAGTTCAACACGATATGGTTATGGTATGTATCAAGTCGCATCCTGAGCCCGACCAAAAGTAACCCTAGGTATCTCCATCACCACAGCAGCTGTCGATTTGCAGCATGCAAACATCCGTCACGCCTGCATGTCCCAATATTCCCGAAATCGCATTGCAGTACCGCACGCAAGCAAAGGGGGTACTTGGAACTCCTTTACTCCCATCTTCAAATGAAGCTGACTTCTCATCTCGTGTTGCTCTTCACTGTCGCAGCATCAATCGTCTTCTTCTTTTCCTCCTCGGCCTTGAGTTCGCGGACTTTGGCAAGTACGACCTATAACCAATCAGCACGAATACCACATTCAAGGTTATAATTTGAAACTCACCTCTCGGAAGATCGCACTCTTTGCCAGCTTACTAAGACTCCTCTTTCTCTGCGGCTCATGATCTGGTACTTTAAGACTGGCGTTGCTAGCTTCCCGTCGTCGCATGGACTGATCGGCCGCTGCGAGCGGGTCGGCGGGCATGTCTGCCTCTTGAGGGACGTCCTCTTCCTCTTCTTCTTGCATCTTGAGTGCCTCGATACGATTTGCCAACTTGACAAGCTCGATACCGCGCTTGAGCTTGGCGCGAGCGTTGTACGACTTGATCTCGGGCAGGATATCGTGATCGGTAGCACCCTTACCGGCAATCCAGGGGTCTTGAAGTGCTTGATGGCTTGTCGCTCTGTTATGAGGGTCAGGCTTCAACAGAGACCAGATAAAGTTCTTGGCCTCTTTGGAGACATCTTTCCAATATCGGTCGTGGAAGATGACACGCCCGTTTCTCGTTTCCTCAATAAGTTCCTGCAAAGATTCGGACCGGAAAGGAGAGTAACCGCAGAGAAGAGTGTAGGTGATGACTCCGAGTGACCACATGTCGACCGGCTTACTATGGCCTTTCTTCAGCATGACTTCCGGTGCGGCATATCCAAATGAACCAGCCATTGTCTTCAGTACACCCTCTGGACTGTCAAGATGCTTTGCAATTCCAAAGTCGGCAAGGACAAGGTCTGAGTTTGGCTCGCGTGTAAGGTATAGAAGGTTCTCGGGCTTGAGATCGCGGTGGACAACGTCTTTCGAGTGCAGGTAGTCGACAGCTTCCAGCACTTGTCTTATCGTGGCGGAGGCGTCCTTCTCGGTGAACTTGCCCTTGTCGCAAATGCGGTCGAACAGCTCACCACCGGTAGCCAGCTGGGTGATGATGTAGTATTTGTCCCGCGATTCGAACCAGTCCACGAACTTGACGATGTGTGGGTGTTGTAGTGTTTGGAGCATCTCCAGCTCGTCGTAAACCATCTGATCGTTCCCCTTCACATTCTTCTTCAAGATGATCTTTACGGCTACCTTGCCGGTTGGACCGTCGGCCTCCTTGACAATACCATAGGTGCCTGCACCCAGCGTTCGGCCCATTCGGTACTTCGATTTGCGGTCATAGCTTTCGGGCTGGCCGTGCAGCTTGTTGAGCATTCCTTGCACTGCAACCTTCACAGTTAGCTCTGATCTCAGCGGCACAACTCGTTTGAGCTTTTGCATGATATACTTGACGGGTGAGGAGAGGGAAGAGCGCCATGGTGCGAGTATGCCATGTTGGCAATATCTTTTAGGCAATGACCTAAGGTGAAACGCGGCTGTCCAGGTACAAGGGTACAGAGTGTATCAATGCGCGGATATAGGTGAGAGGAGGTATCGAAGGGTGGTTCGTGATTTCAGGGAGAAAAGGCTGCTGTGTCTGTCCTGAAGAATAGGTATCTGGAGGAACTCACACGACATGTTGCCTTTCGTGTTGCAGCCTCGAGGCCGCCTCCGCGATCGTTCCTCCTCGTTACCGGAGTCGTGTGTCTCGAAGTGGAGGTCGCGATGGAGTGAGTGACTCTTGCGGTGTTCGGAGTGGCAGCGTACGGTACTTCAATTGCTCGGCATGCGGCTGAGGGAGTATGTTCGGGAGTAAAGCTGGACCTGGCGAGATGCCGGCATACATACACTACGCTTTTCAGGAGGTTGAGCTGATGTTTTGGCGTGTGGGCGTCTGTGGGTGTGTGCCTTCTCGGGCGTCTGGCGTTTCCGACCTCAGTGCTCGCAGCACAGCCTGCCAACCTGCGCCAACATTCGCAGCTCCTTCCAATCGCGGGGCTGTGTTGATCCACCAGAGTCAAGACAAGTCAAGCCCACCAGTTATGCCAGGGTCCTTCGCTTCGTTGGCTGTTTGTGGACACAACCAAGTCTTTCGTTTCTCGTTCATCTTGCACTTACCATGCGAACACGGTAGTTCTCACCATAGGCTCCCTTACTTTCACACACTGCTCACTTCAAAGTGAATCGTGAAGCAGCGGCGTTCGCAGGCGCAGCTTCTTTCATTTCAACCCCGCGGATGCACTGACCGGCACATGCCACTTCGCCCTTCTAGGTGGGCAGTTGCGGCCTTGTTGTTGGCCTGATGCAGGGTACAGGTAGCACTTCTGAATGTTCACATGCAATCTGCACCACCAAATCAACAAACACACAACGTCTTTGTGAATATCGCTGCATCACCTGCCAAAACCCACATTGTCGCACTTGTTGTAGGGTCTATAGCAACAGACACCATCATTTACGAGCCCGCGAACTATCGAGCCTGTCTCACAGCACACCTTCCGCAGAGCACGAGGTGTGAGCCGATAATCCACATCATCAGACCGAAGTCGGTAGAGATAGCAAGAGCAAGTCACGATGGCGAACATGGCGAGCAAGAGGCTGCAAAAGGAGCTGTCGAAGATACAAAGCGCGCTTCCTCCAGGCATCACACTGGTCTCAGCGCCAGACCTCAAGGAATGGCACATGGACATCACCGTGCCAGAGAACCCGCTATACGATTCGAATGAGAGATACCGACTCAAGCTCTCTTTTTCGCCTCAGTACCCAATAGAAGCGCCCGAGGTCGTCTTCATGAAGCTCTCGGATCCTCCGCGGCGGATACCAATGCATCCACACATCTACAGCAATGGGATAATATGTCTGGACCTTCTCGACCCTCAGGGATGGAGTCCAGTTCATAATGTGGAGTCCATCTGCATCAGCCTCCAAAGTATGCTTGCGAGCAACACCAAAGATGAGCGTGAGGATTCGTGTACCCTGCCTCGTGCATCGACACTAGAGCACAAGACTGACACACGCTATAGGACCTCCCGGCGACGAAGAGTTCGTCAGGTCGAACCGCTCGCGACCACGCGATATCAACTTTCTCTTCCATGATCCGCGTGTGTAGGAGGACACAGACGACATTCGAAGGGAGACGATACTGGACAGTGTTTCGGAATTCATGTGGGCACGATAAAGATGGTGTCTAGTGTGCTCAAATAGGGCATTTGATACTTTAGCGAGCATTACTAGGCGTTGACGGGACGATATCAATATCGAGTTGTAATCTTAAATAGGCCTGGGAGGCAGAACCGTTCGCTGCCAACAGCGGAGCTTGGGTTTACAACACAGTAAAATGTGCATTAGACGAATGAGCTACGAAAGAAACGGTCGTGACTATGAAAGCAACTCGCTCTGTTCCCATAGCATCTGGCAGCAACATGCCCATGATCTCGGCCCGTCAGACGCCGGCAATAACCACGAGGGATCTGCATGCCGAGGTCCACTTCTCCACGATCACCGCACTTTCGTCCTGCTAGATTCGACATTGATGACTTCGATGTTCCTGACCGTTGTACAGACCATGGCGTCGAGATGGCTTCTCTTTCGCCCGCGTCCAAGGTACATGTCCCGACTGAATACTCGCAAACCAGAGCTAACATATCCGTAGCAAGCGTTGGCTCGTCTCCGCTCCTTCATAGCACCGCCAACCCAGTGGTATCGATGTCCACTAAAACGACGCGCAGCAGTCCTGATTCTGCTCTTTGCCGATAAGAGAGGAGATCTCAGAGTCGTCTTGACGATCAGAAGTTCCGGCCTCAAGAACTGTACGACCACCATACCATCTAAAAGCAGATCATGATACTGATTCACCTGAAGATGCCGGCCAAGCCGCCCTCCCCGGCGGAAAAAGCGACACCCTCACCGAAACCCCATTCATGACCGCCCGCCGCGAAGCGTTTGAAGAAATCGGCCTCCCAATGCAAGACGAGCAGCTCCCACCCGGCTACACCGTCGAACATCTCACCGAACTCCCCGCGAACCTCGCCATGACGGAACTGGGCGTACGTCCTTGCGTCGCATACCTCAAAACGCCTGCCCCTTCCCCTCGAAATGAGAATCCAGATGCCGCGAGGGATATTCTGCCGAAGTTGGATGCGAGAGAAGTCGCGGCGGTGTTTACGGCGCCTTTTCGGAATTTCTTGTATGAGAAGGATTTGGATCCTGAGGTGGGGGAGAGGTTTGAGGGGGAGTGGTATAAGGGGAGTTGGCATAGTTGGCACGAGAGCGCTTGGAGAATGCATCAATTTTTCGTGCCCGTTCCTAAGGGGACGGTGTTTCTGGCGAAGAGGCCGGCGAGTTATACAGATGCAAGACCGCCTGTGAAGCCCACGAATCCGATCTCGACTTCGAGTTCGACGAGTACGGAGCCATCGAGAGATCCTGCGAGTTCGAAGACGAGTCGGAGTACACTGCAACCGCCGCTACCGAGGAGGTTTTACACGACAACCAACAACGCTCTCGAAGAGTCGCGATATAGGGTTTTTGGCATGACAGCACGGATATTGGTCGACGCAGCGAGAGTGGCATACGGACAGGAGCCGGAGTATGAGCATAATAGCCATTTTGGGGATGAGGATATGATCGCCAAGCTGATGAAGATTGGGAGGTTGAGCCCGATCAAGAAGGAGGGAGAGATTTTGACGAGAGATGTTATGCAGGAAGCGGCGAAGGCGAAGATATGACACAGATCTGTGAGAGGGGCAGATGGGAGGGATGATATGAATAGATGAGTCATGATGTAAGAGCGTTTCGTTTTGGATCTCCTGCTGGCAGGTTCAGTGAGTGGCAGAGAGCGGGTGTTGTTTGCGGGTAAGTTCTCGTGATTCAAGATTAAAGAAGCTGACGTGCCGAGTGGTGGGCGTTGATACACAGTGAGTGTGCGCAGGAGCACTTGCATCGCGCTACTGAAAATAGTCAGATACATGCAGTACTACTGCACGATGGCTCGATGGCTTTGAGCTTTCGGCGCGCTGAATGCAAAAATTGGTCTGTCGCCGACGCCTTGATCTCGTTCTCCGTCGCCGTATAGAATGGTGCGGATAAAGAGGTGCAAATGCGACGACTTCTGTGGTAAGAGCGAAACAATTTTGAAGGCGTGGCGGGCCAGGTGACTGTCGAGGTTGCACAATACATTGAGCCTAGGGTAGTGGGAGCGAAGACCATGATGCGCGAACAGGGTGGCAGAGGAACGAGGAAGCCGAAGGGAGATAGGGAGCGAGTGGTTTGTGGTGCGCGGCTTCCTGGTGAGAACCACAATGCGGCAGAAGGGTATCAGGAGACTATGGCTGACCGATCAACAGCGACCTGGAGGGAAGTAGAGCACACAGCCGTCTCTAACAAACTCACACAGAAGCCTTCCGCCGAGCGGGTGCCAATGCGGCGGTTGCAGAACCTCTCCACTAGCACTATCCACCTGGACTGCCTAACTCTCCCCATTCAGCCTACATAACCCAACAGAAACGCCCCTCCCTTCATCAAAAGAAACGTGGCATCCAATGGAATGCACGCCCTGCTTCTCTCTCCAAGTCGATCCGCCGCAGTAAAAGCCGTGCAAACGTGCAAGTAGCTCAGTCGTTTCGGCGCTCACAGAGTTCTTTACCGATCCAATCGAAACTAAAAGTGGATGAGATCACTTCAATTCGAATTCCAGACGCTGGTGGAAAATTGAAGAAGATCCAGCTCAGTTTCATCCTCTTACATTGCGATGTATGGGAAGCTTACAGCGGGATAGTGGAAATAGATTAGCTAGTATGGCTTGATCTTTTTGCATTTTTGTTTTTGGGTTTTGCAATTTGTCTTGTTTTGGTAGTTGGAGTGGCTGGCGTTTGTGGCTGGTCACTAACGGTCGGCGGATTTGCGGGAGTCATGTGAAAGTCTTGGCAAGTCGGCTTTTTATGATGGATGTTTGGCAGGTAGGATAACGGTGACAACTTCCAGATACTGCAATTCAACAGTGTAGGAGACGTCCCCATGGCCATCATCAGGAGACGCCGGTAGTACTGGAATGAATACTGTGACAGTCTTTACAGAGGGCGGCTCCCGAATTTTCGGCTCTCATACTGTACAGTCCTCATACTCCGCAATCCTCACATTCTTCAGTCCTCAACTGGCAACATTTATCCTCTCGCCGATCCTCCAAGTGTCCAAGATAGCCTCTGCGGGATCAGTATCCTCATAGTTACGCACTATCTTCGGGACGGGAGCGTGACAGACACTCTCACTTGTCTACGAGCATATTATGTTCTTTCTTCCAAGACGAGGAGTAGATGTTGATTCACTCGTGCGATTTCCTCGACTTGACTTCCAACCCAGGATGGCTTTCACATAGCTATTCACTTAGAAGACGAGAATTCCTACCTCAGGAGCACTTTCACATGATACTTTCACATCATTACTCATATTCAATTTTCACATCAGTCTCTTCACATGAGAAGTTGCACATCAAAACTTTTCACATTGCAACTTTTCCATTGAGGCCAGTACCTGAGGAAGATCCACTTATCCTCAAGAAGCTCGAGTTTGTTTGTTGTCCTCGCGCGAGCGAGTTTGGCAAGATGTTAAGACTCACTTGGGAGATCTCAATCGATGTCGATCTACATCTCGGTTTGAACATCGCACACCACAGCAGCAAGAGCAAGGTCGCACCTTCCCACACTTTCTTCCTCGCACGGAACATATCCATAAAACATGTCCACCAACATGTGCGACATCACCGCCCTTGCAAGCCTACACCACGCAATGGCCACCATGCAGCTCTCGGACCCAGCAGGCGAACTTCCTCCCCTCCACAACCCATCATACCCTCTCACCAGCACCGATATATCCGCGTCACTGTCCTCGCAGACCACGGTCTCAACTCTACCACCGCTCTCACAGATCACCATCGTAGCTCCACCGCCACCACCAGGAGCCACACTTACTACAACCTACGAACTCGTCGAAGCCATCCTACTCCTCCTCCGCCCCACCGACCTCCCCTTCATGGCCTGCGTGAGCGTCTACTTCCGCAGCGTCATAACAGACTCCCTGCACCTCCGAAATCGCCTTCTCTCCATCCGACTATCCTGCTGCGATATCCCAGATATCATCGACCCTTTCAAGCCGGATATCAATCGACAATGGTTTTTCCGCACGGCCCTCTGGAACGGGACACTCTTCGTCGTGCGGCGGCCACCAAGCCTCGAGGTGTACATCTTCGTTCCACCAAACCGGAAATTGATTGGAGACGTGATGGCGGGACTTACGATTGTCGATTCGAGAAGGATGGAAGTCGTGGCGAGAGGGTTCAAGGATGGATATAATCCGAGCTGGTATGTGAGTTGGAAGGATGAGGAAGGAAACCTGGAGTTGAATGTCTATGTGGAACATCAAAATAAGGAGACAAGGGTACTTTGGAATTACTTTAGGAGCTTTTGGAGTGTGGATGAGGGGAGGAAGTCGAGACCGATTCATCGGATGAAGAGGAGAGCCAGGAGCTCGATTTGATAAGGCGGAGAGATTGAGGAAAGGAGCAAGCAAGCCTCTGGTAGGCGCTTGACGATACGAGACTTACCTAGGTTCGTCTCGGCATCTTCCATATCTTCTGTATGAGGAATCAATACCAACTCAATCGGTACTCGGTGGAGCAGTTGCTGAGCTGTGCAGTCCTCTGAAACCGTCGAATATGGTCAAGGCAGCTGCTCCTGCTAGTGGTGTAGCGAACGTTCTTCAATACTCGAAGGACATTTACCGGGCAGGCAGAGAGTAACAGAGTCGAGTCTGATTGCTGAGTCTGTTATGCACCTGCCCGTGGTGCGGTAAATACACTTGACGAGCTCTGTCCATACTCGAGATGCCGATTCTGCTGCTGAGCTCAGACGCAGCCAGGCTAAGCTAACGCCTCAGATAGAGAAGACCGGTCCAATTGTGGATTCGAGTCCGAGTCCCGAGTGTTGCTGCGTCACAAATTTCAAGCTTTCTAAACCTCTTGACCTATGCTTCACGAGAAACTTGTACCAAATTGATCGGTATTATGCTTTGCTGAGATGGATGATCCTGTAAAGACGTTGGTGGTGGTCAGAATCACTGCTACTACCAGCTGGTGTGGCTAACACCCTTCCGAGCCTTCTTCAATCCTCGAGAAGCTGAACCCGCAGCGACACTCGGACGCAGCTACAGCAAGGCTACCGGCTCAGACAGAAAGCCAAGAGCAAACTCGTGTCACGGTCTCGAATATGGTCGCATAGATCTAGTCAGTGGCCAATGATTCCCACATCATGTTTCTGGCATTACGCGAGCCACATCTACAGTACTCCAATGGACGGCTCCGCTATTGGTCACATCCAGCTATTACAGAAGCCCGTCCGTTCACTAGCTCCTCAAGTCGTTTTCCTACAGGACGGTGTAGATGCCATGCCGGAGCTTGATCAAACCTTTGTGGAGTTGTCGCCTGAATGCACCGCCGTCGATGAAATCTCTAGCGTAGACGTCTCCGACGACACCGTCACCGAAGCAGAGGAGCGTTGTGATCGTGACCGGCCGCTGCTATAAATGCGTCGACAGGGCTGCCCCTACAAGGGAATCAAGCGTGTTGGTAGATTTCAAGAGGCGTAGAGGCGGAGTCCATGCTCCATGGTCGGGTGAGAGTTCTCACCGAGGCGAAGAGAGAAGGATTTCGTGAGCCGGAGTGGATTCGTAACACCATCGAGCTGCTAAACCGCACTGTGAACCCCTGAGTTATAATGACGACGGGCGCAGTCGTGATGGTAATCCGTGGAAGAAGATCAGCGATTAAGTGCTCCTGCACGGCAGTTCTTACAAATTCGCACCTGCCTACACGCATGGTCGCATCAAAGTCCAGAGCTGCGGTAAGTCTTGCTTCACTCTTCACTCATCGCCACAACCGAAGCTGGAGTGGCTGATATCCCTGTCGAGCTCCCCTCCATGCTTGAGCAGCCTGTTCTCGATCACATCTCGGATGCGTTCGGACCTGCGCTATCAACTCAGACTGGGTTGAGACACCGTGGAGTCCGTCAGTATGGGGTTTTGGGTCGAGTGCCGAATCTAATGCCGCATCGCAGAGTCCGGAATGGTCCAGATCTGCTTCGCTCTTCTCCACAGCTGGAGGGAATAGCGATAGCAGCCAATGTCATGGCGTACTGTTTGGTGCCATCCGGTGTCGCCGTGGTGGTGAACACTCTGACGTGTCCATCTTCACCTCCGCAGATTGAAAGACTCTGTTGCCATAATCCGAATTGCACCTGTCAACTCAGGTTCTGCCGGCTTGTCATGCGCTCGCACCAAGCTCCGCAGCGATCACAGTTGATAGCAACACATACTCGCTTTACTCGTTCGACACAGCTACCATCGTCGTGAGCGGGCAAACGTCATAGATGGTCGCAGAAAGCGGCAGGACAGCTCCACAGGTTACGTTGATCTCTTCTCCCGTAACTTATGTGCTTCCGCACAGTCGTACCACATCACCTGATTGGTCTGCAGTCTTCGTTCCTGGCACTATCTGACAGCCTCGTATTTAGGGGTCGTACTGTTCATGTAGTGACTCCGATAGACTTTGGCAGTATAGCTGCTCCTGCAAGCCCGGGCTTGTCTTCAAACAGCGCGTCTGCGGTGACGCTGTCCGGTACAATCAGAACGTCAAGCAGCGTGCCGGCCAGTGTGACGTCCAGAACAAGGAATGACAGTCAGATGGTCCTGCCAGAATAGATGACAATATGATTCCTGGCGTCGGTCTGATACTGATCGTCTTGTGAATGGCTTCACGGCAAGAATGCTTTGGGAGTACTGCGGTGGCGTCGCCTGTGGTCGTTATCTCGCCGGTCAGACTCAGATTCAGTCATGACTGTACGCGTGCAATTCTGAAAGGCCATCGGCGTGCGGCGATCACGCAGCGGTCCTTCTTCCGGAGGTGGTGATGGACTGCGGTTGGAGGCTCGGGTGAGCTTTCCAGGAGAAGAGAAGTCGCCGTCGTGAACCGCCGCTTCCCTCGTTCCTGCGCCTCCCCTGCCAAGAGCTCGTGGCACTTTGCGCCGAAAGCGCGCGGCCAGCTGCGTCCGCCGACCTCACTCGCTCCCGACTTTGCTGTTTCGTGCATCTTTTCTTCGGATACCACCACACGATCCCTACATCTACTACCGTCTACCGTCCCATTTCTTAAATTTTCGCTGCTAGACTGCACCAACGCGTGTCAGCGCCGTCAGCGTTGGGTCGCGTTACCTCCAAAGCGCTGCTCCTCGCGCTCCCAGAAGAATGTGCCGAGAAGAATCTGCACCGTGACTGCTGGGCCTTTGCTATGCGCTGCAGGAGTCATTGCAACCATGCCTTTACGTACAAATTTACCTGTCCGCACGTAAGTGTCGTGCTTGCTAGAGTTTGCTTGCTTCCTATCCTCACCCTTCTGCTTGCTCTCATTCGTTCTCTTTCCTGGATTGTTTGCCCACGTGTCGGGACGGAAGAGAAACGGGAGAAAGACAAACGCTGCTCAGTGCTTGACTCATTTGATTCGCAAGGCTAGCTCAATTCACCACACTAGCATCGGATCACGCTGTGTTTCACCGCGCTTAACGGACGGAGAGATCTCTGGTATCGGTGTGTTCGGAGTAATTGGCATCGACAGACAGCAAAATGGCAGACTCGGACAAGATCAAGGCTGCAGAATCGGGAGCGTCCCCGGTTCTTGTTGCGGATGAGAAGACCTTTGGTGCAGATGCCAGATCTGCGACCTCTGGCAGCGATGTGGAGAAGGGCAGCGATGGCTTCCAGGTTGGCACTACGGTCCAGCTCAAGCGTAAGCTGCAGTCAAGGCACCTGCAGATGATTGCCATTGGTAAGGCCCTCCCGCTTGTGATATGCTTGGCGGGGCTTTACTGACCTTCCAAAAGGTGGCACGATCGGTACCGGTCTCTTCATCGGATCTGGATCTGCGCTGTCAACTGCCGGCCCGGCCGGCGCACTCATTGCATATGCTTTCGTCGGTTCTCTGGTGTACTCGGTCATGGTGGCCCTCGGAGAGATGGCTACCTACATACCAATCAGCGGAGCTTTCACAGTGTATGCCGCTCGGTTCGTGGATCCTTCACTCGGCTTCGCCATGGGATGGATTTACTGGTTCTCTTGGGCCATCACATACGCCCTCGAGTTGACTGCCTCAGGCCTGATAATTCAGTACTGGGCCCCTGATCTCAGTGTTGGCATCTTCATTGGCGTCTTCTGGGTTGTGATCACTGGGCTCAACTTCTTGCCAGTATCTTTCTACGGGGAGGTCGAGTTCTGGTTCGCTAGTATCAAGGTCATCACTGTTGTCGGCTTCTTGATCTTCGCCATCTGCATCGACGCTGGTGCTGGACAGCATGGCTACCTCGGCTTCGAGTACTGGAACCACCCAGGCGCGTTTGCTCCGTACTTGGTCGAGGACAACCAAGCCCTCGCCAAATTCGTCGGCTTTTGGGCTGTCCTCATTCAAGCTGGCTTCTCCTACCAAGGCACTGAGCTTGTTGGTATTGCTGCAGGCGAGACTGCCAACCCGCGGAAGACTGTTCCAGCTGCGATAAAGAAGACCTTCTACAGGATCTTGTTCTTCTTCGTCTTCACCATCTTCTTCATCGGTCTTTTGATCCCTTACGACAACGACGAGCTGCTGTCTGGCAACACTGACGCCTCCGCATCGCCGCTCGTCATCGCCGCCAAGCTTGCCGGTGTGCAAGTTCTGCCTGGCCTCATCAACGCAGTGCTGCTCTGTGTCGTGCTCAGCGCTGCGAACTCGAATGTCTACTCGGGCTCTCGTATTCTGGTCGGTCTTGCCGAGGAGCGATCAGCGCCTGCCTGGTTCAAGCGTACCACGTCGAACGGCGTTCCATACGTCGCTGCCGCCTTCACTGCTGCATTCGGCCTCTTGGGCTTCATGAACCTGAGTGCCAGCGGAGGCACGGTTTTCGACTGGTTCCTTAACATCACCGCCGTTGCAGGTTTCATCTCCTGGACCTGTATCAACATTTGCCACATCGCATTCATGCGCGCTCTCAAAGCACGCGGGCAATCTCGCGACACTCTACCATACAAGGCGTTCTGGCAGCCATGGTTCTCATGGTATGGACTTTGCTTCAACTCTATCATCATCATCACCAACGGCTTCACTGCCTTCATGCCCTGGAGCACATCAGGTTTCTTCGTCGCATACGTCAGCTTGATCTTGTTCGCTGTGATGTATATTGGTCACAAGATCGTGTTCCGGACGGAGTTTGTGAAGCCGATTGAAGCGGATCTGGATACGGGGAGGAAGGAGATTGAGGAGATGTACTTTGAGGAGGCGAGGCCGACCACGTTGTGGGGCAAGTTCTGGGCTTGGATGGGATAGACTTCTTCGCATGTATGTATATTATGAGAGCAGAGCTATGATGAGAATAATGCTTTATGATTGAGGGCGTGTCCTGCAAAGTGTGACAAGACGTTCGGAGCTGTCTCGGCATTGTAAGGCCTGGGCAAGAAGCAGGCGCAATGTGTTCAGCGAACAGAACATAATCTCTTGATGTTTGAGACATCATGCAGCAGCGCCTCACTAGCCTGCAAGCGACCGTGCAGCAGACAGATAAGGTACCGATTACATTCACCATGCGTCCAGCCAGATGCCCGCTTGTATTCACTATGTAAAGCCCCCAGACTGAAGCACTGACCTTCGAAGCTGGCTGCGTATCCACTTTAGTGAAGCTGATCCTATTGTCGTGAACAATATAAACTTTACCACTATCCTCAATAACATATATTCTCCTCAAGCGACCGATTTTCAGTCTCGGGCTATATAAGTGCAGGACCTTATGTGACTTCTTCCTTCACCTCAACCATCCTCTTCACACCGACACAATCTGCGAAGAGTGTGCTTGCCTCAGGCACAAAGATCAAGACCCCAGAACGAACCGCTTACTAAGCTCTCTGAGCCGCAAGCCGCAAGCAACTACTTCGCCCTCTGCAGCCTGCAAACGGCCACCACTCTCCATCTACTCTCCACCCACCTCACCACCAGTACGCCGTCGCAATGCCTTCTCGCAACCCACCAACTCGCCGGGCCGCCCGGAAAGACCGCGACGGCGACCTCACCATGGATGCGCCGAGCAGCCTCAAAGGCCGCGGCCGAATAGGCAAGGCATCACCCACAGGTCCAGCAGCAACCCGAGGACGCGCACCACCTACAGGCCCTCGCGGCGCCACAAACACACGCAATGGCATCAACAGCAACGCTGCTCAGAGAGCCATAATAGCGAAGGCCGCAGCCTCCGGAGACGTTTCCATGCGCGAACCCCGAGCACCACGAGGCGCTCTCGTCGAACTGAAGGTTACCGGGTGGGAGAAGAGCAAGGTGTCACATCACACCGATGGCGGACAGGCAGCACTGATCAAGTGGCTCGAGCAAAAGGCGTCTATGAGACTTGCGAAGAAGGGCTACAACATCAAGCGATCAAAGCGGGAAGGGGACGAAGTCACGATCAGAGTACCAGAGGTTGATGCCAGAGCATTCGAGCGCATGAATAACTACGAATGGGCCGGCGCAAAACTCCACATCACACGAATCGGCGCCGCAGGGCAAGAGCGGAAATCCTCATCCCAAGCCGAAGAGCTCAAGGCTACCTTCAGAGGCGTCTTGGAGCGACGATGGAATCCCGACAACAAGTTCCTCGACTTGTCTGGGCTCGGGTCAGACTCCGAACTTCTGGCAAAGAACATCTTCGACGAAAAGTCCACCACTCGCAAGTTCTTTCCGGCCATGATGAGAGTGCTCGAGCTCTCCTTCAGCACACCACAAGATCGTGACGACGCAATTACCAGCGTCTCACTTGCGAATAACGACCTCGAAGATCTGAGCGCAGTCTCGACTCTGTCCGAAACGCTACCAAATCTCAAGAATCTGGATCTTTCTGGCAACAAATTCGCCAATCTCGCAGCGCTCGGCCTCTGGAAAAGACGATTCCGCAAGCTCGAGCACCTCATTGTCTCCAGCAATCCCCTTGAGCAAAGCGAGCCAAACTATGCGACTGAGCTCATGAAGTGGTACCGAAACCTGCGCATGCTCAACCAGGTCCAAGTTCGCACGGAAGAAGACGTTAGAAATCAAAACAACGTCAACAACACACCCTTCCCGATCCGAGCTCCTCGATTCGAAGACGAGGGAGGGATTGTGGAAAATTTCATCCGAACGTGGTTCGCAGGCTTCGACACAGACCGAAACGCACTTGCTCAGATGTACTATGACAACACCTCTGAGTTCTCGCTCGCTGTCAACACGCAAGCACCACGCGATCCATCCGGCGCAGAGACGACCGAGAAGCAAGAATGGGGCGAGTACATCAGACACAGCCGCAACCTAAAGAAAATCAACCAGATCGGCGCGCGACAGAACCGCCTCTACCGTGGCACGCAAGCGGTCACTGAAGTCTTCGCAGCTCTGCCGAAGACAAAGCACGCGGACCTAGCTGCCGAACCGCACAAGTGGATGATCGAGTCGCGCATCCAGGCCGGTATTCCGGACCCAACCGGTGCAAGCCCGACAGGCGTCGACGGCTTCGCGCTATCCATCCACGGCGAATATGAAGAGCCAGAGACCCACAAGAAACGCTCCTGCGATCATAGCATCATGCTTGGTCCGGGCGGTCCATCTGGTGTGCGCGTAGTCACACACATGGTGACGATCCGCGCCTATGGAGGAGATCAGGCAAACCAGCCTGTGGCCACTACTCCCCCAATGCAGGCTGCTGATGCCGCAGCCAACGACGGTCTACCACAACTTCCCGCAAACGTGACTCTTGGGCAAGCCGAGCAGATGGCAGCAGAGCTGTCAAAGCAAACCGGCTTGACGCTCGAGTACGCCGGCGATTGTCTGATGCAGACAAGCTTCAATTTTGACGCGGCTCTTGTAGCATTCAACAATGTGAAGGCTACACTGCCGCCAGCCGCATTCGTCAACGGCGCGCCAGTGGCCTAGGAGTCCACACACAACCTTCTATACAGCCGCTACTGAAGGTAGCAGATGAAAGAAATCGACAGCATTGTACAGCATGACGAGGCGCACTTTGAGATCTTGAGATTGAGAACGGATTACGATGATACCCAAAAGGCAGAAAAAGGAGTTTGTTATTTATGGGAAAGCATGGGACAGGAGATGGAGTGATCATGGTTATCATGTGGAGGGAGTTTCGGCTCTCAGAGCGCAAACTACGCTCCCGGGGAGGAAATTCGAATCGGTGAACAGCAGAATTATAGATGAGAGCGTATTTCAGCCGCTGGTGAATGAAATTGGATTGTTTGGAGGAGGATGTTGGATGACTACATGCGTCTCAACCCCTTTCTTTTGTCCCATTCTCGGTTTTGAAGTGATGATCTCTGCTCGTAGCATGGAACCTAACGTGAGAAACAACAGAGCCAGCCATTGAGAATGCTCTCGACCGGAGTCTGTTGCCAGGTAAAGAGGCCGATCGACTTGCCAGCATACGGTCACACGTCTTCTCATTCATCTGTCCTAAGCCAACCTAGCGAAAGCCCTCTTCTTCCTCCCCTTCCCCTCCACCCCTCCCGCATCTTCCTCTTCCAAACTCTCGTCAACATACCCACTCCTCTCCATCTCCCTCGCCTCCCTACACATAATCTCCAAAGCCGCCAGGTTAAACCCCATCACCTTCCTCTCCTCCTCCTGCCACGCATCATACGCCTCATACACCTCCGTCAGCAATGGCTTCAACTGCTTGCTTGCCACAATCTGGCTCATATGCGCTTGCAACATGAAGTAGGATATTCTCCACGCCAGCTCCGGCGCCATTCGTTTCTGTAGGAAGAGTGCGAGGAATGTGAAGAGTGTCGGGAGGGTGCTGAAAGGGATGACGAGAAGGGCGTCGTTCAAGGCGGGTGAGGGGACTTTTTGGAGGGTTTTGAGGACGTGTTGTTCGGCAGAGATGTTGCCCAGAGCGAGAAAGATTGGATTGCGTTGTGGGACGGCCATTTTGGGATTTTTGGCTTTGTCGCGTTCGTAGGCGCGCATGAGTTCGAGGTCGGTGATGCCGACTTCTAGGACTTCCATGATCTTTTCGCCGTGGGTGAGGGTGGTGATTGTTTGTTTGCCGGCTGCGGCGACTTCGCCGTCTTGGTCTTCGTCTTGTAGGTCGCGATCCATGTTTTGAGCGAGTGTTGATTCGTACATCTCTTCGAGTTCTCGTTCGCGTTCTTCCTCCAAGAAGATGAGATCGTCACCTACGGCCCACGTACGGATGCTCTTGTCGTGAGAAGCAGTGACGATAGTCTCCCCGGTTCTACTGATGGCCATTGCCCAGATCTCGCCATGATGTCCTTCGAGCTTTTGAATCTGCTCGAACTTATCGCCATCCCAAGTCTTGAGTACACCATCTTTGGACGCGCTGAACACAATATGCTTCTCGTCCTGCTCAATGGGATGCTGGATGAAGCCGACCTGCATGACGCTGTCCTGATGCGCGAAGAATGACTTGTGGCAATCTCCGAAGCCAAGACCCCATACCTTGACATTCTTGTCCGCCGAGCACGTCGCGACAAGCTTGGAATCGCTACTGATGCTGATGTTGAGCACCGGCAGCTTGTGCCCATACAGAATGTGATACGGTCTCAAGGTGTCAACGAAGAAGAGCTTTACCGTATTGTCGAGGGTCGAAAGTGCAAGATACTTTTGATCAGGTGAATAGCAGACTGATAGGACGTCGTCGGAGACTTTCAATTGCCTTGTTTGTGTCAGCTTCAGTTTCTGCGTCGTTCTCCTGGTCCCGGGTATCTCTTCATCAACAACATCAAAGCGCCAAAACTTGGCGCTCTTATCTGCTGAACCAGTGACAATCGAGCGTCCATCGGGATGTACGGCCAGCGTCCACACTGCACCTTCGTGCGCTTCGACTTTCTCAATGAGAGAGCTTGTGCCGATGTCGTATAGCTCCAGCTCTCCAGCCTTGGTACCCAGCACGACCATGCGATCGCCAGGCAAGAACGCAGAGCAGAGTGCTTGCCCGCATTCTAGTGTCCGAAGACATGATCGCGTCTTGAGATTCCAGACTTTCAGTGCTCCTGTTGATGCGCTTGCAAGCATACGATCATCTGAAGACAGGGCGAGAGTGCGCACATCTGTCCGATGGCCCGGAAGCTCAACCGCAAGTGACCGGTTGTAGTCGGGTGCCTCTCGACTGCCTGTCTTCTCCTGCGCCCGATGCGATGTGACACTGAAAAGCTCAAGTTGGTTGTTCGTGGCTCCAACAAGAAGCTGGAGGTTCTTCGAGCTACCCCCAGCCGTTGCCCAATTCACAGACCGGACCTTGCCACCAGTGCGAACAATTACATATGGTACGAAGACATCGGTGACTTCGGGCTTTTCATTGGCGTCGCTCTGCTCAGGTGGCAGCGTCTCGCCCGCAGCGGTAGCCTTTTCTCTTCTTCGTCTACGCTTGCGCTGCATGTGTCGATGGAGCTCGTCAGAAGATCGTATCCGCCACAGCTCGACAGCCTTCTCCGAGCCATGAAGGGCAATGTAGTCTTGCTTTGGGTGGAAAGATATTCCAATGGTCCGATCTTTCCCTTGCCGCAGAAAGATGCCGTCACTCTGTAGAACATCCTGCTTCTTGCCTTCTCCAGCATTGCTGCCAAGATTCGCGAGAACATCCAGATCAAGCCTCCAGACTTTCAGCTCGCCGTCGTTGCCGGCCGTGATGCAGCCAGTTCCGTCCGGAGTCACGCCCAAAGCCCAGCACTCGCCGCTCGATTGCGCGACATGAGTCTCGATGCAATGCGGCGTTGTCAAGTCCCATATCTTGACAAGCGCGTCCTTGGAGGTAGAGAGTAGGTACTTCTCTTCGACATCCGCTCCATCTGCACCATCAATAGGTGTCCACAGGAATGCAAGACCGGTAATTTGGTCCTTGTGTCCGCGCAGCCTGAACTCAGCCTGTTCAGACAAGAGATTCCAGATGATAATGTCCGTGTCTCTGCTTCCGCTTCCCAACCGTGCGCCTTCCCGATCGAATTGAATATGCGTTACTGCACTTCGGTGGCCATTAAAGCTGATGACTATTTGTCCAAGTCTCCCTTCCCATACTCTAATCGATCCATCGGCATATCCTACTGCGAACAGGTCTGGCTGGACATCGCACTGCGATATACATGTTACATCGCTTTTATTGTCTTTGTCATGCCATGTCGACAACAGCTCTCCTGTCTTCACATCCCAGCATAGCACATCTTCATTCGCGCCAACGAATGTTCTCCCACTGCCGGCGTTGCGACTCGTTGATCGAGAGGAGGTCCAGACGCTGTTCGATGAGGCCGTTGCGATGGTTCCGAATACTTGCGCCGGTTCGTATCTTCGATATGAGCGGACCATATCGATCTACTCCAGTCAGCGGTCTGCCTCAGGATTGTCTCCAAGCGAATTGTGGTACTTACCTGTCTGAAGCAAATCGCAATTCGCGCTTTCCAAAACTTTTGAGATCGGCATGTCGCCCCGCAGATCCCGACTTTCGGGCCGTGGTCCGCAGAGCCGCAACTGCATCCCGCTCCACGACCTGGCTTGGCAGTGACGAGGCAGGTCCGGAGGGCAGCAGGCAGTTGCGATCACAAGACAGAAGGCCACGTTGGAAACATTTGGCTGGACGTCCATTGACCTTTTCACGATCAATTGCGGTGACAAGCCGCACCTAAACCGACGATGCTGCTCCTCGACTACCAGAACGTGCTCATTGAGTCGCTGCTGAAGGACCGCTTCTCCCCAGAGTAGGCCTCCGTTTAGCTGTGTCGGAAGCAAGATCGTATTGACATGGGACTAGCTCAGCACCCTCTTCGATCGACCAGGTAGTCTCCGACTTCGACAACGTCACCTTCCACATCTCCACGCCGAACACGAAGACCCAGATCCTCATTTCCCTTGCGATCAAGTGCTGGGCGGAGCTCGTGAAGTACGGAGCAGAGGCAGTCCTGCAGCGCGAGTATGGCCAGTACATTGTTGCACCAGAGCAAGGCTATGATTTCAGCGTGCAAGTCGATCTCGAGAACCTGCCACCGTCACAAGAAGAGAAGGATGATCTGATCAAGCGGATAAGCCTGCTGAAGCGCAATGCTATGGCTGCACCATTCGAGCAAGCATTCGACGAGTACGCTTCATTAGCAGAACAAGCAAGCCACTACACAAGCGAGAGTGCGCCGCAAGGTGTCCGGGAAGGTGGTGAGGTGCGGGCTATCAACTACCGCGACCAGGAAGCCATATACATCAAGGCCTCACACGACAGAGTGACGGTCATCTTCAGCACCATTTTTTCGGATGAGACGGATCGGATATACGGCAAGGTCTTCATGCAGGAGTTTGTGGACGCGCGAAGGAGAGCCATCCAGAACGCGCCGCAAGTCCTGTACCGCAACGACCCGCCCTTGGAACTGCAAGGTATCCCGGGTCTGCAGAGTGGGAAAGGCTACGTCGGATACATTACTTTTGGTAGGTCCCTCAAGCAGTATCACTTTGACTACGTTCAATTACTAACTTGACAGTCCTCTTCCCGCGCCACCTTACACCACAGAAGCGATTCGAAGTGATCTCACACATCCAGACCTTCCGCGACTACTTCCACTACCACATTAAAGCCAGCAAAGCATACATTCACAGCCGTATGCGGAGACGGACGGCAGACTTCCTTCAAGGTGAGTGATCACACATACATTCGTGCATGATATTCAAAGCTGAACCAATCTCAGTGCTGCGAAGAGCGAGACCAGAAGCAGAGGAGAAGGAAAGGAAGACAGCCAGTGGACGAACCTTCAGGGTGCAGGCATAGGATCGAGAAGAGTAAAGGCATGGAAGTAGAGGCCAATATGAGCGGGCAACTCCAAGCGGGAGGGCGACTCCAAACCACGAAAATGAAGAAGTGCAGCTACGAAATCAAGTAAGTTCAAAGACTTCCAGTGCGCCAAGAAGCGTAAAGGCGTGATAACATTCATGTGACACGTCTCGTTGCATTTTCGATGCGCTGAGGCATGGGAGCGAAACCTGTGAGAAGACGCCACTCAGGCAAGTGTGAAATCAGAACAGCTTGACTTTCACATGAATGACAGGGGTCCGTAGATTTCCCGTAGCAGATGCAAACACTCGTGCGCACACGCTCCGACTGCTCACACCTGTTCACGCCACATCGTCTACAACCATCCCTCAGCGCCCACCATGGCGGACGAAGTGCGGCGGTTCGAGTGCTACTGCGACACATGCGCAGGGTTCCGCACGACATATGAAGAGCTCCGCGCCATTGTGGGCCTACACTCCGGTATCCCGGCGGTCGGTCAGTTGCTTTCAACAGCAAGGCGAGCCCTCAACGAGGCGTGGGCGGAGACTCAGCTGCTCCCGAGGCATGAATACGTCCCAGAACATGAGGATACGACTGAAGACGAGGAGGATTACGACGAAGATGACGGATGGGATGACGGAAGGGATGATTTTGACCTTGAGTACCGCTCTCATCCTGATCAGTCTGCCGCGGCTCGTGCAAACCGCACCTCAATGATACAGAACGTTGTAGCAGCGACACGCCGTAACATTAATCTGCTCGGCGCTTCTGAAGAATCCGACGAGGACTCGAGCGATGGCGGGCAGTCGGACGAAACATGGCTGGACGACATTATATTCGGTGTTCCTGCTCGGCGACACACGTACGATAGAACGGTCAGCGTGGCTCGGCTCAAACTCATTGTGATCAAGGACTGACTGTCTGACAGACCGTCGACCCAGAACATCGCGACAACGGCGGCGAGTCCGGCAAGTTCATCGTATGTGACCACTGCAAGGCCCACGGCCTCACCTGCAACAAGGCTTCCGTCTGCGACCAGTGCCGCCTCTACGATCAGCCTTGCGTCCACCGCTGGTGCCCAGACAGTCCACATGTCAGGGAAGATTGCTCCGACAACGAGTGTCGATACGTCCACTACGACAGCATGCCGCCCTTCGACCCCGACGAGCCTCGTTGGATCATCGAGTACAGCAGCCTTCCTGCGTACTTAAGCAGAGGTCGAGTGCCAGACAAGTCCTTCGCAGACCTCAACAGGCTCGAAGACTGGGATTCGTGGAACGAAACTCTGGACGAGACGCAACGTAAATACGTGGAGGATCTTGTGCGAGCGATCGATGAGGACGGAGGCGTGCGAGAGAACTACCCTTGTCCTTGCTCGTGTGAGACTGAGGATGATGATGACGAGTAAGAAGATGAGTAGCTATGTGCTGCGTCAGCGGCATCTGCTATTCGTGCTCTGTGGTCAATCGGGAGTAGAAGTGGATATCAAAGACGGCCACCCAACAAGGCTGAGAACCCATGGAAGTGCGGGTTGCTCGAATCAAACGAAGACGAAAGCATTGGGGTTCGTTTGAATGTTCAGCGGAATTGAACAAACACCAAAGGATGGGTATGTGCAGTATTGCATAGAGACAGATGACAGCGAAATGTTTGAAGCATTGCAAGGTGACGGATTATACTGCTCACGCAGAGCTCCAGTCTCGCTAGCGAGTGGTATCATGTTCACGCGCCTCATTCCCTCCCCCGTTCCTCAACCCTCCCACACCATCAACCTACAACTTCTCGTCATGCCCCACACTCTTCTTCCTCGCCACAGTACTCTCAATGTCCGCCAAACTCGCCGACCTCCCACCGCCACCAACCTCCTGCACCTCCTGAAAGCTCACAGTCGGCACAAACTTGCTACTCTTCCACGCATGCGGAACCTTGGCATACAACTCATCAACCTGCTCCAGAGACAGCCCCTTCGTCTCGTAGATCAGACTCCAGACGAAGAAGACGCATACGAAACAGAAGCTGCCCCAGATGAAGAAGACTTTGGACTGGAGGTTTGCGTTTCCGGGGCCGGCGTCGACCATGTAGGGGGTTGCGTAGGCGATGGCCCAATTGAGGAGCCAGTTGGAGGCGGTGGTCATGGAGAGGGACTTAGCGCGGACTTTGAGGGGGAAGATTTCGCCGGTTACGACCCTATCACATACAGTATTAGCGTGAGTTTGAGATTGGAGGTGTTTGGATGTACGTACCAAGCGCACGGGCCCCACGAGCAAGCGAAGAAGAAGAGGTAGATGCACACGAAAGCTATGAGGGCTTTCTGCGCGGACAGGTTGTCGATACCCGCACCCGTACCGACACCAGCAACGATGAATTGGCAGACGGCCATGCCAACAGCGCCGAACATGAGCAGATTGCGGCGACCCCAAGTTTCGACCATGTACAGACCGGGGAATGTCGAGCCGACGTTGACACCAGTCGTAATCATGCTGACGACGAAAGAGTTTTTGATGCCCGAGTTGGTGAAGAAGCTGGTTCCGTAGTAGAAGATGAAGTTGACACCAGTCAACTGCTGGAGAGCCTGCAGACCGCAACCAGTTGCGAGTCGCTTGCCGAGATTGCCTCTGAAGCAGTCGAGGTAGGTAGCCTTGCCGAGGGAGAGCTCATACTCGTGGTTGGCGGTGATTTCTCCAAGCTCTTCAACAAGTGCAGGATGGTCGACGGGTAGTCTTCTCAACTTGGACAGAGATTTGGCGGCCGACTCCGGCTTGCCTCGCTTGATCCACATACGCGGAGTCTCTGGGAGGAAAAGCATTCCGCCGAAGAGAATGAGAGCCCATGCGAATTGCACTGCGATTGGGATTCTGTAGCTGCCGCTGTCGTTACGGTCCTTGGTGGAGTTGTCAACAATTGCAGCAAGGAGAAGACCTATTGTGATGGCAAGCTGATACGTTCCAACGATCGATCCTCGAATCCATTTTGGTGCTGTTTCACTTTGGTAGAGAGGGATAAGAGCACTGATCATGCCGACACCGTATCCTGCAAAGAAACGGCCTGCGACGAAGATCGGGATGGCGGTAGACGCGGTTTGGAGAATGACACCGAACGTGAAGACCAGGGTCGAAACCATCAGACCCCATCTTCTGCCGAAGAAGTCTCCAGTCGGTGCAGCAGTAAGAGCGCCGAAGAAGGTGCCAGCGGAAAGTAGCGACACAATCTCGGATTGTTGATCGGAGGTAATGCCAGGTCCTCCGGTTTTCGGGTTGGTGTAGCCAGTCGAGAAGGTCTGCAGCCAGAATGGCATAGCCAGGATACCTCCAATGGTACCAGTATCTATTATTCGAGTTTAGCATTGCCCAACTACTACTCAGTATCCTCTTGTCCTGACATACCATATCCGAAAAGGACACCACCAAACGCAACAAAGAGACCAACAGCGATGGCAGGCCATGCTGCACCAGGCGTGCCTGGGGGCGGTTTGATAGTGAGAGGCATGTCGAAGCTACTGAACAACCAAACGAGAGCAGTGATGTAGGCGTCGACTCTGGCCTTCGACGGGGAAGCAGGAAGGTCAAGAGTGAGCAAGAGATGAGCTCGACGGGCTAGTGTAACAGTGCAACGTGCTGGAGCCGTTACCTTCGTTATATGCAACCCTGCTTCCCATGCGACCGACCTCGACACCACAGGTCAAGTAGGCACGAGAAGATCCGTTTCCATTGGCCAGACAAGATCATCAACCCATGATGCCCGTCTAGCTCCAATCTCCAGGCGCGCTAGGGAGGTTCCCCAAGCATTTCACGTCGAACTCGAAGCTTCGCTGTCCAGCCAAGGAACGCAGCTCCGGGAGGAACAGAACGCGGTTTGAATGAACTCTATTGGGTCTGCGGGCCGGTGAGTATCGAAGAAAGCACTGCGGCAATTGTACTGCGCACAGGTTATCTTCTTGATGTCTCTTCTCTAGGCCGAATACTTCCCAGTCTTCGAATTGAAGAGCTCGACCTCCTGCAGATCGATTATTGGCAAGACGATCTACGTGGTTACGCTTCAAAAAAACGTCTGGTATAACAATGGATCCTCCCGTGTGGGTGCTCTCAGAGCCTCACTCGGTGGGGAAGCTCTCCTCTCCCGCCGCGTCCGGACATGGTCTAGTCTCGATCGAAAAATGCGTTCAGGATTTGATCACGAGGGCACCTGTGCAGGCGTTTCGCGTGCAAGGGAACCATGATGCCTTGACACGAATGCTAAAGCGAGGGGCAAGAGCTGCAGTGGTTCAAAAAAGACCGCCGCCATTGGTGAGACAGCAGTCTCGTCGGCAGTATCACTTTCCAGGGGGAGTGCTCTTGCATCTTGCCTGACCACTGCGGTGAGACAGCCATATGCACTCCACATGTGTCGTGTATTGCCTCATTTCCCCATCGAGACGGCACCATGTTGCTGGAGTCGTAGAGCTCTTCCAGAACGCAGGCTCGGACCGCAGAGAGCAATTGAGGCTTTCATGATTGCGTTACACCCATTCCAGATCGATACACATCGTTGTCGATGCTTCTTGTCGACAAGGCCAGGAACGATTGCAGGTTCGCGCGGATGGTGGAGAAGAAAACGAAGCTTTCACCAGCCCCAGATTTTACTCCTTGGCGTAAAGCCATTTTTCACATGAGCCCAACCTCACCGTCGGGCCGCCTCATCACGAGTCCATCATCTTCCATCTCTAGACAAATTCACCGACGACCACACAGAAACGAACTGCCGCAGCCACCATGACCTTGCATACTCCACGCGGAGACTTAACTTGCCATGCGGAGTCGTTCTTGGGGACTCCCGGCATCATCCCGGTCAAATACAGAAATACGTCTGACGTTGAACTGCCTTTTGCGCCAGCACGCGCCTCTACCGCTAGAACTAGCTAACACCACCCTTTGAGAGCCGTCAAACACCGTCCAAGCTCAAGCAGCAGCTCCAGGACGCCTTGTACACCGAACAACGCCTTTTTCTTTCACACTGCGAGATGCTTGTGCTTTCGAGAAGCTCTCGGCGTGCTGTAGGGCTGACAAGCTATGCGCCATTGTATATCGTACTGCAGCGTACGACTGAGGTAGGAGAATCTCACCTCTCTGAGAGACCGAGAGAAGGGCCGACGTAAACGAGCTCCACAGTCATCTCGACTTTCGACAGGCGCCGTTTAGGAATTTGAGACTGAGGATCGAGAGGATGATGCTAACGCGTCTACGCGAAGACCTTTCACCCGCCCATCTCCTAGGCTTCGGCCGACGAGGAATCTCTTCGTCCAGTGCTGCAAGTAACGTTGAAATGATCCGCTTCTCTTCGACATTGAACCTGCCTAAATCCTTTGAATGAAATCTCAAGAGCATACACTGCAGTCCATCCCTACGAGAGGCCTTCGACCTCTTGCTTCTTAAGACAGGACGCTCATTTCGTATAGGAAGGCACTCTCAGTCTTTTTTGAAACCAGCACGATACTGGTGAGAAGGAGTGACGAGGTCTGTCAGCGTCGCTGCCGCGAGTCCACGAAGCTTTAGTGACGGCGTTGAGCGCCCACGCTTATATGTACAGCTCTAGTCTATTGTCTACGTTCCTGCCATATGCGACACTGAGCTTCTACGTGAGCTTCCCCTTCTCCCGCTGCAAAGCTTTCCATTTCTCCTCAGGAATGGTCAGACAATTGATGCCAAGATAATCGCAGATTGCGTTGCAGACCACATATGCCCACCGGCCGTATACGACAAACGATACGATGAAGTACGCCCAAAGGTAGTAGAGCTGTATCTCGGCAGATACGGCTGGGAACCCAAAGTATGGCAGATTGACCATCACCGCACCGCCGACCAGAGGAGCCATGAGTCCAGTCCAGTACGGGAACGGCTGTCGGGTGAGATGGGCGAGAATCGTCTTGGTTGTCATGCGGCCGAAGACGAAGGACAACGTCAGACAGAGCAAGGCAAGATGATTATCCTTCAGAAGGGTCGAATGAGGTGAGCCGACCCAGGCGACCAGACTCCCGCAGAAGAGAATCATAGGCGTCCATTCCAGGAAGACCGGTGCCACTGGCAGATTCTTCTCTCGCCGCGCCTTGACGACATTGTAAACACAGCCTGGCAGGTGAGCAACGAGAAAGGCTCCAAGCAGCAGGGCAGCCCAGAAGTCCTTGAACGCCACAGAGCCAAACACGTGCTCATATCCCGCAATCTCATGAATAGGCTTGTGCCAGATCTGCGGCCCAAACACCCCCGAAGCAATCATAATCAGCGCGGCCAAGAGCAATCCCTCAGTCGGTCCATTAAAGTACCCCAAATAAAGCGTATGCGTATGATACGTCTCCCATGTCGAAAAAAACATAGGCAGCGTCGGAATAAGCGCAGTAAGAGCCCCAATCGGCGTAGGTCCAAGAGCCATAGCAGACGTCTCCAGCAAACTCGCAAGCGTACAATTCAAAGAATCAATTCCATGATCGAACAACTCTCCCAATCCAGATGAAGTCCCCGTCCTTCTGGCCTGTTTTCCATCGATATTGTCCATAGTGGAGTATGCCCAGACTCCGAACGCGTAGGAGTAGTAGACCCATTGACTTGTCGGGCCGATGAGATCGGGGTCTACGAGTTGTTGAAGACCGACATTGCCGATGATGAAGAAGAAGCCGATGAGCGTGACCATGTTGGGGGCGAGCCATAGTGGAAGGAATTCCACGCAAAAGTTCCAGTAATGGCGGAGGATATAATGCGAGATGGGTGATAGATCCACAGAGGAGTACTTGTATGTTCTGAAATGCTGCAAGCCATCTTTGGAAAGTGTGCCAGTGGCTGGCATATCTACGGGTTGTTGTCTCAGTATGTGTTCTGGGGTGCTTTTCCTTTCGTGCACGTCATTTTGGCACTTACTCTTCTCGAGCATAGTGATTTAGGATGAAGGCTCCAAGACTGCTCGAAACGCTCCGAGACCGTCGACTTGAATCGAAGTGAGTAGTAGCGACCAGCGCGGGAGTAGTAAGGCCGCAAAAGGAGAGTCTGACAGTTGGTGACAATGGAAAGTGAGGTCGAAAAAGCTCGAAGACAGAACTCGACAATTTTCAGGGTCCACCTGTTTGTGCCTGAGGCTTGAAGGAGCACGTGTCAAAAACAGTCACTGCCAGCAATAGTACTTTCCTGTCCTCTCAGACGTTGATTGTTAGGGAAGAAACGCCTGAGATTACGTCTGTTCGTTCGAATCGACTTCATAGCTACGGAGAATGCGTCCCGCTAAGCGACGTCCTGACCCATGCTGCTCATACATCCATCTTGCTTTTCCTTCGGACATTTCATCATTGCATGTGATCTATACTGGCGTGAAAGGAGACCCCATGGAAGGCACATTGTTGGGCGCCTGCCCATATGCCTTTTGTCTCCCTGCACGCAAAACGCCGTAAGATGAAGAATCCAGAAACATAAGCGAAGCGCTTATCGGGTGGACATGGCCTTGGTGACCACGCGCTTGAGGGCGAGCTCCTTCTTCTTCAGATCCTCGCTGGTGGCGTCCTCGATCTCGAGCTGAGCCATGGCGTCGGAAAGCGAGCTCTCGATCTTCTCCTTCTGGCCACGCTTGAGCTTCATGCTCATGGTTGGGTCAGACACAATCTCCTCGACTCTGCTGATGTAGCTCTCCAGTTGTTGCCGGGACTCAAACTTCTTGCTGAAAGCCTCGTCGCTGGTCTTGAACTTGGCAGCGTCCTCAACCATCTTCTCGATCTCACCGCTGCTGAGCTTGCCGACGGAGTTGGAGATGGTGATGTTGGCGCTGCGGCCGGAACTCTTCTCGGTGGCGGTGACCTTGAGGATACCGTTGACGTCGACTTCGAAGACGACCTCAAGGACAGCATCACCAGCCTAAGAACTGCGATTAGCGTTGGATGTAAGATGGGAGTGGGAGCCGGCGAATACCTTCATGTGAGGGATTGGCGATAAGGTGAATTCGCCGAGGGAGGTGTTGTCCTCGCAGTTGACACGTTCGCCTTGGAAAACCTGGTACAGGGGTCAGTGGATGGCCGGAGGTGTGAACTCGCTTGGTCTTACTGGGAACTGCACAGTGGTCCTGTAACGAAGTCAGCAAGTAATTCAACGAGAGCAGGGTGAAGGGATGTGCTCACTGTCCATCTGCCACGGTCGTAAAGGTTCGCTGTTGATATTAATGTTAGTGGAGGCTCAGTGAGGCAAGTTGGGCAGTCGGAGGCGGTCAAGTGCCACAAAAGTCGGAACTTCTGCGACGGCGACCCTCTTCAAATGACGCTTGTCTGGATACGAATGTCCATGGCTCCGGCAGTGGCTCCAGATAGGAAGAGCTGTGCATAGATAGATGCTATGGCACGTTAGGGGACCATGGTAGCTGTCTCAAACGAAAATCCAGATAAGAGACCGCGGAAGTGCACACAGCCGGCCAAGTCGGTCGACAATTTCCGGAGATCGAGCGCTCAAATGCTGCTGAGATACGGCCGATCGAAAGCTTGGATAGCCATTGTGACTCCAAGCGTATCAAGCTAGTTCAGTCGCAAGCAGGGGTGGAAGTGCCGTGGACTCGTAGAGTCGACTGGCTAGCCCGGGAGAAGCTGCTATCTAGGCTGCGAATAGAGCTTGAATTGCTTGTAGTCTCTCGTCGAACTTCAGGCGCAAGAGCCTAGGGAAGTGCGATCGATTCGCGGAGTCGTGCGGCGAGCCGAAGAGACGTCCCCAATGTAGACCTTCTACACGCCGTGAAACGCTGAACGTGGACACCTCCCAAAACCAATATCCTCCAAGATCGAGCTGGCATAAACCGGTGTGGAAGTGCACCCCGATGTTAGGGTCGAGCTGCGGTTTTCGGAGATGTTGCCAGGCTGACCGCCACGGGGCGGAGCCTAAGTCGCTCTTTGTTTCTCTACCAGCTTCAGATGTGGGAAGCTGTGGAAGTGTCATCGACACGCGGTGTCGACAATCGAACGCGAGAGGTGTTGCAGATGTGGACTTTGCACTCCACTTCAAACGCTGGCAATGGACTTCTTCCCGTGAGAGCGCTCTCTGAGGTCGACTTTGCACGAGATGAGGTGGAGGGGCAACCGCATGGTCGAGTCGAGTATCGAATTTCGGAGAAAAGCTGCTGAGATGCGATGCTCTCACACTGCGACTCCCCTGCCATTGAGATGTTTCTTGTGCCAGTTGTAGATACCAGATGCTGCGCAAGTGCCACCGCTGCACATGGTCGAGATGCGGATGCGAGAGATGATGCGCATATGAACCATGCAAAGCAGTCAAAGTGTTGGAGTGTCGGATTTGGACACGGTCCCGCGAGAAACCTTTCCAGAAACAAGTGGAGGTAGCGCTGTGTGGAAGTGCGACTGCAGTGTGAAGTCGAGCGGCAACGTTCGTACGATGCTCATGGAGGTCGCTGTTGAGCGTTGGCTAGCGGAGGTACGCAAACCAGATCAGGCGATCTCTTCTCTCGAAAAGATGCGGAGAATTGTGCTGCGAGACTAGTCGTCGACAGCATAGCTCGGTCGCACCATGCTGAGGGCTGCAGGGCGTTGCTGCATCTCCCTCTGTGATTTGATGAGAAGTGCGAGAGCGAGCCTGTCCGGCGTGTTGCTGAGCTGCTCGTAACGAAAGACTCGTTGATGGTAGGCTTCTCCGGTGAACGACAAGTGGCGTCAAAGAAGAAACATCAGGTTGCCAAAGAGCGAAGTCTCCACAGGTAGTGTGCTGGATAGTATCGATGCAGCCCAAGTTCAGATCATGCGATGGCGTACAGCGCCTGGAAACCCAGAAATCCAGAATATGTTAGAAGGTATATCCAGAATCCAGCAAAGGTGGAAGCGTCATTTGTAGAGGGTAGCTGTTGTTAGTAGGAACATAGGGAAAAGGTAACTGTACCTTTTTTATTGTTGGCACCTTAACAGCTGTCAGCGGAGTCCTGTTCATCAGAGTTGCTTGTACGTACGGTCTGGCCACGCGGGACGACTGGAGCGAAGATGTTGCCCTCCATAGCAACACCAAGGGAGAGAGGAACAACGTCGAGCAAAAGCAGGTCGGCGGTATCGGCGGAGGTAGCCTTGCCGGAAAGGATACCGGCCTGAACAGCGGCACCGTACGCAACAGCCTCATCTGGGTTGATGCTCTTCTCGAGCTTCTTTCCGTTGAAGAAGTCGCTAAGGAGCTTCTGGATCTTTGGAATACGGGTAGATCCACCGACCAAGACAATCTCGTCAACCTTGCTCTTCTCAATCTGAGCGTCCTTGAGAACCTGCTCGACTGGCTGGATCGTGCCCTGGAAAGCCTTGCCGTTGATGTCCTCGAAACGAGCACGGGTGATGTTGGCGTTGAAGTCCTCGCCATCGAAGAGGGAGTCGATCTCGACAGTGGTCTGGGTACCGTTGGAAAGGGTACGCTTGGCGCGCTCGCAAGCAGTTCGCAGACGACGGAGGGCACGGGGATCGCCGGAGATGTCCTTCTTGGTCTTCTTCTGGAACTCCTTCTTGAAGTGATCAAGGAGGTTAGTGTCGAAATCCTGACCACCCAAGTGGGTGTCACCAGCGGTAGCCTTGACGGTGAAGACACCGCCCTGAATGTGCAGGAGGGAAACATCGAAGGTTCCACCACCAAGATCGTAGATCAGGACGTTGCGCTCCTTGTCGGACTTGCCGGAACCGAGACCGTAGGCGATAGCGGCGGCGGTAGGCTCGTTGATGATACGGAGGACGTTAAGGCCGGAAATGGAACCAGCGTCCTTGGTGGCCTGTCTCTGGTTGTCGTTGAAGTAAGCTGGGACAGTGATGACGGCCTTAGAGACCTTCTTGCCGAGCTTGGTCTCAGCAACCTCCTTCATCTGCGCGGAATTAGCCTGCAAACATCAGAGGCATTGGGCCTTGCGAAACTGACCTTGCCAAGAACCATGGCAGAGATCTCCTGAGGAGAGAAGGTCTTGGTCTCGCCAAGGTACTCGACCTGGACCTTTGGGTTGTTGTCCTCCTCAACGACCTTGAATGGCCACGACTCAATGTCCTTCTTGACAGTGGGGTCATCGAATCTCCGCCCAATCAGACGCCTGGGATATGTGTATCAGCCATTGTCCTGACCCTTCTCTTTGCAACCTTATGCGACTCACTTGACATCGAAGACAGTGTTGGTTGGGTTCATGGCGGCCTGGTTCTTCGCCGCCTCACCGATCAAACGCTCCTCGGCGGTGAAGGAAACGAAGGATGGGGTGGTGAAGCTACCCTGCTCGTTGGCGACTGTGAAGATGTCATTAGATGCGATTCTGACTCTCGGCGCATATGGCGAACGTACTGATCTCAACGCCGGCGCCCTCATAGTTGGCGACGCAAGAGTAGCTGTTTCAAGGTCAGCAAATTGCCCTCCAATGCTTCAGATTCCGCGGTGCGCCGTACGTCGTTCCGAGATCGATGCCAATGGCACCATCGTACACTTCGTCCGCCATTTTGGTGCGTGTTGTGTTGTGGTGGTAGAGTGGATAGAGAGATGTCGAGGCGAACAGAGCACTTCCACTGACTTTTCTCTGGCGAGAATTTGGTGCGTCGGACCCTCCTCGGACGTAGTCTCAATTACCAGCCCCATCCTCGCTTCGGTGCCCAATGAGCTGCAAGCAGCGGCAACTTCACACCGAGCAGCATCTGTCAAGACTTCACTTCCTCCTTCTCCAATGATTAACTGTTCAGATGATTAACTGAGCGCTCGCGGTCTCTCACATACTCCAATGCTTTAGTGATGCTACACAGGCTATTGGTTTGTTGGACTGCGCGGACATCGCTCGGAGACGATCATCACATGCGCCTTCAGCGAGCAGAGTGAGGTCTTGTCAGTTTCAAGGAAGCAGGCAAGATGCAAGTCTATTCTGTTGAACGATGATATCTGTACTCCTAGGCAAGCTTCGACCAAACTCGTATCAACTTGAGTAGTTCGTCTGCTCCATTGTCACCAAACCAAGTACTCGCCGCCCGCTCCATGGCCCAAAGCTGCCGAGAAGACAATCAAATCCTCC
Source organism: Nothophaeocryptopus gaeumannii (assembly GCA_031771865.1). NCBI lineage: Eukaryota > Fungi > Ascomycota > Dothideomycetes > Mycosphaerellales > Mycosphaerellaceae > Nothophaeocryptopus > Nothophaeocryptopus gaeumannii. The sequence goes on along the minus strand of JASISA010000040.1, from coordinate 1,002,125 downwards.
CTTCATGCACACCTCCTTCACTTCTGCACCAGCGCCGGCCCATCAGGGATACCCCATCCCTCCTTCCTACTCCACGAACCCCCCAGAGATCAACAGCCCCAGTCCGGCGCGCCAAGTCTCTTAATCGCCTCACCTCGACAGATCTCATCTGAGCCAGCTGGCCGAGTTCTCGAAGCTCTTTACCAAGTTGCCGACCAAGCCACGGCTTGCACGAGAACTACCAGCGATAGTCATCGCAGGAGAGCCGCTCTGAGCCAAGCTTGTCAAGCGCAAGCGGCCTCTCGGTAGTGTAAATCAGGTCGATGTTCTTCAAATCCGGCAAGGTTTCAATAGCAATCTTAATCCATGCTTCATGCTTCTCTCGTTCGTCGAAGCGATTGCCGATCCAGATGTCCATTTTGCAGGTCTTGATGTGGCAAAAGGTAGATGGGAGAGCAGGGCATTCTAGCAAGCAGCCGAAGGCGTCTTCGAGGTGTACTGTCGCTGTGCTCATGATGTTCTTTGCGTACTCTGCGCTGAACTGGCGGCTGACTAGCAGCAGATTGGTGGCCAGTCCTTGAGAGACGGCTGCTTTGATAGAGCTTTTGCCGCTCGGTAGCTCGAGGGGGCCTTCGCGGCCGAGCTGCTCGTACACGAGGATGCGTAGCTCTGGCGGGAGGTCGAAGAAGCGGAAGGGCTGCCCGTCGCGCTCTTCGGAAGCCATCTGTGGTGGTTGATGATGTCGTTGTTCTCGAGCTATTTCCTTGGGGTTCAGCCAGGTGAGTTGTTGCCCGTGCGTATGCGGAGCTTGATGGTATAGCCCGCCGCACACCTCTCCAACGCTTTGCTCACAGATCCGGAAGGCTTCTCAGCTTTGGCTCGCATGGGCATCGTCTTGGTAACAGAGGTCCGTACGAGGAGTGTCTGAGGGGATCACAAATTTGCGAGTCGGCTTGATATCAAGTGTGTGCCAAGACCGGCAATGGAATGCAGTAAATGCTTTCACATTCAGATGCTCACCTATCTAAAGTCGCTGCCTACGTCTCCAGACATCGATCCAAGCACGAAAAATTGCCCATAGATAGCTTCGTGACGGTCACCCTAGGCATCCCATCCCCCCTCCGTCCAGGTCAGATACTGCCTCTCAACCCCATTCTTTTCGATAATTTGATCAGCTCGCATATTTTCACGCACATGGGCCCATGTCCTATACGCCTCCAATCGAAAAAGATGCGGAATCTCGAGTAGCCGGCCCAGCTCGGCATCGATGCTCGGGGAGTTCGCGGACTTCGCTCGCCCGTCATTCGACCAAGGTACTTGCACGCGGATGGTAACTTTCTTCAGGAAAGGCAGAGTCCCCACGAACTTTTTGATCCACTGAAGATGACATCTCATCTCGTGGTTGATGTTGCAGTTATGAATTCCCCAGATGTTAAGTCCGAGCCCGCACTGAATACAGACGGTGATGATATGGATGTGGAGGTTCTCGATTCGTTCGAAGCCGTAATGGAGTCTTGGTGCTTGCATGCCAGCTTTGGAGACGAAGCGGTCGACCAGGTGCAGCGTCGCGGCATGTTCAGCAAGTCCATGATACTCAACATAAGTCTGACGGGATGCACGGAGCAGAGAGGTATTTGGTCCCGGTTTCAGAGATGCTCTGAAGGTACCCCCATACCTGTGGGCGAATTCGTAGTCGGCAGTGACGAACTCATACACGATATCACGGAGCTCTGCTGGCAGGTCCATGAACCTGAAAGGCGTCACTGGAGCTTCTTCTGGTACCTTTGCCTTCGGGCGACGCATCACGAGTTGTTGATCCAGCCGCTGCAGAGTTCCGTCGATATAGATAGTAGGCTGTATTGTGGCCTTGTCGGTTGCGATAGTCGGGCGAGCGGCGCTGCTCTCATTTTCGATGGTCGGCTTCGTAGCGGCGGGTGATGGGACCTCTGCAGGTTCTTCTGTGGCTGGCGCTTCCTTCTGGCTACCCTTGCTGGGCCAGATAGCGCCGACCCACTTGCCCACTTGCCAGCACATTTGGGGTGACTGGCCTACGGTCAAAGGGCCGTTAGTATGACAAGATCAAGTGAAGGTGAGTGCGTCTCGTGAGAACTTGCGACCGGGTGGAAAGGCGCCAAGGCTGCTGACGATTAGATGCAAGATAGTGGACGGGTGGGAACCTACCTTGTCCGGGGAAGAACTCTAGATAAATGATTGAACTGATTGTTGACTGTCTCCGTACCATTCGACATAATCGGCTCGGGCATGATAGTATTTCTGAGCTGATGGCATCTCTTTGGGATCTTCCAGCTGTGTGTCGACCTTAGATCATCACCCTTCCTCTGCTCGCGAAAGCCAATGCGATCCATCCTCCGATGAGACACATCCCTCCAATTGGCGTGATCGGTCCCAGAAACTTGAACTTGTCGCCACCGAGTACCAGTCCGTAGATCGATCCTGAGAATCCAATGATACCAGCAGTGAGAAGTCCTTTGCCCAGACATTCTTCGGTGCGGCTTGTTCAGCTACGAGCAGAGCAACAGAGTGGATGAGCTGCACACGAGATATTTAGTCTTCCATCAAACATCTGTTCTCCACATCAGACACTCGTACCTGATAATGCGCCGCAGTCTGAAAACTCGCAATCTTCTCCGGCGCCAATCCGCGACTCCTCAACCCATGCGCGCCGAAAGCTCCAAACGCCACAGAGCTGGCTCCTGACAGAGCTCCGATGATCCAGAATGGCGGGGCCATTGTCGTGTCCGACAATAGCTTTGTTATGGTAAGAGGCTGGGCGTAGGGGTGATGGGTTGAGGCAGACACGGTTGATACTTGATGGAAGTGAAGTGCAAGGAAAGGAGACGCTCGGACCGGGATGGGAATCTTTCCGAAGGCGCGAGACACGAGCGAGAGTCAGGCGATGGCACGAGATCATATCAACCCGACTCTATTCAGCAGAATACCAGATCAGGCTTGCTTGAAACGCAAGCTCTCTAAGAGCAGGGGAGCGCCTTGTTGTCTTTTTGTTCTCCCTGCTTTCTGCTTGACCAACTCTGATCAGAGATTGAGCCCGAGCAGCTTTCCCAACTCAGTTCAGGTTATTGTTGCAAACCTATGTATGGTGTCTAATTCTTCGTTTCTTGAATGAGTTTGTATTTACATGTATTGGTGGCAATAATGGTATCACGGCTCCTGGTACGAGCCTAGCCAGGTCGGTCGATCCTGGCCTTCACTCGCCTATTGCCTCGCTTTTCCTTTGGTGAATCATTGTAGAGCAAATCGTTTCCTCCCACCCGCTAAATCCAAAACCTCCTCGCCATGCATTGAAAATCTTCATTCCTCCATTTGCCGAAGGCTTAGAACTCCCAATCCTCCTCGACAGACTTGATAGCCCAGTCGAACTTCTCACGCAGCGTCTTGGAGAAGAATCGCTCGATCGGGACGTCGAACTTCTTGCTGAAGACGACAGTGAGACGTGGATCAATGTAGTTCTGTGGATGAAGTCAGTATCACCAGTGTCAGAATGTCAGTGGTTTAGTCCGACTCACGATCTTCGAAGTGCCCAGAGCGACCTCCTTGTTGTTCTCGCGATCCTCGCTCTGAGTCTGAAGGGTGGCAATGCGAGCATCGAGCTTCTCGAGATCCTTCTCGTACTTGTCGATGGACGCGCTCTTGCCTTCAGCCTCCACCTTGCCATTCTTGAGCTCCTTCTTAAATTTAGTCTCAAGTTCTTTGACAACTTGCATGCGCTCCTCGAGCTCCTTAGCCTTCATTGGCTTCTCACCCTCAGCCTCGAGCTTCTCATTCTCCTTGTCGAACTTCTTCTGAATCTTGGTGCGCTGCTCTTCGACCAAGGCTTTGTGGTGCTCCTCCTGCCACTCTCGGTCGATTCCCTCCGGGAGATCGAAATAGCCAGCTGACTTCTTCTTCTTGATCTTGGAATCGATATCGAGCATCATCAGCTTGATGCGGTACTGCTGGTAGCGCAGACCATTAATCCGATCCTCCATCTTCTCCATCTGCTGCGCGTGACTGGCGGCGACGGTACGCTTATGGTTACAGAGGATAGCTACTTTGCGGTTCGCATCGTTGTAGGCCTTGACCTTCTCCGGGATCGAGATGCTCTTGTCTGCCTTCATTTGTTGCAGCAGCTGAGACATGGTGTAGGAGGCGTTGTAGGTACGGAACACCTTTGCAGTAAGCCCAGTCATGTAATTGGACAAGTGCTTGTTGAGAGCAGATGTCGTGAGCCGGTCAAAGATCTCGTCGCCATCTTTCTTGGGGGAGCGTTTGAATATCTTCAGATTCTTGAAGACTTGAGTATCCACCTCGAATTCTTCGTAAAAGCGAATCGAGTCTTTACCCAGGAAATCGAAAATGACCTTGTTCGGTGGCTGCAGTGTGACGTTCTCGAACTTGAGGGAACAGCAACCAACAGTGTCGGCTTCATCGTCACCCTTCTCGTTACCCGCACGCAAAGCGAATCGATCGATGAGGTAGACGGCGGTGGCACGCTGTCGCTCAGCCATGACCTCCGACTTGAGCTCCTTCTCGTAATCCTTTCGAATGCGGTCGATGTGCTTCTTGAGTTCACGGGCCTTCTCAAACTTTTTGTAATCGCTCAGGCCCTTAATGTCAGAGTTAGCAGCAAGCATGACATACTTGTACGCGCCGTTGATGTTCTCCTGCCACATTGCCAACCAGGTTCCTTCCTGATCATTCTTGACATCTTTCCACTTGTGGCCTGCCGGCGGTGCTGGCACCGTTGCCTCTTTGCCAATGTTGATGGTGATTTGCTCGGGCAACACGCGCTTCTTGAATTTGCCGGTCTTCGGGTGCTCACCGCGTCCACGGAACAGTCCTGGAGGTTCGACTCGGAAATTGCCAACTTTTTGCCGGCGGCCGTCCCACTTGCAGTACATATATGGTGCCTCGTTCTCGTCTTTCTCGGCCTTGAGCCGCTTCTTCTCGGCAGCTGGCAAAGCCTTCTTGGCCTGCCGTTCAGCGTCCACGTGATTGAAGACCTTTGTGAAGTCGCATTTCTCAAATTTGGTAATCTTGACTTTGTTGCCGTCCTTGTCCTTAGCGTGACCGGTTTTGTCCAGCATCTCCTTGAAGTCGGCAAAGAAGTTTTTTTGGAAAGTCGGGTTCTCAACATTGTGTGTTGAGTTCAGCATGCTGCCAAAAGCATACGCGATCTCTTCGGCATCTTTATGCATCGTCACGGGCACGCCGTCGTAAAGCATCTTGACGTTCGAGGGCAGAGGTTCGTAGTCTGGTGGAAAGACAACACCATTGTGCTCGAGAGTTGTCCACTTGATTGTGCCATCGCCTTTCGTTGGGTCTTCCCACCATCGGTATTCCTCCTCGTCATCTTCGCCTTCTTCTGGGGATTCTTCCTCCTTGAACTTGCCTTTTCCTTTGCCCTTCTTGGGTGCTGGGCTGGCAGTCTCTGCTTTTTTGGCGACCTTCTTTGCTGGTGCCTTTGCTTTCTTCTTGAGAGGGACGTCATCGTCGTCTGACTCCTCCTTCTTCACTTTCGTGCCATTGGTTTGCTTCTTCGCAGGAGCCTTCTTCTTGGCAATCGGCTCGTCGTCGCTGTCTTCCTGCTTGACTTTTCGCTTTGCCTCTTTACTCCTAATAGCTTTGGCCTCTTTCTCCGCTTTCTTCTCGATCGCAGCCTTCACCTTCTGAAGCTTCTTTGCGATCGGCTCATCTCCTGATTCTTCGCCAACCTGAGCTGCACTTGCCGAGATGGGCTTCTTTGCAAGAGGCTTATCGTCGTCAGAGTCGGAGTCCTTTGCGGCAGTCTTCCTCTTCTTCAGAGGTACATCGTCCTCGTCATCTGAACTCTCATCCTTGTAACTCTTGCCATTCGGAAGAGAAGCCTTACGCTTTGTGCCGTTCGTACTGCCATTGGTAGTGCCATTGGTGGTTGGCTTATCGACGTCCATCTCTTCCATGGGCCCGTTAGCCAAGCTGATGCCCGGCTGCACGTTGTCCGTTGAGGTATCCATGGCTTCGTCTGATTTGGATAGAATGGCTTTCGACTTAGCTGAGATGGTTGTTAGTTGCTGAGCGGGCTTTCGATTTTTCTGAGTGTGTCGTGTGATGAAAGAAAACAATCACGAAAACATAGTCAATCAATTAATAAATCAAAAGCATGCTTGAAGCATGTGAACGCATGTGTGTTGTAAATCAACGATCTGAAGCCTGCGGTGAAGCGCAAATTCGACCAAGTCCGCGGCAGGTGAGGACGGGGACTGATCCATTTCCCGAGGATTGCCAGAGAGCTTAAAGTAATGCGCCAGCGAGGATTGACTTACCCACGAGAGGCTTGTCATCTTCAGAATCAGACATCTTGGCGATGAAGGGCCAAGCTCGCCTCGAAGAACGTGGAAACGGCGGGACTGGCGGAGATCGCGTATGAGTGAGGTTGCCGGACTCGGACGCGTGCCTGTGAGAACAGCTGAACAATGAACGCCCAAGTCCTTCGCGACGAGCGAAAAGGCAGAATCGGAGGCGGGTGAGGAATAGAATATTGGATAGAATCGTAGAGACAGGTGAGGCCGTCAAATAGAGCAGCAAGCAAGTGGGAGAAGAGAAGGTGGGAGAGAGGAGAAAGGGACGAGAAACGAAGATGAGTTGTGAAAGGCCCCCAGGACAGGAATGCGAGCTGCGATTGGTTCGAAGCTCCTTGTGCCTGAGGCTTCCCGAAGCTCTTCACGTGACGCGGCCACAACCTCATCATCTGAGCTCCGAGCACTGCGTCTTTGCCCTGCGGGTGAAGCATTGAACCACCACCGACCTCCATCTCCCCTCACAAACGAGCAATGCTGTCCCGCGCTGCTCGTCCCGCCCTCAGGGCTGGCGCCGTCCAGTCGCTGCGGTACGTCTACACGCTGCACCCGGCGCGGAGCGAGCTCGCTGAAGAAGCGCATGAAGAAACAGCCCAGTACTAACATGAGATCCTTCTCTATACAGACCCGCCGCCGCGACCGCCCCAGTTGCCTTCCAGAGCGCCAACTATGCCACCCTTCGCGAGATTGAGGGTCGCCTCAAGTCGATCAAGAACATCGAGAAGATCACGAAGACCATGAAAATCGTCGCATCCACCAAACTCACCAAGGCCCAGCGCGCCATGGAGTCGTCCCGCGCATACGGCAACACCTCCAACACCGTTTTTGATGAGGCTGAGACCAAGCCGTTGGATGCCGAGAACAAGAAGACGTTGCTCATCGTGTGCAGCTCCGACAAGGGCCTTTGCGGTGGTATCCACTCCGGTCTCACCCGTGCTGTGCGCCGTATGGTGGGAGAGAATCCATCAGCATACGAGTTTGTGGTTCTGGGAGAGAAGTGCAAGGCTCAGTTGGGCCGAAGCAATGCCAAGGATATGGTTCTTTCCTTCTCTGGCGTGGGCAAGGACGTCCCAACGTTTGCGGACGCCCAGGCTATCGCCGACCAAGTCACTCTCCTCCCGGGCGACTATTCCAGCATCAAGATCATTTACAACAAGTTCCTCAACGCCCAGTCATACGAGGCAACCGTCATTGAGGCCTTCTCTGAGGAGGCCATCAAGGAGTCACGTGAGTCAAGCCACCTCCCAACTTCAACTCAACGCACACTAACCGTTCTTTCTACAGCGGCCTTCTCCAACTTCGAAGTCGACGAGGCCGTTCTCGCCAATCTGCGCGAATACGCCTTGGCCAACTCCATCTACTGGGCGCTTGCCGAGGGGCACGCTTGCGAAATCTCCGCTCGCCGCAACGCTATGGACAACGCCTCCAAGAACGCCGGTGACATGATTGACAGGTTCCAGATCTTGTACAACCGAACAAGACAGGCTGTCATTACTGGCGAACTGGTCGAGATTATCACTGGTGCTGCTGCCTCCGAGGATGCATAGACGCTGGATTAGAGGTTTTGTGCCGATGTTGTACATATAGCGCGGTCAGATCGGAAATAACCAAGTTTCCTTTGTCAGACAGACATCCTCCCAAGATTCCACGAAAGAGCAGCGTTTGAACCCTCCAAATTTGTGTGCCTCAGGCCGTGTAGTGACCGCGGCGCACTCCTTGGCAGTCGCCGCGGTTACTACGAGTACCTCCAGCTCAGCAAGCGTTCGACTTTGAATTGCACAGGCTTAAGTCGATAGGTATGGGCCCTGCTCGCCTAATTTATCTATGACACAAGCCGAGACAGACGCGTTCAAATGCCTACTGGTTCCCAGTAACAAGGAATCTAAGTGAATGATCGAAGCAGCGAGAAACACGATGATCTCGTGGTTGGCTAAGCTATCTCTACTGCAAGATCTCCGATTGTACATGAAGAGCCCTTCGTGAGAGCCGGGTCAGCAGAGCAATGCTCGGAACATTCCTTGTGTTCGCTGCTTACCAAAGATAGAAGACATCTGCACACCGTACTTTGTGTGACCTCTACGGTGGCTCACTTGGACATTTGCCCGCCCATTACGCCTGTCCTGATACCATGCAGATCCACAGCGCTAGAGAGCTCGAAGATGGCTGGCAGCGCAGAGAGTGCTGTGATCCTCCGGAGGTGAAACTTGAGACTAAAACTTCCCATGCGATCTGTCGCACCTCACATTATCCACGTCACATCATTCTCAGGCCTACGAAGTCGAACGTTAGGGCGAAGAGGGAAAGAGATTGGATAGAGACAGTTTGATCAGTATCAATAGGTTCGTTACCATTATCCAAGCTGTCAATATGCATTGCTGCGCTTTTTAGACTATACGCTTATTGTTCTCGCGCTGATCTCAGCCAGACCATACCGTTACGAACTCAGGAAAAACGCTTCCGACGCAGAGCATGCAGCCATCGATCAAAGATTCTCCTCATCTCCATCATCATAATCCTCCGCCCCAACGGCCCCATAATACCCCCCATGCTCCCTTGCCATATGCGCATAAATCCCCCCCTCGTCCTCCTTCTTCCCACAGAAGAAACACCAGTGAGTACCACAAACGCATTCCATATGATCACACCCACTCACCTTCTCCGTTTCTACACCGCATCCCGGACATGCCCTAGTCCTTAGGTCCAACTTGGTAGTCCCTCGTCGCTGAGAGATACACTCCTCGCATGACCAGTTTGTGAGTGTATCAGGTGCACCCGCCGCACATATCCGCTCGATGTATTGCTTGGCGTGGGAGCAGTCGATACACCAAGCATACACCCATTCTCCAGCGCATCTCACGGCATCGACGAGGTTCGCGAGGGCATGAATCCCGTTTGCGTGGCGGCGTAGGTGTTTTGGGGATGGAGAGCGTCGACAGAATGGACAGTGGAGTGCCGCCGTGTTCAGTAGCCTACCTGGCTCATTCAAGCCATACCATCCGTCGAGGCAAGATAGACACACGCGTTGATGGCAGCCCGAGCGACCGCAGGGTGGTAATAGATCGATTTTCCGCTTGGAGCTGAAGCAGAGTGAACACGCTTCACGCTCCGTTCTCCGAGCGAGAACCCAACTCTGGAGCTGTTGCAGTGGCTCTGACGGGCTGTGTATTTCTTTGCCGCGGAGAGACAGAGTAGGTGAGGCGTTTACACCCGGTAGGATTTCGACATTTTCGACGAAAGTCTTCAGGGGCTGGGCGTTCGTCGAAGCCAGGTGGTAGAGACTGCGGTTGTTGAAGGTGTCCTTGATCTGTGTCTCTCGGTTCGTGATCAGCCAAGCGTCTTCGTTCTCCTTCCGTAGCTGGTTCGCGGTCGTTTCTTTTGAGACAATTGTGTTTCGGCCGTTTTGGCAGCCCACACACGTGAATGCTGGCAGCGTCTCATCTGCATCCTCTTCGGCTGTTGCGCACATTTCCAAGCCTTCGAAGTCTTTCAAAATGTATCGTTAAAGCCCTAATAGTGCTTAACTAAAGGAGCGGAGACTGAAGCGAGGTTACAACAACTGTCTTCAACGCACAACGCAGTCTCAATCGCGATATCCTATCTACTCGTCTGAATTCTCAGCATCGCCAGCCTCCGGCTGGCCTTGACCAGCACCGCTGATCAACGTCTCATCCTCTTGAATTGCACCGCCGATCAACGTCTCATCCTCATCTTGCCCATCTCGAATAGCACCACCAATCATGGTCTCATCATCATCATTATCATCGGCATCTCGGATGCCACCACCCATTATATACTCCTCCTCACCTTCCTGAGTCTTGCCCTTCACGATCGCATCAATACCGACTTCAGGGCCTAGGTTGTTCCAGTCGATGACTCCATAGCGTTCCTCATATTCCCTACGTCTCTGATCACGGAGGCTTCTTGCAAAGGCCTGATCTGTCTTAGACAATAGCCTGATGCCAAGGCCTCCATCTTTACTCTTTGCCTTCTGACCCTTCGCTCCTTGGTCAGCAAACTGTTTCGCTCGGCGCTCAACCTCTAGTTGCTTGTAGTACAGGATGTTCGCCTGGACTTGTTCATCGGTTAGACCGCCCGGATTCTCGTGCTGTTGCTGGCCTTGTTGCTGACCATGGATTTGTGCAGACTCCATCTGGGTAATAGCAAGTAACGCTTGATCAGTCTCGTACTCCTCTTGTGCATTATACTCATTGTCGTCTTGTCCTTGAGCGGCTGCGCTACCTTGACCTTGGGCTTTAGCAAGAGCATTATAAGCCCTCTTGGCTTTCTCAGCTAACACCCGCTTCGCTTCCTCGGATTGTTCAGATGTAAAGGCAGGAGCGGGCCTGCTAGGATGAACCGGCGAGGAGGATAGAATAGTGTGGGGCGGTAACAGGCGCTGTCCACGGCGACGGACGAAGTCTACGTAGCGTTGGATAGCAGTAGCAGATGGCTTACCCTTGAAGCGGTCAAAAGTAAATGGCTCATCGAAGAGCAGGTCGTTCAGGCGCCGAACGCGTGAGTAGGCAACGTATGTTAGGCCTAGAGAGAAGTCCTTCTTTGAGATATTCAGGACGGCCTTGTCAAGTGTCATGCCCTGCGATTTGTGGACCGTGATTGCATAGGCCAAAGTAACAGGGAACTGGGTCCTGCTGCAACTGGCTTCATTGTTCGCCTCTCCTCGATTGAACTCATGCCGAGCGAGGGTGATGGGAACGACTCTCGGAGGTAGGAATGGATCGTCGCACTCATCGTTAAGGAATGGGCCATTATAGTTGTCCAGACGCATGAGCAGCGTAAGCGGCGGGCCGCTAAGAATTTCGTTATTGGTATGAGACTCGCTGGCAGCCCAGACCACGCCGTAGACAGTACCCATTGTTCCGTTCACGACACCTTTCTCCACCCACAGGTTCTCGGTAATCATGATACGGCAGCCGATGGCTACATGGAGGGTGCGATGGAGGTTCCCCCCTGCGTTAAACCGAGCTTCTGAAGCGCCCTAACCATTGTGACTAGCTGCAATGATCTTGACTAGCCTGTTTAGGTCACGTAGCGATATTCGGTTGTGGGCTTTGACCTCCGCTCGAGTGCCGTAGGCACGAATAGCGTTGCGGAACGACTCAATTTCGGCGGGGACCAATGTCTTAACGCGTAAGGCCAACGTGCGCCATCCATTGAAAGTGAGATGCCTAGGGCCAGCACGTAGGCCCTGAAGTGCCTCGGAGAACCGAGCTACATTAGGATCATTAGCATTCTACCTCTGAACAACTTTGAGGTTGATGGTCTTCTTAAACAGACGGTAGAGATCATGTCCATCCTACTGTTCTTCGGTGTAGAGCTGGCTCTTGTCCGTGAATAGAGGCTTCGCTCCTACCGGAGGCAGCTGCCAAAAGTCACTACAGAGGATAATGCTAAACCCGCCAAAGGGCTTGGCCGGATCTCCAACTTGCCGCAGACGGCGATTAATCCAGTGGAGTAGGATAGGATCAAGCATTGATTTCTCATCAATGATGATGTAGAACACCATGGACAGTCGAATTTCAACATCTAAGAGCTGTGGCCCGGACAACTCAACATATTGCCCTAGTTTCAGGGGGACTTTGAGTGCGGAGTGGATCGTAGACCCTCGAATGCCATGACCTACGATTCCAGTAGGGGCAAGCCGCAATACCGGTATCTCGTGGATCTGATCTTCGTTGTTTCGATTGTACTCAGCCGCGCGGTATTCCAGATCCTCGGACAGCAGCTTGATCACATAGGACTTTCCTACGCCAGCCTGTCCATCGACTTGTAACAGCAGTTGCTCCGGAGGAAGTCCAGTCTCTGGATCGCCATATAGAGTCTGGCGGAAGTGAACCATAACAGTGTCGACCCACAACTTCTGCTCTAGCACTAATCCTTCGTAAGTAGCTAGACGATTCGGGTTAATGCCGACTCGAATGCGAGAACTCCTAGCTTCGCCGCGATGATTCTTCCACTAGTTGTTGACATCATTAGTCGTGAGACCGTATTGTCCAATGTGACGAGACCAGTCGTAGTCTTCATCCATAGGTCGGTAACCGAGGTTGTCTAGGTCTACATCTTCGGCCATGTCACGATCGGGTAGCTGACGAGCAATTACATCCGCACCGCCCATTCCTTCAGCTGGCTGGTCATAGTACTCTTCTTCGAATTCATCTTCATTAGGCGGGTCGAGCTCAATAGCGTAATAGTCGAATACGTGCGTGTGAAAGCGACGACAGGTCTCATACGCGGCTGCCCATGTAATGTGATCAAACCCTGAAGCGTCCAAATCCTCGTCCGCTTCTGCGATCGCCTTTGCAGCCTCGTCATTAGGAAAGGTGTATGGTAGCAATGGATAGGTCGTGAAAGGATAGTGTAGCACAATCTTCGTTCGGCAAAAGTCTTCGTACTGGTCGTTCTCAACACTAGGCGAGTTGCTGTAACGGGGGAAGTAGTTGAGAATGCGAGGCTTTGCTTGTGGTCGTAATCGCATATTGGAGGGCTTGTGGTTCCACAATGTAGCGAACTGAAAGAGTGTCAAGTCGGGGGAATCAGTGACGATCTGTTGCGGGCGGCTGGTATACTTCTTGAGCACAGACTGCCCGTATGGTACCAACTCTCCACGACCGGCATCATATCGCATAATTACCGAATGCTTGTCCGGAGTACGGCAGTCTAGCGTGATAGTTATGCGAGAACTGTTAACTAGCGGAAGATTCAGCAGTAGGAAGCATTCTTCTTGGGCAGAAATGTCTCGCTCTCCGATCAGTTGATTGAACATCTTAACTATCCACGACACGACAGGGCGGCTCTCATTCACACGCCCGCGCTCTAGTGTAAGTATGGCCAATTCTTTGAGTGTCTTGCTACGCACTTCCTGCTTGCTGTAGTACTTGGCAATGTAGCGTACGACGGCGCGGTTGTTGGTGCACGGAGTGAAATCGGTATTGGCTATCCACCCGAGCGTATTTGTGCGGTTATAGCTGTTCATATGGGTGTCGTTGCGAGCCGGATCGAACTTATCATGAGAGGCTTGTGCGTGGCGGGTGATTTCCGCCCGATTATGGAGAGGGCGAGGCATCTTGAACCGGCACTCCTTCTTCTTAGTAGTCTTGTTGAATCGCTGACAGTATTCTGGGCTGCATCTGTGGCGCTGAACACGGTTGAGAATGAGCATTAGGATATACAGATCATTCTACATGTCCTGCTTCGCCATGGTTAGGATATTAGGCTCGCTAGGCTCTAGGCCGGTGCGAGTTGGATCAGGGTTCATTCCGCTAATATGATTGCCCCAAAACCCGGCTAAAGCGGTGCGTTCCTCGTCAGTGCGAGATTCCGGGTATAGTGGCAATACAATATCGGGATTGTTGGCATCTTTCACCTAGTATAGACCGTGATAATAGGTACTGCCTCTTGCCTGAAATTCGACTCTGCCCCAGCTGTCGACGACATTGAACTTCGGCTCAATAACGTGCTTTATGAATAACTAGTTTCGCTTCTGAAAGATCCATGCTGCAATGTGAGGGTTGTCGCGGACGTTCTTCTTCGCTTGCTTCAACCTCTGCATCTCTGTGCTAGTTAGACGGGTTGGCATATGGCGTTGAAGGTCATTCCAGTGGTTGTCCGCTAGGGAGTATGTAAGCCAAAGTGATGGCGTGCCCAAGGTATGCAGCATCGTCGATAGCTGGTAACGCTTGCCATTCTAGTAAGTCCGGCTGCCTCTAATCGTGTCCCCGTAGCGCATAATAGAACGGAGGAGCTTCTGTGCCAATGCATTATCGTCGTTAGTGCGGCTGAGTGCGGCGCGCAAGTCGTCAATGCTAATATTAGTCAGATCTGGATTGTTCTTAATGAACTGATCACCCTTTGCCATGCTCTGCTGTCGTAGAAGCATATTGAGCCCGACATGCCGAAAGCGCGGATGCCGGCCGAATCGACCATCCTTGTACTTAATTATATGCTCCAGATAGTCGCTGAAAGACACGTGCCTAGGACGGAGCGGCTCGACGTAGTCTGCAGCGCCATAGGGGTACAACGTTGGAAAAGCTCCAGCGAGGAGGCGAACGGATCTGTTGAACTCGCTGATAGGCACGGGGTCAAAGTCAGGCATAGTGAAATGACGCTGTGCGGGCCGATCTTGAGTAGCGTCACCCTGTAAGTGACCAAAGTCCGCTGCTAGTTCATCTTCTATTCTCTTGTGCTGCTCTTGATCGTGTTTGTTAACCAACGTGTGGAGAGCGTCAAGTTGCCGAGGTGCAGCGTTGGCAGGTAGGGCGGCTTCATAAGGAAACTCAGTCTGGTCGTTCTCGTCGAAGTTAGAATCTGCTGCATCAGAGTCGGCGTTAATGAAAGCAGCGAGGTCGAAGTCAGCATCGTCTTCTTCTTTATTAACGTCGACTATAGCCTTGGCCTGATCTTGGGCAGGTGCTACTGTCGTAACCGCGGAAGAATCGGCCTGTGGCTGCTGACTAGGTTGAGCTCCGTCCTCACCGTCCTCCTCATCCTCATCGTCTACCTCAGTGACATTAATTCTACTAGATGCGAGCACATCTTCATCTTCTAGAAGGTCCCGAATACGACGCTGACTCCATGTCAAGTTCTAGTAATTAGGATGGTACTTTGTAAGATGATCAATCCACTTCTCAATTGCCCAACGCCGCACCCGGAAGTCACGCCCAAAAACACGATTGGCTTGACGCTAATTGCATTGCGCAGGGCGAACAACAACTATCTCCAATTCTTCAGGCACTAAGGGCAGTTCATTGATCACTTTACCAGTGTCGCGGAGAAAGCAGATAGTGTTGCCCTTGTAGTGGATCTAACTACCTCGGATTTGGCGCATCTCCATGAAGATGTGATGCCTACCAATGAGTTGTTCCTCAATAGTAGTAAGCTCGGGCAAGTCTTTAGGCCTCTCACGTGGGTCCATGAAATTAAGCAAGGACATGAGGTATGGCTGGTTAGGCGCAATAGGGAGCTCCTTGTCACGGCTAGTGCGACATCGGTTGCATATACAGTAGTTGATTAACTAGGGGTCTGGATCCAGCTGTCGACAATCCATCGAGAACCAACGCTCGTTGCATCGCATGCAACTGTCCATTTCGATATCGTCCATAGCATCTTGAAATGCTTGAAGCGCTTTCCAATCCAACTCGCTAACCGCAGGGTTGCCTTGAAGATCGTCCTTTTTCCCGAAGACCATAGGAGGCTGTGGAGATTCCGATAGAAGCTATTCGTCCCACTTCGCCGCTTCTCGATCATTCGGATTGTTAGGACGTCGAGGCCGAGGTGCACGCTGGCTTGCTTCTTGCTCTCGCTGGATGCGGTGTAGGATGCAGACGGTGTCGTACTCGTAGGTAGTACCTTCCTCTTCGTTAACCTCGATGAAATCCACTCGGTCAGTCTCGTGCATCTCGCAAATACACCATTTCTTTTACGTAGATACATCGGTATTAACCTCGAAACAGTAGCGACAACAGTTGGATTTGGCAGGGAACTCGCGTATGATTGCGCGAGGGATGTCGCAGATGTCGCACTGAAACCATAGGCGATTCTCAGGCTCGCCCTCACTAGCCGGATCGCTTCTCGGAGCAGTAGCAGAAGGGAGCTGGAACCAGTCGCTTGGCAAGCTGGGCAGGTCAGAGGCTAGAGGGTCCCAGCTCGGTAGAGCGATGCCATCATCTAGTGTATGAGTAGGTGCAGTGCTTGGAATGTTGCCGAGCCCGCTGCCTTCATCCATCCTACTATCTTCACTATGCTGGGTGCCTTCAAGCCCTGTGCGTGCCTTCAGCGTGTTTAGGGACGGTGTAGATGATATATCTGTCTCTCCAGCTCTGTCTCGGGCCCGGTGTCCTCGCTGAATGTTTCCTTGCTGAGTACGAGCCTCCGCGGTAGATGGATCGTCACTACTGTGAGCACCTCGACGGCGGATATCGGGTCCAGAGGTGGTCGTAGTTGCTGTGTCTGAGCGCTAAGGCGGCAGCAGCGGTGGAGGCGGCATCGAGCTAGGCGGCGGGCGCGGCGCAAGAGGTCGAGGAGCTAATACAATGTTGCTAGATGCAGACGACTGAGGCGGAGCAGGTCCTGCTACGGTTGAAGGTGGACTAGATAGAGGTGTAGTAGAAGTTCTTAATGGGCGTCCTCGCTTTGCAGGTGTCGAGGAAGAAGTACTTGTAGATGGCGTTGATTGCTCATCTACCTTACGCTTCTTCGACTGCTTCTTGCGGGTACGGCACTTCAGGCAGGTCTTCGTTGTCTTCGTAGGATTACGAGAGTCCACGAAACAACGAGCTTTCTTACGCTTTGCGCACTTAGAATCGGCGCAAATGTGAGATGGCTCGTTATCCTCACATTCGCTCTAGCTCTCATCGTCCTCTTCCTCTTCCCCAGGCAACACAGGCTTATTAGGCGGAAGTCTCTTGCCGTTTTGCCCCGGTGGCGGAGGTGGTGGCATCCCTCTAGGCATAGCAGCGATAGTGGCCATCTTGGCTGTGTACTGCTCAAGAGTGCATCGAGTTCAGCGAGTAGGTTGTGGTGCGCGTGCTTCTGGGCGATGGACTCGGCGGGTGGTGCATGGGCTTCTACGTGCTGCTTGTCGGCGCGAATTCGCTGTCCCCCCCGTAGCCTCACCGCTATGTATCCTCATCATTGGCGTAGGGTGGAGTGCTTGTCGCCGGCTGGTTGCCGCTCAGGGGGAGGGGGATGGTCGCAAGCTCTCAAACCCCCTCCAACCCACCGCTATAGAGCCCTTGTGGTGTTGGATATTTCCTATTGTCCTGCGTGTTGCCGCTTAGAGGCTAGGGGGATGGTCGTCGTTCCTCCTCCCAAACCCCCCGAAGCCTCACCGCTTCCAAGTCCGTCTCTTGTTCATAGTGCTTCATGATAGTCCGTTCTCGTCTTCTCGTGTGTAGACAGTCGGGTCGGGCGGTATTGGCGATATTGGCAGAGTTAATAGTGAGACATGTGGTGTAGTGTGAAGTCGGCTGCATGCCTAAGGCTGCGATCACCTGGTGTCTCCTCGATTTTAGACCAATCACAGCCTGGCTTGGCAGTCTGCGGATTTGTATGGGTGGTCAGCTTCGCCGCCTGCACCCCCCATGGTCGCAATACACACGATATGTATATACAGACAGCAATACAGAGTGTAGAAAGTTGATTGTAACCTCGCTTCGACCTCTTCGACGTCCAAAATCGTCTCGTCGCCTTGGCTGGCCCTACGCAAGCTCCGGGAGCTAGGCAACTTCACGATTTTGAACGTCTTATCGGTCTCCGCTCAATAAAAGCACCTTTCTCTGGAGTTTCAGTGAGACCTTTCGTTGACTTCAACTCGTGAGGCCTATACTCCTCAGGCCATATCATCCGACTCCAACACTTCGTGCACTCCACAAGTGGAGCTTTCTCACCCGCCCGGCAATAATGACATTTCGGCCTCACGTTAAGCCCTTCCACCCAATACACCACATACTGTGCTCGACAAGTGGGCGTAAAACACTCATACCACACTGCGTTTGTGCTGGAGGTGTCTTTTTTACTCACCCGCACCCCGATGTGATCGCATGTCTCTTCTGGGTGATCACGGTAATAGCAACATACTCCGCAGACAGAATCAGGACCCATTACTGTGACAGATCGAGGATATTCGCATATTTTGCATGTGATTACCGGGCCGATTGGCATACTCGTTTGTTCCGGCGTCCAGGCGACTTTGGCTGTGAGTTTCGTGTCCAGGTTGTTCTCCAGCATTTTGTAGTCCACGAGTCTCTGGAAGAGCGCCCGATCGGTATGGTGGAGCAAACCACCATCGAGAGCTTCAACACCCCTGCACCTATAGATCCGATCCGCATCCAGCAGCAAGGAAAGACAGCTCACATTCCACGTCTCTGGCACTTCGAGGTCATTCCACCTATCCGTCCAACGGAGCAGCTCCCCCTCAGCTGGTTGTCGAAGTGGCTTGACACCCAAACGTATCGTCAATGCAGCGAGTACTGCGGCTGCGCGTCCTCCAAGCATAGTACCAGGTACGACGATATGGAGAAGCATGCGCCAGAACTTTCGTCCATACTCTTTTGATGCCAGAGCCATCGGAATTTTTGGAGTGTTCTCAGGATTAGCAGAAGCAAGATGAGCCGGCAACTCCTCAGCCGTGGTAATGAACGTCAATCGAGTCAGAACCCGACCTAGCCTGCGAAGAATCCTGTAATCGCATGACCTCCCAATCTCCAGTAACTCATCACGTCGAAACTCGGTGATAGGACGTCCATCCTCACCATCCTCGTCTGCTCCTTCTCCTGCACCAGTACGTTTAAAAGACAGTGTAGGATCAAGACAAACGCACGGAAAGCGCAAAGATTCCGGAACAGAATCGATAGCCTCTTTCACTTCAGCGGTATAGTCATAAGACTCTTCCAGCCAGGGTCTTCATCTTCGCTCGCTCATCGGCGTTCTTGACATCATCCACTCTACGACCGAACAGGTCTAGCAGTTCCTGTCTATGCTCGTTATCTCGGTCGTTACAGACGGTGCGCCAGAGACTCCCGAAGACGGGGTTTAAGCTTATCGCGGAGACATCGCTGTCTATGATTTGGCGGAGTTGTCTTACGACAAGTGCTCGATACTTGGGATCGTACTTATAGGTCTCGGTAAAGTTCTGGACGGCTGTTGGTTTCTTGGGCATGTGTTGCTCAAGTGTCGCTGTCGAAAGTCGCGTTTCAGTGGTCAGGTCCGTGGTGTCACGGATTCTCTTGACTGACATGAAGCATTTGGCCTCTTCGTCGTCTTCGCTTTGGAGCTCAAGCATGCCAGCCGTTGCTTTGTACGTGGAGATTGTGGCTGGTAATGAGACGTCTGCTACACCTTCCTTCTTGACACTCATCCAAGCCAAAAGCATTTCGACTGTAGTTTCGGAGATTGTGCGAGGGCTGTCGTTGTCGAGATGGACGCAGATACCATTTGTCATGGTGGTAAGATAGTCGTAGATTCCAGCCTTCGTGCCGCCGAATCTACCGTTCAGAAGACACAATACCTGCGCTCTCTTTTCGCCCTCGCGCAGCGTACGTGACGCAGAAACCCAGTCTACGAACAATGGACCATATCCCGAATAGCTCTCTGGCTTACGAAGGGCCTCTCGCTCCGCAGGACCGTAATGGGATCCAGCATCTTTCAACATGTGTGGCGGTGCGTCTGCATACAGGAGGATTATTGTTTTCGCATCCTCATGCATAACCTCGTATGCCTTTGCGAGTCCGGTTTTGACGGCCTCCGGAAGGTCAGCTCCTCCCGTTGCCCGCAAGTTCTGCGCCATTTTGATCAAGTCTGGCTGTCCATCCTCGCCTTCTGCAACTGCGTCAAGTGACAGCCAGCCAGACCATTGTACCAGATCGTGGCTCACGTCGTAGTCCCGATATGCAAGAATTCCTATCCGTTTGAAGCAGTTGGTCAATGCTGAGATGGAGATTATCTGTGGAAGGGATCGATTCAATGAAGTGAGGTAGCCTCCCATGGATCCGGTAGCATCGACAAGTATGAGGAGGTCGCAGACCTCATGTGGTAGTGGATTCGCCATGGTGCTTGGAGTTGAGAGGCTGCGGCGAGGTGAGCTTACTGATTCTTATAAGTAACTCTTGTCATGAGTCAATAATTTCAACTTGAGTGCCGGAATCATGGAGGTGACTGGTGTGCGAACAAGAGGTGTCGCGATGGAGAGATGGTTAGGCCACCTACAGTGAGTCAATTCCATTTTAGGATCACCGCTACCGGTGGACGTTACACACAGGGCATTGTTGACCCGCTCAACCGTATCTGTGAATGCCTTAGATATAGCCCGTTCACCATGCTGCCGATTGAAATTGCCATCTTGCGCTGATTGGGCAGTGTCAGCCCTTGCAACACCAATCCTCTTTCCCAAAGCGTGCAATGTTGCTACGCCTTAGTCACGAGGTGTGCATGTGGGTCAACTTCACTTCTTTGTCTCACGCCCATTTGAGACCCAATTTGTGCATCTCGACCGCGAGTTGGAATAGATAATCCAAGCTCTCACACTGCGTCTTCGCCTGCGCGACGTCTTTGCCCCAGACATATACACCGTGTCGACGAACGAGCACAGCGCAAGTCTCTGGCCACTCGGCGATCGCCTTCTCGAGCGTATCCTTCAAGTCCTCTTCATGAGCAGTGTTCTCGATGATTGGGATCTTGAGGGTGTCGTAGTATCCCAGATTTCCAAGCTTTCGACCTCCCTCCGCAATCTCTTGCGAGCCCGTGCCAGCACGGGAGATGCCCTTGATTTGTTCAATCTCTTTGATCGCAAAGACTTCCTTGCCGTTTGCGTTCTGAAGTCCTGCTTCGACGATGAGAGTGACGAGGACGGCCCATTGAGAATGGGTATGGATACAAGCGCCAGCACCACGCTTGGTGTATGCGGCCAGGAAGAGAGGAGTACAAGCAGACGCTTTCAGCACCTACCTTGCCGTCAGCGACGGGTAATGCATGAAGTGGCTACGAGTCCTACCTTGGGCTTACGAAGGTATTCTCTGCTCTGATAGTCCATCACAAATATGTCGGTCGGCTTCATCAGCTCCTTCTGCACACCGGAGGGTGCGAGGAATACATGGTCGTCCTTCTTGATAGAGATACCGCCGCCGGTGCCTGTGACCCAACCATGGCCGTAGAATTGTTGGCAGAGGGAGCAGATATGGTTTGCTGGGTGCAATGGATCGGAAGAAGTGATGAGGGCGTCATCGCTCCCCCCATTGCTGTGTCCATTGCTGTGCCCGTTTGTCTCGCCGTTCGTGCCATTGGCATGCTTCTTCGTGCTCACGATCTCATCCGAGTCTTCGGCCTTCCTCTTCCTTCTGGGGGAGATGTCGGCCATGGCAACTGGGTGTGTATACGAGCAGATCCTAGAATGAGTGGGAGGTTCGTAGGTATGTGTTGGACAGAGAGCAGATGGTTCAGATCGATCTTGAAGGGTTTTCGCGATGGCGCAATGGGTATCAATTCGCTTCGGCCGCCCGCATTCAATTGCTGCAAGTTGTTGAGCTCGAATCAAGGGTGTTGCTTGCGAAACGTGTGAAGGTTCACGGTCAGTTAGAGAAGTCGTGGGCATCAAGACAGCAGGCTTCACCTCGGCGTCGCTGACCCTTGCAACCGCCATTGCACTTCACACGAGCATGAACCAACATGACTTCTAACGCGCAAGCAAATAGCAATGACGCGCAGAAGACAAATGATACCAGCACAAACGCCGAGCACCTGGAGCACATAACTCGGGAGTTTATCAACGCAATCAACACCCGCAACTTCGACGAAACCTCGTCAGCATGGATCAACGTCTCACCCGATTTCAAAGGCGAGTTCGAGACAACAGGTCGCCAAATGACCGCCAACAACCGGCGTGAATATCTCCACATGTACAGATCCGTCACTCAAGAATGCCCAGAATATACCCTCCATATTGCAGCCCTTGATTTAGAAGTGGATGAGCCACGCGGTTTCGCAAGCTGCTTCGTCAACGGAACTGTAACAGGCTACCTTCCAGGCGTCGTGTTGGCTTCGACGGGAGTCATTAGGTACATGAGGATGGACGATGGGAGGTGGATTGTTACTAGGTATTCAGGCGCAAGAGGATTTAATGAGAGTCCGGGTTGATTCTTGCGGGCAGATTGGACGGCATTACGGGCGGAGAACTGCCTCGCCTCGCGACTTTCTGTCGGGCTACACTCACTTCGAGAGAGCCAGCCTCCTAGAGGGTGAGGGTAGCAAAATAAAAGTTCGAAGCAAAAGGGAAGCGTCACCCAGCGTCCGACCGAAATCGAACCCAGGGACATGGGCTGTATTCTCGCAGCTCCCGATCGCAGTATCCACAGACAAAGTCCGGAATACTGCATTTTCAGCTATTGGTCGAGCGACTTCCCTGGGAGTAACAGAGTAAAGAGCGATATATGATGTCTGAGAAAAGTGGCGGCGGTGTCTCGCAAAGGCACCGAAAGAAAAGCTTGGCGCTTTGGGTACGTGCAGCTAACAACACATTTCAATCAAATGCTAGCATGAAAGTGAGCGGTAGAGAACGAAGAGCAATCTAATTCATGACGAGCTATCAAATGACCGGCTGTGGTGTGGCCTGCGGCTTTTCGATCTGCGTAAAGGGCGCCGCGAAGGCATACCGGGCTACTCCTGCACCATAATCCTTGCCTGGGATCCGCTCTATCGATCTGGTCAGCCAAAGTCCAACAACACTGCTTACAAGAGCACTCACCATGATCCGGCGGAAAATTCTCCCTCCGATCAGCATAATACCTCCCCTTCAAATCCAGCCCATCCGACTTATTATGATACGTCGCATAGATACTCGCTCTCGGTCTCCCTGTCAGATTCTTCGCCGACCGATGTGCCAAATGCGATCCGAACATGAGTAAATCGCCGCTTTCCAACTCCACGGGAACCCATTGATGCGCTTCTTCCCACCTCGGATCGATCCTGCCACCCTCGGCCAAGTCGACCTTCATTCGATGAGATCCTGGAACGACCTCTACACATCCGTTCTCCCTCGTCGCGGGATCGACGGCGAGGTCGGCGGTCGTATGTTCGATCTCCCCGATGTGGTCGTATGCCGGGGCGTCCAAGTGAGCGCCGAAGCCGTTTCCGCCTGGTAGCTTATAATTTATCTTGTCCTTGAAGAGGAGCATATCGTCGCGGGTTAGTTGGGCAAGGATGGAAGTTAGAGCGGCGCCGTTGAGGAGAGCGGAGAATTCTGTATGATAGTCGACGAAGTTTTCAGTGCGCATTAGTTGGCGTTCGCCGGCGGAGGTGATTTCATCGTAGGGCATCCATTTCCCATTCTCACGAGGCAGGTCACGGATTTCCTTTGTCCATTGTTGTAGCTGTGCTGGATCGACGAGTCCATGTTCGTGAGCTCGCAAAATGAGATAACCTTGTTCATCGAAATGGGCGATTTGCTCGTCGGTGAGGATGAGGCCTGCCATGGTTGGTCTGATGAGAGTGAGTCTTGTTGATCTGGATACTGTCCAGTCTGACATTTTTCGATTCAACGTTGCCACCCCCTTTACATATATTCACACCGGGATGCTCCCGTGCATTACTTCGATCACCTCTCCCCGCCAAGCACCTGCAACACGTGGAGTCAATCGTATCCTCAATTGGAAGTTACTTTCACGCACTTCCCACCGACCTCATCCTCCGGTATTCATACCGATGCCCTTCCATTGAGCAGACACCGAGTACCTGGGTACACCAAGCTACTCCGGTGCGATTCCATGTCCAATGCCTCAACGGCGTTCTACCCGGACTCGCATATTCCAACGTCGCCTCGTCAAAGCTACAAGGTAACAGTAACACCAGGCAGCCCGATATACTTTTGCTGATCTTCAACGATATCGACTTCACGTCTTCCTCTATGTAGATCACAGCCTGCGGCTTCGCAGGTCGGAAGCACGTTTCTGACTTCAGGCGTCAGCTCCTCGCAGGCGGCCATTGGATACATCTAAACGCTCTTGTCTGCTCGTTGATGATGGCGCCTCATACTTCCCTTCTTCTCTGCTTTCGCTGCTGCTGTTCTTACAATGGCGGCTACAGTCTTGCCATCAGTTAAATCCCATGCTCGAGAGACGGTCTCGGAGCTCTTCGCGTTCATCAAAAGACAAGGCGATACCGACTATCTCGGTGAAGCAGTCTCTCAGCTTCAACATTCTCTTCAGACCGCCACGCTCGCGCAAAATGCTAAGGCGGACGAAGAGACTGTCCTTGGGGCTTTACTCCACGATGTTGGAAGATTCATACCAGCAGCCGAAAAGGAGTCTTCCATGTATTTCCCGGATGGGACATTTGCCGGGCATGTAAGCCATGAAGTGCTCGGGGAGAGGTATCTGAGGTTGCTGGGGTTTAGTGACAAGATCTGTCAATTGGTCGGAGCGCACGTTGTGGCGAAGAGGTATCTGACGGCTGTTGATGAAGGGTACTATGAGGGATTGAGTAAGAGCAGTAAGACGACGCTGAAGTATCAGGTGAGTACATAAAGCGAACCCTGGTCGGTGGTTACTGAGGTGGCGATTCCAGGGCGGTCCATTCACCGAGGAGGAAGTCAAAGAGGCCCAGAAGGATCGTTTACTGGAGAACAAGCTCGCTGTCCGACGGTGGGATGATTTGGCCAAGGACCCGAAGATGATCACGCCTCCGCTGGACAGTTTCAAAGAGCTCACCATCCAGTCTCTGATCAAGAGTCGAGGCGACACATTTGAGCTTCACGGTCGCACGTACAATCTCCCGACTCGCCCATCAGTCGTCATCTGCGTAGATGGCTTCGATCCTGAATACCTGGACCAGGGTATAGCAGATGGTATCCTCCCTAATCTCGCCAAGATGACGACAAAGGGCTTCCACGCAACAGCGAAGTCCTGTATGCCGTCCTTCACCAATCCCAACAATGTTTGCATCATTACTGGTGCGCCACCAGCTAAGCATGGTATCTCCGGAAACTTCTTCCTTGATCCCAAGACGGGTAAGGAAGAGATGATTCTTGATGATAGTCTTTTGATCGGGTCGACCATCCTGGAGCAGATGTCCAAGCGAGGCGTACGGGTAGCTGCAATCACAGCCAAAGACAAGCTCCGCAAGATTCTACAGCATGGTCTGTCACCTAGTCGAGCGATCTGCTTCTCAGCTGAGAAAGCAGCATCGGCCTCTCAGGAAGAAAACGGCATAGCTAATGTTGAAACCTGGCTTGGTCAGAAACAGCCGTCTCAATACTCCGGTGAATTATCCCTCTTCGTGCTGGATGCCGGAATCAAGCTGTTGCAGGAAGATCGAGCGGATCTGTTCTATCTGACCTTGTCGGACTACATCCAGCACAAGCACGCGCCAGGCTCCAAGGAATCGAATGATTTCTTAGCCGCATTAGACAATAAGATCGGGCAGCTGCTGCGTCTCGGTGCGCGACTGGCAGTTACGGGTGATCATGGCATGAGCGCCAAGTGCAATTCGGACGGCAACCCAAACGTCCTGTACTTGGAAGACGCACTTGCAGCGAAGTGGGGCCAGGGCAAGGCGCGAGTAATCTGCCCCATATCAGATCCTTTCGTGAAGCACCATGGCGCGCTTGGGTCGTTCGTCAGAGTTCATGTGTCCCGTCCAGATGATGTCGAGGATATGTTGCAGTACTGCAAGGGCTTGCCGAATGTCGAAGTGGCCTTGTCTCGTGACGAGGCCGTGAAGCACTTCGAGCTTCATCCGGATCGCGAAGGCGATATCGTTGTCGTCTCGACGAAGCATTCAGTCATAGGAGGACGCAAAGACGAGCACGACTTGTCCAACTTGGGTGACCATCGGTTGAGATCGCACGGCGGCATCTCTGAGCAGCAAATCCCTCTGATCCTGTCGGATCCGCTTCATGAGCCATCTCCAGACGCCTCTCGACAGTGGCGCAATTATGATGCATTTGATTTGCTGTTGAATCATTGAAACGATCTGTATCATATCTGAGGGACGGTATTGTAATTGAGGTCCGGTTGATAGGTGTTCATCACGTCTTGGTTTGACAAGAAGTCGAACTCGCCCTAAGAGAACAGTCAGCAGATGTTTCAGATACGACGTTGACTTAGGAGACTCGCCATAAAGAAGTTGTCATGGCCGAAAGAGGCACCATTGTTCCAGTCCGTTGACATGTCAAAAAGACTCTCGTCGAACGTCGGCTGGCTCATGGTGACATGGGCATTTGAGGGGACTGGTCCCGTTGAATCCTGCGTTGTGCACTTTCCCAGCAGATTCTCTGCGCCTCTTGCTACACTGACGAGGAGATGCCTTGGATGCATGTTTTCAGTCACTTGTTTGAGCACTGTGACAAGGTTGGCTACAAGTCCTCGCACCTCGCTGGTATCCACGCGCATCGAGTTAGCGTACTTCGTCGACACCTTCAATACGAATACCACTGCGAACGCGATCATGACATCAAAGTAGGTCGGCAGTCCATTGAGATGATCTTGGATCTCGGTATCGGTCACGACCGCCCGCAGAATGGCAGTGGCCGAGAGCACGGCTGAATTCGCAATCTCGTCGATGTCCAGTGCCACGTCAGGTGCTTTGAATCCTGGTTTGCCGATGCCGCGGAAAGCCATGCTGTGCAAATAAAGCTTTGCAAAATGGTAGTGAAGCCCAACACCCTTTCGAGGATAGTTGCCGACATAGCGATTGTGATGAAACCGTTGTGTCCAGTTTGCTCGGATCTCGTCCAAAGTGATGCTATACCGTCTGATAGGGTCAATGGAGGTCGCGTCTAGCGGCCTTTCGACGTCCACACCAAAGGTCTGATAGATATCGCTTCCCGCTGACCAGAATTGAACCTGAGAAGCAAGCCGAGCATCATCCTCAACAGCATGCTCGGTCTCGAGGAATTGCATTATTGCTCGAATCGTATCATCCTGTCTCGTCATTGGAGGCCGACCATATGCGATGGAGAAGTGATGATCGCAGACGAACACCAGGTAGTATAGTCTCGTCCGAAGGTAATGCACGCGTTCTCCTTGTAGCGCCTTGAAGATGCTTCGATGTAGCTGCAGCTCTGTCGCGATACGAACAGCAGCACCAATGCAGGTCCAAGAGATGCCACTCAGCCAGAAGGCGCCTACACAGAGGCCTCGAATATCGTCCGCGTTATTCTTCCGTGAAAAAGTCTGCCCGGCCGCGATAGTGACGAATTCTTGATAGCACTTCTCAAAGTCCGAAGTCGCAAGATGCAGTGCACCGACAGCGCAGATAGCGGCTAATAGAAGAGGCGAGTCTGAGCGTATCTCACTCAATGTCTTGCGGTCTCCCAGTATTCGATAGAGGAAATGATCGAGACGATTCTGGTAGATATCGAGATATGCTTGTGCCTGTTCGGTGGTGATAATGCCTCGTGTGATGATATCTGTCTCAGCCCGGTTCTGCTCAAGGCCTGGAATGGCGATTGGGGATACAACTGATCCCGGAATCGCAGCCGGACCTGAGTCGGGATCCATCACAATTTCATATTGATGAGGGGTGTGCTTATCCGTATTGGGTGACGGTCTAGCCTGCGAGCCTCGCATGGGCGTGGGTAGAGCCGTGCATGCTTCCACCGCCGCAGCAATTTCTTCGTCTTCGTCCATTGCATCTTCCAGCACCTCGGGCATGGAAAGATGACCCGCCACCTTGCCAAGCGCAGACTCCAAGATTCGAATTTTGCGCTCCATGACTTCCTTCCAGGAGGCATCGGATTCCAGAATCATCTGCAATGAGCGGTTGACTGTGCATGAAAGGCCTCTTTTCTTGCATCGTACGCATGGCGGCTGGCCATCTTTCATATTACATTTGATCTTCTGCTTTCTGCACGCCACGCAGGCTGTGATCTTCCTGGTGATATCTGGCGGTTTGCGGTCTCCAAACTGATCCCGGAGTTGCATGATTGCTGCTGTATTTGATGGGGAGCCGTTTCCCATAGAATTATGGACGCCTTCCGGACCGACACTCATCTTTCTCTGTGGTCTTCGCAAGCCGCTTCGAAGACCCGCTGGTTACTGAAACTCATATGCTTTCATGGTGGGTGATTGTATCCGGATGCGCTTCGCGTGGCCGGAAGACATTAAAGGGCCGCGAGTTGATGCAAGAAGTCGCAAGCTGCTGTGCACCTGCGTGCTGACAAAATAGTTCTAATCCCTGCCCACTTGCACGTGTTTTCAACCTTCGACTTTGGGGCGCTGCGCATAACTAACGAACATCTCCATCCATACGCCACATCGCGTGTCTGGCGAGCGTGGCGCGCGACGATCGCCTATTGTTCACGAGGCATCACACAAATACACGCCGCCATGGCAAATTTTACGTCGGCTGATTCGGCGAGACGCGTCGGCTGCGAGAAAGCTCAACACGAGACTTGGTTCATCATTGTCTTCTACACATCTACCTGGACTACCTACTCCGAATCTGACCAGCCCACCAGCTTGAGCGAGTCCTCCCACAGGCGCTTCGCCAGATCTTCGTCATAGACGTACGGCTTGTACCCGCCGAAGTCTGCTGCAACGCTTCCTATCCCGGTACCCTCCGGCCAAGATACCTGCAGATCTTCGAGGTATCTCCCACCCTTACCCTCGAGAGCCTTACCGACAGCAGCCCAGACCTGCGTGGCAGCGCCTTGAGCAGTGTTCTTGTAGACCTTCTCGCGCCTAGCATCATCTTGCCTCATACGCGCCTTAAGATCTGGATTGTGGCGGGCGATACTCGTTTCAAAGATGATGCCAGGGTGAACACTCCACGCGTGCAGACCCTTCGAGCCATATCGGCGATCGATCTCGTTCGCCATCAAGATGTTGGCTGTCTTGGTTTGTCCTGCACACAGATTATCAGCCACGTCTTACGCTCAGCCGACGTCTACAACCAACCGTATGCAAGGAAGGGCTCATAGATGCCTTCCAGATTATAGTTGTCAGGACGAATACTGCATCTACGATGGCCGGCCGAGCTGAGTGATACGACCCGCGAATTGGACTCCGGCGTCGAAGCCGCCAGGAGTGCTGGCTTCAGAACATTGAAGAGCAGGAAGTGCGCTAAGTGATTCGTGGCAAATTGGAGCTCGTGGCCTTGCTTGCTTCGCTGCTCAGGGCAAGCCATGACACCAGCATTGGTCCTTTGAAACTGTCAGCTCGTGCTAGTCCTCATCCTCACTTCGACGACTCACATCAAGATATTCAGCTTCGGACAGTCCTTGAGGAAGGCTTCAGCACCCCGACGCACGGAGTCGAAGTCCGAGAGATCCAGCACAACCACTCCAACATCTGGATACGCTGGATCGTCGCTGGAGATGGCCTTTGCGTACTCTTGCCCTTTCTCCTCGGTCCTCGCCGTAATCCATACTTTGGCCCCGGTCTTTCGCAGGACTCTGGCTGATTCGGTCCCCAGGCCTGCTGTACCTCCCGTGATCAAGACTGTTTTGCCAACGAGCTTGCCGATTAAATCATCGTCCTTGAGAATGTGCTCGGCGGTGGGTCTCTCGTCACCCATAACATTCAGCGATTGGTGCACTGCAACGTAGCGGTCCATTTTCGACTTCACTCGAGATGATACTATGCTTCGTGCAAGATTCGGCTTGCGAGATGGGTTTTTATATGTTGTTTCATCCCTTGCCTTACATTGGCGAATCTTTCTTGACACCGACATTGATGATGCAGCCGTAGCTTGGCAGTGAGACCGCTTAACAATTGCAACAAGGTGAAGTCGCGGACATAGCAGTTCCTTTTAAGAACATCCGGCTCTACACAGCCTGAAGCATTCCTTGAAGTCCATGATACGGGCGAAATTACTTGTTGCATGGGCAATGCGAGCGGTACGAGATGGCAGCGCAGGTTTCACAAAAGTATACTGATCTGAGCTCCGTCTAAAGTCCGCGATCCTCAGCAAGAAGCTCCACTAAGCCTGCATTTGGTAGCTGCTAACAACATGATCGTACGAGCTAGCTGATTTGATCTATACCAAAATTCTGTTGCCTGTGTAGGGCTATCTGATCAGATTCATTTCGAGTAGAGTGCTCCCTCGAGCGTCAGATCTTGTCCAAATCTTTTCTCGTCCACTCCGGGAACTCCAGGTCTTGGTGCGGGATTGACATCATGTTCCTGGGACGAAGTCAGCTTCAATCTTCCTGCGAACATCGACAATATGAGCTTCTTACCGGTCTTCAATATAATCCTCAATAGGCAAACTCTCAAACTGCGACCGGTTTCCAATATGCACTCCTCGACTCTGAATGAACCTCGCATACTCCATCACCTGCTTAACGAACTGCGTCCGATCAATCTTCCCATCCAGCCAATCCACCGTACTCATAACATCAAAAGCAGCTTGCGATGTTGAGGCAACAGTGTGAGGACGAAAACCAGCCAAAGCATCACCGACCAGGACAACTTTATCACCCATATGCAGATTCTTCGGCGTGATCACGTCCGTGATACACTGCACAAACGGCGTCTTCGTCTTATCCGCCATCTCAGCCATCTGCGGAGGTAATTTCTCATGCGCTCTCGACTTGATCATTCCCCACGCCTCTTCGGACATCATTCCCGGCGGGATGGTGATATGTCTCCTCCTCCCATCTTTATCCGTCATGACTTTCTCCAGCTCAGGTTCGCCTTCGGGGAAATTCGTATACCATACGAAATTGAGCAATCGCTTTCCAGGTTCTGTGGTTCCGTTCTCCCCAGCTATGGTATATGTCAGGTTTTGGATACCAGGACAATGATAGAAACAGAAACGTTCTTGGAAGACGTCGAGGGCGGATTGGGAGGCTTCTGTTTCGGGGACTGTGCCGCGGATTACTACGTAGCCGGCGTATTTTCTCTGGATGTCTGGGTAGAGCATTTTTCGGATTGTGGAGCTGGGTCCGTCGGCGGCTATGAGGAGCTTGGTTGTGATTTCTTCTTCGGATGAGGAACCGTCGGAGTTCTGCTGGGTGTATTTGACCTGGACGACGGAGCCTTGGTCTTTGACGTCTGTCACTGTGCATCCGCACCGATAATCGATTTTGCCATCTGTGTCGCGTGCTTCCGGGAGCTTGCCACCCCGGAGATAGTCTGATTGCACGCGATCGTAGTTTGCTCGGAGAAGGTAGTAGCTCAAGTCCCAAGAGGTCATGTTCTGTCTTTGTTCATTTTCGTAAATGATGTCGCCTTTCTGGTTGAGATAGATTCTTTTGTAGCTTGGCACGGCGACTGGTTTGCCTGTCCGATCATAGCGTTTGAAGAACTCGATTGTGTCGCCTCCTGCTACTATGCCAGCTCCTTGGTTTTCGAGGAGGAAATGAGGTGTTCTTTCTAGGATTGTTGCTGGTCGCGAGCGTTAGTAGTCATATCCTTTGTTTGAAAGCAGATCTTTACTGTTATAGCCATGAGTCTTCAGAGCCACGCCGGCGAAGAGCCCGCCTAAGGATCCGCCAACCTTTCATCGGCGTTAGCGTCTGTTGGGTGAGTGAATGATTTTGAGAGCTCACAATGACAATGTCCGGTTTCGCATGTCCGTTCACGCCGTTGGTGAGGTTCTCGTTAGAAGGCATGTTGCACAACGCTCGGCTGCTGTCGTTTCCTCTATTTCGATGAAAGTTGTACTTTTGAAGACCAGGATGGCGATACAGCTGTACCTTGAAGGTCGGTAAACGTCATGCACAGATACAGTGGCCCGGACCCCACTCCATTCGGACGAAAGGTGTGAAGGCCGGAACTACTACGCGTACTTGACCACCTGCTTCTTTATCATCATGAAGGCACAGCGTTGAGATGACCTGCAAGGCAGAAGCCGATGTGAAATAGACCTCTCGTCACGTCTTATTGAAGAAATGGACGCGCGTGAGGGGAGTCCATGATATGATCGCGTGGTCCTCCTGTTGGTCTTAGTCTACATGAAGTTGAACAAAGCTGGGTCGATCCTGAGGCGCGCGATGTTTTTCTGCCAGCCTGAAGCTGCGTCTGGAGTGTGAACCTGTTGTGCTCATGACTGAACTGGTGGTGTTGTGCTGCAAGAGCAATGGATGCCTCGTCGTTGCCTCATGAGCGCATTGATCACAAAGCAAAGGAGAACCCACACCCACACCACGTCCCCTCAACTGCTCCTTATTCATAACAACAACATCCAAGTGGCATCCATCTGCATCAACCGACTCCGAACTCACCAGTGTTGACGGCAAAGACGGTCGCACGTGCACTCTTGAGCCCAGCATCACGCCTGCTCCTCCCCTGCGACGAATGCGACGAAGCTATCCGGACATCTCTCGATGATGGCTCGCACTGATAAATTGCCGCCTTTACCGGACATCAGACATGGTTTCTGTGCGCACATCATGTATGGTCTCGCGCAAAACCACACCGCTGCACTCGAGGCGCGATGTTCTCCGCCACTGCTGGTGGCGCGCGCAGACGACCGCCAGCCATCAACCCGATCTATGTCCCCAGATCCGTGCACAGAGTGGGCGTCTTTGAGTTCGCACTCAATTGCGCGCGCGCGGGACATCTACAGTAAGTGAGGGGTGAGGTCGTGGTGCGAGAGCGCGCGTGGCCATGACTGCAGTCGCAATATCACAGCGCCTATCATGCAGCACGCGTTCGCAGAGAGCTCTGACTGGAATGGAACATTGCCGTCCTCCTCTCACCTATTTCTCCAGAGTGCATCCTTTACCGCAATGGCAGAACGCGATTAAACTTTGACTAATGTGTAGTCCGCATGAAAGACTGGAGAATATCGAAGATGGCTCTGGCACGGCTGGTCTCAGGATTTGAGATGCTCTCCCGGAGGCTGCGATTGCGCTATCATGCCACCGATGCGGACACTCTGCGTCTCGGCGGCAAAGAAGCACTTTGTTGAGAGTGGATTGCCGTCACGCTTACTTACAGATCCCATCAGACCCGCCAATTCCCCACCTGAGCCTCTGCCCTGTGTCCGAACTCTCATGGTAGAGCCGTTGGTGCTTTTGCCGGTTGGTTACGAAACGGTCGCCTTCCCGGAAGTGCAATGTTTAGCACGGCTTGCTTTGAGTGCCATCTACATATAATCTGCTGACCTCCTCCAGGGCGAGCTGATCTGTTTGCGAGCACATCTGAACTGACGTCACTGTCGCTGTGCTCCATCTTGACAATTGACATACCGGAGTCGTTGCTGCTGTTTTGCGGTGGCAGAGGGGAGACTAGAGCTACCAGCGCACTGAGGACTGCCACAAGAGCCGAGATCAATCATGGACAGCTTCGCCAGATTTGAGGATACGAACAGCCACTTGAGCTCTGGATTCAAGGTTCAACATCAGGCCTTCAGGACATCACAGCCATTGACCCTATCACCACAAATGCTTTTGGTTCGACGACCCTTGAATGCTCCAGACGCGATATTTGTCCCGAATTCGCCTGACCTCAAGCCAATGCGGTGGCAGACCTCGTCATCCGAGCCCCAAAGGCGACAGAGTGCAGCCTCTACATCCAGTACGACCTCATCTCGCTCTGCAAATCGACAAAGCGCATCGCCTGCAATGTCCCCGATGGAAGCAAGAGGAAGCCGCGCGTCTTCGACAGAGGTGCAAAGCCCGCGCATGGATCAGATGAGCGCAGCACCATTCGCTGGAGATTTCGCGAGCGCGTTGTCGAGCATCTTTGGTTCAAGCGGCGACTGCGAATGCCTTGGATGTGGATATCGGTACCGATCGGTCGAAGAGCTTGCCGATCATCAAAGAACAGCGCATGGTTTGGCAGATGTTATTTTTTGATCACGACACGATACCCTGGGATGGACTCGATTCAGGGCTGATATAGTTTGTGTTGCGACATTTTTCAGTATGCTGTTGTCGAAACAGAGAGAATCGATGCACTCGCAAGGCGTATGAACAACAGCGAAAGGTGTTCGGCTCACTGCAGCTGCAGGACTTACGACAGACTGTGAGTCCAGTGACTGGAGCAGTATATGCTCACGCAGCCTGAATCTGTAAGATAGCGGAGATACTTTTCGTGGTCTCTTCATCCCCTCCCCGGGATTTGTCTGTCTGCAGAAATCACCTCGTTTAAGATCTTGGTTTACGAGATGGGTGTGCTCGAAAGGTCAACCCGGCAGACCGAGAGCTGCACATGATATTGTGACCTCAGCCTAGCAATGTCGATCTTACTACAAGAATAAACTAGGACGCGCCGGCCTTGATACCCATTGAGGAAGTCGTATAACCTTATATTCACGAAGAGTTGCCGTCCTCAGTAGCACAAGCGGCCCGAATCTTCACCTTCCGACTCCACAATCCAGTGAAAATCTTGGTATCTGTGGGCTAAGTACCAAGCTACCATTACTATTTTGCTTGTTGCATGTGGTCTATTGGTTGCTTCGGTCAACTGTTCGCGCCATGCAGGAACCGACAAGCTCTTCCATACCGGTTGCTACCGTACCCGATCCTCAAGCGCGTCTAGCATGCGCACAAGAGGCATCATCATGGTTTGGAATGCACACTATATTGAACGCCTGGGCACTCGTATAGGACATACGAGCCTCAGATCGGTGTTAGCACCGGTGATGCTCATCAGGGCCCAGCAGTATGAATACAGCCCTTGCTGCTCCGTTCACTGGGGCAGGTTGCAGGGAGTTGCAAACGGATCAAGATGCTTTCTCTCTTGACACTGTCTCTGCTCTCCGCAGCAGCCATTGCTGCTCCAGTCGAAGAACGCCAATCCGGACCCTCGGTCACCATCGCCAACGGAACCGTGGTGGGATCAACTTCCCAAGGTGTTGATACCTTCAAGGGCATCCCGTTCGCCGACCCACCGGTGGGTGATCTTCGACTCAGGGCTCCACGTCCGCTCTCCAAGGGCTTTGGCACGTTCACCGCGACTGGATCTCCAAGAGCTTGCCCTCAGTTCTTCACTCCGGTCAACCAGGATAACTTGCCTCAAGATGCTCTTGGCAAGCTCGCCAACACTCCCTTGGTCCAGCAGATCTCGAATGATGGTGAAGATTGTTTGACACTCAACATAAATCGACCATCGACCGCCAGCAACTCATCCAAGCTTCCGGTTCTGTTCTGGATCTATGGAGGCGGCTTCGAGGTGGGTAGTGCTGGAACGTACGATGGAAGCTCAATCGTTCGCAAGTCTATTTCGCTGAAACAGGATGTCGTCTACGTCGCTGTCGCATACCGCCTTGGAGGCTTCGGGTTTCTGGCTGGACAAGACCTGGCGAAAGAGGGTAACACCAATCTCGGACTGAGGGACCAGCGCCTGGGACTTCAGTGGGTGCAAGACAACATCGCGGCTTTCGGAGGCGATCCCTCCAAGGTCACGATTTGGGGCGAATCTGCAGGAGGTATGTATATTCAAACAGAGTGCCAAGATTCTACCCATGACTGACCTCGCTCGCAGCAATCTCAGTATTCGATCACACCGTTATCAACGGTGGCGACAATACCTACAAAGGCAAACCACTCTTCCGCGGCGCCATAATGGACTCCGGTAGCGTAGTCCCAGCCGAAGACGCAACAACCTCCAAACCTCAAGCCGTCTACGACACCGTCGTCGCAGCAGGCGGCTGCAGCGGAGCCACCAACAAACTCTCCTGTCTCCGCGCCCTCTCTTACGAAGATTTCCTCAACGCCGCTTCTTCTGTCCCGGGCATCTTCAGCTACCAATCCCTCGATCTCTCATACCTCCCTCGTCCCGACTCCGGAAACACCTTCTACAGCGAATCCCCCGAAATCTCCATCAACGCCGGCCGCTTCACCCAAATCCCCATCATCATCGGAGATCAAGAAGACGAAGGTTCCCTCTTCTCTCTCGTTCAATCCAACATCTCCACCTCCGACCAACTCGCCACATACCTCGAATCCTATTTCCCCAATGACCCAAATCGCGTACAAGACGTCCAGGCTTTGATCGCAACATACCCCGATGCACCTTTAGCCGGCCAACCAGACGGCTCCCCCTTTCGCACAGCCGCTCTAAATAACATCTACCCCGAATTTAAACGTCTCGCCGCCATCCTAGGAGACATAACATTCGCACTCACCCGTCGAGTCTATCTCAACACCGTCCAACCGAAAGGGATCAAAACCTGGTCATATCTCTCATCATACTTCTACGGAACTCCCGTGTTAGGAACATTCCACGGCTCCGATATCCCCTTCGCGTTTGGAATGTTTGGAGATGCGAATCCGATTACGAATCAGATCCAGACGTATTATATTAGTTTTGTGAATTCGTTGGATCCGAATACTCTGGGCGGGCCGGCGGGCTTGACGAATTGGCCGGCATGGAGTCAGGCTTCGCCGAATCTTCTCAACTTCCAGGCTGTGACGACTGCGATTATCCCAGATACGTTTCGGAATGCGAGTTATCAGTACTTGTTGGCTGCGCAGAATCAGTTTAGGGTTAAGAGGTAGGAAGGGTTGAAGAAGAAGGGAAAGGGAGGGGTCCTTGGAAGGAATCTTCGTACGCCGTTGCTATGCTATGCTGTGCTATGCTACGCTATGAGAAAAGAAAATAGGACAAATGTGCCCAGGAAATGCAATACTGTTCATAGAAAAACCAGCCCATGTGCAGACCAAAACGAAGACCCCCTGAAAACGCCCAGAGAAATGTTGAATTTAAAAGAAGTGAACATCCCAGCTCAAGCTTCCTTTCCACTTCATCTTCACCTCCTCTGATTCTGACTCTGACCCTGATTCTCTACCCTCTCCCCTGACGCCGGAACCTGCGCATCAAACCCTCTCAGCAACGTCGCCACAAATCGATTCAATGCCGTATACTGCACAGCCGCCAAAGCTCCATCCCGTCCCAGCACAGTCACAGCCTCATTCCATACCCGATCGCTCAAAGGCCCGGAACTCACGCAAAGCTCCCGAGCAACCATGTACGCTGCCTTGTCCTCCTGTGTGAATGAGTTCGAGTACAGACCCGCGAGAAGAGAGTCGAGTTCGTTTTGTGAAAGACCTTTCTCCATGGCTAGTCGGCCGTGCGAGTAGATATGAAACGCAGAACGTTCATTGACTCCCACGACCAAGGCTATGATCTGTCGCGTTCGGCAGGTTAGGCCGGGGAGTTCTTCGAGGGCTTGGGAGATTTCCATAAATGCGCGGCCGATGTGTGGTGTATGGAGGAGGATTCCGAAAGGACCGACCAGGGCACCTGTGGAAGGTAGGCGGTAGGTGATTGTGTTGGCAGAGAGGCGGCGATCCGCATAGTCGGAGATGGCTTGGTAGAGGGCTGCTGTTTCTTGATTGTGTTTTCCTGTGAGGGTGGAGGGGTGCATGAGCCCGATGCGATTCATCGTGCGTCGGAAGGATGCAGGTGGAGGGATGGATGAGGGTACTTGATGGTGAGGTGGGCAGTACAATGCAATACAATGCAGTAGTGAGGGAAGGACACGCCGATGACAAAGACGATGTATATCGTCGACAGGATTGATGCAGGATTCCCACACCGAGTGTTGACTGCTTCTTGGTAATGGGCTGCAAAAAGCCACCATCTGCTTACCTGAAGAGAAGGCAGCATATTTATCGGAAGCACTGGAAGATCGTCGTGCGTAGGTAGAGTGATCTAGGACAGCATGATCGCGGATCTGTCCTTCGCCTGCAAACCTAATCTCTCGGTTCAGAGTAAGTCGAAGACTTGGACCTCAGCCTGGATGCCTTGCACAGGCGAGGTGTTTCCGCGATGAGAGACTCCTCGCGTTTGTCAAAGGGCCGAGCTGGAGGACTTTGTAAGAGAGAAAGCTTGGAAAGTACGGGTAGTGCTTCCTAGAGAGTCCAGAATGGTTCTAGTAGCACTGCTGATGAATGACACCGTGGTGACTAGCGAGGGCAGGAGCGGGACTACGACCCATGCTGTTGTCACCTTAGCAGTGGAATCATGGTCTTCCTCCCGTGCTACGCGAATATTGGATTTGAGATGTAGGTACCCGCGCAGGGTCTTGCGTCAGGAGCTGACGTTGTATGCAGACCGCCGAGGACAAAAAGTGGTGTTACTGGCCCTGAGAAGCGATAGAACGGTCTTCCAGAAGAGCCTCAGGGCGTCGGGTGCAGATCATTAATGTAGGGCAGCATGTGAGTGCGTATACTGCGGGAAGAACGAAGGTTTCGCTCGGTAGTTTACCCTGCAGGCTTCAGTTGGTGGATGTGTCGGCCGTGGAATCCTAAGTTGGGAGAAAGAGCCCTGCTCTTGGCCATGACCGGGAGAAAGAGCGCGCTCTGAGAGAGAACTCCGTCGGCAGCGTCGGGGCCACCCGACCACGTAATGCGATCCCGAAATCCAAATCATCGAATCCCGAAACACTTGGGCCAATCAGATGCACGAGGATCTGGACGGCTGAGGAATAATCGCCGTGCAGAGCAATCCGAAAAGTCGGACTATCATCGCGTACAGTCTACAAAATCACTCGTGTGCCTGTCGATCAGATCGTACATCCCTTACCCTTCGCATCAGCTACGACTTCATGCCTGCTTTGGTAGATAGTTGTCGCGGATGGTTTATCCGCACAAAGTCCATGGCATTGGCAAAAGTAGGCTACCTGGCCATGCCCACCGAAAGAGACGGTCCGTCTTCGTCCCAATCTTACCTTACACGATTCAGCTCATGGCCATCATTGGAAATGGTGAATTTGGACGACGACAGCGGCAAAGAGGAGTGTCGCGAAAGAGACGGCATGACTAGAAAGAGCAGAGACAGCGAGAAGACATGCAGCCATCTCGAAGAGGGTCGTGGCATGCATTGATCTGAAATTGTTTTGTGTTTAGTTCGGTCAGCTATGCTGGGGCGCTGTATTTGAGCAGCGAGGTAATTCTTCCAAGCAGCGGAGACCTTTCGGGCGGCCTTATTGTCTAATAACACATTTGCCTCCATTTTCCGTTCACGCTTCTCCCATCTTCGGGAGTCATGAGTACATCTTCCGGACAAACGAAAGCTTCAAAACCGCCGGGGCCATTCTATCGTCTATCTAAACATTCCCGTCACACACAACGCCGTCGATCTGGATTTAGAGCGATCAATTGCTCTTATCTGTCTTCTCTTGGGTTGGCGAAGGACCTTCATTGGTACCTGCAGAGCTTGATTCCGCAGGAGCATCCGTGGTAGGCTGTCCGAACTTGGCTTGCTGTCGCTCGAGGTCCTTCTCTGCCTCCAGCATCTCTGCCGCCGCCGGATCTTGCTTGGCGAGCGCCTCTTGTTGCTTCTGCTCTTCTTCCTTCTCATCGATATCCTCTCTGTCACTCACTGTCTCCGCGCGGCCAGAAGCCTGCTGCTCCGCAGCTTGCTCACACTCTTCTTGAATGAGCTCTTGCTGCTCCTTGATGACCTGGAGTCTCTGCTTGTTGGTGGTGGCGCCTTCAGCAGTGTGCACTTCAAGTTCGATCTCGTGGAACAGCTCCTCTGGAATGCTGGAAAGCACAGCCTGAAGCGCGGAAAGCTGGCCCTCGAACTCGTTCTCCTTACCCTGAGCATACATGAAAGCGTTGCTCAAAACGAGGAGTGTGCTGGGGACACCATATTTGAGACGAAGGTCGAGCCAAAGTTGAAGATCATCCCGGAGACGGCCAGGACTCATGCCGTGTGTGCGGAGGCCTCTGGCAGCACAAGCATTCTGCAGTTCTGGGACAGAAAGCGATTCGACACCCTCAAAGCTAATAGCTCTGTCGTCGCGCTTGATCTGTCGCATCCGGTGCCGAATTTGGTAACGCAGCATAGCATCCGTGCCAAAGGTCGAGAGGTTCATGTATCGACAGATACCCACCAGCTGCGGCCTTGACAAGTTGTCGAGGGTCAGATCATCCTTGAAGAGCTTGCAGACCTTGATAACATCTGCCTTGGTTGGCTCTTCACCGGTGGTTCGCAATTTGCGGAAGAACTCGGTGAACTCTTCCTTTTGCGCCGTGGCTGCAGAAATGGGAAGGCCGGATTCCCTCATCGTTTGCCGAAGGAATTTGGACACTTCCTTTCTCGATGTACGAAGCTTCGTCGATTTCGCCTCCTTGCTCTTTGCGCCTTCATACGTAGATGGGAGCATGTTTGGGAACAGTCTCAGCGCTACTGGGAGGAGCAGCTCTGCGAACGGTACTATCACGAAGACCGAAAATGGCACCAGACGACCCAAATCTTGCACTGTTCTGGTGAGCTGGCGATGTTCTCTCCGTGAAAGCTCGTATCCAGCGGCCATCTTCAACGCAAGTTTTGATGAGATGCGAACCTCCGTGGCTAGCAGCTTTGTGCCATCCCAGTAATGCTGTACCTCATGCTTCACCTTTTGCCAAATGGTCAACTTCTTCTTCTCTTCCTTCTTCGCAACCTCTTTCGATCCAGCGGCTTTGTCCTCGGCCGCCTTCTGCGCTGCTACCTCGTTCAGCGCAGTCTGCTCGGCTGCTGTAGTTGGAGGATGCTCGGATGGCTGGGATGCTGCGATGCTGATCTTCTTGCCGTCGGGCAAGCTTTGTTTCTCGGCGGCATTCTTAGGTGCTGACTTCTCGGCCTCCTTGGGAAGAGGCTTCTTAGCCTGCTCCAAGTTGAAGCCCGGTGGCGGCGCGTTGTTTTCATTGTGCTGCGAAGAGTCGGTCGAAGCAGCCTTTCGGGGTACGAGGATGGCAACGGCGGGCATCTGACGGGGAATGCGAGCAGCGCGAGAGAAGGCAGCTCTGTTTCCATGACGAAGCAATAGGGGCGCCAGTTGCGCCGAATAGCGGGAGTTCATCATGCTGGCCGGCAGCAAGGATATAATGCCGCGAGGCGTTGCTCACAGCTATTCAGAAAGTACAGTATCGATGGTGTGGAAGGGTGCGATGTCGTGGTGGGTGGTTGTTGAGGTGAAGGGGAGAGAAGTCTCTCAAAGATGAACACGGCGTCCCGAGAGGCTCATGCAGTGCAGGGATGCTGACTTCACTGCGGGTCGGGAGCGGGCCGACACCTGCTTCTTCTAGATCGTTGCGGTGAATGTGAATGTGAAGGTGGAAGCTTAGGTCGATCAGAGATTACAATATTGAGAAGTGTTGATTGATTCAACAAATCACATGTAATTCCTCCGAGTTTGGGTTGTGAGAGGTGTGTATACTTGTCGTTGTCATGGCTGATGATGACCAAGACTCGGTCGTTCTCGCAAACTCCGGACAGAGGGGAGGGAGGGATCC
Source organism: Nothophaeocryptopus gaeumannii (assembly GCA_031771865.1). Lineage (NCBI taxonomy): Eukaryota > Fungi > Ascomycota > Dothideomycetes > Mycosphaerellales > Mycosphaerellaceae > Nothophaeocryptopus > Nothophaeocryptopus gaeumannii. The sequence goes on along the minus strand of JASISA010000040.1, from coordinate 961,166 downwards.
GAGTAGCGCTGTTTAACTCCACACTTTGCGACAAGCCGACCGCGAACTTGATCACCGCCCGCCCAGAACTCACCCAACAATGCTTCTTCCTCCCAAATCCTGACTGCCGTTGACTATCATCTCGTCACCTCATCACCCAAACGTCCGCCTTCAATTTTCCTCCCTATCTCCCTCCGCAAGCCTCCACCCTTACCTCAACGACAACATATATACTCCATTCACCATGGCTCTCGGCTGATTCCCTTCGCCCGACGAAGACCACGAGTCTTCACCCTCGCGATATAAACTACCCGATCTCTTGGCGATAACGAAGAACACGATATTGGCGCATTGCCTACGACCTCGTAACGACCATTGATATTTCCGATGAACACCAGCACTTATCGGCTGCGCAAAGCAGCTCGCATCATCCTCATCGGCGCACCGGGCGTAGGGAAGGGCACGCAGACCGAACGTCTGTTGAAACGCTTCCCTCAACTATCTGCCATCAGCTCAGGAGACCTTTTGCGAGAGAATGTGCGGAACAAAACACCTCTCGGTATGTCGTCATGACACCACCAAACTTTAAACTCCAGCAGCGAACTCATGTCGCGTCTCGCAGGCATCCAAGCTGAACGCTTTATGAGCGACGGCGCGAGGGTTCCCGATAGCATGATTCTACGTCTGATCCGTAATGCGCTCACGACAAGAGGCTGGTTGATTCCCGCCGACGGTGTCAAGCCCTACACCTTGAACATGAGCTCAGCGAGCGCCGATATGAATCCTGCAGCAGACGCACAAGATAGTTGGATCACTCTGCCGCCAGAGCTCGACACCGAGTACCAATATAGCGAGCATCCCGATGCCTCGTTTGCCCTTGACGGCTTCCCACGCAGCGCATCGCAGGCCGAGCAGCTCGAGAAGTTCGTCCCAGTCAACATGGCGATCCACGTGTACACGCCTCCAGATATCATCAGCGAGCGCATGGGCAATCGCTGGATCCATGCGAAAAGCGGACGTATCTACAACACAACCTATAATGCGCCCAAGGTGCCCGGGAAAGACGACATCACCGGAGAAGAATTGACTCGGCGTCCTGATGACAGGCCAGAGGTCTGGCGCAAACGCCTGAAGGATTTTGAAGAGAGTAGCCGGGATCTACTGGAGCATTATGACAAGAGAGGTGTGCTGTGGAAAGTAGAGGGTAATAGCAGCAATGAGATCACACCGAAGCTGTTCAAGGAGTTCGAGAGGAGGTTCGTTGCCTAAAGGGCGGGCTTGCCACGACCAGGCGAAGATTGTCGTGCTGAGCGTGGCGTCTCTGGAGTACATGGAGAACATCAGCTCGACTTGAGATCGGTCTTGAAGCGATGATGGGGCCTTGCATGGACATAGTATCTTGGGATCGCGACGTCAAGAATTGCGCCTGCGCTTGTATGTATGATGTTCGCGTGTACACATTAAACCACGGCCTATCGATTACGGAAACCTTTTGAACATGTTCGCTAGAGTACAATATTTCATTGTTGGAAAAAGTCCCACTTGCTTCTGGTCCGTGCCCTTTGTCTGCATCTCACCTCGGCTGCTGGCATTTACCATCAACCATCTAACGTCCATCAAAATGTAGTGTACTTATTCATGCACCATAACAACTCTGACGGTTTCGCAAATCGAGTCATCAACGAACTATGGCTACTCAGTGGATCAGTCCACAGGCATAGCCTCGAGCTGAAGCCCGAATTCCGACTCAGCCACCCCGGAAGACAGGACAATGAATGGAGAGAACAGCGAAACACCATCTCCATAACAATAGCCTACGATCCCTACTTCATGGAAATATAGCTTCATCCATTTGATTCAGACACGTTCACTCTCGAGGAGGTGATACGTTGCACAGACTGTCCAGGAAGTCACCCTCAGCACTGCTTCCTCAACTGTAAGGGAGAAGATGGCACAGAAGCTAGGAGATCTGGATGTGAGAATCAAGCCTCACGGCGGATTCCGGCCTCATCTTGGACCCAAGGATGCAGTTACTGGCGACATCGTGATAAGATATCAATCCTACAGCAGCATATTCATGAAGAAAAGCACTACGACAGCAGACCTCTTTGGACCCCTAAAGCTCAGCGTATGCGTCACGGGCAAAATCAAAATCAAGATCAAGAGATCTCGAGAAATGCCTACTTATCATGGAATGCTCCTATTCGAAAAGTGGTTCCCTGTTTACGATGGCACCTTCAAAGCTGAAGCGGAACTACAGTACATATTTCCTTTTACACTCAACCTCCCGTCTGGATTTATTGGACACGACCCCCTGCCTCCGACCTTTCAGGCACACTTCTCAGACTACCCCGACGTCGTGGACGTCTCCGTCGTGTATCGCCTAAGTGCCGGAGCTCAGATGCCCGGCATTGATATTAAAACAAGACTACCCACGGGAGATGCGAGACCCGTCGTCAACTATCAGCTCCCGCAACCTCCATTATCGTTGATCCGAGACTTCAAGACTACGTTCAAGCAGAAAGCAATCATCCAAAACCAGCATCTCCTCCCCGAAGACGAGCGGCCAACTGGATTCAAGCAAAAAGCTAAAGCAGTCTTCACATCGAGCCACTTTCCAACCTTTGGGTTCGATGTGTTCTGTACAGATCAACAGCACATCTACCCAGGCCAGAGGATGGCGTTCGAGGTGGTAGTACGCAAAATCGACAGTGAGAGTACAGCGCCCGCAGTCCCGGATATTTCTCTTGATTCCTTCAGGGCGGATCTCATCGCCTACACGACGGTGGATTGCCGGTCAAGACTTATGGGTTCGTCGCAGTGTTTCGATCGGAGGACTGTTCAGCAACTATGGTCGACCAATCGGTTCCCATTAAAATTCTCGAAGGCGAACGAATACTCCACCACAATCAACGTCGACGCTCTATCGGCACAGCACTACTCCTTCGCGCATGAGAAGATCAAGAGAGATTACTATCTGAAAGTCGACATGAAGTTGACAGTCGCGAAGATGACGGTACGGGTTACGAGAGATGTCGTGTTGCGGTCGTTCCTCCTCCGACGAGGGAGAATGAGGCTGAAGAGGACTATACTGCGCCTCCTCCTGAGTTGGAGGCTGGGCCATCTTCACGAGTTGTTCAGGGTGATGGCGATGGGGAGTTGCTTCCGCCGCCCACGTATCAGGAGGCTCAGGTTGAGGCTGGGCCGAGCACGAAGGTTGAGGGCTGAAGGTGGGAATAACGAACACCGACGTTGAAGAGTCACACCTGGGACAATGGATCTCAACAGCAGCTGCGAACACTAGCTGAGATCAAAGATCTATGGAAGCTCCATCCTGACGGCCTCCATTCCTACAACTCCAGATCCTCCCCAATATCCGCAACCTTCTCCCTCGCCGCCACCATCTCCTCAACCTCTTCACCCTTCTTCCCCTCATTCATTGCAGCACCCAAAACCTCCACCGCCACCGCAGGCGTAACATTAACCCCCGCCGTCACGCCCGAAATCCCCCAAACCTGACTCCCCAAATTCTTCGCCACCAGACTAAACGCCGTAATACTCATAAAACATTGATGGGAATGCAGTGCCCACCAACACCGAGGCCCGGCTTGAACGGTTGAAAGCCGAATGGTTTCGTGGAGGCAGCGGCGACCACCTCGTCAACGTCAATGCCTTGTACTTCGCATGCGTCGGCGATTTCATTGACGTAGGCAATTTTGACCACGCGATAGCAATTTTCAAACAGCTTCGTCATCTCCGCGACCTCAAGCTTGGAGACAGGAATGATTGTCTGAAAAGCCTGGCTGTAGACTTGGTGCATGGCTAACAGTGCAGGCTCGGACAGCGCTGATTATATCTTTGGAATCTCTCGAGCTGGTGGTAAAGTGTGTCCTGGGTCAACACGTTCTGGTGACATGCCGCAGTTGAACTTGTGCATGTAAGGTGCCAGCAGAGTGCGGGTCATACCCACAGAGACGCTTGACTCGATCACGATAGTAGAGCCAAGACGAGCATGCGAGGTCACTATCGCGATAGCACGAACGAGATGATTAGTGTTGATCGACTTGTCCGGTCGAAGCAGCGTCGGTACTGAGATACAGAAGTGCGTAGCCTCTGCGAGAACGTTCTGCGACGAGGACAGGCGGACATTTCTGAGAGAGCTGAACGAAGGCTGTAACGTCTCCAGTCGCGCTTCGGACACGTCGAAGCCAACCGCTGGAAAGAACGATCCGAATTCCTTCAACAGTATCTCGCCGACATTGCCGACGCCAACGATGCAAACCAGTGGCTTGCTATCGGAAAGAGGCGTGTGGATGACTCTTGCATTTGTTTGGAACGCCGACTGATTCGCGGAGCCCACTTTCGATTCGACGACCTGATAACCATCCTTAAGCTTGGGGTCACTGCAGACCGTCAGAATTGCTGGATGACGCTCCTTGCAATCAATGAACGTACACGTTCATCAAGCTCATGTCCAGCGCAGATGAGCGCCTTCTCTGGCCGAATAGCTTTGCACTGCTCTCACTGTCTGGGGCTTCCACCCGTGGGAGCAAATGCGTGGAGCTGTTGATGGAGAGCATTGCGAATTGCTACTGGGCTCACGGTGGAATTGCTGATGAAGACAACAGTCGACGAGGTATCCCCGAGCACACAAGAGCGAATGACCCTCGCAGAGACTCTGCTTCTTGCTGAGGGCCCAACTTCTGTGCCATTGACCTCCCACAGGAGATCAAGAGCGACAAAGCCAGTCGCTCTTGGACTGGCTCTAGCCATCATTCACGCTGTCCTCTGTGCCGCATGCAAGATAGGTTCAGCGAGAGGCATGTCTTCCATGACTGGAAGCAAAGCGAAGGACCATCACCTGAACGAAAGAGGTGTGTGAGGAGGTCAAAGGCACCGACCTGTGTCATGTGGGCCTGTCCCACCAAGCTTTGTTGTGGATGCTACCGCAGTTGTCGGGTTCGCGCTTCAGATGATGTTCATGTATGAAAAGACCATTGTCCGGTAAGAACCGCCTGTTCTCGTGAAAGGCCGTGTATTGCGAGGGCTTGGAGTTCCGCTTGGCATTCTGATCGCCCTCGCAGGTCGCGGAGACAGCCGGCGCGGTGCGACTCTGCAGCAAAGAGGGTCGCGTAACAATGCCATGCCAGTGATAGCGATCATCTCACTTCCATTCTCGATCCGGCAATGACATTTACGGATTCTTCCGCGCGACTTAATGGGTGTTCGGCCTTTGGGTGTTGCAACTGCCAACGGATCGATTGAGCTCTCAATCTGATGAGGATTGTGGGCTGTTGTTAGCCGGATGTGATAGTTCTAGGATACAGAGCATGGCAACATGCAAAGAGAGGAACCATGATGGATGCTGTGAACTGGTGAGCCCTGCCGCGCAAACACTCCCTGCCTTGGTCCAGCGGTTCTGCACTTCTCACCATACAGCGCTGCGATAGGTAGCACGTAGTCCATATGTACGGTAATCAGGTGTCTTTCACCACTCCTCCGATGCTGTCTTTCCCGCCGAGATGGTACGGTTCTGACGTGGAATGGCACAGTAGGGACTAACACCCAATATATGCCAAAGATGGCAACACTATCTTTTCAGATCCGAGCCCATCACGGTGGTCGATGTTGCATGTCCGCCATGGCCATGAGTCTCGTTTTGTCCAACCTCTTGTGCTCCAATTCGCAGTATTGTTCTCCCTTGCTATATCTCTTGAAGCGCGTACTTCGTCCATACCTCCTACTGTGATGTCAACTTCGCAGGCGTTGCATTCCATGAATCAGAGGAGATCTCGATGTCTTCGTTGAGCGTTAGGAGGTGGGTTTAAAGGGGGGCAGATGGAGTCTCATAGACTGCAGAAAATGAACGGGTGAGGTGGTGTTTTGGTCACTCTTCCGTGCTGATGGTGGCCGGCTCGAATAACACGGCTAACCGACCCAATACCTCAACTTGCTATGCCGGGGGACTGGCACGACTGGGGATCTGCTGATAGATAGCTAGATGCTGGCTGCATCTCAGTACCGAGTATAACCTCATGATAACCTTCCCAAAAAGGAACGCAGCGGAACATCTCTTCAGCCCTGCTCCACCATTCACAATTTATGCGCATTCTGACCATCAGCCCTCTTCACAGCAAAAGGATTAGCACTGAACGTCCCATCCGGATCCATCCTCCTCCTAATCCTCCCCAACCGCTCATACTTCTCCCTATCCTCATGATAACACCCCCACACCTTATCCAAATCATACTCCCCCCAACTCCCCCAAAGCACCCTCCGATCCTGCTTGGAAAACAACCCCCCTTCCCCAATCCCAACCTGATCATTCACTTTCTGCCATTCCTCGGCAGTTTCTTTGTGGTCTGACCAATGAAATGCATCGAGCGTGCAGCAGACGGTCGAGTCGCGCCAGGAATAGGAGGTGCCGTTGGAGGCGTTGCGTGTGAACATGGAGTTTTTGCCGCCGAAACATTGGATTTGGCAGGATAACCAGCAGAAATTGGTCACAGGTGCCATCAATTCGTCGATACGCCCGGTGACCCATGGTACCCAGTTATCTTTGCCCAGCGTAGTGGATTTCGTGAGATAAGTGCGTTTGACATATGGTAAATCAAACTCTCGTACATCACCGAAGAGCCACATAGGTGTGAGTTTGGACATGGGCTTCTGTACGACCCCATCTTGGAAAACTTGGATTGAGCCTTTCTTTAGACGGTCGAACCATTTCATGTCGGGTTTGTCGGTTTTGGAGAAGGGGACCCACTGCGCGTAGACGATGATGGAGCGTGGCCAGCCGAGGATTCCGTCTTCGCCGAAGATGCTTGGTTGTTCGTGCTTGATTTTGGAATCTAAACCTGGCCAGAGGGCGCGAAGCGGGAAGGAGGAGCTCAAGACGCTCACGCAGAGATCGTAGTTGCGAGGGAAGTCTGGGTTGTCGGACATTTCGGCTACCATGCCGATAAGTCTTTCGGCAGTCTTCTTGTCGTATAGGTAGATGGCTTTCAGACCAAGCGAGCCTTGGTAATCTTCATCACGATGAGGCTCGAGCAGAACGTGCGTGATGACTCCGAAGTTGCCGGGACTTCCACCTAGAACGGCGAAGAACAGGTCTGGGTCGCTGTCCTTGGTAACCTCATGCTCTTTGCCGTCCGCATCAATCAAATAGATCGTTCGGACATGATCGCCAAAGAGCCCGAAGCTTCGACCAAGCTGACCATATCCACCAGTCTGAACATGGCCTCCCAGGTGGACATGTGTACACTGCCCGTGTGGCACAAAAAGGTTGTTTGCGCCCAAGAACTTGTTGAACTCGGCCAGACTGTGACTGACGCTGGTGAAAATAAAGCGTTTACCATCATCGGGGCTCTTGATAGGCATTAGCTTCAGATCATCGGGGCCTCTGAATGTCTGCTGCAGATCCAGCTGTATGTTCTTGCCGCCGGTGGACGAGGCTCCACTGTATTGATGCCCTCCAGTACGGATTGCAACTGCAATGCCCTGCTCCTTTGCGTACTTGAGTGTGAGCTTGATGTCGTCTTTGTTCTTTGCTTGGACGATGATAGCCGGATTCATGTCATGGTCGACGCCGTGAGAGGATTGAGCATACTGATATCTGTCCAGATAGTCCTCACGTCAGCTCATCATGCCCTGAAAGGTTCAAGAGTTTCGCCTCCTCACTTGTTGTTCTCCCATGCCTGACTGCCCTTTACAAATTGCACACCGCTGACGCCTGCAATGGTAGCCATGTTAAAGGAGCAACTCCAAAGAGTGCTATGAAAATTTAGCAGGAGACGCTCTCTCGTCACGTATATATATCGGCCAGCCAAGCTCACATTCGCAAGCTCAGCCCGCACTCATTCAGGCAGCGTCTCGCGGACATCCTGATGGCAGGACGCCTCGAAGCAGGAGGCTTGCAGATTGTACAACCATCAGCAGCGTATCTCAGCTGCTACCATTGGAATGCTCGCGTGGTGTGAGAGACATGCAGCCGAGCCAGGGGACTATCAAGGGGGAGCTCCAGCCGATTGAGAGGTGCTTTTCTCATTTTTATTGACGTGCATGAAGATGGGTGAAAAAGGTGCATGATGGCTGATACTTGAGTAGCTGAGCTGTCAGGCCACGCCATGTCTGGCGGTGAAGTGGCTTGCGTAACCACCGAATTCATCGATCAGGAGAGCCTCTGGGCCATTCTGTGATTCTTGCATTGACTGTTCTTGTCCGTAGTCGTGGGAGTAGTCCAATGCTGAGCACGCGTCGTGCAGGTGGATCTGTAGGAGGTACACGAAGATTGGTAGACATGCCGGTCGAGGCTAATAAGGCAGCTTGCTTCCTGAGGCTGATCAAAAAGCTGATATAGCGCAGTCACTCGCCGGGTGGAAGATGTCAAGTCGCTTGTCGTTCCGCAATGCAGGGACATGGTGATGGTGATGGTGATGGACCTGGCAAGAGGAGGAGAGGAGTTGACAGGGCAGAACCGCGATGCTGACAGCTTTGCGTCCCCCCACGACTTCTGCATGCGGCATCAAACAGTCACATCCTCACTCACATCGTTCTCACAAATTACCTCAGAACCAGTTCTCATACTCCTGTCACATCTCCACAAGGAAGGAAATCCCACGCTGACATGTTGAACATGTTTGCCACTTTAGAGTGACAGCCCTCCAAAGTCCAACAAGACAGCCATCTCGTACACCTCTTCAAATGAACTTCATCATCACCAACCTCAAGCTCAAGCTCCCGCCCAACCCAACTCAGGGCTCTGCTGCTGCAACTATGACCTGCATACCGCAACAATGACCTGCATACCGCAACAATGACCTGCATACCGCTGTCTGCGTCATCGATCTCCCTCTCCCGACCTGAAACATCTTCCCCCCAAACACATGGGCATGCCAGACTCAATCAGCCTGATTCAAGAACAGCACAAACTAATTCTATCCCGTGAAGTGAAACAGTAGCAGGAACATCGATCTTGTTCCCATCTCGGGTTTGTTTTGCTGTCGTACCTATGTACATTGAAGCATCATCCAGAGCTAGTTTGCTCTCTTCGAAGCCTGCATAGAGCAGCTCGGCATAAGCAAAAATAACTACATGCAAAAATGGTATCAGTATCAGATAGAGAGAAAAGGTAGTATCCTGGAATTGAGTTTGCTTTCGCACCCATGACCTTCCAAAGCCACGTCCGCGATAAGATCCGTGTCTATACATATGCATCACAATGCCCTCAATTCATCATCTCATCAATTCCATCCCAGACTATTCTCAGCCATGACAGGGGCACTGATCCCTTGCTCCCTGACGCTACGGCCATTGCTGCTGCCCGCGGAATTCCTACTTCCACGGCCGCTGCCTCGTCCGGAGGTATGTCCTGAGCCACGGCCATTCGCGCCCGACATGAAGTAGCCGCCCATGCCGCCAGTCAGCGTACCAGGGGTGCCGGGTGATCTTTGGCTCATTTCCCCTCGGGAGCCAAGAGAGCTAGCGCGTTGGTGAGATTGTCTCTTCTTTCGGTATCTCCTGGCGACGTAGACCATGGCGGCAGCATAGACTGCTGCACCGCATACGGCTCCGACACCGATACCGACTGAAGTGCCCTTGACTTTCTGAGAGCTGCCCGAGTCGCCTCCGATGGGAGCGCCATCACCGCCAGTTCCCGCAGCGGAAGCAGCTGGGTTGGGGGATGATGTTGAAGCTCCTCCGTTGTCCATGTTGGCTCCGGGAAGGATTGGAATTGTTGGGTTGATCATTGACATTAGCATACGTACGGCGTCCTCTGGGCACCTATAGGCCTTGGACACTGAGGTATGCAGGTCCATCTGCAATGTGTTGACCAAGTCGCTGGGCACATATGCTTGGGCAAGAGTGGTGATGTAGTTGAGTTGCGCAGTGGTATCATACGGCATCAAGGCGTTCATGACAACCTTGTCGGGTGAGATACCCAAGTCATATGCGATACCTTCAGGCAGGTAGGTAAAGATCTGGCTGGCAGAGTTGTCGGTGCTGACAACGAATGGGAAGTTGAGGCCATAGTTGAATCCGACCTGGATAAGTGTCGAGTTCGCGGGTGCAGCAGGCATACCACCCGGAGGCTGAATCAAGCGCGGCATGGCTGTTGGGATACCGCTAGATGCTGAGGTCGTCGTACTGTCCAATGGCATTTGACTGCCAGTAGATGTGGGCGTCGGCGTGACGGTCGATGTCGGTGCATAGAGAAGCGATGATTGGATGCTGTAGACGGTGGCGCTGTCTGTGGCGGTCGGAACGATAGAGTGTGGTGCTTCGGATGTCGACGTCGATGTCTGCGAGGCCGGGGTGGTGGGTATTTCTGAAGTGGTTGATGGAGCAGTAGAGATTGGTGACGATTCACTGGCGGACGTCGCTGATTCCGAGGATAACGATGGTCGACTACTTGTCGTAACGAACGCGCCGGTGGCAGTGGAGGTGTTCGTCGTCTCTGTGCTGCTGCTCTCGCTCAATGTCGAGGACGTCCCTGTCGTGAGAGGGATCGACGTGCTGACGGTGTTGCCATATCCGAGCGGAGTTGTAGATGTCGCGGTAGTGTTGTCCGAAGTGGCAGTCGTCGATTCGGACAAGCTTGCGGATGCATCAGTTACGGTAGACGATCCAGAAGCTGAGGATTTCGAAGCAGACGATGTTGCGGCTGGGATAGGAACGACTGTGACGCCCCCTGTACCGCTCAACGTGCTGAGACTGTACGATCCGCTTGGGGTGCCAGTGCCAGAGTAGGTCGCTGAAGCGGTCGTAAGAGTTGCTGAGACAGACGCCACGCTAGATGAGGTGGAGGAGGCTTCGGCGAGGGAAGATGCTGCGCTTGACAAGATGCCAGAGAACTCAGATGCCAGCGAGCTTGAGATCTTCGAGTCAGTGGCAGTCGCCACAATGCTGGACAGATCATTGCTGAGCGAGGAGGCAAGTTGTGACAATGCTGACGACTTGTCGGTTGGGATAGGTAGCACGACGCCAGTGCCATTGGTGGTGCTCGATGAGTCCGATAGGATCGAGTATGCAGCGGCTGAGACCTGCGAGGCAATTGAAGACACGAGGCCGGAAACAACTTCTCCAGTGGCAGTTGTCGAAGTTGACGATGCCGAAGTTGACGATACCGAAGTTGACGATGCCGAAGGTCCAGTTCCTGTCCCAGCGTACCCTGTTTGTGACGGCGTAATACCGACAGTGACATCGGTTGTGGTCGAAGAACTTGATGGACTGCTCGTAGGTGCAGATCCAGTCAAGATGCCGGACACAACCGAGGCCAATGGTCGGTTGCCATCGCTGTAGCTGGTAGGCGCAGTGTTGGCGATCGTGGTGTCTGAAATGACAGTCGACAGTCCAACAATGATTGGAAGGCTACTGGATGTACTTTTGTCTCCAGCGATGGTTTCGTTGCCCGCAGTGGTCGGTCTGGCCGTCGGCGTTGGCTCGCTGATCGGTACGTATCCTCCCGGACCAGTGGCAGTGTTGGGTCTCTTTGGGTTGAATGAGAACAGGCCGCGTGAGCTGGAGCTGGAGCTGGAGCTAAGACTGGAGCTCGATGACACAGTCGGATGGATGAGTGGCCCAAGAATGCCCCCCGTTGATGCTGCGTAATTTGAGATAAACGTGGTTGACTCAGCTTCAGGAGAAATTGTTGAGTTGTCTGGCTTTGCTTCCGATGAAGGTCTCGAAGTCGACTCGGATGATGTTGTAGCTGCGATGGTGGTTGAAGGGGAGATACCGGTGCCCATGCTGAGAGGTAACGAGATTCCGCCGTAAGAAGATGGTCTTGAAGGTGAGGTAGTGCTCTCGGTCTCGCTCTTCTTTGAAGTCCGTGGCGCTGATGATGAACTGGAGGTGGATGAAGAGCTCGAACTTTTGGGTATCGTTGGCTGCGCATAACTGGTATCATGTATGCTTGAGCTGTGTGACGATGAACTCGAATGCGTGGTCGAAACACTGGTCGAGGTGGTGAGAGGAGAGGTCGAAGTGGTACTGCTCGTGGTGCTTGTCGTGCTTTTTCCTGCTGCCGTAGTTGAAACCGAACTGGTACTTCCGTCCAAACCACCCATCACGCTGTTGATGATGGAATTCGGATCGGGGTTAAAATTGGGTGAGCTTGAGCTCGAACTGGAATAAGTATTCCCGCTATCATCGTCGCTGGTCGTCGTCGATTCCGATGTTGGAGAATAGTTCGACAGCGCCTCCGCATAGCTCGAAGAGACGTGCGCGATGGAGGTGATGTTCGGGTATTGTCTTTTGACATGCCTGGGAAAGTAGTATTTCGGTCGTTCTCGTTCCTGTTCCGCTTGTGGTGGTGCGGGCGCAGCCTCCGCAGTCGTAAATGGACTTCGCATTGACATGACCGCAAGCGCGGCCGCCCATGCCTGAGTTGTAGTCGTCTTCATGGTGCCGAGTAATTAATATCTGCAAATGCAATCTGACAGATGCAAAAAGTGAAAGAGACGTGCGACGTGTGAGTCTGTGTGGCCGTTAGTCTAAATGTCCAGCGCGCTTGCTTGTTGGATCCGATATACCGTCGAGAAGTGTTTCCTTAAACGAGTGTACGTGACGAATGTCACAAAATCCAATGCTTGCTGACAGTCCACCAAAACAGTGCAAGATCTTTCTGAGCAATTGGCAGGACTCAGGTCATCCTACCTGCGTTCTTCCTGGTGTCGATTGAAAGGAGCGTCGGTAGTTGGAAAGCGCACGCGCGCGAAACGGTAGCGGTCGAGGGCAGGACGCAGGAGTGTCGTATTGAGTGGATGGTGAAATGAGCTGGGAGAGATTGACAGGCGGTCTCGAGGGCCCAAGTGGCGCGGCTATTTCGCAGACAAAGAATAGTTTCTTTGACGCTGATGTATTTTGAGGCGGGCTCTGGTGCCAGACCAAATTGACCGGTCGTCGAGGTGCTTCGAGGTAGAGTGATGCGGCTGAGGAGTCGTTTCGGCTTGGACAATGCGCGCGTCTTTCAACAGCGCGCTCGCAAATGACACTCGCAATTCGTCTCGCAGAGACAGCAGGAAGAATGAGCTGGGGTATTACAAGGCCGTAAGTCAGATCGTCGTGAAATGGTGGTGTTCGAGCGAGTGTGGTGACGGTGATGCGGGATGCCAGTCGACGAAAGGGGGGAGCCGGCGGGTCTGCAGGTCCAGCGCGACGAGGAGAGGGACAGTCGTCAGTGCGAGAGATTGTCGGTGGCGACGGTGGGGCGGGGCGGAGGTGGTGGTGGTGTTGGTATCGCACAACACGGCCTGTCGAGGTGGGCGGTCCACCGCGTGGTGAGGAGAGGAGAGTAGTGAAAGCAGAGAGCGACGGCAGACCCAAGACACAAGACTGGGGGCTGATGAACAGGAACTAGTTACAGTTCCCACTTGCACAGTGCACCAGGCTGATGATTGGCTGTTTGAGTGCTTGCCGAAGGACTGCCTTTCCTTCCAACACTCTATTTCTGCCTTTCCTTTCATCAACACTCTATTTCTGCCTTTCCTTTCAGCACTCTATTTGCGCTCAAGTCAAGTTCCATTCACCGCGGGCTCAAATTCGCTCTTTCAATCCCATCCATCAATACGGGCATGTTTCTTGACAATAATGCCGTATGTACGTAGTTGTACGTAGAATTGTATGCTTTCATGACAGGGAGCACACATGGTCAGAGTGTAGGTCGCGCATCACTTGAGGCAAACGAGATTGGCAGGCTGCGAGTCTCGGCCAAATATCAACAGGCATTTCGAGGCGTCTTCCTCGTTAAAAACGAGTCAACCACCCGCTGCAAGGCACCCAAGGCTAGGCATTCTCCACTTTTTTCTTCCCAGGCACGACTCTGCCACTCTCCACTCTCCACCCGCTCGCTCTCACAGGACATGCAGGACACACAGGACACTTCCAGGGACATGCACCGTAGATATTTACATATATATATACATACATGTTCATCAGCTGCCTGCAGTCGTGAGTGAAACCCTCTAGTCACCCGTTGTGCTATTGTGACCGCATGGCGCATCTTCTTGGAGGAGCGGCGGCCAGGAGTGCTTTTTAAAATGAACAGGACCTGTACGGTACCTCCGCCGGCAGGGGTGTCTACACGTACCATACTCCGACGTACCTGGCCCGCACACTGCACAGCCTCGAACTTGCCTGAATGGGAGCCCGCCGTACTCTGCTCGAAACACAGAGCGACTCCGATCGTTCGTCACCATCGAACCCCATCGATGGAGACACTCTTTATCATCAGCCTCTTCAAAAGTCTGCTCAACATTCGACGTGCGTGGGCTCCTCTAGCAGTTCTTTTGGCGGTTTGGAGCTGTGTCTACTGTTTTGTGCCATCGCATCCCGACGCGTCAGCTCGAAGGATGGCGCCCGGCAGGGGATGCAGCATTGCGGCGCACCCACCGTCTCTGCCGCCCACCAAATCCTACATCACCGACAGTCCGACATGGCCATCCCCGCCGCTACAGTATGCGCTGAGAGAACAGAACACCTTCTCCAAGCCCAAGGAAACGCTGTGATCGCTTCGTATGTCAGCAAGTCACACAGAGCACACTTCTTGCACGACGGTCTGTTCAAGGGCCAACGACGTGCATTTGCCTGAACTGCAGTAGAAAGCCCTTTCCGTGCTCCTCTCCTCGCTTGACCTTGCCGTGGGTCGCGCGACTCGGCACATTGTAAACGGCTCTGTGCAGTCGTTGCGCCTGATATTCGTTGCCGTGGAATCTTTCTCCTCTCTTTCCACATCAGCGCACTGCATTATCAGGTCGGATCGCCATGGCTTGAGCTGATCGCCCCGCTGAGTCGCTGCCTCTGCCTCCGTGAGCAGGACACATCGGGTAGATGCCTCTGGAGCTGCGAGAAACGGGTCGACGACAGCTTTTCAACAACACTGACAGCTTACATGCAACCGGGTATTGAAAAGTCTGTGGTCCAGTATCACGATCAAATACGAGCCGCGGCATCACGGCAAAGACCCAAAACAGGCCCACTGCAGATACGCGAAGCCGTCCAGTAAGCAGACCTGCACTGCACTTGATCCACTCTGTCCGTCTCGATGGACAGCTGCACAGGTGAGCAAGTAGTACGTTGTCTCCATACCTGCCGTGTACTGTACGCGTCAACGAAGAACGAGTATCGTTTACATGTATTGGCAATAGATTGTGGTGGCTTTTGCTATCGAATCTGGTGGCGTCTGCAGCATGACACGCATTTCGAGTGCCTGCTTCCAACCAAAGAGGAGTCGGATGCAAGCCACACCCTTATTGGAGCTTATATGAGCTGAGAGTCTTCGACTGTGAAGAAAGCATCCACAATTCAGCTCATGTAGCTTCACGAAGAGATGCATCTTGACGATCAAGGCTCTAACGCGAAGTGCGAGAATGACACTGCTCATCTCGACTTGCATTCATTGTGATATTGAAAGTTCGTTGAGTAGTGCAGCGACTTTTTGTCTTTGAGAGGAGTGGGATGCTCAGTTCGAGTGTTTCGTCGGTGAGAAGCCACTGACTGTGGAGATGATCTGGATTACAGTATACACAAGCGTCATGACTTCGACAATCTCTAATGCTAGGACCCAATCCCCAAATCCGCCCATCATCCATCTACCGAACGCCTCGCTAAAAATTGTCAACGTCAATGACAGCAAAAGAGTCTTCACAGACCCCCAAGCGGAGTGACAGTAAGAGGTCATATCCATACAACCTTCCCCAATTCTCCCTCCGCTGATCTTACTACTTCTCCGCCTTCTTACTACCCTTCGTCCTCAACTTCATCAACACATAAACACACGCATAAGAACTACACGCAAAAAGCGCCACAATCCCCGCATCCCTCCATCCAAAATAATAATCCTTCAAATTCAGAGTATACAAATAATCCGCCCCCGTCCTATATTGACATACCCGACAACCCTCCGTCGCATCCGGATTAATCAGATTCGTTCGACTGCCGAGTCCAGCCATATAGTTTCCAAGATACTCTCCACAAGTCTGATTCGCGGGAGTATCGAAAATCGCAAACTCGGATTCTTTGCATTTAACGTCGACATCGAACGTCGTGAATACGAGGAGGGAACCGACGAGATAATTGTATGGATTGAGGTAGTATAGCCAATATCGCCAAAACGGTTGGATTTGGGAGTAAGGGACGAGGACGCCGCAGAACATGGATAGAGTTCCGATGACGATGGGGTTGGCGAGGGCGGCGAAGACGGCGTTGGGGGCGTAGGCGGCTAGGGCTTGGCCGATGCCGGTGTAGATGAATTCGTAGAAGAGCTGGAAGAAGTGTAAGTCAGGTGCGAAAGGGAGGGGTTGGGGGTGGGAAGGGGAGGGGAGGGTGGACTTACCATAACGAAGAATACACCGCCAGCTTTGTTGGAGTCGGTGGGGAAGCCGACGGTGTAGTACCAACAGACGAAGTACAGGACCGCGCAAATGCAGAGGTAGGGTATCTCACTCAAGATGAGACCTGTAGCGAAAGCAGCCCAATGGTACATTTTGCTCTTCTTCTCGCGGGTTTCGTAGATATCTCTTCGTTCCAAGAACAGAGGCTGAAGCTGGGCGATGACACCCGGTGCGACGAAAATGAAGTTGAAGATTGTAAACAGGCGGAGTTGGAGTGACTGGACACTGTCCTTGATCATCCAGAATGTAAAGCCGTTAAACAGCGCGCTACCGATGTGCAAGGCGAACTTGTTATTGGCGTAGTCGATGTTACGGTAGAGGGCGATATTCATGCGCTTGGTGACGAGTTTCATTTGTTCCAATATGGGCGTTGCGAACTCGTGGCCGTCGTCTACGGTGCCCGGAGGTTTGGATGCGGCGTCTTCGATGATGCGGTCGACTTCTCTGGTCACCTCGGAATATTCGGGGCTTTCGAGCCAGACTTGGTTCCAGTCTCGTCCTTGGCTGAGCGTTCCTGAGACGACATCGATCATGTGCTCTGCTGGATTGGCGTTGATGGGGCATGGGGCGTCGTATCGTCCGAAGTATTCCTTGACGGTCTGGCCGTTCTCTCCAATTTCACCAAAGTAGACTGACTTTCCTCCCTTGGCGAGCAGAAGCAGAGTGTCAAATTGAGCGAAGAGGGAGGCGGATGGCTGATGAATGGTGACAAGGACTGCTTGGCCAACATCGGCGAGCTTGCGGAGGAAACGCACGATGTTGAAGGCGGCTTGCCCATCTAGACCGGAAGTTGGTTCGTCGAGGAAGATGAGGATGCTTGGCTTCGAGACGAGCTCGACACCGATGGTGAGACGCTTCCGCTGTTCAACTGAAAGCCCAGCATTCGTAGTGCCAATCAGTGTGTTCTCGATTTCGTGCATCTCGAGAAGATCGATGATAGTATCGACATACTTGAGCTTTTCCGCACGAGGGATCTCGCGACTCTGGCGAAGAAGAGCGGAGAATTCGAGAGCTTCTCTGACGGTAGCAAGAGGTTCGTGAACATCAAGCTGTTCACAGTAGCCGGCAGACCGCTGGAAGGAGATAGGTAGATCACGACCGTCAACGAGGATGCTTCCCTTGATTGTGCCAGAGGTCTTGCGCTGCGCAAGGACATCCAACAGCGTCGTCTTACCGGCACCGGATGAACCCATGAGCGCACCAAGCATACCGGGCTTGACGTAGCCCTGGACATCGTCGAGCAGGACACGAGGACCGGAAGGAGTCTGGACGGTGTAGGTGAGGTCCTTCCATGTGAAGACAGATGTGTTCCTGATGAGCTGCTTGTCAAGATCCTCGTTCTTCGCGGCCTCCTTCTCGGGATCGCCAGATCTAGTCTTCTCGCTTGCGAGAGATTCTGACGACTGAGACTCCTCGTCCCGGAGAAGATGGGTGACGTTCTTCTGCTTCTCGCGTGGGATAACCAAGAAGCCGGAATTGCCAGAGATTTGGCTCCAACGGCTGGTGAAGAAGATGGTAATAGCCGCGAAGAAGACCCACCATGCCCAGAGGATTCCGAAGTTTCTCCAGATGTTTGAAGGACTGTACGAAAGGGAAGCTAGGTACTCCTCACCAGTAACGGACGCCGCCCCAACCTGAGCACCTCTGATACCGGTACATGCAGAGAAGTTCTTGTCAATGTAGCCAGGTCCAGCCGGAACGAGATTGGGGTACACGCATGGAATGACTTGGTTTTCGAACTCGATACCCATGAGCGCTTCGAAACCGTAGGCAAGCGGGTTAATCCAGTAGATCCAGACGAACCAAGGATGCATGTTCGGCTTGGGAATCATATAGCCGACATACATGATTACAGCACTCAGCCAGAATCCAGAGACCTTCGACGCATCATCAAAGGTAGGGAAGGCAGCACCGATTGCGCGGAAGCAGGCCGTCATCGCCATGGTCGCCGCAAACAGGATTGCCCAGAAGCTGAAGAAAGCTTCTGCAGTGTCCTTCAATCCGGTCATAAAGTAGATCGGAAGTCCGAAGACGGTGATCTGAAAGACCATGATTGGTATGTCCGAGGCGATTTGAGCGATACAGAACGCGGCCGGGTGATACAAGGCAAATCCACGGTGCTTGGCCAGGACGGGACGAGCAGCGAAGGACTCCGTGACTTCAGACATAGCCAGGAGAGAGTTGTAGAGTAGCGACATGAAAAGAGCGCCTCCCTTGGTAAAGAGACCGCCAGAGTTGGCGGGAGCGTTGTAGAACAGAGAACCAGAGATGATGGCCATGATAGCAGTGGAGACCTGAGCGAGAATGACGGTGGCCTTGTCTCCCCAAAGGAGTTGATACTGTCGAATGACGGTGGCCTGTACTTGGGTCATGAAGCTGACGGTTAGCGGCGACTTCTTCGGCAAGCTAGGATGCTTCTCGAATTGCACGCTCTCCCTGAACTCTTGCGTCTGCTGCTTGGCCTCGTCAGTCGTTGGGAAATTGTACTCCTTCTCCATCAGAAACTTGATGGAAGTCTTCTCATAGATGTTCCTGATCTCCGTGGCGTTGCGAGGGAATTTGCTCCCGTACCCTGGCTTGATGCGGCGCTCAGTAGGCACCGTCACACCAGTGAGGAAGTCCGCGATGTTAGAACCATCGGTGCACTGGAAGCCAAGATCCTCCAGAAAAGGCTTTGCTTGGGGCATAGGACCGTAGAAGATCTGCTTGCCCTCGTCGAGGACAAGGACTTTATCGAACAAGTCGTAGATACCGTTGCCCGCCTGGTAGAGCGTAACGATTGAGCTGAGACCGAGAATATCTGTCATCGCTCGAACGCATTTCGTCCATTCCAGAGCAGTTGAGGCGTCAAGACCTCGCGTTGAGTTATCCCAGCAGAATACTGAGCCACGGGTTGCCATTGTTTCGATAATGGAGACACGCTTCCTCTCCCCTCCTGACACACCACGAACGAATTCGTTCCCGATCTTCGTGTCGTGAGTGTGGTCAATGTTCATCGATCGAAGCAGGAAGTCTCGATGGAGCTTCTGGTACTCCTTCGGATTCTTCAGAGAAGAGGGAAGGTGGTGTGGGATTTTCATGCGGGTCGCAAAGTCCATGGTCTGTCCGACAGTGAGCGTTGGGATGAAGAGTTCCTCTTCCGTGTTCATCACAATTTGGCCGCGATATTGAGCGGCCTCTTTATAATCCATCGTGCCATACTTGATGTCGCCCTCGACTTCGGCGTAGCCCAGTCGTCGGTTGGCCAGCATCTTCAGTAGTGACGTGCATCCAGCTCCAGGTCGTCCGAGAACAAGAAGCATCTGCCCAGGCTTGACGCAGCCATGGCTACTGTCGACGATGGTCTTGAGGAAATTCTTCTGTCGTAACTCCTTGACGAGCTTCGGAACGTCGAATTGACTGAAAACGTTTTCGTTGAATGCAGAATCAGACCCGACGCCCTTCACGGTGAGGTTGTTCCAGGTGACGCCCAATCTTCGTTCCTTGTGGCCGTCTGCTTGAGTCTGTTGGGACATGGCCTTCACTTCCTCCATCATCTTCCAGTCGTCCGCTTTGCTGATAGAGTGGTCGCTGCTACTTTCATCGTCGGCTCTCTCCTCCTCATCCGTCTTTTTGCTCCAGTTTCGTGACAGTGCATTCGACACTGTCCTCCAGATCTCATCTCCAACACCGGTACCCTGGGCACTGCTGACCCACGAGCTTTGGTGTTGTATCGTCATCGTCGTATGTGGAATGTAGATCCAGCAACGATGAGATCTTCAAACAGCCAGATCCAGAATGTCAAGGGAAATGAAACATGCTCCAAAGAGGAAACGGGCAGGATGTCACTCTTGTAGCTGCAGGAGTGAAGAAATGACAAACGGCGGGCGGCGTTAAAAAAAGGAATACGTCCGGTAGAACGTGGAATGCCATGTGTTTCCAAGAGAGCATGCCTAAAGTCAAAAGACGCGATAGCGGTCAAAGCTCATGGAACAAGCAGTTGCCAGCTCCCGGGCTCCCGATCGTAGTCTCACCAGATAGCCATGTCCCGCATCGGGGTGACATCGGTGTACAGGGCACAGCCTTGAGATAGGATTCGTTGTCTGCTGTGATTACCTGTTGCTGCCCCGCATTCTGCAGTAGCAGATATGCCGTACCTTCTTTGTTCTCTGCCCAGTCGTACGGGACGTCTATTGTGCGATCAGAAATGGTGCTTTTGGTGCGCGAATCGGCCGGCCACGTTGCCCACAGAATGCAGAGAGCCGCTTTCTGCCTTGGGAGCTGCTAGCCATGAATTCGACCACCAGCCCGGTGGACCGAAATTCTCATTCGGCTTTGCGGTTCGCCCGAGCATCGTTCAGCGGTGGGGGCGACGGAGCAAAATCCTGGCATGGTGTGTAGTCAGCCTAGACGTATCACAATATCAAGCAGCCAAGATGAGGCAGCTTTCCGGGTATCTTGGTGCAATCAGAATACTTTGTTGACGATTGTAACTGAGGTCGTGCGTGGGGACGGATAGAGTGCAGATCCAGAGCCGAACGGTGAAACTGACAGGAACCTCTCGCCGTTGCAGCGGCCAGGCGCCTCGGCGAGTCCAGGATTCTGGGGGAAGATACTTTTCCGCCTCCCGACGATACACGATCTGACGAATCAACACGCCTTCTCGGATTTCTAGGGCTCCTTGCCTTTGGAGCCGAGCAACGTCGCTTGCTTGTTTAAACATGAGCCTCACTTCTACCGCTCACACTACACTTCGTACAGCGAGCCTTCAGACATCTTCTAAACCGCCAAGCATGACGATTGTGCTCGACAAGCTGACACGGCGGCGGTTCCTCGCCAAGTTCTACTCTCCAAGGTGTTTGCTCGCTGTCGGGCTTGCGGACAACTGCCACAGCACAGGATCCGGACAGCAACATCTCATGTCTTCCCAGAGGCTTGTTATGCCTGAGCTGTTTTTCACGCTGTGGAGCAGTTACTGTGCCTGTAACATGCCGTGAGATCGTAGCTCCGCAGCGTGTGTTAGTGATGCAGGTGGACTGCAGAGGATTTGGTGGGTGTGTGTGGGCTTAACCTGGGAATGCGAGCTTTTGATATTTTCGGGAGGATCAGGGCCCGAAAACCGATGACTGATAGTAGTAATAGATGGGTGCGCCGTTCTGCTTTGTTTTGGATTTCTGAGACGACGAATCTGCATGGTAATCGTGAGTGTTGCAGCCTCAGGTGGAATCGCAGGTAAGGTTCTGCTTCCGGAAGGAGCGAGTTCCACGATTGCGCAAGCTGCAAGCCTCCGACTTCTACTCCGCTCGCTTCTTGTCGTAAGTCCAGTCAGCCAAACTATAATCTTGCGAGTTGCTCTTCAGAAGAAGAAAGATGATCCTGGGAAGCTCACCGTTGGAGGCCGCTAAGCTGTTACTGGCTCAGCGGCGGTTGAGTGCTGGAAGAAACAGTACTTCAGCACATCATGTCACTATGCTTTACGGCCGTTCTTTTTGTCCTCGGGTCTCTTAGAAGCGCCAGTAACAATCACTGATCAATCGGACTTGAATCTTGCTCTTCCTCTCCATTCTCTCCAGGCGAGCATGGCTGACGCTGTTTCGCAGTCCAGACGACACGAATGATTCTTCATCGGGAGAGTCTTGAGCCGAACGTACCAATGCCTCGCGTCAGACCATCATCAGTACCATCAACACGATTATTGTACAGCGCTTGGTCCGCCGAGGGAGCTCGACAGAGATCGTTGCCCCTTCGCTCACATCATCAAGCTACTTTGTCCAACGTGAGTGCGTCCACGATGACGGAGCGAGCGCTGCACTTGAAGAAGCAGGGGCTCTCTGATATTTCGAGAGGTGCAATTAAACGTATGCTCCTTGAGTCTCCTTCAACATGGTGAGCTCAAAAACGATCGAGGAGAAAGACGACGGCAAGGAGCTTTGTCCGTCCTCCTCGCGCCAGCTGTTGACCGAAATACCGTGGTTAATAGGCATGGTCTCATGTGGGTGGCAGATCCAGCGCGCCGCAAAATCGAGTTCGGTAATCCTATTGTGGGGTGGATAGAAGTGCCTCGTCTCTTGCACCAGAGCCCAGGCTTTCAGCCGCATCCAAAATGTGTTTAGAGAATTCACTCACTTCCCGGCGTTGCAAAAAACCGTGTATGAACTGCATAGGTTGGCAATTTGACATTACCGAGCTCCTACGATCAACCTCAATGGGTACTTCCAGGTACTGTAAGCCATGCGTGAGATGTTGACATAAGGAAACGGAAGTTGGAGAAAGAACCTCAGCGACGAGGCATTCAGAGCTTATGAGTCTTCGATTCGCTTACTTAGTCTTAGTCGGGATCAGCCAAGCTTGTTGGTGAAGACGACTCAATCGTGCCGAGTCGACGCTGTCGGGTAGCGTGCAAATGCACTACAGGTCTCGTTCGGGAGCATCATGTCGAGATCGGTTCTTGATGTGCAGCAGGTGGATCTGTAAGCGCGTGGTAAATGAATATAGTCGTCAAATGTGGATGAACATTGAATGAACTGCTCCTCATCATGGAGTTGATTGTTGACCCGATGAGCTGGTCCGCAAGTACAGACGCGAGAAGTGTCAATTACACCACGCACCGATCTTCTGCACTGAGACTCCTCTTCTCTTTGGATAGTATACGTTGGCCAAATCCCTTGGTACACCACCGCCGCTTTCTCACGTTGCCTTCCACATCTTCTCATTCACGACCATCCGCTTCGAGCAAGCCTGAGTCGTGATAAGGAGTTCTGCATCAGACCGCGCTTTCCAGGAGCTCGAACAAGGCACCACCGGCGGTTACGAGCAAGCCTTTCCATTTCGCACTTACCCATCGTCTTACACTCGCGTCTACGCACGGCCTCGACCGCGAGATTAACGCTCTCAAAGCCCAAATCTCAGGAAGCAGGCCACTCCGCTCTGTCATTGGCCAGCTTCAACACAAGCGAGCAATTGCCGACTTCACCTCAATCACGAGCGGTCACAGGCACTTACTGCTCAGGGCATCCTCCGACGACTGCTTAAAGAAATTGCACGAGACCAGCGAGACTTTCTGCGAGACGAGCCACCTTCCCTCGAACCCACATACCGACGGCGCACAACATGGCGAGCGAGAAGGATAACGGGCTGCTGTCAGACACAGAAGGTGGGGAGAAGCCAGTCCGCGAGCAGCTCAAAAAGGCCAACATTCAAGATCCGAATGCTGTAAAGACAGACTCTGGCATACCAGATGCTCCTGCCGAGTCGAGTGGCGATCCAACCGGCGACGCTATCGATCAATCCTCAGAGCCAAGAGGCCGATTGCACAAGAAGCGGAGTCACGAGGAGGTAGACGGAGACTCAGCACACCACCCGACGTCTCAACCAGCGCGAAATCACACCCAGAAGCGATCACGAGATACAACTGCGGAGGAGAATGAGTTGAACAACGGCCAGCGCAAGTCCAGCGAGAAAGTCAGAGTCGGCAGCGAGGGTGGGGATGAGGTAGACGAGGCGAACGGGACCGTGAAGCCTCCTCGACCTGGCACGCCCGACTTGAGTGTGGAGAAGAGGACAGACACATCAGTGGAAGCACTGGCGAGCCCGAAAACTAAGAGAAGTCGGCTGCACTCGACGACTGTGGACACGGAGACGGCGCTACCTGGAGACAATGGATTGGCCACCTCGAATGCTCTTGCGGAGAAGACTGCAGAATCTACAGAAGAGTCGAAGAAAGATCCACCGGCAGCTGCAAAAGCAACATTTCCTTCCACAAGCGGCTTTGCAAATACCTCTGCTGCCTCTCCCTTCGGAGCCCTAGCGGGCAGCAAATCTCCTGGAACAGAGTCACAAACCTCAACAGGCGCATTTGCTGCATCAGGGTTCGGTGCTCTCTTAGGATCATCATCTTCTGGTTTTGGTTCTCTTGGTAAGACCTCGGGCGGACCTGGACTTGGTGGTAGTTTTGCCAGTGGGGGAAAGAGCCCGTTGGCTGCGAGAGAGAACGAGGAATCCAAGCCTTCCTCCGGCAGTGCATTTGGTGGGGCTCTTGGGCAGCAGTCTGCTTTCTCCACTTCATCCACCGGCAGCGCATTTGGGTCGTCAGCATCTGGGTTTGGAAAGTTGGGAGGCACAACATCTGGCGGTTTCGGCAGTGGACTCGGTGGCGGCATCGGTGGAACCGGCTTCGGCAGCCTTGGAGGTGGTGGCTTGTCAAGTTTCGCAAGTGGCAAGCCCACTGCTCCGTTGGGCGGCGTGGCTAAGAGCGCGAAGCCTTTTGGAGCAGCGGCAGATGATGAGGAAGAAGAGGACGCTGGCGAAGAAGATGATGACAAGGCTGGAATAAGAAGCCCTCTGTCTCAAGAAGACAGCGACAAGCAGGATGAGCGCTTCTACGAACAACACATCGAAACCGGCGAAGAGGACGAACTGACCGAGTTTACCTGCCGAGCGAAACTGTACAACTGGACGATTGCCGAGGGCGATAGCAGCAAGAAGGAGTGGAGAGAGCGAGGTGTCGGAGTGCTCCGCTTCAACGTCAGGAGACCGCTGAACGATGACGACGAAGCACCACAAGCACGACTACTTATGCGCGCCGACGGTTCGCATCGTGTGCTGCTCAACACGCCTGTGCGAAGGGAGCTCAATTTTGGCACGCCGACTGGTGAGAAGCCATCCGGCGGCTACATGTTCTTCAGCGGAACGATCGACAACAAGACAGAGTTGCAATTGCTGCAGCTGAAGGTGAGACATACTACAACAATTTAATTCAACGCAACATGCACTGACTCTTGAGTCTAGATGAAGCAAATCAATGCCCTCGAGCTCTACGACAAGATCACGGATCTGAAAGAGCTGATGTGATACGACTTTTGGCTGTCGTTGTTCGCTCGCTCTCTTTGAGTCTAGCATTTGCGGTTTGGTTGATTTGGCCAAGGGTTGGGGCAGGAATTCAGGTGTTGCATATACCCTCAGGCATCCACAGCTCAGATGTTTCTAAAATCTTTGGCGTTTGGAGCGTTGGATCAGAGAAGAGGATGAGAGAAAAGAGCAAGGCAGACATGCACGGAGAGAAGACATGCAGTCAGCAGAGAATAGCACAAGATATGAGACGAGATGTTGCGAGTGAGCCCTTTCTACACATGATCATAAGACAGTATAGACGACGTCCACCAAAATATTCGCAACTTTTGCTCAAGTTTCCAGGTCGCTCTCGCGCGACTGGATCTCTGAGCACAAATCATGCCAATGGGGTATCTTCCATAATTTTGGTCCCTCTAAGCTCCCTAGCACCATGGCCGATTCGTCCTGTGTCCCTTCGTCCTTTCTAAACGCCAACGCTATGCAAACCAAAGGCATATAACCCACTCTTCCGCCTCATTTTAATCTTCACTCCTTCGAATCTTTTCTCTTCGTCACGTACAAATTCTCCCACAACCTCCTCCGCCAGTTCGCCCAGCTCTCTCCAATCGCGCCATTCGAGCCGCTCGCATTATTTCAGGTAGTCGCACCCACACCAGTCCTTGCCCTAGCTGCCGCTACCCTGGCAGCTGCAGCTGGATCTACAACCCAAACCACTCCATCCCCACCAGAAGCGTCAGGATTTCTACCCTTCTACCTCTTTACTCCTCTCCCTCAAAAATTCACTCAACCACATCAGAGGTTTCTCTGGCTCGTATACCGCCAGATACTTCATCCCTTCCAACAGATGGGGAGTGATATTCGTGTTGAGGAATTGTCGTGTGGGTCCGCCGTGCGCAACTGGTTTTTCGGGACGCGCAGAGGGTTGGGGTGGCATGGAACTTGGTCGCACGGCGGTGGAGGATGTGGGAGGGGTGGAGGTGCCGCCTGCGGCGGGGGTTATGGTTGAGAGGTGTTCGGGGATGGAGGAGATGGGTGGGAGGGAGGAGGTGGTGGTTGTAGTGGATTGGGGTGGGGGTTGCGGGTCTGTTGGGTCGATTTGGAGGGTTGTCTGCGAGGTGTTAGAGAGATTAGGTAGGTGCTTGTGGTGTTGGTGGGTTGTATACCTCTGCTGGTGCCTCCTCTTTCATCTCGACATCTGCGCTAGCGGCGAAGCCGTTGGTGTGTGGTTCGGCCATGTTGAAGAGGTGGAGTGTGATGTTGTGGAGTGGATGCAACAGCTTGGTGGAAATCGCGAGATGAAGTTGAAGTTGAAGTCGCGTCCCGAAGTCGCGTTCCAGGTCTTGGCGTCGAGCTTGCGCCAACTTCATCTCTCGGATGGCTACAGACTATGATCCAGATTCCGAGAGACAGCACATCTCTTGCTTCCACGGCAGAAACCGCTACTATGCTGAAGAAGGCGCACTTACGCTGCTGAAATCGCGTTAAGGCTGATGAGAAGCGGCGACGACCTTTCGACCTGTCCTTGGACGATGGCTGCACATATGGTGATCGGTTGAGCGAGACATGACATCAGCAATTCACGAAACGGACGGAATAATTGTCATAGCTTTGCTCGTGGACGGAAATCACTTGCCACCGCCAACAAGAAGAAGCCAAGAAGACCTAGGATCTCGCGCAGGCACCATCGGTCTTCGCTCAAGGTATTTACAAACTGCACTTCTTCGCCTGCGGCCTCGGACTCAAGAATGGACCTCTCTCGACCCATGCAAGATCTCCAGCGAGTCAGAGGTGCGCATTTCTCATTCGCTGGCGTACAAAAGATGGAACTCATACTTACCCGGGCGATACTAGGCCCTGAGCATGAGGGTGGTTTGACTTTCCGAGAGCTCATGCATCGGGCAGAAGTCGATCGACTTCTCACCACATCTCTGATCGCAAGTGCGAGTTATGCTGTGGACCTCTCATGAATCCAAACTCTCGCTGCATTGCTGTCTGCGACAAGGTCTGCACCGACTTGCGTGTATCTTACGAATGGCATGTTTGATGCTACATCAGAAGAGAAGCTTCGACCATGGGCCGACATCTTCGAGCTTCATATGATGTCCAGAACAACCAGGAACAGACATCCAGACCGGCATATGCAAAAGGAATCATCCACATGGAGTGACACACCGAGCCATGCGCGATAGAGCGATGCCAGAAGTCAGAAGACGCGCCAGAACAGAGCCGCACTTGGCCAAGCATCGAAGCAGACATTCATTCTCATCTATTGTGATGGACCAGCTGCCTATGCCGACCGCTCCTGGCATTCATGCTCGTTTCTGGACGCCAAGACCTGCTTCACTGCCATCTTTAGCCAACTTCACAGCTCACCTGCACGTTTCGCTGCCGTCATCGCTGCCTTCAGAACCTCACTTATTGGCGAAACGCTCATAGCTAGCGTCAGGTGAGCTTCTGACATATGATCTAACTCGCTGTTTGCTTCTTCATCTTCCTTACTACTTCCTGCACAACTCAACATCATCCACAAGTTGGCATCTGTCTCTTCCACTGACCATCTGCGCTACATCAAGCGCATCAGAACCTTTCCGGTCACGAAAGTTGCAGCACGACAAGCAGCCGCCTCACGTTTGAAGCCTCATCAATCCGGCACACCAGCTCAACAACGCGCGCACGATGCCACCAAAGGGCGCTGCTGTATGTGATCACCGACAAGCCTCGCGCGCATTTTTCCAGATACTGACAGCTCGTAGAAGCCGAAGGCGGAGGCTAAGCCATCAGCCACTCCTGAGAAGTCGAAGGCTAAGCCAGTAGCCACTCCTGAGAAGTCGAAGGCCAAGGTCAAAGCTGAGCCTGAGACTCCAGCGAAGCCCGCTTCCAAGACGCCGAAGAAGACTCCTTCGAAGAGCGCCAAAGAGACCTCCGTCGACTTCTCTTCGCTTGAGAAGGAGGAAGGCGCTACGGTCCCGATCGATATCAGCGTTGGAAATGGTGTTCAAGCTGAGTCGCGCACAAAGGGCGGCTATGGCAAGCTCATCAAGCTGCACGCGTCCGACCCGTTCACGGTCACCAAGACTGTCAGTCTCTCGATGCATCTCGCACTTTCTTCCAAAAGCAACACTGCTGACAGCGCGACTAGGTGATGCTCACCGAGGGTGAGTTCGAGGGTCACCAAGCAATCGTGATTCGACCAGCCAAGCCTTTCGAGTTCATGAAGCTCTCCGCTGAGGTCCGCAACCGTATCTACAACTACTACTTCGGCTCAAAGGGAGTTGTTGGCGAAGGCATTTTCTTGACGGCAAGCGCTCTACCACGAAGGATGTCTACGCCAAGACGTACGCCAATACCATGAAGCACCGTGTCGGCATCCTCAACGTCAGCAAGGAGGTGTGGTCTCATCAGACCTCCCTTTAACATCGTGATATAACTGACACCTTCTAGATCAACGAGGAAGCAGTTCGGGTCTTCTACGCCCATCCGCTTCGACAGCACCGCCACAGTCATGGACTTCCTCACCCAAGTCGATCCCTCCATCCGCTCCCGCCTCCTCAACATCGAAATCAAGACCTACCAGAAGACCTCCGCCCGTAACGCCATGCACCTCCTCGCCGAGTGTAAGTCCTTGCAGCGCCTGCACGTCGACCTCGGTGTCTTCAATGAGTGTGACCCGTTGAAGGCGGTTAAAACGTTCCATACCGATGCGTACAAATTCCTTCAAGCCATCGACAACGCCAAGGGCGAGAAGGGTGCCGCTGTCGACATTCTCAGCTTCGGCAAGAACGCCTTCACTTTCAAAGACGATACCAAGAAGGACAAGGCTACGAAGCCGTGGTCGGATGAGCAGGTTGAGAAGTTCAAGGCGAACCTCAAGGCTAAGATGAAGTAAGTTGGCCCTCCCTAATATACCATCACTACGTTCAACGTAGATGGCTGATGTGACTCATCAGGTGATGGCGCCAACCCAAAACTTCACAGATAAGTGTCCAAGGACCTCTCCCACCTCTACACATACTTCACAGAGGACATGAGCGCTGATGCTTGAGCTTCTCCCCACTGCAGACTCTTCGACATCACCGCATGGACCTGCATCTGCGGCATCACGGTCCCTCACAAGTCTTGTCGTGAGATCTTGAGTGCATTGAAGGAAGAGCAGAAGAATAAGGACACTTGGACACACATGCAGCACGGAGGCGCGGCTATGCTGAATGAGATCATGATGGGCGTGAATTGAGCGAAAAGGGAGGGGGATACGATAGCACACGTTTTCCTTTGTATACAAATTTTGGGCGTTTGAACATACCCCAGGGAATAGCTCTGGAAGTTGACCTTCAATTGGTACAAATGCATTCTCCTTCAGCACCTCATGTTCTCATGTGATCGAAATCGAGCACGATTGATCCTTGGAGAGGACAACCGTCTGGCTTTTCGTCAGACCGCTCATCAGATACCGTGCAAGATTGCTCAACAGGAACCTCGTAAAGAGTCCATCAGGCCCTCAATGACGAGCACGGAAAGCTCACAGGAAGTTCAACCCACGCGCCCAGATGGACTTTGCAGCAATCAGTCCAGCATTTCCTTCGGCATTAGCTTTCAGCTCGAGCACCCACGTATCGGTAAATCCGGCGACGTCGCTGTCAATGGCATCAACAACGGGCTTGTTCACGGAGAAAGCAGCCGTTCGCATACGAGAGCCAAATTGCTTTTTCATGCCAGACTACATACCGATATCTCCGCAACTTTTCGAAAGAAGTCATAAACCCATCATCCGCGTGAGCCAGTATCTACACCGATCGCTCGAACGCATTCCCTCCAGAAACTCCACAAAACTCCTTGCGCTTATCACAAAATCCGAAAAGATATCACTATGCAAGATACAGATCATCATCAACTCTCGCCTCTACTAATTAAAAGCTCCCTTCTGAAAACTCTCAATCCCCA
This sequence comes from Nothophaeocryptopus gaeumannii, assembly GCA_031771865.1. Lineage (NCBI taxonomy): Eukaryota > Fungi > Ascomycota > Dothideomycetes > Mycosphaerellales > Mycosphaerellaceae > Nothophaeocryptopus > Nothophaeocryptopus gaeumannii. Next base: position 931,032 of record JASISA010000040.1, on the reverse strand, counting down.
TATCGCCCGGCTTGCCCTTCACCGCCGGAGCCTGCGCCTTCTCCTTCTCCGTAATCTTCATCGAATTCGCACGACTCTGCGAAGCAATGCTGTTCGTCATCGTATTAACCCTCGAATTCGTCTCGCTGCCAGGTACGCTCTTGGCCGTGATTTGCGCTTGCGCCGGCTTCCTTTGAATCGTTTCAAGGTAAGGCGAGGGGAGATATCCCACGCCACCATCTCGCGCTCTACACCTCCACCATTCCGACGGCTGACCCATTGGATCCGTTTTCGAGAGCACGGCGACGAGATCGCCTTTCTTGACCGCGAGGTCAATGCCTTCTTGGAAATGTTGACCTGGTTGGGTTTGTGGGGTATAATCGTAGATTACGCGGCAGAAATCGAGTTTGCTGGGATCGAGGGGCTGTTGTTGGCCATCTGCACCATGGGGAGCATTGGCGAGTTGGCGTTGTTGTTCGGCTTCTTGAGAAGCTGCGAGGGCGCGGATGAGTTTACCCATAAGATATGGGAGGCCGAAGACGGCTATGATGAAGAAGATGAAGGGTTTCCGGCTGGGTTTGGATGCCGCTGGTTGGCCGTCGGGTCCGGGCTGGCCGCTGAATTGCGCGAAGTTGGCGGGTGTTAGGTCTTGGGAGGAAGCGGGTGGTGGGCGGCCGGTGAGTTTGGCGATGGCCGTGCGTATCCATCTCATGATTGTGAAGATTCCTAGTACACTGCCCAGGGTCTGCCTCAGATTCCCGAACTGCTCTGCCACGCTGACCATCGCGAAGAAGGACGAATGTGTCGCCATGTACGTGCTCTCCAGCATCTGCGCGAAGCCTCCAAAAGCACCAACAATGCTCTCGATCATTTGGAATGTAGCCTGCGTGCTGTTGCTGTATGCCTGTGTCAAAGTCTGCTGCTCGCCATTTGGTCCCATCATCCCGGGTTGTCCGTACATCCCTCCTCCGTATCCTCCCATCCCATACCCACCGCCATACATGCCTCCGCCGTACATGCCGCCCATGCCACCCATGCCGCCGAAGCGACTATAAGGCGAGCTGAAAGACGACATGCCCGACATGCCCGACATGCCGGACATGCCGGACATGCCGCCATAGCCGTATGGAGAGGAGTAAGGTGAGGTGCGATTGTATGGACTGCTGTAATTTGCGGCCGTTCGATTTGCGACTTGGTTCAGCGCATCTGGTCGGGCAGGTAAGGCGGGGGTAGCGGCTGATGTCGGCGTCGCTGCGGTTGCGGTGGTCGTGGCGGTCGAAGTAGGTATCCCGGCTGTTCAGAAATCGATGAATTTTGTCTTTCAAAGACATATCATGGTATTATTGTACTCACCTGATCCGCCTCCGGCCGCGGCTCTCTCCCAAGGTTTAGGTGGTGAGCCGGTGGACATGTCGTGCGCCTGCTTTAATGCGCGTATGTTTGCTGAGCAACGGACTTCTAGTTCTCGGCCTCTCTTGGCCTGAGTGAATGTACGCTCGTATTGCCGTTGTCAGTCGCGGCGCGACGCTTCAAAACATCCCGTCTCTTGTGGTGAGGTCAAGTGCGGAATCGATAAGCAGCCCGATGCACGTGCCGAATCTTTCTCAGTATCTGCTCTTGCCTCTCACGTTCCCAGGGACCGCGATGAGAGAAATGTCGTGTGTATAGCGATAGTCGATGATAGTGGTGTGAGAGTGAAGTGTTGTGAGGGCCCGAAGTGAATGAGGTTAAAGTTCATGACGAACCGGTCGGTCGTTTCGGTGGCTGACAGTCTCGAGGCCGAGGCCGAGGCCCATCTTCTCCCACACTCCCAGTCTTTGCACGAGCACGACCAACTGACCCGAACTATCCCTGGTACTGATACGTATCGGAACGTTGACGGTGTCCAGATACTACTGTTGAGACATCCGAGCCACGGGAGGCGTCATCGAGATGATGGAAACAAAGAGATGAGTATTTGGGACCAAGTCGCATGAAGTGAAAAATGAACAGTAGTAAGTCTGAATGCATGCGAACAATCAATTGGAAATCTGTACCGCCTGTCTTTCTGTGTACTCATCACGCACTCACCGCGGTACGAGGATGCCGTGTATACAATCCTGACAATCGTCGGCACCCTCGCGAACCCCACGGGCGCGGCTTGTCCTTATGTACAGGCATTTCGATCTCAAAATCAAAAGCCGAACCCAAAAGCGAAGCGATCGTCGTCTCCTCGACACCACTCAAATGCACGAGAATCCTGTCCCGTTCCAGCGTATATCCAGCTCGCAAGTAGAGGCCGTGGCCTGTGTTCCCAACTCCGCAACTCCACTGCTCGATATCCATATGTGTGGTGACTTCGGAAGAGCAAGTACAAATACCTTGCGTCCCTGCTTTAAGAGCTGAGCGCGAAAACAGACACGAGATTCTCCAAGCTGTCCTGAAGCGTGTCGGCACAGATGTCGTCCACGAAGGTGTCGCCCATGGTGGAGCCAAAGTCGAAGTCGCTGCTGTCGTCCAAGACCTTGATGTGGATCTTGTCATTGTTGAGGATCAGGCCGACCTTGATGGTGTCGGAGGTTGGGCGCTCGAAGTAGTCGCTGTCACCACCAGCGACGTTGCCGTGGAGAGTCGACTTGGCGCGGGTGTCGCCAGCGGCAAGAACCTCGAAGACGTCGAACTCACCGCACCCAGACTCCCAGCAGGAGCACTCAGACTTTCCGTACTGGAGAGTACGTGGGATCTGGGCGTTAAGGAGCCAGAGAGCGGGCATGTTGACAGCGTCGTAGATGCTGGCACCAGACTGACCATCGTCAGGCATGCTAAACTCGAAGAAGAAAGCCTTGCTTGGGCCATCGAAACCGTGGTAGGCGACCGTGCCGTCACGATAGAAGCCACAGCCACCGTCGTCCGAGCACTTGCTGTCGGTCATAATGACAACCTCGGAGCTGGAGGCAAGAGTGCAGTCCTCGAGAGTCTGTGGAGAAGAAGAGCCGCTTGCGCCATCCTTGCTGGCGTACGAAAGCGAGTTACCGAAGCTGTAGTCGAAAGTACCGGAACCAGAGCCACCCTCGTGGTTCAAAAAGACAAGACCGTCCGCGGAGCCCGCCTCGGAGTCGTAGTAAGCTTGGCGAGTCCATCCGCTGCCACCAATGAGGCCGTCATTGGACGAGGAAGAGCTGGAGTAGGATGCGGGTGAAGCACCAGTACTAGAAGAGGAAGAAGAATCGCTGCTTCCGCTTCCACTTCCGTAGCCGGCAGGGGTGTTAGCAGCTGGCGTGCCGGAAGCCGAAGGAGCTGAACTGGAAACACCAGAGTAGTTGTTGACCCAGGTTTCTTCAACGCCGTTGATGTTCGCAGTGACCATGTCGCCAACTGCACGCTCCTCCAAGTTGTCTTCGTGCTTCTTGTGAAGGTGGGCGTGGTTGTGACCATGGGAGTGACGGCGCTCGTGAGCGCTGCGCCTTGCCTTTGGCTTCAGCTTGGAAGACTCGGATGAAGAGCTCGATGGAGCGTAGAATGCGAACTTCTTCAACTTGGTTGGGCCACGGACGTGGACGGAGACCTCCTCGTCAAGCGGCGCAAGAGAACCAGAGTAAGAGTGAGGAGAGCTGGAGCACGATCCGGAGCTGCTGTCCATGGCGGTGACCTTGTTGTACGAGCCAGAGCCACCCACGCCAGTGTAAGTAATGGCGTTGACCTTCTGGCAGTAATAGTTGCCATTGTCATCGGTGCTACCGTGAGCGCACAGGTCGGCGGAAACGGAGGCCGCGAACAGCGCGGCGGCGCCGTAGACATACTTCATTTTGTCGGTCGCGGATATCGCAGGATGTTTAAAGCGCGTGCAACGATCTTAGGTGTGTTCCGTGACGTTGAAAGGGCGGCGTGCTCGTGCAACAATTGGTTTCCGGTCGATTGTTGTCCCCGTGATTGGCGTTGCAGTGTCCGTCTGTTGATTCGGCTTGTTTACAACGGTCGCTATGCAAACGAGGGCGTGGAGTGAATGAGACCAAGTGAAGCGAGCGGCACTGTGACAATGAGTGACTGTGGTGAGAATGCCTGGTGAATAACGAATGTGGTGGTGGTGGTGTTGCTCGAGGACTGCGATCCCAAGGTGACGCTGGTGTTGCCGGCGCGCCGCGAGTAAAGGGGAAGGAACGACCTGAAATTAAGGATGGCGGTCGAGTCTCCACTGGCACGTGCCTCGCACCAATCAGTGAGGCGGCAACGCGCGACAGGGATAGTCTCTTATTTCGACAACGGTGCAGCCGGCCCCAGTAGTAGCAGCCGATTTGGCTGATCTTTGGCTATTAGTCGACGCTGTGTCTGGCCTTGCGCAGAAAATATGATCTTCGAAGCTCGTAGTTCGCTGCCACGTCGAAATGCAGCTGCAAGTGGGACTTGTGTACGTAGATCCCTGGCTGCTTCACAGGCGACGACGTCGACCACATGACGAAGCAGTGTTGTGAGGAATGTGAAGACACCGCATCTGGCCGCACAGCCTCAGGCCTCATCAGCACAGCATTGACAGGATGCGTTGCTGTCTGGGACAAGTAGCATGATGACTTCCTGTCGAGTTCATCGTCAGAAGTCTCTCCACATGAATGACACCCATACCATCTCCGCCTATCCTACTGCAATTGGAAATCGCGATGTAACCGCCTCGAGCAGTTCGCAAGCCGCAGCTGAGCTAACGCTTCCCACACAGTTGCTCAACGTTTCATCGCTCCTGTTTGTGTGCATTCGTGTACGTATGCATGGCATCAGTGGCCCGAAGCGCCTGGTCGTCTTTCGGTTCAGCTCTACAGAACCGGCCCCTGTGGTCGGTCCACACCGAAGACCAGCTTCACAAAACATAATATGCAGCAGTGTACCTTTCATTTCCTGCTTGTGTCTTGTGTCGTTGTGTGGGCGGCATGGACAGCAAGATGACACCCACGACAACCCATCTCTAGTTGCTTGAAGCCAAGAAACGTTTGCATCCTTCGGAGATTTTGATCGACCTCCCTTTAGCCGTGGTATCTGGAATGGGACTAGAGCAAACTCTCGGACTGTAGACTGCGTGGTATATTTGCATTTACTACGAACGCTGTGTACATAGCGAAAACAAAGCACACTCGCTGTGTCGATGTCCGACGTGATGGTGTCTCAAAGTCGCCACGCAGAAGCAAGGACTACTTCACCATCGAGGTGAACGTAGTCGGGTGTTCCTGGCACGCACAAGTCTCAAGCTTCTGAACCCAGACCATCTACGCTGCTATTTCGAGAATCTGTTCTGTCTGTTCACAGGTCAGTCTGAAGTTCCACGCTTGTCTCACGAAGAATGTGTGTGATTCGGAAAGCCAGATCAGAAGTCCATTTAGATCATCGAGACTCGTGAGAGTCTCTGACATAAGAGGTACCAGAAGTTGTATAAATTGTAATGGAAATCATCATCGGAAGCGTGTTGTGACGAAGCGTTTCTTGGACTCACCAGTATTGTAGGCTTCGCAGGTTGCTTGATGTCGCTGACGGCTCGGCTCTCGTGTCATCAAGGATGACATGCAGTCACCAGATTACATGCAGCCATGGCGACATGTCGGTCGCCAGTAGAGGGTGCAGCAGGAAATTTTCTTTGCGAGGTTGTGAGCGATTGCAGGAGGTGCGAAGTAAAAGCTGGATCGAAAATTCGGAAGGCGTGGATGAAAGCACGGGCCGCTTGAGCGATGCCAAGAATAAACTCATGCCTGAGGAAGTTGACAGGGCCTTGAATTACGAATCAACATTTGAAGGCGCTCAATCAATCCCAAAAATGCCTTCAATCCGCGGATAGAAAACGGGCGCCAGCGGATGGCCCAAGCACCTTCATACAGGTCTAGCGCTCCTGAATCCCTCCAACGCATCGACAACAACTTCTTCCGTGGTCAACTTGAGCTATAACGTCTTCATCAAAATGTCGACTGTAACATCTGGCTGTTTCTCAGGCAGCACGGCCGGGAAGGGCGACTTCCCATGCACGAAGGATCCTGCCGCGAATGCAGAGATACCTCAGTCAATGTCACCCTCGGAACCACCCAGAGGCCGCTCAACCTCACCACAACTCGGATCTCAAACTTGACATTGGACCTGCTGGTTGTATCATACCTTCCACAAAGCAATTTGCAAGCCTCATGTGAAGTCGTTCCACCACGTTGAAGGCAACAAAGCAGCTGTGAGCGAACCAATTCAAGACCGTGTGGGGATCTTCCCTGCAGCTCTCCAGATGCCGAAGGAGCGGCAGGCCACATGGCGGCCGCCGGATACTGAAGATCAGAGCTCTGATACCACTGACAAGCCATCTCAACATGATCTCGTAGAACAGCACGAGGAGACACGAGATGATATTCTTGCTAACATACGCGAGGATGCTCCTGACATCACCGAAATCCAATTCTTGAAGAGAGGTCTGCCATCAACACACAATGGCCACTTTGAACGATCTTTCATGGAGCCTGATGTCTTCGATGGCCTGGAACCAGGTGATAGAGAGGAAACGGAGACGGCCACCACCTCAACTCAGTCAACTTGGCCGCAATTCGACTACAGCACACACGAAAGCTATCGTGCTGGCTCACAGTCCTCTGCCACATCTCTGAGCGGACAGCTTCACAATCAGGCTCATGCTGGATCTGCTCAACCTCGGCACCATTCCTCCATTGATCCAAGAGATTTAGAACCTCCCAAGGGCCTTTCTAGGCAAGAGAACCCTCCAGCGGATGGGCAGGATGCACACGAGGAGAACGAAGACAATGACGAGCCGTTCCCCGAGAGTGTAGCACAAGAGGGCACAAATCTCCTCGATGGTGTCTTGTCGAACCCATTGCTCTCTTCAGATGCCGCTGCAGCGCAACCTACTGGCCAGAGCCCTCAGACAGAGGTGATCACATTCATTGCTGAGGCTACATCACACTTTGATTACAAACCTTGCCGCATTGTCTACAAGATCCCGCAGTAAGTCGTCCATCTTTCCATATAGGTCTCGCTTTCCCGCTGACATCGAAAAAGTCGGGTCCCTCCGGCGCATAACGGCAAAGTATCTTGCATCGACCCTCAGCATAGCAAGATATATTCTTACAGGAACCGAAAAGATTTGGGAAGACACTACATTTCAATGCACACCAACGAGCACCCTTGGAAGTGCCCGGTGGCCGGCTGCAAGTTCCACGTCGAGGGCATGACGAGGAAGGACAACCTGAAGAAGCACGTCAAATTCTTCCACCCTTGGATTGATGTTCAAGCAAAGGGATGGGAGAGATAATCTGATGATCAACGACAGCGAGTTTCCACATAACGACTGAGCATGACATTTCGACTGAATGATTTGCGTAACTGCGGCGGCGTCTTGATTCTTTGTCGAAGCTTGGATCCGGTTCAGGCACGAATAATGATTATTAAGTGTATAACAACTACAGTCATCAAAAGGTCACATTCGATGGCAGCTTCCACTTCAGGTCCTTGCTGTGTTGGCCCCACCTCACCTCGGTCTCATAGCCGAGGCGGGCGAACACCTCATTGAACATCAGAATCAGCTATTTATATTGACACCGCGAGTAGATACTTGGAAGTCGCAATTGAAACCTTGATTGTATGAATGGAATGGCCGCACAACGTGTTTCGCAGATTGTCTCGCAGCTAAATCCCCTTGCAAGTCCGGTTGACAAGATGTAAGCTCTGCCCGTTGCCACGAGTTCCTCACATACAAGATAGCTGACCATTTCGAAGAACGCAAAAGAACCCTGACGATGTAGTCATCACGCTCGCAATCCGCACTCCCCTCTGCAAAGCCAAAACGGGGTCCATGAAAGATACACTTCTCGACGGCCTTTGCTTCCGAATGCTCCTTGCCGTTCGAGAGCGCCTCAACATCAATCCAGCCCTAGTAGACGACATTTGCCTTGGCAACGTCCGCGATGGCAAAGCTGCGTACTACTGTCGAGCTGCAGCCCTTGCTGCTGGCTTTCCTTCGACCACGTCTGCGAGCGTGGCTGCGAGATTCTGTTCGTCTGGACTTACTGCGACGCAACATATCGCCGGAGCCATCGGAATGGGCACAATCGACATTGGTATTGCTGTCGGAGCTGAGCTGCTCAGCACAGAGATAGCCAGACTGGACCGCGACTTCGTTGAGGAGGTCATGAAGAATCAAGAGGCGGCGAATTGTATGGTCCCCATGGGTACGATCAATCCTTCAGTCCCCTTTCGCCCTTCTGCTCACGTCTTCTTCAGGAGGAACATCCGAGATCACGGCCCAAAGATTCAACATCACCCGCCAACAACAAGACGAGTACGCAGTCGAATCCTACCGTCGAGCCGAAGCCGCCCAGAAATCCGGCTGGTTCGACGACGAAATAGCCCCCGTAACCGTCAAAGTCAACGGAGAAGAGAAGCTCATTACCCAAGACGAGATCCGGCATGGAACAACCTATGAGAAAATCGCCAAACTCAAGCCTTCTTTCTCGCAATACGGAGATCGAAGCACAGCAGGCAACTCCTCACAGATCACGGACGGTGCCGCTGCTCTACTCCTCATGAAACGATCAAAAGCTCTCGAACTAGGTCAACCAATCCTCGGAAAATTCGTCGGCACTGCACTCGCCGGCCTCCCACCCCTAATAATGGGCATAGGCCCCTCTCTCGCTATCCCCAAGCTTCTTGCTCGGTACAATCTCTCCCTCCATGAGGATATCGATGTCGTGGAGATCAACGAGGCTTTCGCTAGTATGGCTGTCTACTGTCGAGACAAGTTGGAACTGGATTGGACAAAGATGAATCCTAGGGGAGGAGCGATTGCGTTGGGACATCCGTTTGGGATGACGGGAATCAGGCAGATTGTGAGTGGATTGAGTGAATGTCGGAGGAGGAAGAAGAAGGTTTTGTTGACTAGTATGTGTTTGGGGACGGGGATGGGGATGGCGGGGTTGTTTGTTAATGAGCAGGTGTGAACGATTTAGCTGGCAGCTGACAAAGCCATCTGTGGTTCGGTTGGAACGAAGGACATACTATCTACTCACGCCTCAATGCACACGATCAATTTCTTTTTACGAAGGCAGGAGGTGGGAGAGGTGAAACAGCAGACTGACTCTGGAAGTTAGGTACGATGACGGAGGTGAACCACTTCACTGTCTAGTTTGTGAATCACTCCTCTCTTTCCTCATAACCACTTCACTTCTTTCTGTACATACCCCTTTGCATCACACTTCCTCTCTCCCCATCCAAAATGTACACAACAACATACCTTGCTGCCGCCATCGCAGCCCTGAGGTTCGTACGACCGAGCATTATTTTTAGATCTCAAAACCCCTCGAACTTGCCTTACCCGCAAGAAACTAATCCCATCACACAGCACATTCACCACCGCTCGTCCAATCCATCCTACCTCAGACTCGAAGGAATTTGAAATCACCTGTGGCTTTCATCGTGCTGGGTCCAGTGGCTATTCCCTGGCTTACGTCAACTACGATGGTTCTTGCTCGGGTAACAATCGGCAGAGTACCACGTTTAAATTGAATGATGATGGCCAAGTTGTGCTGGGCACGAAAGGAATCAAAGGGCGAGAGGATGATGATGATCTAGATGATGGAGACGATTATGGAAGTGATGAGGATGAGAGCTTCGATGCTGTGAAGAGCGTTGATGAGCTGGTTCAGAAGTTTATCGAGCGAGAGCCTTGAGCATTCTGATGCTAGCTACATCTCTGATGATGAGAGCTGTGGCATGGCGTAGTGAAACTGTATGGAATTGGAAAAGCAGTGCTATTCTGACTCAGTTCACGCAATACTTGAAGTCGTCCAGGTCGAGAATCGTCACTGCTGTAAGAGCATTGACCAGTCCACCAGTACTCAATCTGAACTTGAAGGCCTTCACCTTTCCATAATCTGGAAAGTCCTGCGATACCACTTTTGCATCCATTGTGGCTCCTACCAAGGACCAAGGGGTGTAATCAAACTCGTCCATCGGTACTGAGTCCGATCAGACTTCCCGTGCAGGCTACTGCGAGCAATATGCCGATGGATTCTGACAGCGAAAGACCATCGCCCTAGATAGGTCGTGAGTTGTGCACTTGAATGTGGGAAGTGTAAAGCGGGACTGACATCTTGCATGATTGCTTAAAACAAGACTGGGGTTGGATTGCTGCAGCTCGACTGGCCCACGCCAAGGACGCAAATATCAATGAACGCTTCATCATCTTCTCACACAGGGCGAAGAACGTAGATCCCTCTCAGATTGGCCGTCTTACCTCGTGCAATTCTTGATGCTACTCGTGCTTCACCGTTTGCAAAGGATTTGCCTCCCGCGTTGGCTAGTACGCAAGGGATCATTGCTCAATATATATCGAGAGACCTGAGACACGGAAAGTCCAGAATTTTGACGATGAGTTCTCTGGTGTCGCCGATGTTAGCGGGCTAAAAGCGCCTCATTGGCACTATTGGATCCGGATGAGCTCGGTCATGGTGGCATCGACGGACATCATTCCGGATCTTTGTTAATGCCCTTCGTACAACTATCGTAAGTTGGCTTGGAAGGGCAGCGAACATCACCCAGCCGCGTCCGATCATGAGGCAGCTTAGTGAGTGTACCACATTGCTCTGGCAGAGCGCTGAGCGTCCAGGAAGAGTTAGTGTCGCAGTAAAGGCTTAGAGAAGACCACGTTTACTTCCTGAACGTATTGAGCGGATGACAGAATGCTCCAAGCGTTGAGTTGGAGACGGTCAGTAGACTGTGGCGATCGAGGGAGTTGTTGAGAAGCCGTTGGTGAGACGTGCACTCATCTGTCAGCGGACAAGTCCGCAGGCATGACCAAGCCAGAACGTCAGAAATTGTTTCACGTCGGAGCCTGGTCCAGTCTTCTCAGCAAAAGAGCATTGTGGTCAAGCAGACTGCCTACTCAGAGCCGCGGCGGATCTCGAAACTTCGGCCACTTTCGATACTCCCGCTCAGCACGGTCCTGCGGTCGTTGACGACTACCACCATCTCGTCTTCTCCCCTCCTATTGTCTCCATTATTGAGAGTCCTCGCCGCACTGGCCAACAGCAAAGGCCCTTTTCTCAATCCCGACAGGAATACTGTCTTGAGATCCATCCTCAAAAAGACGTTCTACACACAATTTTGCGCCGGAGAAAATGCCCTTGAGGTTTGCCAAACGATTGCTAGACTCAAGGCCATGGGCTTCACTGGAGTTATCCTAGGCTACGCCAGAGAGGTTGAGCTGAGTAAAGAGCAGGCTGCGAAAGAGGGGATTTCTGAAGCCAGCATCGAGAGCGCGGACGCCACCGAGAACGAGATCACACCCTGGGCTGAAGGTACCAGAGCGACTGTGCAGATGGCAGAAGCTGGCGATTATGTATCGCTCAAGCTGACCGGTGCCGGCAGTCTAGCACTCCATCTGCTGTCTGAGCGTCTGCCACCATCTCCGCGCCTCGAGCGGGAGCTTGACAGCATCTGCCAGCTGTCGCGAGATCGCGGGATACGTCTCTGCTTCGATGCTGAGCAAGACGAGCTCCAAGACGGCATAGATGACTGGGTAATGCGATTGATCCGGAAGTACAACACCTTGCCTGCTAGCGCTACCGTGTACAACACGTATCAGGCGTACAGAAAAGTGAGTTCAGCTGTCCTCTCTCGGCACCTTGCAGAAGCGCAGAAAGAAAGGTTCGCGCTCGGCGTTAAGCTCGTTCGAGGCGCATATTTGGGTTCCGATGCTCGGGAGAAGTTCTTCGATACGAAGGAGGAGACCGACGCGTGCTACGACGCGACCGCGGCTAGCATCCTCACATGCAAGTTCAACCACACTGCCAAGGGTGATGGCAAGTATCCTGCTGTTCAGCTTATGCTCGCCACGCACAACATCGAATCTGTCCGCGCCGCTCGTGCCATCTGCGATGCTGGGCGTGCCAGGTCGGATATATCATTTGCGCAGCTGCAGGGTATGGCTGATGAAGTGAGCTGCGAGCTGGTCGAGGCTAATCATCTTCGCGAGAGTATGGCTGCCAGCTCCTCGTCTCTTCCCGTGTACAGGTACTTGGTCTGGGGCAGCGTAGGCGAATGCATGAGGTACCTCCTCCGACGTGCTCAGGAGAACAAAGATGCGGTACAGCGGACTCGAAGCTGTCGCGATGCCATGTTCGCGGAAGTGATCAGGCGGTGCAAGAGGGCAGTAGGTTTGGCATGAAGAGATCGCGGAGGTCTCAGAGAATGGCCGGCAGAGTGTCGCCGCCCGGAGAGCTAGATCTAGAGATCCTTGACTACATAGTCCATAATGTCATCCTGTCCCAGCGAGGGTTGAGAACGTATCAAAGTCCAAGAAGCCCAGCGGAAGTGCATGTCTTTATAGAAAATGCTACAGAGGGGAAGGCGACGCGACGCGACCAAGTCACGTTGGGCCCTGTGCGGACACTCCCATAGTTCTAAAGCCTGAGGCAACATTATCCTTACCTCAACCACCACCACCACCAACATCTCCAACCCCACATCCAAGTATGCCCAACAGCCCATTACACCTCCGTATCGGAGTCCCACTCCGACCACAAGGGCACCCACCACTATTCCCCGCCGCAGCAGCAAAACAACAAGCCTGCTCACAATACGTAATAGGCCTCGTCGTGCCATCCGCATTACATATCGACTACATCATCCCTTCATCAGCCTTTCTCTCCAAGTCAAAATAGGTTCACCAACTCTCTACTTACCGAAATAGTAAGATCCGCATTACAAACATACCCCTAGGATTCCCACTCATCTTAACCGTCTAACAATCCGTAGGTCCCATCCCCCCACCACCTGGGGGGAAGCTGCCTCCTCGTCCGCAGAACCCATGGCCCTCGAAGTAGGCGATGCAGCTGTTCTCGGCACAGCGTTGGGAAGTCTGGGGGACTCCGTTGACGCAGAATTGAAGGGTGGAGAGATCCAGGGTGCAGATCTGTGTGATGAGCGCGTCAAATGGAAGTGCATGTTGATTGAATGATCAGATAAGGACAGTGATCGGGGAGCGGACTGAGTTTTGCAAGTTAAAGATCGCGTACGCAGCGATTCTTTCCGTCTTGCGTGAGTCTGCAGTCGCTGATGGATGGGTCCTGAGCAAGGGCGAGGGAAAGAAAATATATGAGAAGGCGTGGATGCGGTTGAGAGAGACGACCATCTTAGCTTTTCCCGTGAATTCGCCGTAGCTCTTGCTTTTCTGCTAACCATAAGAAATGTGATGTCCATAATGCTCGTATTTTTAAATCCTCTACAATGCGGAGCCCCACACCGAGGTTCAGTCGTATTCTCGTAGAGAAGTGTCTTTGCTCTGAACATCGACTCAGTAATCACATCGCTTCATTCGTCCATCGTTAATCTCTGAAGGACGACATGTTCCAAGCTTTTTGTAAGGACCATTTTCGTACCGCAGTGTACTTTCCCTCCCAGCTGCGATCCCTGGAAGAGATGTCTCTTCCGCTGGAGTTACCGATCATTGCAATTGCATCCCAGCTTCTCGGAGATGAGGCTGTGACAGCACAAAGCTATCTTGAAACCCCTGCCATTTCTTGGCATACAACAGAACAGTCTCCTGTGACTGGTCTCAATTTACCCCAAAGACCATGGCAACTCCATGTAAGAGCCAACATAGTCCTTCTGTATCCTCACAACTCGTCCGCCAACATCAGGCCCTCAGCTGCAAAGGTGCTGGCTTTTGGACGACAAGTGGAGCGGTCTTCCCCCGAACACCGCTCGGTCAAGGGCCCAAAGTAGCGTTGCAACAGCTGGCGAACCCGATGAAGTGCAGTGACGCTTGATGAATCCCCTGCAGCCTTACATGCCTCCGCAACAACTCGCGACTGGATCTCGGATCTGGTCTCGTCGGCGAAGCAGCTGCGAACGGTGATCCGGATGTTTCGATGGTTGAGTCCAAACCAGGCGTGTATTAAGGCAAGCAATCCACGGAAGCATGCCATTCGGTGCATTAGCTTGATGTTCACGCGTACTCTGGGCGAAGATGGGCCAGCAGTGACGCATTCGACCCAGCGCACGAGGGGGCGGAAGTCGAAGCAGTCGATGTACGCGACGAAGGTGTTGTTGGCGTAGAACATTGCAAGCGACTCGGAGCGTAGCTGATGAAAGACGCGCGTGACGCCAGGCTGGATGCCTGTGGTCATTTCATCATCTGTGGCAGGAGCGGCAACGATGAGGTCTGTAGTGTGTTCGTCGGTAGCGAAGACGGCCAGCTCATAGACGCGATTGCGTATCTCGGCGGGCAGTTCGGTGAATGTAATGGTTTGTTGAACGCACGGTTTGGCTGTCGGTGGTTGTTCAAGCGCGCCTTCTGGGAGAGATCCGCTCATCAAACGGCGTCGGTCGGAAGGAGAGCAATGCCCAATAAGTCCGGTCTCCACGAAGTAGGCATGGTGATCCGAGAAATATATCTTGCCGTCGTTCATGTTGTGCGTGTGGTGTTGATGAGGTTGGGTGCAGGGTTGAATGTTGTGTCTGAAGCAGTCAGTGTAGCTGCGCGGTTGGCAGCCGTTGTCGTGTAACGCGAGCCAGGCAGCACACGCTCTGCAGGAAATCGTGATCAAAACAATCGCCAGTCCGAGTGAGGACTACAAGTCCAAAGTGAGATTGCTCTCGGGGTATCATTCGTCTACATCTAATCGACGTCTTTGCGTGTTGAGACGCGGTCACAAATTGCAAGTACTTTTGGTCATCACAGCTCATGCATCCACATATGAAGCCAACCGGCCCATACTCAGTCTTTTGCCGCCATCATCCGTCATTGGTGTGACCGGACGGCTCAGCTCTCGATCATAAAGCGCAACACTGTCTCGCAAAGCAATATGTTCAGAGTCGGCATATCCAAGAATCTCCGCAATCTGTCTGCTTCTTACGCCAGCAATGCGCTTCACCTCTACGGCAGAGTAGTTGACCACGGCTTTGCCCACATCCACTGCGTCCGTTAATGGAGACGACCTAGAAGGTAACACCTTGATGCGAACACATTCGTGCTGGTTGAAGTGCCCCTCAACGTCGACCACACCGACCGGCAATAGACCTGCTTTTGCGTGCAACGCAGCGTGCGCCCCTTGGTCAATGTACACGGTACCATGCGGCGCGAGTCCATGAAGCAGCCAAAAGTAGCGGTCTTTGATCGGGTGAGGATCAGGGAGGAAGCGAGTGTGCAAAGGCGGGAGTCCAGGCTCGGTCAGCTTAGTTTCTTGGGAGCCATTGACAACCGGGCTTTTGTGCACCGTCGGCTCATAACCATTTGGAGCCAGCTCCGTACTGTTCTCCATGCTCCTTGTCCCGCTTTTCTGTGATTCGACATATTTCACGATCTCTCCAATATTGCCAGGATTACTGCTCCTTGTAATGACTGTAGTCACACCAGCTGCCGTCGCGAGCCTTGCAGCCGTGATCTTAGTGCCCATTCCTCCTGTTCCAAGAGCACTCCCGGCGCTAGAAGTGTCCGCTTCCAGCTCTCCAATATCTTCTACCACCTCGATTGCCTTTGCATCTGGATGTGTTCGCGGGTTCTTGTCGTATAAGCAGTCGACATCTGTCATGAGAAACAGGTAGTCTGCTTGCACCATGCCCGCAGTAATGGCGCTGAGTGTGTCGTTATCTCCAAATTTGATTTCCTGCACAGACAATGTGTCGTTCTCGTTCACAATTGGGATGACACCCATGTTCAGCAGCTCGACGAAGGTATTCTGGGCGTTCAGGTATTGTGTTCGATCGGAAATATCATTTCGTGTCAAGAGGATTTGGGCGACTGGCTGACGCATATGCATGAAGAGCTGGTCCCACATGGCCATGAGCTTGCACTGTCCTATGGCTGCAAGTGCTTGAACCTGTGGGAGGTGCTTCGGTCGTCGTTCCATGTCCATCTGGCGCAAGGCCATGCCAATAGCTCCTGAGGAGCAGATGACCACTCGATGTCCATCATGGCGGAGTCCGATCGCAGTATGTACAATGGTCGATAGGGTGGCTAGGAGCGGCTCGTGCGTCTTCTCGTCGACTATGGAGGATGTGCCTTCACGAGGTCAGTATGGAGGGCCGTTCAAGATTTCGTGGAATGTGCTTGGAAAGGTATACCGAGCTTAATGACGATGGTCAAATGCTTTTCCTTCATCTTGGCGACCAAGTGGGGGTTCCTCCCCTGCCGGCGGATATGTGAAAGTACTTTCCTCCTCTTTCTGCGCAGGCGAGGCCTCTCGTCAACGTACGACAGTATCCATGCACTTGGAAGGGCGTGTACTTTGACCCAAAGTTAATTAGAGTGACTGTAAACTTCTACTGTCACAAGGGTCCCGAGGCTTGACATCTGAAAGGCATGAAGCCGGGAAGTGGACCGACAGACCGGTCGACCGAAGTCGGCGGGGCATTCCGATCACTCACTTCCATTTCGTCTTTCACACTTCATTTCATTGTCCTCCTCCCGTCCGTTACACATGAATCAAATAAGACCCAACATGACCCATGAGTGTATTCAAAGAGACAATCTACCTGGTTAGCCCCTCGCGTCCACATCGACTCCCGTACCTGCCAGGGCGAGCAAAATATGAGCCCACTCTTGACCGCTGACCAAACTTTGTGTATAGCCGTTGTTGCACAGCGGCACAGTTTCGAGACAGCTGCAAGATGCCTAGCCTTGTGACCGCACGATCGAGGAGGCCTTTATGACAGTCCGGGAGTGGGTAGCACAAACGCGTTCATGTACACTGCACGAAGCCTCAACTTGACAAATGTGCCGTTGGTGGTAGCAGCGATCAGGTCGGTAGGTGTTGCCAGGTGAAGTTGAAGCGAAGTAGTAGGAAGGTTCACGTACCTAGCTTGCCTGCTGGTCTGCCACAACTTCCAACGGCGAGCTTCACGCATCACCACGCGATCAACAGCGACATCAACTGCACGTGGAAGACTACAACAATCCTTCCAACAATTGTGCTCGTTCTTCACACCAAGATGAAGCTCCTTCGCACTCTTCTCGCTTTCCTTCCAATCGCTCTCGCGTCACAAGACATCTTCAATGCAGTTGTCCCGGTCAAGGCCCTGACATCTCACTGCGGCGACGCTGGATACAACGCGTTCCAATACGTCTGCTACAACTCCACGGCTGGCTCGCTTCTCTGCCCAATTAAGAATGGCGTCGACTTCAAGGCCTGCGGCCAGAGCTGCTTCAACCCGCTCCAGTACAGGTAAAGGTAGAAAGAGCGTATCTTGGCAACCGCGACTGACCCTCGCAGCTGCTTCAACTCGACCCTAGACCCCCTGCCAGTGACCCAAGACCCAGTAGTCCTGACCGCCGTCAACCCAAACGCAGCCTGGAATGGCCAGTACATCCAAGCCTCTGGCGGCAACCTGGTCGTCGGAGGCAACAACTCAGCCTATTGTCCGGAGCTTCCCAAGAGTCTCGGCGCATGTCCAAACTTCTTTACCACCGTTATCCAAAACAGCATCCTCTCCGTAATGGTACCAGGAGGCCAGCGTCTCTTCATCAACACATTCGGCGCGCTCACCTACACTCAACCTCACTCTGCGGCAGAGCCAAATGTGCTATATGAGACAGCTGGTACTGCCCTCAGCAACGCCGGCTATTTTGGCCCGAACGGACAGAGCTGGTTTGCGTGCAATGTTCCAGGTCAGCCGGAGACGCCTCTGAAGATCTATTCTGCAGACTTGCACACAAACTTCCGAGGAGGGGAGTGTACTGGCCTCTTTATCAAGGCTGATAATCAACCCCAAGGTAGGCAATGCCATCTCGAACGTGTCTGAGCGGGACCGTGAGCATGCACTGACCGTCGGCTACAGGCACCCTAGGCGCGTGGGAATACATCTGACAGCTTGGCAACGAACCAACAAAGGAAGGAAGGTATCAGAAACGTTCCGATGAAGGATGAGAAACGATGATGACAGCTCTGCACGAGGCTGTGCTCGGAGCAATGGTGGCATGTGGATGACAGACCATGGCAGGAATAGGCAGGACGCAACGAGGCATGATGAGAAGTAGGGCTCCGGTAGCTCTGGAATCAATAACTGCATGAACAGGAACATGGCAACACAGACCACTTCCACGGCTCTGAACACTTGGTCCATGCCCCAGAGCCCATACCATTGTGTGTTTTCCTTTTCTTCCTTTATCCGCGCGCCAGAGAAGTCCCTGCTCCTGGTTGTATTAGAGCCCATGGCGTGGCTGTCTTGAGTGTCCCTGCGCCGCGGGTATGCACGACATTTTCAGTGTCTACCACGGTATGTTCGTGAAAAACTCGTGGTAAGGCGTTCGATGTACCACCAGAGATGTTCTGTGGAGGTGCCAAGATTGAATGCCGTGGATGTCTTGCAGGATTCCGGTTTGTTGAAAAGTTCCCCGCGAACGGGAGTGGAGATCCGGCGGGGTTTCTTTTCTTAGTCTGGGCTTGCTGCTTGACTTTGGAAAGGAAAGGAAGAGTGCGGTGAGTCTGATGTCGCTAAAGATGAAGAAGTGAAAGAAGGCAAGAAATGTCGTTTTCCCAGGGAGAAGGAAAGTCAAGAACAAGCAATTAAATGTTATCTACTTGAGGAAAATGTTCGGGTCAAGCAATGCAATGCAATTTATGGGAAGCATGAGGTCCATCACCCGGGGTCCTCATTCGTCAAGTATATTGGCTCTGGAATTCATTGGTAGCTCTGTAACGTCACTCTGTATAACACATACGTTCATACAAGCGAAACAAGTCAGTCAGTCATGCCTCGTTCTTTCGCTCGTGATGAAGTTGTACAAATTGTGACACTCTGCACAAAAAAAAAAAGCGCAAAGTTTCCCGAGCTCAAGAAGCTTTTCGCCCGGACCTGCAGCTTGCAGACCTTGCAGCTCGCATATGCACACGAGCGGACGTTTCATGCAGGAGATGGGAAAGAAGGTTTGTGGATGAGAACCGCGCCAGTGGGTGTGGCGTCTCTAAGCTTCCACGAAGCAGGGACTCTTCTCTTTTTCAGCGGGGCTTCGGATGAAACACGAAGAGGTCGTCAGCGTCCAGCGGCTTGCAGAAGACGGCAGAGTAGACGTTGAGCTGTTGAAATGATGAGACGCAGACGCATGATGTAGAGGTAGAGTAATACTTGCTCTGCCGCGTTGCCAAGCTGGCTTTTGGAAGACCAAGGTCATGAGTTGGCAATGGTCTTCCAAACGCCAGCAAGGTGAGAAGCGTCTGGATTTGTCGCGCGTGCCGCTGCGACATGTGAGAAGCTGGATGCTAGCCATTCAGGTAGATAGTTAGGTGAGACGGACGTTGGATGGATGTCGAGTTGGTGATGTGTCATCCATTTTCACCTGTTGTACAGCGATATTGTACAGTAAGTACCGTCAATCAGTGATTTTCGGTACATTTCCCATCGCCCATCGCCACCACAAGGCCTTCTCTGAGCGATGCCGCTTCTTCTCAACTGTTCTTCTTCTCCAACGATGGTCCGTTTCATCTCCAAGCGTCGTGCTGTCAAGCCATCGTACATTTCCTATTGAGCATTCCGGTAGTCGTACCAAGTCCTCATTCAATCAAATTCCGCCGCCAACGCCATACAGGGTTTGAAACAAGGTCATTATACATATGAGATTCGTTACGCAAGTATGATCATTTCGCACCAAAGTATCCGGCTTGCTGAAGATATAGTCAGTAGGCTGAGCACGATGGCAATGTCGTTGAATGAGACTCACCAAGCACGTCTCGCAAGCATCACCAGCCGTGCCTCCCAATACATATCCGTTACAATTTCGTGCCGCATAATAATAGCAACGTCGACAACCAAGCTCCGCTTTCGAGTCCTTATGTCTGAGAGGCGGCCTGGGCAATGGCTGTTGCGGTGCAGGCACGGGTGGCAGCGACTTCTTTGCGTATACGCTCACTGCCCTCGGAGGCGGAAAGCTCGTATGTATCTTTGGCAATGATGGACGGCTTATCGAAGCGCGATCCTCTATAGGAGGCGAGGCCGGAGGTGTGGTCGGAGGAGGCGTTGGCAATTGTGCACGCTCCAACTGTCTGGCCGCAATAGTTCGATTCAAATCTTCCGTCTGGTTATACGTCCGTCGGTTGAGGGATCCGAATCGAAATCGTCGAGAGCTGAGCAGAAATGATTTCTTGCTGCGCACGCTGGCTGTGTCATCCTCTAGCGGCGGCGATAATGGTCTGGCATTTTGGAATGCTCCTCGTAGGTCGTAATTTGAAGCTGTACTACTATTTGATATGCTGCTTATCGAAGAATGGGCGCTGGGTGTGTTCGGCAAATCTCTGAACAGATTATCGAGATATGCTGGTCGTTGCCCTCCGGCTGATGAGCGTGGAGCGTAGGCCATAGTCATTGTCGGACACCGAGTGTTGTTGATGATGCGACGGTCTCGTGTTGTGGGTTTCGTGCCTCAGATATGCCGACTTGGGATCTAGAGAAGAGCAGGCTGACGTTCCAAGTATGTTGGGTGGATCGAAACCTGAATCAGCGAGCCGCATAGGAATTTGAATCGATCTTTGCTCGCAGTTGGTAGTCAAACAGTGAGGGTGAGGGGCGTGTGAAGAATGAAGGTGGTGGGAGATTAGCGGCCAAGTACAAACCTGTGTCAACAGGACGACCCAAGGGAATGTCTCCTCTTCCCGTTCAACCTGCTAAGCTCCCCACGTCCTGTCTTAGCTCTAACTATGCGCCAAAACCCAACAAGCTCTAACATTTCGCTTCGATGGAGCGTCTGCTGAGACCGGCTAGGATCGCCATTTTCTCCTGTACGGGATGACGAGAAAAGCCCAGTAGACGGCACTTGGGCCCGTCGGCATGGCGTGATGTGTGCTCGGGCACCGCACGTACAGGACAGCGTTGGCCAGAGTCGAGTGCAGGAGGTGTTGTCACCGTTGCTGTGCATCCGGCAGATCGCCACAGACGCCGTGCATGGGCCTGGTGTTACTAGCTGGGAGCCGCATCCCGTCTGCAGGGGAAATCCCGTGATATTTTAAACGAGGAGAGGTCAAGCGAGCCTGAGTTGAGGCCTCGAGACTTCCTCCCACCCCAGCTAGCCGATCCCACCCCGAAATCTTAACTAAATCTCAATCAATTCAGGACAACTTCAAGGTCGCCAACATAGACCTGCGTCCCGCTCGAGTGCGGCCGGCGCTTCGGAGGGCAAGCCTCCTGCGGCCGCACGTTGCTCCTCGCCCATGCTATATATATAGAGGCGTGAGCTGTCGAGGTGCAAAGTATAGAGAGAGTGGTGTGAAGTAGAGAGAGTGGTGTGAAGTAGAGAGAGTGTGTGGTGTTCGTGTGATGAGTCAAAGTCCTATTCAAATGCCTGGGGTGGGAGTCGGCTGACTGGGGTGGGAGGAAGTCTCGGAGCAGCTGTGGATTGAAGCACCGCTTTTATTCTCCGATTACCTACCTTACTCGTCTTGTGAATTGCTAGAGCAGGAGTTGCCTGCTTGAAACAGGCCATGAGTTTGAAGATTTCAGCTGCACCACCCGTCAAATCCAAAACGTAGCTACGGGGTGTCTGCAAGCGTGCGGCTTCGACCTTTGGCCTGCGACCTAGCAACGGTGGTCGTTGTGTCCGGTCGTGCCTACTGCAGTCTAGCTCAGGCCAGGCGTGCACAGCCCTTTAGCTTGCGAGTGAGTGATACTAGGAGACAGCACGCCGCAGCACAGGCCCTGGGCTTGTGAGTGAGTGAAACTAGCATGTCGTCGCTTGCTCCTCCAAGATGCTCCCGACGATAAGATACTCGTGGACGAAATAGTGGACTGCTGGCAAGGCTGCTGTTCCGTCTGAGGAGGGATTTGACGAGCTTCCTGTTTACATAGTAGCCTTTGATAGGCGTCTCAGACTGAACTGCATATGTACCTCCTAGGCGATGCGAAGAGGCCGTAGTGATCGGCGCATCTCCAGCCGATTGCGCGCGAATTGTTATGACGGCGAGCAGTGTTGACAGGCAGACCTGCTCGCCGTTGCCAGTTTCATCACGCTGGTGCTAGACGTGTCTCGGGCTAGCGGTGGTGGCATGAGCCGGGGCACGTTCTCATCGTTCACATCCTTCACGTCGTCCACCAGCATCATCGCAATAATAATCTGTTGAGGGCTGATGGCGGAGAGGCTCAACTCTCAAGCACGCGTTTCAGAGTTACTGCATATTGCTAGCTTTTCTCAGCCCCGCCCAAGGTGGACCTTGCAGTCAGCATTCATGCGGTCAGACATATCTGTGGATAGCATACAAAACAAAAAGAGTGCCTTGAAGAGCCGACCTGTCTGTTCTTCCGCGTGTTCCTGGCAGACGTGACTAGTGTCATCATGGCACGATATGAAACCATTGGCCTTGACCTGCTTCAATGGCAAGAAATGCAATCTTCTCTTGCTGCTCTGACCACCGGAATGACCACCACTCGCAGAAGAAGAAGCACCTACCGCCAGAGGTCTATAGGTCATCAGGACGGTCTTACGGAATGAGTACTTGCACGTTTGCTGTCTCCCTCGGCGCTGTCAAGAAGGAACAAGAAAAAACTCTCAATGGGCGAACAGGCAATTGACCAGACGCGGAAATAACCCTTTCAGCGCGTGTGGTACAGAAAGAAGCGTATCGAAAGGAAAGCTGAAGATACAACTGCGTGGAACAGCAGGCTGGTGTTCTGTCTCGAACCAACAACAAGGCCGGGAATTGCATGCGAGTGCCGCACTGCATGTTCTCTCGACTTTACCTGGTTCCAGGGACCATGATATTTACCATTTGAAATGCTTGCAGACTGGTTTGGATTGCAACTCGTCGGAGAAAGCGCTCCCGTCCTCCGTATCGGGCAAGACTTGAACATGAACTACTGCAAACGTAGCCACATTTGCAACAGAAGAAGAGCTCCGTTGGTTGTCCAACCACTACAGGGTCGCTCGCTCGGCCAGAAAGCCTGCTGGCTCCTTCACAAACCGGAACTCATGGCCGATGACCTCTGCGGGTGTTGGACAACAGGGATCGGCATGTGCGTGCGATTATTGAATAATCGCACAAATATACCGCGTGCGATCTTCTGCGAGCCATAACTAGCGATTTTCGGTGAGTCGCACGTAGATTAGTTGCAATAGGTATAGTCTCTCGATATAGTCGTAAAACGCGTACTTTTAATCGCCTATCGCGCTCCTACGTACCTATATACCTCCTCTTTATATTCTACTATATAGTACCTCGCCGTCGCTCCTACTACTACCGTCGTTCGTTCTACTATTACTCGATTGTCTACTATTATGCCTTAGAGGGATAATTACGAATTATCGCTATATTTCGCGTATTTTAAGGCTCCTAGGTATAGTAAAAAGCGAGCGCGCTACGTATAGTACGAGTTTATAGAAACTAGATACTATAGTAGGTTAACCTAATTAGGTTAGATTTAAGTATAGGTTAAATATCTTAGTAAATACCTAGAAAAGGACTACTCTATATAGGTTTTAACCTAATACCTAGATCCGGCTCGAGGAGGTAGTATTACTAAAACCTTAGAATATACGGAACCTATTAAGATAATATACGTATCTAAAGCACGGCTATACGCCGCTATTAGTAGGTACGTAGTTAGCGCTCGAAAATACTAATTCTTAGTATTAGAAGAAGAGAATTCTCTATTAAGTATAGCTAGTATACAAGGCTATACTACCTTAGGTATAGATAACGGACTAGAGCTATTTTAAGAGGTTACTAAAGAAACTACTATAGGTAGAGATATAGGGAGTATTAATCTAGCTTCCTACCTAACCTCCTAAGAGAAGGGGTATAGAGAGAAGAACGTAGTAGTAAATAAGAACTAGTAGGGTCCCCTCTTACCTTAGGAGGCCCTAAAAGAGATTTAGAATAAGGTAGCTATACTAATACATTAGAGTTAATACTCCTCCCTCTAACTAGAGAGGGCAATCTAGATAATTCTAGATATAATTCACTTAACTATAGCGTAGACTACGAAGCGTACTAACTAGGAAGCTACTCTAGAATCTATCTAATAGAGTATTATATAGATTTAGAAGAAGATAGAGTAGAGTCTAGGACTAAAGATAACCTAGGCTATAGTCGTAGCCTAATAGCTAGCCTAGCTATCTAGTATTAAAGTATAAAGAGCTACGTACTCCCTTAAGATTCACGTAGACAACGAAGCGACTAGGGCTAAGCTTAGGGATACTAAAGCTACCCGGATTATTTCGCGTTTTACTATAGAAGGAGGGAACTAGGCACATATAGTCGTAGTTAAGAAGGTCCCTAATAGACTAGTTCTTACGACTACGGACCCTATAGCAAGGAACCGAATAGTAGTAGATACCTAAGGCCTAGGCAAGGTCTTAAAGGAGGTAAGAATAGTATAGAAAACCTTCCTAGTCTAAGTCTACTTTGTTATAGTTATAGGAAACGACCCTACTACATAGCGGATCCAGTTAATTAAGGAAGATAACAAGCGGCTAATACCCGGAATCCAAGTATAGAATACCTAGTAGAAGGGCTAGAAAGCTATAGTAATAGGAATAAAGAAATAGAGTACTCTAGTAGTCGAACTAAAGATAGTGGAAGCTACTAGAGCTATAGTAGAGAAGGGCATTATTATCTCTAGAGTACTCTACGATACTAAAGAATAGGACTAATAATAATAATAATAATAATAATAAAAATAAATGTATTCGAGCTAGCTACAGGCCGTGCCCCTTCTAGCATATCTACATGTTGTAAAAGAAAACCCTGTAGAAAGTGCCTACAGCGTAAAACTTCCTCCCTTCTCTGTTATGCCTTACACCCTACTGCATCTTAGGTACTATAGAACCAATATGTTTGCCCGTAGGCAGCTGGCTGACACGCCAGAGTCAACATCATCCTCCTTACTTGGGTTCGAGATCTCCGGCCTGCTCTGGGAGATGTTTGAGGGTCCACTCGAATTGTCCTATGGGAGATGCCTTATTGCCCACGCTGCGGTTTGTCTAGGAAACTCAGTAAGCCATCTTCTCGCGTCCTGGCATCTAGTGGCTAAGATGAGTTCCCTTCTACTCTCTCGCATGTTTGTACAGTAGGCAAGGTAGTGTCGAGCTGTCCCTCTATCTCCACATTCGCAGTAGGGGCTAGTGTCGGGCACCCCAACCTTGTGGAGGAAGTGAGGAAGGCAAATTGTCTCTGACCGTATCTGGAACACTATCGCGGCCTGGGCTTTGCTAAGCCCTCGATAAAGCTCCCAGGTGTTGGTGTTCCATGGAGTCCTGAACGCGAGTGGGAGGATTCCTTCGCGCCTAGCATTGTCCCACTTCTGTGACTCGTCCCGCTCATACTGGCCCTGGAGGATAGTCCATATTGCTTTCCGAGTCTTCTTTGGATCTGCTCTGTCTATGTGAGAGAGCTGGGACCGTAGGATAGTAGCCTGCTCGTCTGTCTGCTCTAGTGGCGAGCTGTATGGTTTTCTCAGGCGTCTGCTATATGCCCCAAGTTGTCCGCACTTTAGTAGGATCCGCCCCTTCAGCTCTTGCATGGCCTGGTGTATATCCGGCCTCTGCCTCTGCGCAGCCATTGCAGCTATAGCAGTTCTCTTCCCATACTCGGTAATGTCTTCGATCTGGAGTTCTTTGTGTAACAGTCGCGTTGGTGTAGCTCGGTAGGCCCCAAGGATTATCCGTAGGAATCTATTCTGCATTACCCGTAGCTTTTGTTGGAGCATTTTTGAGATTCCAGTCTCCTTTCCTGCCATCCATACCTCGCTCCCGTGCATTATAATGCATCTGTTTGGTATCTCGTCGAGGCCGGGAGCCTTGTCGTTCGGCAGTCTTTGGACTACTTTTCGTACCTCCTCTTCTGTAATTTCGCATGCTATATTGACAGGTTCTGGGTATGTGGTGCTCTCGATGTCTGATGTGTCTGCGGGCTCTGGCATTGGGAAAAGGGCTGTCCGTAGGATCTCTGTTTTCGCACTGTCCGTCGTGAACTGATCGTTATTGTGTGTTAGTGTAGGCATCTGGGGAGGTCGAATAGGGCTATCGCTGTTCTTTGCCCACTTAGCCAGCTTCCACATTCCCTGTGGCTCGCTAGCGGTTTTGTGAACCGCGGTCCTCCACTGTTTCATTTTCTCTGTCTGGATAGTTCTCTTTTTCTCCTGGTTTCGTGCCCTCCACTCCTTCTAGTGCTCCTCGCTCCCTGTCCATTGTGCATGCCGTCTTGCCTGCCGAGCCTCCTGAATCGCATGTAGTACCACCGGCACACTCCTTGGATCTGGCGGCCGATATGTTTTACGCCGGACAACAAGGTCCCTTGTCTTTTGTAGAGCATTGCTGAGATCACTCACGGTGCTATCTATATCCTCCTTTGTTGTCATCCCTTCGGCTGTAGGTAGGAGCTTTGGAGCGTCTCTCTGAACTCCTCCCAGTTAGTGTCCTTCCACATCCATCTTGTTCTCGTCTCCTCCTGTATCCCTATGTTAATAGTTGTCTCTATGCTGATATGATCAGAGTCAATGTCTTCCTTGCCTGGCTGACATGCTGTTATCCTCTTTGATATCTCCTCTGTTGCAAGAGTAAGGTCTATCGTCGTCCCAGTTTGGGACTGTGGTGTCTTTCTCCAGGTAGCAAGGCCTAGGGGTGTCGCTAGGTATAGCGTGTCTCGACACGCCTCTCGTAGCTCTCTTGCTCTAAGATCCTCCTGTGGTACTAACGGTCCTCCCCACCAACGGTGGTGAAGATTGAAGTCTCCAACTAGAACGTGTTCTCCCGGTTCCTCAATACCTTCTAAAAGCTCCTCCACTGTAAGCCTCGCATCCCAGTTATAGATGTCATGGAGGTGTACAGTTCCTATTGTCGTTTGTAGTGAGATTAGGATCTTCTGATTACTCATAATCCGGTGCGACCATTCGGATAGGCTGTACTTCTTATGGACGTAGAATACGACTCTCCTGTCTTTGTCTTCCCCTGCAACAGTATAGTACTTCGGATGTGTGACTGTTCTTCCATTGCTTGGGTTAGTGTATGGCTCCTGGATAGCGAGAATGTCTTTCTGGCTGTCATCGAGTAGCTGCCGGTGAGTAGCCTGTGATTTCCGTACGTTTGCCTGCAGTATACTTAGTGTCGGTTGTGTGTTCATTGGGTACTAGCTGGTGGTTGATCCCGCTGTATTGCTCGTCGGATTGACCCTTGTCCTTGCTCCGGTACAATGGTCTTAGCCCTGTTCACCGCCCCAACTGGCCTCCCAAACCTCTGTAGTGTTCCTTCTCTACTGCTGTTCCTATTGGCCTCCTGCCTGGGACATATTCGCGGCTTGTCCGGGTAGCTGTTTGGTCCTCTCCCTCCCCATTCGCTCCTTGCTGTAGAGGAGGGGAAGGCAGAGGAGAAGTAGAGCTAGGAGTACTGTAGGTTAGCTTAGCCATGTAGCTCGCCCCTATCTTCTTCATGCTCTGAATCTTGTCCTTAATTGCTTGTCTCTTTGAGCACATATAGTGCCAAGCTGGGTGGTTCTGACTGCAATTTCCGCATTTACTGTGCTTTAATCGGTCTGCCTCTACAAGCTTCTCGTGCGCACATTCTCTTATGTTATGGCTTCCTCCACACCTTGCACACACCGTACCGTTTGTGCACCTTGTGCCGATATGGCCATATCTTTGGCAGTTGAAGCACTGTGTTATTGTCCATTGGTGGTCCCATTCTTCAGTGTCGTGGAGCACTCCGGAGATGATAATGCCCTTCTCTACCGCAGCTCTGGCAGCTTCCACCGTCTTCAGTTCGACTACTAGAGTGTTCTGTTTCTTTGTTCCCGTTGCTATAGCTTTCTAGCCCTTCCACCAGGCATTCTGTACTTGGATTCCGGGTATTAGCCGCTTGTTGTCTTCCTCAATTGACTGGATCCGCTGTGTAGTAGGGTCGTTTCCTGCAACTGTAACAAAGTGGACTTGGACTAGGAAGGTTTTCTGTGCTATTCTTGCCTCCTTCAAGACCTTGCCTAGGCCTTGGGTGTCTGCCGCCATTCGGTTCCTTGCTGCAGGGTCCGTAGTCGTGAGAACTAGTCCATCGGGGACCTTCTTGACTGCGACTACATGTGCCCAGTTCCCTCCTTCTGCAGTAAAACGCGAAACAATCCGGGTAGCTTCAGCATCCCTAAGCTCAGCCCTAGTCGCTTCGTTGTCTACGTGAATCTTGAGGAGCACGCAGCTCTTTGTGCTTTGATGCTAGACAGCTGGGCTGGCTGTTGGGCTGCGACTGTAGCCCAGGTTGTCTTTGGTCCTGGACTCTGCTCTATCTTCTTCTGAATCTGTGTAATACTCCGTTGGATAGATTCTAGAGTGGCTTCCTGGTTGGTGCGCTTCGTGGTCCGCGCTGCAGTTGAGTGAATCATATCCAGAATCATCTGGATTGCCCTCTCTGGTTGGAGGGAGGAGTGTTGACTCTGATGCATCAGTTCAGCTGCCTCATTCTGAATCTCTTTCAGGGCCTCCCAAGGTGAGAGGACCCTGCTGGTTCTTGTTTACTGCTGCGTTCTTCTCTCTATACCCCTTCTCTTGGGAGGTTGGGTAGGAAGCTAGATTGATACTCCCTGTATCTCTGCCTGTAGTAGTTTCTTCAGTAACCTCTTGAAATGGCTCTAGTTCGTTGTCTGTGCCTGAGGCAGCACAGCCTCGTGCACTGGCCATGCTTGGCAGAGAATTCTCTTCTTCTGATGCTGAGAATCAGTATTTTCGAGCGCTGACTGCGCACCCGCCAACAGCGGCGTGTAGCCGTGCTTTGGATGCGTGTATTGCCTTAATAGGTTCCGTATGTTCTGAGGTTTTGGTAATGCCGCCTCCCCAAATTCGTTCCTTGTAGGTATTTTCTTCCTAGGTATACTATATAGAAAGTATTAGCGACGATAAGGGTTAAGAGCCCTTAGATAGCTACCTACTAAAGAAGTTAATAGTTCTACTACCCTCTTAGCGCTATAGTCGCTTTATTAACTATAGTTAATAAGATTATATAGTAGTAGGTAATATATTCGACCTATCGAAAGCTTGAATTTATATATCTAGATTATATATTAATAGTATTATCCTAGAATATTAAAGCTACTTCGTTTACTTAAAATCTAATTATATTATATTCTCTTCCTTTATAGTATTAAATCTATAAATCTACTAACTACGCTCTAGTAACTATACTCTTTTACTTACGTATACTACTTTTATACTTATCATACTAACGTACTTAACTTCTACTACGAACGCGCTACTAAGAAGCGTAAGAGATAGGAAGACGAGGAGGTTATATAGGCTATATAAGAGGAGGTTAATAAGCGTAAATAGTAGCTAGAAATTATATAAAATACGTTAGTTAATCTATAGTTAGCGATAGATAGCCTACGTAGTAACGACGAGGTAACTATAGGTACCGAGGGTAGTAAGCCTAAGGCGCTAACGCGTCGCCTCGTAATCGCTAAACTACTAAACTAATAATACTTTAGAATAGCTATATAACGCCTATACTAGACTTTATTTTCGACTATATACCGTTCTTATCAAATTCTAGATCTTGACTAAGCATTTGACTAAGGCTTGGCGCAATGGGGGTGTGCGATTAATCAATAATCGCACACGGATCGACGCGCGTTTTCAATAATCGCGCGCGTGCGACTAACGATTGCCGAACCCTGTTGGACAACCATTTCGCACCCCTACTCCTTTGGAATGCTGGTTGACATTTGACGGGCACAGCTACAGGGCATGGAAAAGTGTATACATCACCTTGGGTTCAAGACATCGACTACTCTCATCACAATGAGCCCCGCACTGGGAAGCAGGCTCCCTTGTCAATACTGGTCTGGACTACTCCGCAGGTAAAGTGATAGGGAGGCCTACCTGGGACGAAGCCGACTCGTTCAACGACGGCGAACGACGTCTCTCACCAAATGTTCAAAAGCAGTATCAACTGCTCTCCGCGTCGTGCGCGATTCGATGCGAGCACTGTCACAGTCACAGACATCTCCTGAGCATGGTGAATACTCGCGACGCTCGCTTCGTCGCACATCATGTTTGGGCACGCTCGGTATCCCGAGCTTCACTGCACGCAGCCTTGTGATACGATCGGCCCGGAACCATAGCTTTGGACAGCCATGCGATCGGTTTTCCCAGGCACGAAGCGTATAGTCTGTGTCTGCAGATGATTGATAGCGCTCCCGTTCATGCGATAGCAGGCCAGTTTCCAAGGTATGTGAGATATTACAAAATACCGCTAGACCAGCCTCGAACCGTGATTTTTGCAGGGTGCTAGAGCGCTTTTTGCAGGGGGATTCTGCGGTCGTTGAAGCTATACCAATCAATTGCGCGGTTGTATCTTTGTGTCGGCATCTTTGAGCCTGAGCTCTGCCGACTCCGTGGTCCCTACATTCGCATTGGCCGCGACGGCCATCTTTTCACGGTTTTCAATGCTGCGTGACTGAATATACGGTTATAATTTGCGCTCTCTCCTGCTGACAGCGTACAGAACATGCAATGCCTTATCTTATCTGCTATGCAAATCGACTCCTTTTGAGAGCAAGACACCGCCAGCGCATACGCATACGCACTTCCACCTCGATGGCCCTGCCGAGCTCTATATGGTCAGCACCGCGCGTATAAATACACCCTGCAGGACCCCTCGCACTTCACGCGTTTCGCCTTCCAACCCACCAACGTTCGATAGACCCTCAGGCCTCTCAAGCTGCTGGCTATTATTGGCACGCCGAGTCAAGAGTCTTCTGGATGTCGAGACGGGCTTTCTGCATAGCTGCCCATGAGCTTCGGCGTCGACTTCTGCTTCATGCTACTCCTGTGATCTCAAGAGGACCAGACCAGATGAGTACATACGAACGATTGTACTCTGAGACCGCGACGGAGATACACAAAGAAGACGTCTCAACGACCGCTCATTCCTCATTAATGCTAGTTGACAAGAATACGAGTCCCTCGTTCCCTTCTGCTTCGATCAAGAATTCAAGAAAAAATGCCTTTGTCGATCAGAATGGTATTCGCAATGCCTCCTACAAGAAGCTACTTAGCTCGCACCACCGTTCGCATCAATCAAGACGGTCGAACCGCATCTTCCCGTAAGTACTCGTCGGAAGAAATATACAATCCTCCTTCCCCCAACTTCCCACTACGCTTCCTCACCAAAACATCCACACACATCAACATGCACGCAAAAATCATACAAAGGGTATCACTAATGCCTCCCATCCCAAAAGCTCAATTTCCGAAAAACGCCTGGTCCAGTTAATCCTTCCCGTTTCCAAGTTTTGCTTCTGCCAGTTTTTGATGATAATGATGATGATGATCATACTGGCCGTCCCAGTCTTGTTCCTTCCCTTTCCCGTGCTATGCAAAATATCATCCCATATTCCCATCCATTTCATCAAACAAAATTATCCTTTGCCGAAGCCATTGAAATGCTGACACGAGACTGTCCTCTTCTTACGTAGGAGCGTTCACCTCAGGCCGTTTGACATGCGGATTAACATTCCCCGGTAACAGCAAATCAATGCAAAGACCCAACATATCACTCGCCTCATGCAAAAGCTCCCATCGCGGTTGTCGGAAACAATCTCGCATCATGATCAATAATCCCAAACATGCATTACGATCTTTCAATCCTTCCAGATCTTCAGGGGAAGCGATACCGCCGACTCGGATCAAGAACCGCTGCATGTCGTAAATCTGCGACTCGCGGGTCGTGAACGCGAAACTGGCTGCAGTCGTAATCGCTCCTTCCAGGGCGTAACCGTATGACCAGACGGTCATGCAGGCAAAGTACAGAATGTATGGACGATTGAGTAAATAATCGTCCCGAGCACTATAATGAAAAGTCGGCAGCTTAGTCGAATCGGCACCGCTTCGCTGCGTAAGATCGTTATCAGGTATCAGTACCTCGCACAAGAAACGGAGGGCATAGAATGTGGCGTCTCGCGCGCGTGCGGTGGTTGCCCAGCCCTCGCGCATGCGTCGCTGCACGGCTGCCCGATCTGCTTCCGTTACGATTCGACCGAGCGCACGTTCCGCGCCCGCAAATATCTCGCAGTCGACGATGTCGACGTGCATGGCCATGTGTGCTAGACTGTGCAGGCACGTTCGTGACTCGAAGACGTTGTCGCGGTGGTCTGGGTGGCATGTTGACTTGTTGGTTTGAGAGATAACTGCTTGCCAGTCACCACCTTTTGCCAAACTTTCGTCGAAATCCCGTCGCCAGAAGTCGAAGGCGCGAGTCAATGGAGAGCGCCAGCGTGTTGGATTGCCCAGTGTGTTTGAGGCGCCGATGGAGCTGACTTGGAGGTCTCGCTGGTTCATGTGCCAGCTCACGTTCAGCAACCCCGCCATGAGAATGACTCGTCCGAACACATTGGTGCGAACCTTCTGCCCGTTCAGTGTTTTCTTCAGCCCTTCAAGGAAGCTGGTCGGCTTGAAGCCATTGGCAGCTAGGCTCGCCTCGACCCGTTGGACTTCTGCACTGCTGGTGGCAGACCATAGCGCTTCGTCGCAGGGCAAAGGTAAACGCAAGTCATGCGGCGACATCACAGCCGAGTGCCCAAAGAGTGTTGCGTGCGTGGAGTCGATGATGAATGCCGCGAATGCGACACGTCTTGTCGCCTCTGCCGAAATCCACTTGTTCCAGAAGGCGTCAGGTGTGTTTTGACCACTAGTGTTGATACTGCCGTCCGGTCCAGGTGGTGTCCGTGTCGGATCGGCTACCGAGTCGTTGATGCCTCTTCCTATCAGGGATGAGCCTCTTCGCATTACTGTCAACGTTGTCGCGTGATGTACATGAGCTCGTTCGTGAAGTGGTCTTGTGCTGTACATCTTCTCAAAAAGCTCAAGAAGCAGCATTGTCTGAAATGTCCACAATTTCGCAGTTGGGCGGAACTCCGGATCCTTGAAGACTTCCCATCGGATGTGATGCGCTACAAAGAAAGCAAGCTCCGCACAGTTCTTTATTTGGTCAGGAGTGTGCGTTCGCTCCAGACAGCAGGCTCCCAGGCACATCTGTGCTAGCAGGAGAAGATCAGGGCAAGTTTCCGGGTTGAACGTTGGACGGTGCAAAATTGGCATCTGCTGGTGGATGTGGATCCAGTAGCTGGTCATGAACGTCTTGAGCATGTTGATACCCAGCGGATGGTTGAGGTCATCCTTGTCACCGGACAAGATCTCATTCTTCATCTTCCGGCCCGGCAACCTCTCGATGTCATCCCAAGATTCGACCATTCTGATGATGCGATTCTGCTTCCGCTCAGATATCAGACTCTCGCGCATACTGAGATCCATGCCCTTGAGTGTGGGGGAGTCCGTTTTCCATCCGGCGTTCGATGCGGCTTGTTCTGCCGAGAGCCCGTCTGCTTCGAGCTGGGCCAAAGGCACACTCGGAAGCTGAACACCATATGTAGGCTCTGGTGGCGGTGAAGGGACATCCAGAGCCATACCACCACTCTCCAGGAGCTGATTGAACAGAGCGTCATCCAGCGCAGACTGCGGCGACCGATTGAAACCATCGCTACCGAACACTGGCATGGCGTATGTAGAGGCGAACTGATCCATCATGTTGAAGTCGCTCAGCATACTGTTTGCCCTTGAGTGCTGGAAAGGATCTTGGGACATCATGGACGGAGGCGACATGGCGCCAGAGCTGTTTCCATACGGAGCTGGCGGCATTCCAAATGGAGGTAGAGTAGGAAGGTTGGAATAGCCCTGTGGTTGCGGTGGTCGATATTGCTGATTCTGTGGGGTTGGGGTGTTTGACGGGTATGGTGGTTGGTTGTACATGGCTCCCTGTGGTTGTGGCGAAGGGAGCGGAGGTGGATGCATAGGTAATGAGTTGAGAGGCTGATGCTGTGTGAAGCCGTTCACCAGAGAAGGTGGCCTATTCATTTGGCCGTCCATGCTGTACCGTCTCGTGGTACTTGGCGACGGCGGAGGCATCGCCCCAGGGCCATTGTTGAAGCCGCCTGGATACGCGCTGTATGATGCGCCGGCGCCAGCTTGGGACTGGCCTTCTGTCTGCAGCGGACGCAACTCCGGGAGAGGATGATTCTGGGTCTGATTCTGGGTATGATTGGGATACTGTTGGTCGTTGGAACTGGTGTATTGTTGGACCGCATGTGCTGGTGGCGGTACGTAGGATTCGGAGAGTGTTGTCGAAGTCGGTCCTGGGTGCGCGGAGTCGACAGGCGATGAGCTGATGTTGCTCGTTGCTCCCGACGTTGCGGCGTCTTGCGATGAGATTGGGTTCACGGCGGCGTGTCGTTGACTCTGTAGGAAGGCATCCTTGCGTTGAAGGTGCGACCCCTTGGCCGTGTGTCGCTCCTTGTGCCGTGCGCAAAGATCGGCCCGCACAAAATGCCGGTCACATCCTGGAAAGTCGCAATAGTATATCTGCTTCGGCGTGTCTGGACGAGATGTTAGCGCTGCGATCGCACAACCTCGATCGGGTGCGGCATTCGCAGTTCTGGGGTGGACGCACGATTCAGTTGATGTCTATACAAATGTTCGGCGCGGGAGTACGACTTGCCGCAATCGGGCTGCGGGCACTCGTACTTCTTGTCCGTGATCTTAATCACGCGGCGCTTCTTCTTGGGCTTGGACTCGGAAGATGTGTTGTCGACGTCGTGGTCCGCATCGTCCACCTCCACCACCGTGTCCTCGTCGTCGCTGGTCTTGTTCAAACTGCTGCTGCTGGTCGCGGGCCGCTGGCTGAGCGGCGTCGCAGCCACAGTTCCACCACCCCCACCCCCACTGCCACTGCTACTGCCACTGCCACTGCCACTGCCACCTCCCCCTGCGGCCTTGCTGGCCATGGTCGTTACGCCTGGCATGCGGGGATGCACTACGCAGTCCTCCTCGATCGCGGACTGCTTTGGCTGCGGGTGTTCGCGCTATGTCGGAAGTTGCTCGTCGCCCGTCGGCGGTTGACGTTCATGCTCGAGTTGGTGCGTTCCGCCTGCGCCCTGGTCATCTCCCGGATGGAGTGCTGGCGCGGTGGGAGGTCGGTGGGCGTCGGGAGGAGGTCTTTCTCGGCGTGTAGGCAGTCACGGTCCAGCTGATGGGTCGGGCAGGATCGCAGGGCACGCGGTGGTCTTGAGGGTGACACCAAGACGCAATGGAGGCAATGCGTGACAGGGTTCAGTGCGCAGCTCGAGTGTGGATGCGGAGACGGTGCGCTAGTAGTAAGCCACTGAGCGTGAGAGTTTACGCCTTGCGATCCAACGGGCCAGGCGATGAATCCGAAACAGCGACAGACCTTGATCCCATCCTGCTGTGCTACGGGTGTGGAAGCACTGTTGGCCGTCACCAGTCAGCTTCTCCGTGCGGAGAGGGCGTCCCACCTCGCACACAAGTCGGGGTTGGTGCAAGCCAGAGCGCTGTGACGAGCGAACGCCTCTTCGCTCACCACGATGCCCAAGCACTCCGACGCGCAACCCAGCGAGTTACGGCAGAGCACTCGAATGATGACCTGAAGTCGCCAGAGTGGGGTGCGTGGGATGTCCGCCGACCGGGTGTGCTGCCCAATAAAAGTACTAGTGCGCTAAGAAAAGAGCATCCGAGAATATGTTGCAGAAAAGCCCCGTGAGCAGCGCTGCCTCCTCCTTAATGCCTCATCAGCCATGCCAGCCCGGCACGAGCGAAGGCAATATAATTAATAAGAACGAAAAGGTCGGCGACGTACTGATGATTATATGCCCGGACGTCGATTGGGCCGCTCAGACGACCTTCATCAGCAAGGACCACCGTGAGATCGCAACAATGCAGGCGTGCAGGCGTGCAGGCGTGCAGGTGCCAGGTTGCATACGTATGGCGGGGAAAGAAAGGTTGTACAGGTACACATCTCGCTACATCCTACGACCATCGACAAGCACTGTCCCTTCTTCTAGCAGGCAAAGGCGACGAAAGGACAAGAATCAAAGCTCACATACGCCGCACGGATGCTGCATCCTGGCCACCCCAGACGCGAGAGGCGCCGTAAAAAGGGCTGTTCCACGATTTGATTTGAAGAGCGGCGAGCTGCGAATCAAACAGCCTTCGACTTCCTCCCAGGAGAAGCCTGTCCGGCCTCGTGGTTTTGACGCAGTTCGCCACAAATGGTGCCAAAAGTCAACCCAATACAAGGTCGCATGTCCGATCCGCCTGGCGCGCGTTGCGCCTTGTGGCTCTTGCATCTCCTACTGCTGAACTCTCTAACTGTCCAACGCAGGTCAAGTCGGAGAAAGCCATTCCTATAACTGATTGCAAGAGCTAAGAGAAACTCTTCGACGTAGATGCTGAAGCGAACGACAAGACGTACCTGCGTACCAAGTGCCGCTCTAAGCGAGAGACTCGAATGTGCTGCTGCAGGTCGATGCTGCATCTTGAAAAGTATAGAGAGGTATGAAGGAGGAGCTCGCGTGAGACTTCACTTCATCTAGTGTCCTCTCTACTTATCGATAGCATGTCAACACAGTCCTTGCGAACAAACCAGGGCGATATGCGAACTTCTTCGATCATTCTAGGTCGAAGCTTCCCCATACTGTACGACATCAAGAGGTTCGCATTCGGCCTCTCGTCGGAAGGCGAGCCGTGTCAGCCTCTCGTCGTGAGAGTTGAAGAGATCAGCTGCCGCCCCCACGCCTCGCAAAGCGCGGGATGTCATCCTCAAGAACACACTTCGGGAATGGCAGGAACCGCTACCAAAGAATTCCATTTCCTCCGATCGGAACACCCCGAGACGAGAAGATCTTCCCGTTTGGTAGGCTTCAAACCCATCACATACCATAGCTAGACTTCACTTCATCGCTAGCAAAGTGCTCTCCGTACCGAGATTGTCTTTCTGTCGGAGCCGGAGACAACCAGATGCACACCTCCCCAGGCCCGTCTACCTACCCCAGCCATGTGGCGCTTACCTTAGTTCCAAGTACAAAGCAAGGCTGGC
Source organism: Nothophaeocryptopus gaeumannii (assembly GCA_031771865.1). Taxonomy (NCBI): domain Eukaryota; kingdom Fungi; phylum Ascomycota; class Dothideomycetes; order Mycosphaerellales; family Mycosphaerellaceae; genus Nothophaeocryptopus; species Nothophaeocryptopus gaeumannii. The sequence continues at coordinate 894,209 of JASISA010000040.1, read as the reverse complement.
AGCGGAAGGGACACTGCCATTTAGCAGACGCAAGGTAGTGCTTCCTTCACAAAGCCAAAACAGTTACCTAAGACGTGGGATACGGTAAGCAGAAGAAACATCCTCTTCTCTCGATCATCATTCCTCACAAGCGATGGGACTTGGGAGGATACATACTTCCGGAGGCTTCATCGAAGTGAGCAATTGTAGGATCCGGGTCTACCATAGGCATGGGTTCATTGATTTCTTCACCAAGCATTTCACAGAAGACAACGCTCATGCATACCCTCTCTGCCCCACGGATTTCGAGCACTGTAAACCATCGCTTCTCGCCTAAAATAGCCTCCCTCGCGCTGTCTATATGCACGCTTAGAATTTCGGTCAAAACATGCATGTCGAAGAGCCTCAGGGACGACCCTTTCATGATACGCATAATCGCCAACGAACAGGCTGGCATTCGCAATGTTTGTGCTGCTTCCCCACATTGAAAGGCGAAATTAAGACGCCACCATATGCCCAGCAGCCCGGCATCTGGTCCGACAGCGCCCGCATCGCTTGTATCTTTTCCGCTCAAGAGGTGTGATTGTATCATCATGCGTGCTTGCATTGTGCATCACACGCCAGTGGCAGTCTTTATACTCGTCTAGGATGGAGGACCTACTAGCCAACCTCGTCTCAGAGTAGTAGCCGAATAATGATCGTCTTGTCTGTAGCCTGCTCTGGTCTGGTCTGGTCTGCTTGCTTGGTTTGCTGTTATGAAACGGAGTTGGGTTGTCACGAGGACAGTGTCTTGAAGCCCAACCGTATTTGCTGACGTCGAATGCTTGGCTTGGTTGAGGTGATGCGGACGAATACGATTTGCGTATGCGTATGCGACGACATGTTGGCGGCCTCCCACGCTGTGCTGCCACTCCCGTCACCATCGGCACGATCTCCGACAAGCTGCAGATGCCCTGTACAGGACACTCACTTCTTATTTCTTCGCAGCCCCATTGGCATTTTCCATGCCCTCACTTCCCGAGTCTGCCCCGTTGCCATGCGCAGCGCTTCCGACTCCATTCCCATAGTACTCATCCTGCTGCTTCTTCAATTCCTCACTAATATCCTTCACACCGCTAGGCTCCTTACCCAGCTTCTTCCAATACGCTTGCCGACTCTCAAGAAGCTCTGCTGCCCATTGCTGCACTTCTGGAAGGACAATGCGTTTTGCAACTCTGCTGAATTCGCCCAGATCGACCCAGCCGCCATGCTCTTTCTCGTATTCGAGCATTTGGAGGAGAAGCTCCATTTTATCCACGTCGTGCACGAAATGCGATTCGAGGGTTTGTGAGTCTTCGTATTCCTGCCAGACTTCGCGGATGGATTGACCTGCGACGCCTCCGTGTACTTGGCCAAGTAAGGTCTGGGTGAGGTAATCCATTGTTTTAGATTCGCGGCGGGATTTTTCTGTTTTGCTTACGCCGTCCACGGGTGTGATGTCTCCGACAAGCGATTCGGCCATGTCGTGGACGAGAGCCATTTTGGTGCATCTCGCGAGGTCGATCCGGCCGGCGAGACTAGGTGGGCAGAGCATCGTGATGATTGCCATCCGGTACATGTGATCTGATATGGATTCGCCATGGTTGATGTCGAAGCGACGCCAGCCTTCGCGTTTGGTTGTTTTAAGGCGCTCGAGAATGTGGAAGAAAGGTAGAGGAGACGAGGAGTTGGTTTGTGGTTGTTCGATGAGCGCGGAGAGGACTGTAGAAGATCTTGTTAGTGAAGGTACATTGTACGAGGGCTTGGTTTGTCCAAGGTAGGCTCACGGAGCGCTCCCCCTATAGTGATCATATCAATCTATCTTACCGGTGTCTGGTGTCCAGTGGCTTTCGTTCGTTTGCGTGTTGGTCAAGAGGCCTGAGTCCGGTTCTATCTTTCGCTATCAGTATGCTATCCTCTTAACACATGTTCAATGTTGCTGCTTCTCGTACTGGGCGGCTCATTAGTCTGCGTCGCTTCAGGAGCCATAGCCGGTATGCTGTGCTACGATGGTTGGAGGGGTATCGGTATCGGGGCACGTGGAATGCGGGTACTCCGTATGTCTGGGTATGAGAAGGCGTTTCTGGGCAACGGGTCGCTATGCGGCTTGTGTGGTATTGACAGTGGTAGAGTTGAAGTAACTAGCAAGCGTCTGAGCGAGATGCGGTGAAGAATGTGCGGAGTGCTGTTTGCGTGTAGGAAGCAAATTTGAGTTGGAGCTTGATTGGGAGGTCAACAAAGCGAATGTCGATAGCACATGCCGTTTCGGTTGGCGCGAGACAGAAACCGCTCACAGGCTCTGAACACTCCACAGCTCTGAACCCTCCGCAGCTCTGAACCGCACAGCGACCGCGAGCCGGACGTCAAAGTGTAGTCAGCATGTGAATCAGTGTTTCTACTATTCCTTAGACAGAAACATCCCTGCGTCGATCTTAGCCCAGTGTTTACGCAGGACCGAGGAGTGCAGACATCGTCTGTCCCCAAGTATAACGGTCTGCTCCACACGACTCAAGTTTGATTGCACTACAACACTCCTGCTAGTCCTCGTGCACGCAAAAGGACCATATACTCCTTGCTCCGACATACGCGCATCCCCCCGGTTGGTACACGACATTGTCGCTGCCAGCAATGCGATTCATGGCAGAATCAGACTCAGCCGTGTCAAAACATGGAACCACCTGCCAGAGCCAGAACCTCGTCCAATGCGACCTCCAATCATAAGCGGACTACTTCCAAGAGCGTCGCCAGTCTCAATGGCTTTGATCCGAAGAGCGCGAGCAACAGCGCGACAGTCATATCGCTGTTCTTGAGGAATTGCCGGCTCTTGAACTTCGACCTCCTTCCAGACTGGCCTTCTATCACACGAGCGAGTCTCGGAAACAGTGACGCTCGAGCGAGGATACGATGCGCGGAGTGGAGCCTCTACCACCTGTTCAAGATCTACGACCCCGCGACAACACTAGACAAGCTGCAACCCTTCTTTCCACCCCTCGAGCCTCTTCAGAGCATCAACCTTCGGGCCGCGCTGTACAGATGCCTCAATGACCTGAAAAAGAATGGCGTACTCGGACGGGAAACGGTGTTGCGGAAGTCCATGCTGGACGACTGCCAGGGTGACAAGTTCTGGGAGGTGTGCCTCTCTTTCTCTGCAGTTGTGCTGAGAAAGGTCACAAAGGGGAATAAGAACCGCTTGCCATATGAGAAACCGACTGCCGAAGCCGTTGGAACAGCGAAAAAGCTGAGCAAGTCTCAGAGAGATAGCATGCTTCCGCTCGCGATCGCACACAAGGCCGCCCTGACGAAGGTGTTGTCGCAGAAGGAGAGAAAGAGACAGGCATACTCGAGGCTGTATGATGTGCTGGTGGACAAGGAGACAGATCTAGAGACGAGGAAGCTGCAGGTGCAAGAGCAAGATCGAAGCAATCCAAAAGCCGCTGAACTGGCACAAGACGTCCTGGACAGGAGATGGGTCGGAAGCGATGAGCTGCGAATTGCACTTATCAATGGAGATGACATTGCTGGAACGGACAATGTCTTGACCAAGTCTTTCGATTCAGTATGGAGATCCAACGAGCGAGGGCAGCTCTTCAAGCGCAATGCTGCCGAAGTCGGGATCCTGGAAGATCTCGAGAACCGCACTCGACATCAGAAACGGCGCCTGCAGAAATGGCAAAATTTCCATGAGAAGCTGCTCAGTTCCAAGCCTCGGCCTAATAAGGGCTCGGACGCAGCAGCGAAGGCCCTGCAGTTCCGATTCGACAAGCATCAGAACATGACAATGCGCGATGTTGTCGACAATCCTCCACCACCATCGCCAGCCAGACACAATCGCCATGCCAGCACTACCAAGTACGATGAGATCCTGACTGCAATGCGCGAGGAGCTACGAAAGAAGTCTGCGACCGATCCTGGCTCACCCGCGAAACCCGTAGATCGCGTGCGGAGACCGTCAGCCAAGCGCCAGAGTGTGGATGCTCTGATGCGTGCATCGCCTGAGCCGCATCAAAGGTCCATGTCTCAAACGGCTGTCCCTGTCCGTCCACGGTTTGGCCAGCGAGTCTCGTCACGATCGCGATCCTATCAGGCTCCGAAAGTCGTGGGTCAGCGCGAGCCTATACCATTGAAGTCGGAAATCTTCTCACCGCTCAAGACAGAGCGAACGAGCTCAGCTTCACCAAATTCCAGAACAGGCTCCTCAATGCTGGCATCGCCACTCGAGGACCCATCACTTGAAGCTAGTCTCGATGCTGCAGTTGGTGGAGCATCGAATCGTTCACGCCAAGGAAGCGGCGATTCGAATGCTCCGGCGGGTCTTGGTATAAGTCATTCCGCGACGCACAGCAGAAACGCATCTGATAGGAGCACTATCTCGGCATGGAGGAGGTCAGGCAGTGAGAATCCAGACAGCGCCGTTGAGCTCCCATTAAAGGAGCCAAGTGCCAGCAGGAATTTGGACGGTGGTGGGAGGAAAGTCCGCGGCACTCTTGCTGAGCGCACGAGAATGTCTATGGCACATGGCAGTACCGACAGTATCCAGACTGCGGCGATACCTGATTTGCCGCCTCCTCCAAGAAGCGCTAGTCCGGAGATACCACAAGCGAGCCCTGTGCTCTCCGACACGACCATAACGAATGACGATAACATGGTGTCATTACCAGAGAGGAGGCCGACCCTGGAGGAACGCACACGACAGTCCATATCCCTGGCGCCTCAGCCCGTGCCTCTGCTCAAGTCGAAGAAGATTTCACACACTCGATCGCGTACCTCTCAGTTCCCCGCCAACCAGTGGGATACGCCGGGGAAGAGACCAAGGAGCTCGACTGTAAATCTCGACGTTGAGGATGATCGACACCCGAATCGACGAGAGCGCAGCATCACCCCACAGGACAAGCTGTTCGAAGAAGATGCAGAGTACTCGTCCATCTTCAAGGCGCGACCAAAGCTAGCTCGAAGCCCAGACATGACGCCAATTCGGGATTCAGGACATGGGAGTATGGATAGCGAAGTGGAAGTGAGCTTCGCTGACGACGAAGTGGCCATGTCAAGCCCACTGATGGGTCGGTGAGGGGCGAAGATGAAGAAGGTAAACGTAAGAACTGAGAGAGAGCATCAAGACCAGAGAAGGAATGACAAATGAAATGAGAATCAGGTATGATTGGAACGGCTATGACCCTCAAATCTCGTAGCGTGATAGCGTTGAGCGTTGTTGATCTAGATTGGTGCTTTTTCTTTGCAGGTTCGAATCAGGAATGACATTGCATTACTCATGGCCTCATTGAAGACGTTTGAACAAGTCAGTCGGGAAGATGATCCCTGAAATGCCGTTCTTGAAGACCGAGCGAGGAGTTGAGAGGAGTTTGATCGCAATGACTGGACTGCATCGCTATCGACCGTTCTCTCGCGCGGCCAGTGCGCTCTGGATACCTTTATACCCGCAGTTGAACTCCATGTTTCTAGCCGCGCGCTCAGCAACTCCAATACCAGAATGACTCTTTCGCGTCTCAGCCAGGACCTGTGCTGTCCTCTCCCGCCTCACAGCTCCGATCAACTCCAACACCTTCGGGACTTCTTCGCGCGTGGTTCCCGCTTTGAGCAGACTCAAGGCCTCTCCGTCTTCCACAGACATGTTGGCACCCTGGCCTTGCCTAGAAACAATGTCAGTCAACGCTCATTCACTTGAGAACGAGAAAACTTGCATCGGTGTCATAGCATGCGCAGAATCGCCAATCAAAATCGCCCTTCCCTTCGTCCAAGTCGGCAATGGCTCGAGATCCTGCAGTTCCCAGACTTTGACTTCTTGAGCACATGAAAGCGCTTTGACCAGTGTATCCTGAAAATCCGCGAATGCCTCTATCATCTCTGAGCGACTTCCGTCCGCATGCCAGGAATCCTTTTCGGGTTTGTTGGAGTCGTCCTTTTTTAGGATGCAGGATATGTTGGAGGCTGTGGAGTTTTTGATGGGGTAGATTGTGATTACGCGGCCGGTGGTATCGCCGGAGTAGATGATTGACGAGCAGGTTTCGGATGGATGCAGAAATTGAGGCAGAGGTTGGGAGCCGAGGAGTTTCTCGACGTCGGATCGAGAGACGACGGTGCGATAGCATGTCAGGCCGGTTTTGCGGACGGTGTAGTCTGGACCGACGATGGAGGAGCGCAGGCGGGAGTGGACTCCGTCGGCGACTGTCACATGAAAGACACATCAGCAAAACATCTTGCCAACCTCCCGCGATCGTTTGCTCACCAACAACAACATCCGCCTCATCCCTCGACCCATCACTCAGCTCCACCACACCTGATTCAGCATCCAACGCCACAACGCCCTTCTCAAAAACCATCTTCACCCTCCCATTGCCCCCAGTGTTCGCAACCCTCATCAACTCCTCCCGAAAATCACTCCTTTTCATCGCCAAAAACTCCGCCCCAAATTTCGCTTTCATATCCATCTCAAAGCTCTCCTTCAACGCCCCATCTTGCTCGTAAGTCCTTATACCCCCGATTTTCGCAGCTCCAGCGTTGGTAGGAGAGAAACCTAAGGGAGTGAGAATGTTGACTCCATTGGGAGCTATGATTATGCCTTGGCCGCCTGTTGCGGTTGATGAAGAGCCACGTTCGTATACTTTGATGTCGTGAGGGGTGGTGTGGGAGAGGACTGATGCGGCTGTTAGGCCTGCTAGGCCGGAGCCGATGATGATAATTTTGAGGGGCTCAGAGGAAGAGGTCATTGCGGAGATGGGATTAGGATTCGACTTCATTGCATCTTCCACACCTATCCTTCGCGATGGTATTTGAGTATTTCTCGTTGCTATTGTCTCTACCTCGTTGTTGTCTCTACGACTGGGAGTATTGTACCTGCATGTCTAACTCCGCCGTTATCCCCGGAGGCGTCCATTGACTTCAGCCTCGCTATCACGAACTCCTTATCCCCATCTGATTCCTCTTGCAAACACCGAACTGCTTTCCGTACCCTCCTTGAAATTGGTTCTGTCCTCCCAATCCTCGTACGAGCGGAGTTGTCATCCTCCCTCGTCCTCGTGCGAGAGAACACTCATGTCCACTGATATCATCTCACTCTCCCCAATCCAGTAACCGCTCAAGAAACTTCAATCTCTTCCACCCCTCTCAGCCGCTTCCCTAGCAAGAACAAGATACACCGATGCAGTCCATGTATAACTCCGATCCCTCAACCCGACCCCTTCGATCGCATCGTAATTCTCCGCAAATCCCGCTCTCTCACACAACCTCAAAAACCTCTCGGCGATTGTGTTTGCCATCTTCACTTCCCCAGCCTGCCTCAAACCCGACTCAATCAAAAGGGTCGTAGCGCCCCATATCGGACCTCTCCAGTACCCGTCGGATTCGTAGAGGGGCGAGGAGAGTTCTTCGGATGCGAGACCCCATTCTGTGAGGAATTTGGGGATGTCGGAGATAGTTTTCTTGACAATGTCTGAAGGGAGGTACTGAGCTGCGACTAAAGGCATTAGGCGGATCAAGGAGGTCGTTTTCCATGTTTCGCCTGTGACAGCGTCCTTGACTTTGAATTCATCTCCATCCCAGAGGTCGGAGACGAGGGCTTCTTTGAGTTGGGAGTGGAGGGCGAGCCATTTGGTTTGTTCGGATCTGGGCTTTGAGAGCACGCGGGATAGTTTGGCGAGAACGTCGGTTTGCACGAGGAGATAAGCGGCGCAGTCAGGGCTGACGAGGACGTCGTGCCCGTCAAAGGCGGTTGAATTGTCCCAGCCTGAGTCGTCGCCGTCGGCGTACCATGGTATTGCGGAATGTTCTGTTTGTCGTTGGTCCATCCAGAAACTCGTCAAACGAGCGGTGTGTTCATAAAGTGCCACGGTATCTTCATGCTTGACGTCTGATGTCCTCTGAAGAAGCTTCTTGATCGCCCAACCCTGAATCGGAGGTTTGACGTACGTCCATTCAACACCAGTATACCCAATACAATCCGGCAATCTACCATCTCGAGCTTGCATATCATGGAAAGCCAAGATCTGATCAATTGCGAGTCTTGGATTCGCGCCGACCATGCCTAGGGCATTGAAGCAATTGTCCCAACTCCAGATTTTGTTCATCCAGAGTTTCGACATGAGGATGGTCTCGCGAGTCCAGAGACCGCCGGCTCGCACGATTGATAGCCAGATGATGTAACATGCTAACTTCTCTGCTGCTCCGTGGGATGATTGCCATGGACATAGATCTTGGGTGAATTGGTCGATCTTTTGACGGGATCTCCAGGCTATGACTTCGAAGGGAATTGCTTTCGCTTCGTCGATTGTTTCTTCGCCTTCGATCTCCGATGGCGAGCTGGTTTCTTCTTCCCAGATTAGTATTTCCCACTCGTCGTTGCCTTCAACCGGGTCTACGCGGATTTGTGAGTGATCTTGTCGCTTCTTGCCGGTGAAGGTGATGGATAAAGAAGCGTTGACTGCAACGAAGCTGTAGTTCTTGATCCGGGTGGACCCGTATACCACGGTCTGATCCTCCCCTTCCACTGGTGGTTGTACAAACAGATGACATCCCGGATCGACGTTCCTATCATTATCCAGAGCCAGTGGCACTTTCCCGCGAAGTCGAAGACATCGAGGATTCTGGAACGCAGCCTCCACAATAATAGAGTCCTGATGCTTCCATTGTAGTCGTGATCGTGTGGCCTGCCATGATATCGAAGGAGTCCCTGTCTGGAAACCGGCGGGCCTCTCAAGGGTATTCTTCTCCAGTAGTGGCCTGATAGCAAACATGGGCATGGTATACTCCCGGCATTGTGTGATCAGGTACACCTGATGTCCGGGCGTGAGTTTCCCATGAAAGCCACTCTTCGTCGACAAGCTCATTAATGAACCCTTGTAGCTGAAAGGTATCACCGAGACATGAACCTCCATATCTTTCCTCTGGCCATTCTCCGCCGCGCTGCTTTGTCGTCTTTTGAGAACCATCCTGAATTAATCACCCGAGAATTAATGGTGTGTGGCGGCTTGTGATCCTTCGACAAGCTTACAAAGCTCTTTCGCTCTTCCTCGTTTATGCAACAGGTAGGTCCTGAGGTGTTGCTGTTGAATCGCAAAGTTTTCCGATCGTGCGTGGTATCCGGCAGCTGATCCCCGAAGATGATGGAATGGCAACCGGGACAACTGCCCCACATTGAGCTCTGCCATTGGTTATTTCTCTCCGTACCTGCTTCACTTTGTCCAACTCCTTTTCGAGTTGAAGTGTTGAGTGTAAGGGTGAGGTTAACAATGATGTATTATTATCTATTGCACAAATGAATGCTGTCTTCCATGCAGATCGCCATGCTATACTTTTCCGGCCCATATGCTTGCTTCTTCATGCCAACAAACACAAAATCTATTGGCCCTGAGTGTAATCGCAGGCAACACGACCAGGCGCCTTATATGCCTTGAGCTGCACCGAGATGCAGCCCTCCTGTTGGCCGGGCTTCTCGCTCCCGGTCCACCAGACTGAGTATTTGTCTTGTTCTTGCGTGGGGCACGCCTTCGCCCCATATCCGTTGAAAGTGAGAAATCCCTGCGCATCGACCGCAAACTTTTCCCGACTCGCATTCTTCGGCGGTCGCTGAGCCCCAGTGGTGTATCCCGAAATACCGCCTATTGTTTACGATTAGCATTAGTTTCTCGGGTTCCCAGTGACTCTGTGTATACTACTGACCTCCCATGCCTGAGGCATCAACCCAGAGCTGTTGAGGAGGATTTCCGTGTTTGTATAGGAAGAGGCTGCTTCCCGAATACAACACGAAAGTAGCGAAGTCCTGATGTCTATTTGGGATAGGTGAAAGGGTTAGTGAGTGTCTCAAACAAGCAGAACGCTTTCATGTTGCGGAAAACTTACGCGCCGCCTTCGCATGATGGATTTTGTCTGCCGCCGACGAAAATGCGTCCCTTTGAAGCCGTGAGCTGCTTGTTGATGATTTGGCCACCCGTCGCTGCAACGCCCATGCTGTCACCAAAGGCGGGGACATCGGATTGCGGGACCGGGGAGGGTGCGGCCAGAGCGTACGATGACGCGAGAGCAAAGAAAGCGAGAGTCTTGGAGAGCATGGTGATGGACTTGAGTTGGTCTGGGATAGATTCTGCTTTCTAGAGTTTCGGAGAAGTGTGTTCGGGTTGTCCTGATAAGAGATGTGCTGGATAGATACTGAGACAAAAAAAAGGGAAAAATGCAGAGGACATATGCTCCTGTTCAGTGGTACGACTACGAATGTAGCGCGTAGCTTTCTGCCAACTTTGCCTTCCGGGACTCGTACCCAAAAAGCTCCCTGGTCCCGGTACCTTGCGTATTGGCTAATTAGGCTTTATATAGAAGCGCTTGCCTTCCAGATTTCGTATCCAAAAAGCTCTCTGGTCCCAGTAACTTGGTGAATGGGTCATTCGGCTTTATATAGAAGTGCTTAAGCAATGGGGCGAAGCAGTAGAGAGGCGGGTCGTCTCACATGATGTAGAAGTGTCGGGAAAACTCCACGGCAAGGGCCGTTGACAAAGATTCGTTGCCGGTGACCTCTCTCCAGCCGAGTCTGTTTTTAACATGCGGACTGCGATCGTAAGGGCATAGACGACAGGCCGACTAGCAAGAGGCTAGAGACTTGTTGTTTCTTCTAATGGTTTGCCTTCCAGGCTCATTGGAGCGCATCCGCGTTGTTGAAGTGTAGCAATGCCAGTGAGAGAAATGGCAACGAGATGTTTCATCTTCCCTAGCTGCCAAGTCTGGAGGCTCGTGAAAGGGAGGCTATGATGCCTTGGTTCTTGGTCAGGAGATCGGATCGCGCGGGAAGGACATCCGGTTGTTGACAACACACCATTACGATGGAGGTGTCGGTGTCGGTGTCACTGCGACCAAGGCTGTAAGACTATACGAGAGGCATCATGACATCTCGCACTTCCTCCCACCGTTCGGAGTCGATGTTGACGACGTTGTCATTGACAGGGAAAAGACGACGAAGAGTTCGTATCGGAATGTCGTCGGTTCTCGGTTCCGGTTCCGGCGCGAAACACTTCCGAGCAGCCGGGTGACGCCTCAGGCGCAGAGTTCCACCTCCTTTCTGAGCGAATGCTTTTGCAACATCATGTCGATCATCCAGTCCAGCATCGAGCGACCGAGCGCTTGGAATCGGCCCATTGGGGTGGATATCGATTTCTCCAAAAGAGTGCTCGCCGTGGCGATGAAGTCCAGTGTCTACATGCCTCAGGCATTAGTGCGCATCCGTCTAATCGCGCCTTCTCACACCTCTCGTGGAGTGGAGGCAGCTGCGTTCACAAAGACATCCACCCTGCCAGCAACCTGTCAGCCTACCATGTCATGGCATCTCGCTTTGGACGACACTTGAATCCGATGCAATAACTTACGTGAGAATCCTGTCATTCGTCTCACATCATGCCTCTCCACGAGCAGCAATTGAGTCTTGCGGAGCGACTTGCTACATTCGAAGGCTTCTGGGAAGACGACATCGCCGCATCCAGACAACTCGCTGCCATAGGCCATGTCTATGACCGGCCACCTCTAGAGGCATTGGAACCCGGCTCGCGATGCATCAGCTGTAGTGCATTCGTCAAGCGAGAGGACAGCATCAGGATGCTCCAGGGTCCCGTCAAGTCCCTCTCAGATGAAAGCACGGATGCCGAAGACTGCCATCTCCATCATCCGCAATGTATTCGCCTTCAGTTGAGGATCCCGCTGGACCTACTAGGTGCTATCCCGAGCTCATTCGGCGCCTTCTCCCGGATCGCTGATATGTGCAGCAGATGGGAACGCTTCGCATTCTCAGCAGACAGCCCGACTCTCCAGCCTGGCCAGAGACGAGATCAGACCAGTCCCCTCTTTTCTCTCCCGACAGAGCTGCGTCTTGAGATATACTCACAGATCCTGCCTCGCCTCGACAATGAAACTTCGATTGTCAGCCTTAACCGTGACTCTGGACGCATAGTCACCAAAGCTGGCTTTGAGAAGCCCGGACGACGAGATGAGACGAAGACAAATATCCTCAGCACCTGCCGGCTGGTATACGAAGAGGCTGTCGACATTCTCTACTCCGGAATCGTTTACAGGTTCGAATCCACAAAGCTGTTGTACCTCTTTCTCCGGCATATCGGCTCCCATGGCAGGCAACTACTCAAAGCTGTGGACGTCGTCTGTGGTAGCCGAGAGGATGCCGCTGCATTCTCGTTACTTGGTGCATGTCCGAAGCTTCGAAGTATCACCATCAGATTAGCAAGATCCATGCTACTGTTCCCTCGCGCACCGATGTGGTGTGTAGATGGCGTCGCCGCACTTTTGGAACTCAGCGGGCTGGAAGAGGTGCGCTTCGGGGAGGGCGCTCGCAGCGCTGCCAACGCAAGGTGCTTGAAGGATGAAAGCCACGATGCAGAAGTTCTGAAGAGGGAGCTCATGAGACCAAGAGGCGAAAGATCGGCAGTGAGGTGGGTGAATGGGACTTTGGACTTATGATGAAGTATAGCTGATTCCAGCGAATAAAACACTTGAATCTGGAGGAAGAATGAAAGATGGCACTTGAAGGTCTCGGTTGCCCAGCTAATCTTCGGGCTGGTGTCAATGTCGGGTTACGGAATACCTGGCAGCGGGTGCCATCTGGGAGCCTTCTTTCGTGGTTCTTGAACCGAACTGCACAGGATCTGCCATCAATCGTAAAGTCGCGGCTCATGAAAGACAAAAATACCTTGCTCGTTTGGCCACTTCGACATAAGTAGGACGAGCGTCTGACATCTTGTCTGTGGTGTATCCGGGGGCATTTTCGGGTGTGGACGTGTTCTCATTGTGTTTACTGGCGACTGATATGCTGGTGCGCTTGTCAGGGGCGTGGGCCGCTTGAGAAGATTCGAAAAGAGAAACTTGAAGCCCCTCAGTTCCATGCAGAGGCCCTCCGCGAAATGTGGCAGCGTCACGTGGTCCGCTCCCACAGCGTCAGGACAAGTCTAGATCAGCGAAATCGCCTTCGGATGTAGTGAACGGGCTGAAAACCTGGAGACGATTACTGTGCCAGCCTTGACGTGTTAGGTCACTTGCAGAGGCTTCAATCGGTCCTCGGGCGTCACTTGCGTATGGTCTCAGGATCTTGAAATAAGCAGGGCAAAATGCCTTCCTTCGCGATCAAAATCGGGAATCCAGATCACTGGTCAATTCCAAAGGTTTCAGAAAAATGCAGTGTGCGATCCACAGCGGGACTTTTCAAGAAGAGATTGACTGCTGTCCAGCTCGGCGGTTCCGTCAACCAGACGATGCTACATTTATTGAGCCTCTATATGCGTTACATGAAGCCCTCATACGTGTTTCATGTCTCGGCAGAGGGCAGGTCTTGGTTTCGTACCTGAGAATTACTAGGAGAAAGGGGGCAAGGAGGGCCGTGGCCTTCCTTTCGAGATCAATCAGACAGGACCGGAGTCTTGTTTGAGAGGAGGCAGTGAGAATGATGTAATGTGAAAGAGCTTCAGGAGGGCCGGAGCCTTGCTTTGCTGGGATGACTCTGTACCACAAAGGGAGGGTAGAGGATGGTGCCACCGACGGGCGGAGCATCGTTCAGTCGTAGTCCTCGTCCATTCTTGGAGCTCGGTCGCTGTTATGGTAGTCGAAATTGGTGGAGAGCCCATACTCGAATTGTTGCTCTCCTTCCTCGTCTCGCGGGCGGTCTTTTGTCGATAGGCCATAAGCCTGGACCGCTTTTGTGATGGCATCCAATCGGCTTCCTCTGCCCTCCATCCAAGGTTCCAGAACATCCTTTTGAAATGCGGGAAAGCCTCCGCATGCTTTCTAATAGGCAAGAAGCCAGGCCACGAACTCGGCATAGCTGTGCCCTTTCATCTGCGGTTCCTTTGCATCTCTCGGCCGCTTTGGCTTCAAAACTGGCGGTCCATCGGTCTCCTCAGGCAATGAAACCTCTACCTCGTCCGGCTCTTTCGGGTCATCTTCTCGGGACCGGGCAGCTTTCCGCTCATCCGAAGTGTCCTTATCGGTATTGTTTGCGGCATAGTATTGCAGCAGCATTGTTGCGTATGGCATATACCTGTCTGACAACCGCAGCTTCAGCTGTTCGCACTCGCTTCATGTCACGTCCTCATCGTAACGCGTGTCGCTCTTCTTTCGCATCGCAGATTCAGTCGATACGGGAGCGGGTCCGTCGCGCTTTCTCCTCTCGAGAGTAAGCTGAAAGCCTACCGGATGCTCCAGGATGTGATCGTGAGTTGCGAGGATGGTCGCTCGATCGTTTCTTGACTCTGTGGGCGATCCCGCTCGCTCGGCAGATACAGAAATTTCTTCGTCGTACTCGACGCATCCATCGGCCTGCTCACTAGGATTGAGGCCTCGCCAGACAGACTCTGCTTGCTCTTGCGCCTCTGCCGCGCAGCCGTCGAATGCTTCCTGGCCACCATCTAAGCCGCGTCAGTACTCATCGGCGCTGCATGGTACTTTGGACTTGCCCTTGTGTATCTTCAGCACCTCGCACTTCAAGTCGTTTTGCATCTGGACCCATGTGTCTGCACGTTCTGCCTGCGATGGCAGCAGTTTCTGAGCAGCCTCGAGCTCCTCTGCTTGTGCAGTACGATTGTGCTTTTCCTAGGTGTCCAATTCGTTGCATTGTGTCTGTGCATTAACAATCAATGCGCGGGTAACAGTATCGTTCAACTGGCCAACCACCGCTGACGCCTCTTGGGCGTTTTGGCGGGAAGAATGCAGGTCGCAGGACGGGCATCCTCTCGTAGGCTTCGCGTGCGTGCAGGATTTCTGCGACATGGTGGGCGTATGTGGTCGCTGTGATGCTGATTATGGTATTGCGTTCGGCATGAGCTAAGTTCTCAAAAGTATTGCGGTGTTTAGTGTGTGCATGGACCGTGCGCAAGGAGAGTTTGGCTTGGCATCGCTTGTGAACGGCCTCCGCTGAGCCAGACAAATGAATCGTTTGAGGTACGACACGCATTTGCGTCCGTCTACGATTCTTGGGCCTCTTGGAAAATGAAACGCCAACACTGACTTGATTCGCAAGGCTACTCTACACATATATCTGCCACTGTTCTAGGTGGTCCTGACACGTTCCGCCTCGAGAGAGAGGTGAGCATTCGCGTAGCATTGTCGCGCTTCCAGACACGATTCGTAAATCATCCGGCTCGTGTCTCACGCCTTGAAGGAGAAGGAGGGCAGGTCTTGGCTTCGTTCCTGTGCTACAACGCAACACCTGGGAACTACTCACACCGCGCACCACGTGCTCTTGAGGGAAGTCTGCTTACCTCGAAACGTCTCTGCGGAAGACACCACACCCTCTGTATGACAAGACGATGGCGCGCAAAGGCAGCACTCAGAACCGGGAACAGAAGCGCGTTCTCTTACAGTACAACAAGGTCGCATCGAGGTCTCCTAATGTCTACCTCACTGTGATAAAGGCGCCCCATTGCGATCCGCGAAAAGTTGCTCCGCTATGACTGACAATGAAGGACGAAGTGGCCAATCTGCGATTGACACCATGCACGAAACATCGACACGACTTTAGGGAATCTTGATTGATGACACGCGACTGCAACTGTCGACCAAAGCTGGTGACTGAATCTGGAGGACTCCAACCACAATGGCTCTGGAACGCGTGCCATTCCCAGCGTATATGCAGAGTTGACGGGCGCGATGCAGCGACGAAGTATGGCGACGGCGAAAGGGAACCGATACTGAACAGATTCTGGGGGCCATGAGGCGTAACAAGTGATTCTCTACCGGTGTGCGTGTGATCAACGACACTGGAAGAGGCCGAGGTTCAAAAGCTGGAAGAGCATGTGCCACTCTTTCGCGCTCGAATCTCATGTGTACTCCGAGTATTGTTCCATCAGAGGAGCTCGCGAGCCGTTGGGCGAGGAACATACATGCACGATATGTTGTCAGTGAGGAGGTGAGGAGGTGAATGCCGTTCAGATTCTGACGCGCTTCCGCGCGGGCTCAATGAGATGGGATGGGTCTGAGAGAATTGCTGAATATGTGGCAAGTGTGCATGAGCGAGCTACCTGCCCGCGACTGCCTCCGATTAATGCCTCGATGAGCGAATCGGGAATGTCTACGTGAACAATCAGCTTGGCCAGCTCCATCGCTATATTGGAAGCATACCCCATTCAATGGCTCGCATGGAGGGCAACTGGCTGCCCTCCTAGACCTTTCCTACCGTGGCATGTCTCATTCTGATGGAAGAAGTTCAAGTTCTATGTGTGCGGGAGCCTTCCAAATCCAGAATAGGAGTACAGGGCCAAGGTCATGCTTGATTCACGCCAAGCTGCATCTGCGTGGAACGAGAAAGGAGCAACCACCCTCCCCGGCTGAGTCCAAGAAGAGAACACGGTCCAGTCTTTGAAAGAAGCATAACAATTTGCTGATCGCGTGTTGTGGGCAATTGGCTCATGTGATTACGCAGGTCTTCTGGACCATTGGAGGTCCACATGGTCTCAAGACTCCACGCAACGTCTTCGAGCCGGACATTTCCCTCGTCAAATTCAAGAAGTAGTTCGAGATGAACAGACAGATCACTATTATCAGGTGATCTGCAGAGGCACAAATTGGGCAGCGCCGTGGGCGAAAGCCCTTGGCCATCCAAAGCCTGGCTTGATCAATAGGCCCAGCCAATGCTGTGGTTGGACGTCTTATATGGCGTGTCCGAAGGTCTTCAAGATCGGAGGTCACGCCGGTGCATCTGGATGAGCTGATCGCCGTAGATTGCTCATCGCATGGAAAAGAGATAGCAAAGCTAGAACTGAGGTCTCTGCTCGCAAAGAAGAGTATTCACTTGAATGAAATGGTTATGATAAGCTGCTTCCGATAGCCATTGACGTAGTCCGTTACCGGCCACCTCTCTCACGATAGAGTCTCGAATGATTCACGCCCTTCTCCGGCATCGTAGAGGGATTCTTAGGGCTCAGAAGAAGTTGAGATGAAGAGAGAGCTTTGAACAGGGGCGGATCATTCATGTTGGTCCTGCGAAGAGTCTCAAGAGAGGAACGAGCTTCTCCGGCATGGAGGTGGACTCGCGATGGCTTACAGTAGTCTGAGATGGAGAATGGCCTTTGAACAGGAGCGGGTTGATAACTTCGTGCTACGAAGAGTCTCTAGCGGAGGGTAGCCGTCTCCAGCATGAAGACGGACTCCGGAAGGCTCAGGATGATTCAGTTTGGAGAGAGGGATCGCCGACCTTGAGCTCATTCTGACTAAATTGAGCGAGATGATAGCTTAGACCCCAGGCCCATCTCCGTGAGATCCCATGATACCACGACATCCACACGGGCTCGGGAGGTACCAGAAGGATTCGAAAGTATGAAATACCTTCGGCCGACAAACTGCAATTGAGGCGACTGTGCCTCAATTCGCGGAACGTGATCCTGGGCATAGAGACCATCATCGAGCTCTCTTGAGTCGGAACGCTTTTGACTGCTTTAGACGCGCGCTGAATACGCTTTGAGAGGCACCCTCGTGCCATCTAACACAGCTTGAGGGTGGCGAGAGAAGACAACGGGGCCGATCAATGTTGCACCTTCCTTCACATGCACGCAGCCGAACTTTAGAATGCGCTAGAGCACGCTAGCCGCAGGTCCTCAGTTCAGCCTCACAGCGCGGTCTTTCACATGCAAACGGTGGCTGAAACACGCTAGCGAGCTGCGGGCCGCATCGCCGCGTCCTCTCGTTTGTTCCATCAAAGTTTTTTTACTCTCGACTACTCCAATTGACATCAACCACCTTCGACGTATCGTGCAACGGCCAGAGCATCATCGAGATGGGTCACTACGACTCGGATGACTCGCTCCCTGAGCCACAGCCGATCAAGCTCAACGAATACAGCGATGAGCTGTATGAGCACCACCGCCGCCTGAGCGATGGCACTACGGGCGATGTCATCAAGCAAGACACTAAGCTTGTCCGCCTTCACAAGTACAGCGACAATACAGAGGACACTTTCCTTCGCGAGTGCATGGAGACTTCTCCGGCTCAGCTATGCCAGCTGAAGACTGACGATGGCAAACTATTCCCAGCATCGATGGAGAATGGCAGCAGCACATACTCTATCTTCGCTTCGCATCGCAACATGGTAGGTGCTCCGCTCCATCCAGTCAATGCATCTCACTAACTTTGGAAGCTCCTTGCACCTGTCCAACGTATCGAATGCCGCTTCTACCCTTTGAAAGACCGCAACACGGCACCATACCTTACCCTCACGCTTGAACTTCACTTCAACGACTACGATGGCGAGCTGAGTGGCCTGCGGGACTATTCCATCAGTGGCGATGGCCGAAACATCATCGCCTTCAAGGCCAAACGTGCTTGCTGCTCCGGCTTCAACTGGGTTGCCACCTTCGCCTCGAGCTTTGACGAGGAAGAGAACGAGATCGTGAATTTACTTCGTTCATTCGTCAACTCTGAGGAAATGAAGTCCATTGAACTTCACGCGTCGTTCCACAACGGCGTCCGCCAGGCCGAGAAGATACGCCGTCGTCTCCCGGGCGGCCGTGGCAAA
Source organism: Nothophaeocryptopus gaeumannii (assembly GCA_031771865.1). Classification (NCBI taxonomy): domain Eukaryota; kingdom Fungi; phylum Ascomycota; class Dothideomycetes; order Mycosphaerellales; family Mycosphaerellaceae; genus Nothophaeocryptopus; species Nothophaeocryptopus gaeumannii. Next base: position 875,716 of record JASISA010000040.1, on the reverse strand, counting down.
CCTCTTCCCTCCATTGTTCGCATGGAGTACAGACCACTAATTGGCAAGCGGAACACCCCCTGCATCGTTCGATACGGAATCTACGGCAAGAGTGACAGTATGAGGAAGATCGCAGATATGCTGTCGGGAAAATACCCGCTTCCAATGCTGAATTGGCCATGTTTGGATTTCTTCAGTGGTCGAATAGAGTGGGCAGTGCACATGCTTCATGCCATCATCATCCAGGACGCTGAGTTTCGAGAGACGCTCACAATGTGGGGGCGACCAAGTCACACAGGCCGTATTTACGCAGCAGATGGTTTCCCTATACTTGCGGTGGAATTCCGCAAGCATCGCACTCTCTACGGGGAGAAGTGCTGCAAGCTGTCAGGGGAGCTGAAAGCCACGGCCAGCTTCGCTGTCAAGGTCGGTGGCCAGACAACCACGTTCAAGTGCAATGTCTTTTTGGTGCGACATATGGCATTCCCAGACATGATGCCTACTTTCGCATCATGTCTCATGAGTTGAAAGCATTCAAGGTCCTCGAACAGCGAAAGACTGGCAAGCCCGCAGAGGGCTCGGGCTTCCCAGTGAAATTCGTAACACACAAGTCATCCTTCACTACCGGAACCCAGCTCTCGACGCTAGCTGAAACGATGAAAGAGGAGAACAAACGATGGTGGCCTGTACTGTGCAACCAACTGCACGAGCAGATACCCTATGTCAACATGACGGCAAATGCGAACCAAGAGCTCAAGGAGAAGGAGAAAGCGAAGCTCCTCGGGAGTGAAGACTGGAATCCCCAACAACTAGCAGCTATACATGGGATCGAGCGCTCGAAAGGAGGTATGACGCAGATTCTTGGACCTGCTGGAACTGGCAAGACGACACTCATGTCCAACCTCGCCAAGTACTTCTACAGTCTGGGATACCACGTCATTTACACAGCGCCAGCCAATACGAATGTCGACGGTTTCGCAGATCTGATCGCGGAAGAGATGGAGAAGGATGCAAGTATCGCCGCGATTCGCCTTCATCCTGCATCTAGGGACATTTGATTGGAGAAGTTGAGTCAAGTGCAGTCGAGCTTGAAGAAAGTTGGTCATACCAGTGGCCAAGTCTGCACATTTGACGAGCTTCAAATTGCCATGGAGCAAGTCAATATTGCACCAACCAGTTCGCGGATCCCAAAGCTTGGGCTCCAGGAGAATGTGCTTGCAGCATCGCAGAACCCGAAGAAGTGGAATTTACCGCAACGTCTCAGAGATGACAATGGCCTAGAAACAGGCCGAACCTGTAACTCATGGCACGAATTGCGTGACTTTACAAGGAAGCGCGAGTCTGGATACTTTCTCGTGCAGAAAGGCATGTCGTTAGTCGAGATGGAGAAGTTAAAAAAAGAGAAGGAGCACTATGAGCTGTGCTATAAAGCATGCAAGCGGCATGTCATGGGACGCACCCGTCTGATCATGACCACTACTGGTAATCTAGGAGCCGATGAGCTCAAAGCATGGCTGTCTTCCGATTTCGAGAAAGAAGTGCCCCGCAAGGGTGTCATTGTCCTGAACGACGAGGCGCCAAAGGATATCGAAGTCAACGGCTGGACCGCCGTCGTTCATTCATCCTGGGCTTCCCATGTCCGAGGCGTCATCTGGCTGGAGACGAGAAGTAAGTCGTTGGAGCAGTACAATCCAAATCTACTTGTGTCCACTTCGCTGACTGAGTCTCAGGCAACTACCACCTACAGTCACGTCCGGCGAAGGCAAGATCATGTACAACCCCTTGATCGACCGCCTCAAGACGCCTCTTCCCCTGCGACTAGTACGAGAAGGCTTTCCCGCTCATCGTCTTGTGAAGCAGCATCGCATGCATGAAATCTTGTCGAAGTTCCCAAACGATAGCTTCTACTCGGGGATGCTCACCAACGCCTCTAACACGAAAGCTCCTTTGGATTCGGTATTGCCGGGCTTCAACAGGGTCTTGAGAGGTATCCTTTCTACTGGAATTACAGATGCAGAGGCTCGTGCCAATGCTGCCGCGTTGGACGATGACCAGATTCGTCTGCGATGGCTTCGTGTCCGGGGCAAGCGTAGGTTCAATGAGAGGACCAAGTCGATATCCGTCCCAGAGCACAAGGAGGCGTTCTTCAGCAAGATCTTTCCGAAGCTTCGGAAATACTTCTCCACCCACAAGATGAATATGGAGGATCACGTCATGATAATATGCGCGTACAGTGAAGCGGTAAGTGTATCCTCGCTTGCTTCTTCACCGCCCTCAAAGCTGACACGACTTGTAGGTCCGTGACTACAAATTCGCGATCAAGGACTACCTTCGCGACAACAAGTCGCTGAAAGACGCCGACATGCCCAGAATCCTCACTATCGACTCATCTCAAGGGCAAGAGTCCACCATGGTCTTTCTGGATGCTTCAGCACAGGAGAACAGCCGGATTGGTAAGCCCTGCCCTTCACGTCCGACCGCACTCCTCGAGACCGGAGCTGACTTGAACAGGATTCATGGAAGAGCCTAGACGGGCTAACGTAGCCATGACGCGGGCGAAGCATGTGTTCTGGATGATCGGGGGCGATATGGCTTGCAGCAAGACGGACATTGCGTTCCATCTTACCAAGTACAAGCTCAAGTGCGACGAGGAGGGACGTACTACGAGGTGGTGAGCTGGCCGGAGAGGTGTTTGGGAATCACTGAGACGTATGGAACTCAGGAGAGAAAAGGGCTTCGCGAAAGTGGAGTTTCGAGATCGGACAGCCTCTCTTCAGAAATGTTGATTTTACGCTCTCGGAGGTATCGGTCCTCAGCACAGATCGTTTGCAATCAGCCGAGATTCGCATCATCGGAAGTCTGATAGCAACCTCAGTTCAGTCGATGCAAAATGAAAACTCCACCTGCTCAATCACCTTAAAACGACTGCCCTCCCCGACTCTTCCGTCTACTCCACCCTCAGCACAGATCGTTTGAAGACCGCTGAGATGCACAGCAACAGCAGTCTGGAAGCAACTCATTCCGAGACGATGCGAAATGAAAGGCATTAATTGCTCAATCGTCTCATGTTTAATTACTTTCCCCTCCGGTCACTTCTCCTACCTACTCCACTTCACTCATCCCCTCAAAAAGCACCAACAACCCATAAGCCCCCGGATCCGGAACCCCCCTCGTCGCACTCTCGTCCAAGTACGTACTTCTCCCCAATTTCGCCTCCATTTTCTTCGTTCCCTCAAACCCCTTCTTCGCTTCCTCGATCGCTTTGCTCGCATCCCCCGTGGTGTCGAGCGTATCGATGAACGGGATGAGTGTGTCCATCATCGTCCGATCGCCGACCCGAGCATTCGTATACTTGCAGAGTTCATTGAGCGCGGATTTCAGCGCCGCAGGAATGGACTCTGAAGTTGCGAGGAAGGAAGCGAGGGCGGTGAGGTAGATGCAGTAGAGCGCGCCTGAAGTTCCGCCCATATTGACTTCCAACTCCGCCACAAGTTCCGCGACCGTCTCTGGCAATCTCGAAAGATCTTTATCCGCGATGAAGGAAAGCACTTGCTTGGCCCCGTCTCGAAGAGTATACCCGCAATCCCCATCCCCCGCAATAGTATCATATTCCGTAATCGTCGGTTCCTCCTTGATCACGGCGTTACAGCCTGCCTCAATTCGTTTCCGAATCCCAGCATCGTTGAAAGCGATCTTTGAGGTCGATGGGGCGAGGGGTTGTTTAGAGAAGGTGGATGTTGCCGTTGCACCGATGGGTTTGTGAGGGCTGGGCTTTGCTTGTGGGGATAAGAAGTGTGTGGGGAGGGGACAGATGGAGATGGAGAAACCGCGGGCTGGGGCGGTGTGGTTGAGGATTGTGGAGTGGGAGAGGGCGTATTTGACGTTTTGGGAGTCCGCAGAAAGATGTGAGCTGAGATGATGGATTAGGTTGTTGGGTTGAGGGGAGCTCACCGAGATGATTGGCGATCTCGCCTGCTACGATGTAGTTCTCCAGCCTGCTCAGCCCGTTGACATCAGAGAAGTGCACCGAATAGACAACATCTTCTTCTTGCACCGTGTGCGCTTTCATAGCATGCTTCAAATCCCTCTCAACTGCATGCTTCGCCTTCTCAAACCCAGCTTTGCCATCTGCATGAAGAATAGCCGGATTACCCTCCGCCTTCTCCGTATGGAAAGTCGAGTGTGCAGTGCTAGCACTCTTGACAAAACTCTTCAGCAGTTCCGCCACATGGTGCGGATTCGTCCTCGTCGTCTCCGTTGCGGTTCCAAGTAGATGTAGAATATGATCTTGTTCCAGCTCTCCAACAGCTTCAACTTCAATCACTTCGGGCGAATGTACATCGATATTTCGTTGCTTGCCAGCATTTACTACCACGATACCCGACTGAACTTGTACACCAGCAGATTGCAATGCATGTGGAATGTCTGTGGCGTGTAACACTCCAGCTCCGGCTTTCACCGTGACAATTGCAGTGACTTGTTTGTCATCCAGTAATTTCGAAGAGAAATTGCCCGAAGATCCCACAGCGATTACATGTACATAGCTGCTTTTTGCCTTCGCCGTGTCGACCAGGATTTGTACATTCTTTGAGGTCTGCACTGCCTTGACTGAGGGCCTTATGAGAGGTAGAAGTTGGTTCCATCGGCTTGCGTTATCCAAATCTAATGTGGAGGAGTTGAAAGGGATTGTCTGTTCGACGATAACGGCCATGATTGCAAGCTGATAGATACGGTAGATTGCAAAGGGTATAGCGAAGGAGAGTCGCGAACATACTTATGCTATTAACATGCAATCGCGTGGTCAAAGAGGGCAGGAGGGGAAGCTAGAGGGAAGGAGCACTCAGCTTCGGACTTCCAAATACGGTATTCCAGTCACGTGGCGACCGTCAAACATGCAGGCAAGTCTGCGATCTGGAGCCGCCTGGAGCAAGGTCGTTGTCTGATGACGGTTTTCGAGCTCTGTCGGGAATTGATCTTTTGACTCTCTCAGCGTTTGAAAGATTCATGCCTTGTATTGCCTCACGGACACAATATGCAGGTACGCGGCTAGCTGCCCCTCGTTCACCCCTCAGCCCCATAGAGATGGCGGGGTTGATAGATAGACTCTGGTCGAGCGGGTCGATGTATGGGTACTGTAGCTACTGTGAGCCGCGGGGATGTCATTTGTCTATTATTTGAGCTCAGCCTGCTCTGTTTGATGCCATTGACACCGAACCCACTTGTTGGAGGTTCAAGCTGAACAGGACCTGCAACCATATCAGCGCCAAATATCATAGGAGTAACTTACCATCACAATGGCATCTCAAGCACTACGAGACCGACAGGCGCCGCTCAAGTCGCAGTACAAAGAAGACCCCAGTGCCGCCATCATTACGCTAGATGCCTCCGGTTCGCTTGACTCGAGCACCATAACATGCAACATTGATACTGGAAAACAGATTGCAGGAGCTAAACAACGAATCGCGGGTCTGCATAAAAAATCAGGAGGTGAAGGATTTGAACTTTCTGGCGAACTGTGCAGTGGTGATTTGCTGCTCGAAGCTCTTGTGGCATGTGCAGGTGAGTATAAATGGGGGCATAAGGACAGTCAAATTGCGCACTCTCGCCGGGGCCTCGGTGAGACAGCCTTTTGACCTATCGTTAATGAATCCTATCTTCCAGGTGTTACACTCAAAGCGGTAGCGACGGCGATGGATATTCCGATCAAGGAAGGGATCGTGAAAGCCGAAGGAGATCTCGATTTCAAAGGAACCATGGGCGTGGACAAGACCGCACCGGTTGGGTTCAAAGACATTCGTCTAAGCTTTGATCTCAAATTCCAGGACGGCGCCGACATTCCTGAAGACAAGGTCGAAAAGCTTGGGAAGTTGACAGAACGGTACTGCGTGGTGCTGCAGACAATTGCGAAGAAGCCAGAGTTAAGTGTTCAGATCCACGGCAGTCAGATGTCCGAGCATGGTGTGGACAAAGGATACAGTTGGGGTCAGCGCAGCTGAAGTCTTTTGACAATTGAGGGCCAGTTGGTTGTAGAGAAAGCCATTGGAGCTTTTAATGTTGGTCTTCTCAGCTCTGCAATGTTGTGAGATGCTGTCAGCTCTTGCATGCTGACTCTTTGTTCTCATGGTTCGGTCTCCGCATGGCACAGGTCAGAACCGCTGCTACATGTATGAACCGGCGTAGACGAGCCTATGCCTTGTTCCTGTATGTTCGCATGTCGGGCAACAAGCTCAAGGAAGTGACCAGCGAAGACTTCAGTACCGCGATTGGTCATTCCATGGTTCGTAATTCGTAACCGGCTTTGAGAAATCACCGGTCGGGTCCGAGAGATGCTTGTTTCTCTTCACAGGAATGTGGTCCGCAGAGCCGAAGCAGAACGAGTCCAAGCAAGTCTTGGCAAGACATCTCAGAGCTTCCGGTCTTCATGCTGGACAAAATCATTGCGAAGAGCATTGTTGGTGCGCGTATCTCCCCATGCATCACTGCTCTGTTGGCAGCATCCCAGTCGTGCTAACACCTCTAGGTGAGCGAGTCGCACAGGCAAGTTGCATAAACGGCCAAAGGGCGTTAGAGTTGATGTATGTCGAACCGTTACGAGCTGCCGTGCAGGTAGAGAAAGAGAGCCGCTGCCTCCTTATTACGCGGCTCATGCCGGTTCGTACTTGCGTATATTAGGATGTGTCAACTCAGTGCTCGTGTGACTTGGCGGAAGTCTTGTTGCGGCGTCGCAGGCGTCAACGCGTCGACCAACACATCCTGATCAGGTAGAGCAAGAAAGGCGTTCCTTCGGCTGGCGCACATGGTCGGGCCATACGACCCTAACTCATATTAGTAATGCGGATGCTCGGTAAGGCATAGCAGAGGCGGCTAATGTGCCTTTCGCATGGGCCGCAATCGGACAAGTTGAAACTGAGTGGCGTCGATTCAGCGGTTTCCGACTGGGCAGGTCAGCGGCTCGCGTTCAGAGTTTTCCATTTGGCTTTGCAAATTCGAGAGGCACAACGTGAGAAAATCTTTCTGCATCTACATGTCTTACCGGCAGCCATCTGGGTTCGCATAGATGTGCCATGCACAAGCTGAAGAGCGCGACTGGCACGAAGGGAGCGCTGGACGCGGATTTCGGTTGGTCCGCATCGGCGTTGTAAGCAAGGGAATAAGAAGTAGTTGCATGTCCTAACACCTCCCTGGTCCCGGTCGCGGCGCTATGGCCACGTTCAAAGAAGATAGTCGCCCGAGGTTTGATGGCATTGTTGATTCACTCTTCGTGGAAAATGGTCGTAACAGCGATGGCGATGGGTTCGAATGTTGCTCTGATTGTAGGCACTGCGAACAGGGTGAAGCTGACGGATGCACGATCACATACCTGCATAATTCTAGACACTCTTCCCACCGGTGGAGGTGGAGGTGCATAGCAGGCATCCTGCGATGTTCTTGCCGGAACGCGTAGCCGAGAACCTCTGACTGTCGATCATTCGTACTAGTGCTTGCGAATGGCGGGTCTATCGTCTGCACACAACACGAAGCCAGCGCATGCAAACAAACCAATAGACAGCGCAACTTGAGTCAAGCAGAGCCGGGCGCGTCGAACCAGAGTAGCAGCTCATAGCACTGTAGCAGCCGCAGTAGAGATTCGTCGTGCCTCTAGTGAGGGCATTTGGACTGGTCCGAGTTGGGTTTAGAGGCGCCGGAAGGTTTTGCACAGTGACGTGCGTGCTCGCCGTGTGCCATGCCGAGCCCATGAAATGGTTGAGGATGACTTCTTCTCCTCTGCGCTGCTCTTCTCTCACACCTCTTCCATCCGCCTGCGTTGGTTTGTTGTTGTGGATCCATCTCGCAAGAAGGGTCGACCACAGCCCCCCGCCTCTCCTCCGCGACCTTGTGCCTGAACTCCTCCTCCAGTTGTGGATCCGCGGCTGCTCGCGAACGGGATCACTACTTCGAAAACCATTCTTACTTCGACCTCACTTCGACGTCACTCCACCGGCGACGACACGCGCGCGACAGTGTGCTGCGTCGGCCGGGCTCTGCTTTGGGTGACGACGACCAAATCGGACACACGCCCTTCATATTTCATCATTGGCCAGCGGTTGAAGACTTTTGCCGAAGCTAACCCGGCCCACGGTCGAGGGTCGGCGCCTGCCTTGCACCTTCCTTCCGCTGCTACTCACTTACAGACCGCCCACCTACCCACCATCACGTATTCTTCGCCCCTTCGCTCACTTCCGTCTGCTTGTGCGAACGGCACGCGCGCTTTCAGCACCGCATCGCCTGCGTCACCTTCACCAACGCGTTATTCATCACCGGTTTGACTTTTGGACGAAAAGCTTCCCTACCTCATAGCTGCGGCGTTAACTCCATCTGATGATCGAGGCGTGAGGCAGACTTCCTGGCTCGCGCCCGCACCGACTCCACCTCCACCTCCACAGTATGGAACAACACCATCAGTTCAATGGGTACCCGTCCCAGCCGTCGACTGCTCAGAACCCGCCAGGTCAACAGCTTCCTCACCCGTCCTTCAATACCGCCCAAGGCCAGCAGCAAGGCTCGCCTGTTCACCCAACACTTCCTCCTCTCCAGAACAACGGACAGAATGGAGGCTTCTCCTTTGGATCCATGTCGTATCCGCACCCACCGGGCAACCAGTCGACGCCCTCAACACCACACACGCCTGCAAATGCGACTATGCAGGGCCACTCGATGCTTCCCCCCACCAACCTCAATAACCCATACGTGACGCCGGGGATGTACCCGTCATCTGCGACCTCGATGCCCCCGAGCACCTCCTCCGTCGGTCTGCCGACCATTCGTCCCATGCCGCCGAATGGCCTCCCAAGTTTGGCAAATCCTGGCAATCTCGGTCAGCTTGGACAACACCCGTCTTTCTTGCAGAATGAAGAGGCGCCTACACACGTGGTAGGCTCGCAGGGTCGCAGAGGTATTCTACCCAGCGCGCCGGGTCGGCCCAACCCTCCACCTCAAGGTAGCGCAACGGCGACCAAGAGCATGATACCACAGAAGGACGCAGACGGGAAGTATCCGTGCCCGCATTGTAACAAGACATACCTCCACGCGAAGCATCTCAAGCGCCATCTCTTGAGACGTAAGTTTTTCCTAACGCATGCTGCGAGCATCTGCTAACAATGTACAGACACCGGCGATCGTCCATACATGTGTCACCTTTGCAAAGACACGTTCAGCCGCAGTGACATCCTTAAGCGTCACTTCCAGAAGTGCTCGCTGCGCCGCGGCAATCCTACTGGGGCCAACCACCTCGCGCATCAGCGGCGCAATACGAACAATGGCAACAGGCTCTCCATTAGTGAGCAGCAAGGCCCCATCGGTTTAGCAGGTATGCCTGATGTCGTTGGCGGAAACGCGTACAATACCAACGTTGTGGGTAGCAGTCCCAATGTCAGCGGAGACGTATCTGCCCGCTCCTCACGGGCCAACAGCCTGATCAACCCGGGCACGATGAGTCACCGCAACAGCTTAGCTGGGCTGGGCATATTAGGCTCAAACGCGCCAAACGGAGACCAGATGCAGAATACTTCTGCTCCGTATCAACCAGGCATGAACGCGTATGCCATGCAGAGCACCACGAATGGGGCGCAGATGCCCTCGAACTACTCCTTCAATCAACCCCAGATGAATGGCACCATGTTCAACAATCAGAATCAACAGCAAGGTCAGATGCCTTTTTTAGGCCATCAGAGCTCGCGCTTCGACAACAGCCAGGTACACAGCCATCCCCAGATGCCAAATGGTGATGGCAGCGGCGTCGACTGGACCCGCATGTTTACCCAAGGTGGCCAGGATGGCTTTATCGGCAGCCAACCTGCGAACGCGAGCTCGCAAGGAGTTAGCAATATCAAGACCGAACACGATTCTAAACCAAATTTTCACCCGCCACAGAACGAGCTCGATAACGAGTCTTTTTTAGGTAGTCTTTACTCGCATCCGAGTGGCTTCGGAGGCGAGGACGCGGATCACGGCATTCCTGGATTCCCCAACTGGAGTATGGACGATCCACTACAAGCCAAAGTCGACAGTCTTATGCACCACTGCTTTCCAAACGGCCTGGAGTCGATGCAGGGCGATCCCAGTGCGCAGCTCATGCAGTCGTGTCTGAAACTCGACAACCTCAAGCACTTTGCTGAGCACTACACGTCGTACCATGGTCACTGGCCCATTTTGCACATGCCTACGTTCAAGATCACAGAAGTCAACAACAACCTTGTCTTGGCCATCATTTGCATTGGAGCCGTCTACAGCCCGAGGATGAGTGTGCACCAGACAAGGCAGCTAATGGAGTTCGTCAAGGCCACGGTGTACGCTAACTGCAGCATCTACAATCGGACGATCAACGGCCAAACGGAAGGGCTGGGAGATCATGGCTTTGAAGTCGAGGAGTTGCAGGCGCTGTCAATGCTGCAAACCATGTTCACTTGGCATGGGGACCCTGCGCAGCGGCAAGGCGCCCGTGGAGAGTTCCCCACTTTGGTGCGCATTGCGAAGGCCATGAACTTGTGTGAGACTGCGGCACCTGGCCATCCCGCCTACAGTATCTTGCATGCCGGACGGCAGTCTCAAGCCAGCCAATATGAAATGCAAAACTGGAACTGGCAAGGCTGGCTCGAGCAAGAAAAGCGCAATCGGGCATTGTACCAGCTGCTCATCACCGACGCAGCCATGGTCATGTACTTCAACAGTGCCCCACAGTTCGACCCCCTCGAGGTGCGCTTGATGCTGCCTGCAGATGATGCAGCGTGGGATGCATCTTCGCCGCAGGGATGCGCCAACGCGCTCGGGATCAATGGTCCACATGCTCAAGCGAAGAATATCACTGGAACTCGCAAGCCAATTCAGCCGACAATGCGAGATGCTATGCGCACTCTACTTGACCAGCATACCTCCTTCCAGCCAGGCACCACCAACGTATACGCGAAGTTCTTGCTGATCCACGCATTGATCATTCGAATCATATCGTGCCAGAGAGCGCTGCTCGAGCCCAATGCTCAGCTTCAACCATTCACACTCAACCTCCATGGCAGCACTCCGGCGACGCCGTTGTCACAAAACGAATGGCTCGAGCAGCATGGTGGTGGCAGCAGCTCTGTCAGTGCCAACAACAGTGGTCATGTCACTCCCAACGATGGGCTGAGCCCTAAGCAACATCACAACAACCATCTGGCTCAGCAGGAGAAGAAGCGACTCGGTCAAGCTCTGGAGAAGTGGAAGCGCAACTGGGACCTCGACATGGAACTCCAGTACCCACCGTCCGTCTATCAGCAGCGTCGCTTCGGATTCAGTCGCGATGGAGTGCATTTCTTCTATCTCGGACGGAGCTTCTTGCAATCACAACAAGCCTCTGACTTCCAACTCCCTGCTGACATGCGATTCAAGCGCGTCATGGCTCTTCTCAAACGCATCAAGGCTATGGTTGTTGGCGACAACGAAAACAAAGGCCACGATATTGGCTCTGTGGGCGACATTGATGATCAATACGGTGCGGACAATAATCTGACCCTCGACATGAAGCTACTCTTCAAACCTTACAACAGCCAACTCGACAGCCCGGTGGCCAGTGTGCAGACTTCTCTCTAGCTTTCGACACGATTTGGAATCTCGTACGATTTTCGATTCATGAGTGCGCGTAAAAAGTTTTTGGCATCGGACGTTTTCTGTTCAAATTGCATTCTGCACCAATGTCGGGACACAACAGAGTCAGGTGTGGCACTTGAGCGGCGCATTTGCTTTCATCTGGACTTGATGCACTACGCACGGGGATGGGCCACAGTTTTATCACGAGAGACAGAACATAACGAGAAACCATAGATTATAGACGGAAGCCGGTGACGTGGAGCCAGTCTGTTGGTCACGGTGAGCCAGCGAGCGGCCCTGCACCGCAAGAAAAAAGGGCGGCGTTGTGTTTTGCAAATTGCTATGCAGACATCCATTCTGTGGTCAGGACGGAGAGCATAGGGTGGATGAGTTGTTACGACCTGCATATGGTGGAAGCGCTGATGTTTACCATATCTCTTTACTGACGCTGTGGATGGCTGTGGGATGCAAGTCCTGGTCTTTGCAGTCTATGTGTACATGATTGCGGTAGCTCTTCTATCACTTCTGTATGAACAGTCTCTTTACCTTACTATCCTTTCCATCATTGCCCTCACCATTACTACCTTTTACTATCACTGTCATCACTTCTCATCCTCATTCGGCCCTGCCTGCAGCCGCTTCCTCATGCATAACTCGCGCTTGTTAACCCCTGCTCCTTCTCGACCAGGATACATAGCAAAGGAAGGTGCGCCGCCGCCGCCAAGACGTTTCATAAACGATACCCTTATCCCCAAGGTTTGCCCGAGACGGCGAGACCAACCATTGCCTGACCTCCCCCCGGCCCGATACTTCAACCGCGAATTTCTTCCCGTCATATCTCGTCAAGGAGCACCGCTGCCGTCGTAATCATCATTATTCTTCAGGTCAGTTTTGCGTATGTCACAGGCACGCATTGTGACAATCTGGCAGCCGATCAACTATGCCCTGCTATGTTTGTGGAGGAGACCAGCTCGCCTCGCCGGAAGGATTCCCCGAAGCCGGGATATCCTGCAGCTTTGAGGCGCGCTTGCGCATGCCATGCGAGAATGTCGGCGGCCCTGTCGGTGGATTTGCTGTGCATACTGGACGGGAAGAAGAGTCGGCAACTTTGGGAGGATCTTTCAGACTTTCAGTACGGACGGTATGGAAGCTGTTGGGTAGGAGAGCCGACGACGAGCGCCTCAAGCATGACAAGTCCTGACGGTGGACTTGAAGGTGCTGGTGGACGCGCTGGTTGAGGGCGTCGTGAATTTTGGGAAGAGACGTTTCTTGACGAACGAATGTTTCCGGAGGAATGACAGACAAGACGGGCGAGTCATCCCACGCTTCTTCCTTTCGTCTACAATGCTGTTGTGCGGCAACACCGATGACGTCTCAAAGGCCTCGTAGACGACTTTTACCCTGCACACGTTATGCTCGAGGAAATATGGCCTGTGGACTCGGGCATGGTGCAGTGTTGATGGGGCAGGAGCGCCTCCGTTGTGAGTGGTACTGTCGAGACAGGTAACCACTGAAGATCTACCTATGATCAAAGATTCTCATCCTGCACAGGAGTGCATCGTCTGGTACGGCCACATTCAGCTCACATCAACAGTAACTTTCGGAATTGCTCATATGGACCCGCACCAGAATTTCGAAGCTTGGAGGTTTGTCGCACCTGTTCCTGAACCTGATTATCTGGACCTGATTCAAGATGACATTGACTCAATGAAGCCAACATATGGTACCTCGCTGCAACTTGGTCTGCGGCTGGTCATCTACCCGTGTACTTGAACACTTCCTTCCGAATCAGGTAACTTCGTCAATCCTTTCAGTCTGCTTTAAGCTCACACAACGTTATCTTCTAAGCTTAATCTAAAGGGCAAAGCGGAATCGCGGGCGCCTGTGTTTGGTCGACTGGGCTTATATAACTACTCTGCAGCTTTGGACGAACAGCATGGACTATCACAACACGACACCTCAGACCCTCCATGAGGCGTAATACTCTACGAACATGCCTCTGGCCTTTGGTCGGCTGCATCTCGGCGGCCTTTGCGCTTTCCATTGGGCTTAGGTTCAGATCGAATCACCACTGCTTCGCCGGGACCTGTGGCGAATGGCTATTCCCACTACAAGCACGACTGCACATCGCCGTTTGGTACGCATGCATCTCAATATCCATTGCGCTTCTGTCAGTTCGAACTTTCCACCTCAGGGTTCGAACCCTCGTCGCGGCGCATCTCGAAAGTCTCTCGTTCTTCGGCAAGCAGTTGCGCATTAGTGGGATACTACTTGTATCTTGGATCTGCCTTCTCTACAGCATACTCATTGGCATCTGGTGGATTCGTCTGCGAAATTACTTTCAAGAGCGAGGAGCCGACCTGCCAGGAAACGATACGGTCGCCGCCGTGGCATTGACTGGTCACTTGGCCGACGTGACGATGGGAATGGCACTCTTGCCGGTGTCGCGACACAGCGCTCTCGCATCCTTCCTCGAACTATCACCAAGTACGATCTACGTCTTTCACATGACGATTGCGTACATCCTGTTTACCCTGGTCCTTGTTCATGGAGTCCTCTATACTGCCTGGGCGGCGCTCTACGACCAGAACCGGGCTCGCTTCCGAGAAGTTCTTCCCGTGTTGAACCCGACGTACTTATATCACGAAGTGTGGCCCGGAAACGGATCGAGCTTGGGGCTCTGGCGAGCTTCTCTGATTTTCACCGGAATTGTCTCGAGCCTCATCATGGTAGCGATGTTCCTTACGAGCTTTCCTACGATAAGGAGGAAGCACTTCAACCTCTTCTACTTTACACATCTTCTGGGCATTGTTGCAGTCATCGTGATATGCCTTCATGCGAGCACAATATTCTATTGCACATTGCCAGGGCTGTCGATGTGGTTACTTGACTGGAGCATGCGATTCTTTGAGCTGCAGGGAAAATTGAACAGCCTACTCGTCTCCTTGGGCAGCGGCTGGTATAGGTGAGACAATCCAACCAATTCACCGTGAATGCTTGTTACTGATACACGCAGTATCACCCTGACTCTGCCTCGAAAACGAGTGTCAGGGTGTGCTTGCCACTCTCCTCTAGCGCACTTCTACATCCACCACTCCAAGTCCTCCATCCGCGAAATCCATCCTTTCACGACCATGACTCACCTCGCTTCCAAAAGTTCTCTATCGAAAGCTGGTGATGAAAGCTCCATCAGCGTGCAATTTCTGTTCAAAGCAAGCGTTGCGAGTGGGGGATCTCTTCGCAGCAAACAGTGGACGAACAGGCTAGGCTCTTTGGCAGACGTGGAAAAGGATGCTGTGTCATCTTACCAAAACAGTATATCTACGGAAACAAACACTCTCGAGTTGGGCGAGATTGTCAGCGGCGGTGGAGTCGATACCACTTTGAGATTGGAAGGACCTTACTTTACACCTGTGAACCCCGAGCTATTCAAAACAGTTGTCTGTCTTGTAGCCGGAACCGGGTTGAGTGGCGCTATCGCCATTGCTGCGGCCTTCAGAGCACAAAGTGCAAGCCAGAGACCCGTCACGAAATCACCTCCGTCATCTATAGGCGCTACCTGCGTGCTAAATCCCGAGAGCGATGGACATTGGCAGCGTTGTGTTGTCATATGGACAGTGCGAGAAGAAGACGTTGTCCATATGCCTTTCTTTGACGGTAGGTCGAACTCTCCGCGTGGCTTTTGATTTCAATCACTAACACAACGAAGAATTAGCGTGCGATGGCCTGGAATTTCGAACTCACAAAACCGGCGGCACACACCGACGTCTCGATATGAAGGCAGCATTGGTCCAGATTTGCGGAGACGAGGGAGCAGACAGCTGGTGCTATATTTCTGGACCCAACGGATTCATAACGGCGGCTGAGCGTGCGTGTGACGCCGTCGAGGGACTTACGAGGTTTGCTGCAAGATGGGATTGAAGAATGAGAACGTCTGCCGAACGTTGAGACAATGACACGATCCCAACTACACGAATTAGCATACACTAGTATGCCTAAGTATCTTCTTGTCCGATACCAGGGTGGGGTGTGTAAAGGCTCGTCTACAAGGCCTTTCTTGGAACTGCATGGCTTGCAAGCCATCATGCACAGATCTACCTCGGTTGCCCTGAGTTGCACAAGTTGAGCTGGGCTTCTTTGTCGCCCACACGGTTTCGAAGAAGCATAAGAGGAGGACGAGCTTTGAGGTTGGCCGTGAGTGGCTTTTGAAGAGAGGCTCCTGGGAGAAGTATGAATCGTTCGTTGGGGGGGAAACCTGGCTTGGTTGGCCTTTCAAGGCGAAACTTCATACCGCGAAGGATTTGATTTCTGGAATCGAGAGACTACTGGTCTTCGCGACCGAGCTTGCACTACTGCTACTCACCATCGTACTTCTAAAAGACTGAGGAAGGATCCTTCTACCGAACGACTGCCTCGTCTTGGATCTGAAAACTTGGAAGTTGGGACAAGTAATCGCTGTTACGATCTGGCTTCCTCTGCTATTGGAATTTGTATGGGACTGCTATATCGGTATCGCGAAGTCGCTGCCAAGTTCGGATCACTGATCGAGAAGATTGTGACCCTCGGCATTTGTCGACCTCCCTCACATTCTCGCAAGATACGTACACTACGGACGTGACTGAAGACCCCTAAGGTCATTTCATATTGACGTCTCGCGGGGAGGTGTCAGCGATTTACGTCAGATCTTTAAGCTGCCACTCAACCGTCGACTCCTCCTCGCCGCTGCTCCCACTCTCAGCAATCTTGACCATGCCCTGAGTCTCCTTCGGAAAGCACCAGCCCGGATGCCAGATGTTCAGAAAGACAGTCGCAATCGCGCAAGGTACGCTGTCCAGACCAATGAACAGGTTCTGGTTTCTGGGGATATCGTTCCGAGGCCCCCATCCCTTCGTCAACTTCGCTACACGATAAGCGCATTTGATCAGGATGCAGAGATATGAGATCCAGAGAGCGAGCAGGAGGAGCCTGAATCGCCAAGAGTTCCGCAGAAGTGTGGTCTCATGATTCAAATAGTTCTACCGTCGGTTGCGTCGAGCTGCAAGACCATAGTCTACCGCCAACGCGCCGAAGGCAAGCATGGTAGCGACTTGATATCCTGAGTTGCGGTGCGGTGGAGAGCGAAGCTTCGATGATTGTGTGCCGTAGACGCAGCCAACATTGTGCCGTGACTTACCTTTGTATAGCTGTCTGCTCAAATGCATCTACTCATAGCGTCATGCTGAAGCAACAGTATGGCATAGATAAATGCACACCCAAAACAGATCTCATGTGTGGTACACAAAGAAGCCATGCTGCTGGTGGCGTAGCTGCGCCTTCACGAACCTGAATGAGATGATCATCAATGCAGCTGCTTGTTCCTGAATGGAGAAGATGCTACCTGCAATTGAAGTAATACAATGTCTCGTATAGATGCCGGGCGTGTTCGAGATGTAGTCTGCTCGTGAGAGCAGAAGTCCTCGGATGTCTTGAAGTTGGCTGCGAAGAGTCGATAGTTCTATGATTGGTTGATGGCGCTTTGGATAGCCCCACTTTCAAGGATGCTGCAATGCTGTAGGTTTCAAGAGTTCTCCTTTACTTTGCTGATGACCAAGTCGTGTCGCGATCTGTGCTTCCAGGCTCCGGGGCAGTCGAGTTCATGTCCTGCCATGGTGCACTGAGATTCACGAAGGACCGGACTTGCTCAAGGGCGGCGAGCTGATTGATGGCCGCTCTTCGTGTGGAGCTCAGCTAGAGCTCCACCAGTTCACACTGACGGTTAGGCCATTTTTCAATGGCTGGCCTGGGAGTCATTCTAGCATTGCTAACGCACGCTCATAATGGACACGCTCGCTCAGCACGAAAGGATAGGGATTGGCGTTTTTGAACGACTATCTGTGTAAACAAGTAGGCACAAACTTCTCCAAGTTCTCTCGCCTTTTTAGCCGACAGCGGGACAATTCAAGGCGGCAAGTGGAACCCTGTTCGGTCTTTGAATACACCAAGGCCAGGAAGGCTGGACGACTCCATAACGCCCACAGATTCCGCCTCGACCTCTCTCTCAAAGACACCATCTTGAGATCAGGCTCTAGCAGACCTTCGAAACATCACTCGCGACTGACCGGCCATCTGGATCTTCGCCAACCCTACAAATAGCAGGAGAGAGCTACGTCACAGCCAACTCACAATCATGACCACAAAACCGAGAATAGGCTTTGCAGGCTTGGGAGCCATGGGTGGAGGTATGGCAAAGAATTTGGTCAAGGAAGGCTTCGAAGTGACAGGCTACGATGTCTATCAACCGCTTGTAGAGAGCTTCGTCGAGGCCGGTGGCAAGCCCGCTAAAAATCCCAAGGTAGCGGCAACAAATGCCGACTTCTTCGTTTCTATGGTAGCCAATGCTGCTCAGAATTCAAGTCTGCTGTTCGATGGCGAAGATTCTGTCATCCAAGGACTTGGCAAAGGCAAAACTTTCATCCTCTGCTCGACCACGCCTCCAGACTTCTTGCACGAGCTTCGGAAAAGATTGGACGAGGAGTTCAAGAGACCTGATGTCAAGCTCCTCGACTGTCCGGTATCAGGAGGCACCATCCGTGCTGCCAATGGAACACTTTCGATTTTTGAGTCTGGTCCAGATGCAGACCTGGATGGGGCCAAGGATGTCCTACAGACCATGAGCGGCAACTTATATCGCATGGGAGGCATCAGCGCCGGGACCAAGACGAAGACCATTCATCAGCTCCTCGCAGCTACCAACATCATTTCCGCTTCCGAAGCCATGGGACTGGCAGCCACAGTCGGCTTGAACACGCAAGTCGTCGTGGACTACGTCAATCAATCCGATGGAGCAAGCTTCATGTTTGAGAATCGTACTCCACACATGCTCAAGAACGACTGGCATCCCTACTCAGCCCTATCGATCATCCTCAAGGACGCCGGAATCGTGACAGATACAGCCCGCAAAGCTCGCTTCCCGGCTCCCGTCGTTGATACTGCAGAGCAGCTATACATCAAAGGCGAATACAACGGCCTCTTGAAGCTAGACGATGCAGCTCTCGTCCAACTCTACCTGCCCAATTCCCAAAGCGACCTGGTCAGTCTTACCGCCACCGCAGACGTCAACATGGTCCGCTCGCACCAACTGAGCAAAGAAACAATCTCCGACCTCCTCGCCGGTATCCACCTCGCAGCTTCAGTAGAAGGCATGGCATTCTGCAAGCACCTCGGCATGAACCGACAGACGATGTACGAGATCATCAGCAAAGCTGCTGGTTGGAACGCGATGTTCACGAAGAGTATTCCTGCCATGTTGGAGAAGGATAGTTGGACGTTGGCGGATTGTCCTGATGCTAAGGAGGTTGGGCAGAAACTGAGTGATGCTGTGGATAAGTGTCGGTTGATTCAGTATCCTTGTCCGATGGCGAGTATTGCGTTGCAGCAGTATTTCTTTGCTGGGCTTGTGAATAAGACTATTGACAAGCAGTCGAGATAGGAATATGGAGAGACGATTCAAATTCTGGAATGCTGATAGACTGTCGTAGATCGAACAATCAATGCATTGCCAAACACGAAGCAAAATGCCTGAATTCTTGACGTTCAGCAAAACATGCTTATACCCATACCCATACGCCTCGCTCACCAAATCCAAGCAGAAACCAAACCAGCCAAAACGAGACCATCCATTTCCTCAATTCCACCCAATAATCCCCTGTCCCACCACCCTCCGATTCTGAATAAAACTCACCCTCCTCCCAATGACCCCAACACCACCAACTCCCAAGTCCAACCTTTCTGCAAGCGCAAAGGGTACACTATCCCTCACAGCCCTAGGCACAGGAAACTGATACAGCGTGGAGTCCTCTAGCGGTCTTTGGGAGGTTAAGTCTCCATCGCGGCTGCAATGACTATCAGCACTACAAGATCACACAAGATCTAGTCTAAAAACACCAGACACCACTCACTGGATGACAAAGAGGCTATCTTCCGAATGCGTTTTGGAATCCAAACCGTCGAGGACGGCTTTTGTTTGCCCGGATGATTCGAGAAGACGGAGGGAGAGTTCTCTTCGGAGCTCAGGTCTTGTTGTCGCAGTCGTGTTTGATTCTGATATGGGCTTTAAAATCGCAATCGTCCCTCCATAGCTTGCTCTCGATGGGCCGCACATGATGTCTTTCAATTTGGTATGCTCTCCGGTTCAAGATATAGACTTTTGATGGCCTGGGCGTGGACTTCCTCTTAGACTCCGATTCTAATTCTGGTATGTTCTTTCCGGGGTACGATGATGGGTTTTATTCGCTGTGTAAATCCGGCTGTAGTCAATTCTGGAGGATGCGCATGCGCATATGTTGACATTGATGGTTTGTACTTGAATGGCCTACCTTTTATGACGCTCGGACCACGTGTGATCTCGTTTGAGCAAGTTGATGAGCAAGTATTGTATTTCGAGACGCCACGTCAAGAACGCGTTGTACAACGGCGCAACTCCAGCTGAGCCACTTTTTCAATTTCTAGAGAGAAGCTGATCTGTGGAAAGTTGATTGATTGCATCACATGCTCTCCAGAACACGGTGCTCGCTATCCACCATGTTGAAATGCCATCACATTACGATAACCGCACATGTTATTCTTCCTTCTTCAATGTATCAACTTTTCCTCCGTCCCTTCTCCCGGTTGAATGGGGTATCTCTAAATGCAAAATCCAACACATTTCCCAACTCCGATCACTCATGGAGCACTACTGGTCCTCTTGTTGAAGAAGCCGTGCCAGCTTTTTGTGGTCGTTTCAAAACGCCTCGCTAAATGCCCCCACGTAACTTCGCTCAAATAAATCGACAACAAAGGGCTGCCAACCCCGATGCCTTATAATTCTATCATCTAATTCTTCAGCGCGCTGTTGGAGCTCGCTTTATCGGCGCCATTGACCACGTTGTTGCCGTCTGGGACGCCGTTGGTCTCGGGTGCGCCGTTCTCTTCCGCATGGCCGTTGACGCCATTGGTGTACGGAATGTCGTCCAAGCCTGGAACGCGAAGGCCGTCAAAGAGCGGGAAGATGCCTTGCTGCTGACGGAAGTCGTTGTGGACGATGTTGACTAGATACCAGCTTTGAGTAATCTCTTGAATCAACTTTCGGCTGGCGCTGCCCTCATCGTAACACTTGCTCCACTCCAGTCCGAGGTGGTAGAACTCGTCCCTCCATGCCAAGAATGACACCGTCTCGACGATGGTAGGCTGCACAATCTCCTTGCCCGGGAAAACACCCCAGGTCACAGCATTTGGTCCGCCGTCCGTTGGAGCATTGGTACGAAGCTCCCCATTGCAGTTGACAGCGTAGTATGTAACTTCTGGGTTCGCCTCCATACGCTGGATTACAGTCTTGATCAAAGCTGGGGAGACGAGAACCTCCAGGTACTGCTTCTGGTACACATAGCCGTTCCGTGGACCCCAACCGTAGATGGGGTGTGACGACTTCACCCCATCAACAGCTGGCTGAGAGTTGATGGTCAACAGTCCGCGGCTGTTGAGCTCAGCGAGATCCTTGACAAGGACGTTGGCCTCGTCGTTGATTGGAGACTCCGACCAGGGCAGAGTCTCGATCTTCCCGCGCATGTAGTTGACAAAGAGGTTCACAATGTCCTGGAGGGTCTTTGGTTCTCCCCAGATTTTACGATTGTGCTCATTCGTACCCTTCAAACCAATGCCATACTCGTCGAGGCCACCGAAAGCAGGAGATCTACTGTCACCCCAGCGTCCGTTCGGAAACTCGTCCCAATCCTGAGTACGTGCGACATAGGCTCGGTTTCGGTTTCGCCAGAAGATTGGTCGCACGTTCTCTTCTCGTCTGTTGAGACCGAGAGACTGCCGCCATGGCAATGGCTTGATTTTCGGGTCCGGACTTTCCGCTGCTGGGATCAAATCGAGCTTCTCCATGACCATTCGCACGGCGGCCGCCAGATTCATAGTATAGAAATGCACATGCATCAGACCAGAATCCATGAGCTTTCGGCAAAATTCTACGATCAGGTCGCATCCGACTTCTCTGACCTGGCTGTCATCATTCTTGATGGGTTCCAGAGCCTCAAGCCACGCCGGAGGGATTCGTGCCTGAGTCCAGTTGGCTCTTCGAATAAACGCGGCGTAAGTGGAGATGGGCATGATACCAGGGATGATCGGGACGGATTCCGGGATGCCTGCAGCACGGCACTTCTTCACCCACTCAATGAAGATATCCGCATCGTAGCACATTTGTGTAACGATGAATGTGCCTCCCACGTCGATCTTCTCCTTAAGGTATTTGATGTGCTCATCAGCATTCGTGGTCTCGTCCGGGCCTTCTGGATAGCCCGCCACGCCAATATCAAAGTGATCTCCGTAGGACTTCTTGATATACTTGATCAGATCTCGAGCGTAGCGGAAACCGCCTTCGGTCGCCTCCCACTTCTCTTGCTCTCTCGGAGGGTCTCCTCTTAACGCCAGAATGTTGGTGCAGCCAGCTTTGTACGCCTCTTTCAACGCGTCGTCGATCTTGCTGACCTCCATGTCCGTGCATGTCAAGTGCATGCATGTTTCCAGTCCATACGCGGATTGTGCTACTTTCACCATTTCACACGTCAATGACGAATGACGGCCACCAGCTCCCCATGTAACATCCACGAACGCAGGACCAAGGCCGTGCATCATGTCCATGCGGTCATACAAGTTCTGTACACCTTGGGCGGTCTTCGGCGGGAAGTATTCGAACGAGCATGTTGGCTGGCCCTTGGAGTGGGCAGCCCTCAGCTTCTCAGTGATATGCATGCTGAAGCGTTATCAATGGCGGTGGAGGAGCGCGAGTAGAATAGGTGGGAGTCGATCGGAGGAAGGAGCGAAGGTGGATTCTGGGCTATGGACAGGTATAAGTTAGCCTCTAGCTCGAAAATCACTCAACACCGCGGATACCATGTTCGAAGAGCCAATGCTGTTTGTATATGCGCGGAAGTATGCGGCGAAACTGGACAGACAGACGCACCTCGTAGTGAGTTTTGCTCTGCGGAGAGAGATGAAAAGTGAGCAAATGGGTGGCGATGATTGTTCCCAATCATTTCTCTTGAAAGAGTCGACGCTTAATTGCTCTGCGAGTGTGCCTTGAACTCAACCAATTCTTGATTGTTGTACAATGACATTACGCCTGGGCTAGTGCAAGTTTCTATGCAGCAATCGTCATGTCGGGAACGGTGTTGAATGTTGTTGGAAGATGCAAGCGGCGGGAAATGCATGAGAAATGATCTGAAGAAGTGGCTGCCCGCGCCTGCCTCACCACGCTTAACCCCACCACGCTAGCGCGAAGTCTAAATCCTCTACGCCGATGGCGCTTTCCCGAGTTACTCTCCGCATGTACTCTCCGGGCCACGATTCTGAGAATACTACATCCAGATCAATAGACTATAGCATATCACCGCAACTACACGGCCATTTGAACACCGCTGTCTGCGCTCGTAGCGGCCATCCGATTGGATTGCGCGCTGCAAGATCTCTCTCCAGCGCCAACAGATGTCGAGCTTGGCGCATTGACGCATATGCAGGTGGCCGATTGAATGGGCGGCACCGGACACCGAAGCCTTGTCAACCGCAGCTGCTCTGCATGGAACGGAATACGGAGAATATAGCGGTTTCTATCGCATTCCGCGACGCTACGAGAGGCACCAGTGTGCCATATATCTCGTACCGCTCCCAAGGTGTAGCTCGGAGTGTTTCCCGAAGGCCCAGAACCCCTGCTCTTTGATCCTGTACGGTGTGCGGGAGTGCCTCTCGCAGTGATGGCTGCACGGATGTCTTGGTGATAGTGGAATGCATGCAGTGTCGGGCAGCTCCTCCATTGCTGCGCCTGTGGATTGCTGTGGTAGCTTTTTACTTGCTTTCTCCCACGTTCTCCCAGCACAGCTAGAACAGGACAGCTGTATCATACAATTGATGCCTGCAGGAATGTGAACCTCCTCGGCATCTTTGACTGCTTGCAAAGCTCTCCTCTAATTGGCAGACGCCGCGCGACTTGCCCAGTGATGGACCATCTTATGAGCGTATCTCCATTGCTGACAGTATGGCTGCGCTCGTGCTCCTCTGGACAGCCAGTGCTGCATTTTGACTGCAGCATACCGTTGACCTCGCTACTGTTGTTGCGCTGACTACCAGCTGTGCCTCGGGTATCCGGCTGTGATACTTTCTTTTCTCGTCCTTTTCTCTTTCGCATTTGCTTCGCTCTTCATCCTATTACCACAGCCCATATTATGATCGCGAGGTTGAGGAATATGAGAGGTACTAAAGGACGCACTCGTGTCAGCGAACCCATGCTGTCCACAACTGTCCAGTATTTTACCGCGCATGTAGGATCATACGTACTCCTCATCAACGTCCGGACAGAATTTATCAGATTTATCATCTTCGATTTAAGGCTCTGCTGATCTTGCATGCCGGCACCTCCGCCGAAGGAAGGTTCGGCTTGTTGGGAGGAACCCCATCCTATGCGTGCGAGGAAGCGGTCTTCGGAGAGGATTGCTATGGCGTTTACGACGAGGATGGAGGCTGAGATGGAGAGATGTTAGTGATCGGGAGCTCTGTACTGGAGATAGGATGATCCTTGAGGTGGACTGAACGTGCGTACCTTGGAAGAGACCGCCGAAGGATGTGAGGAAGAAGGCCATGGCTATTAGACGTGACTGTGCAGAGGAGTTAAGGAGCGCTGTTCAGCAGATGGAGGTGTGGTTGGGGATGACTTGTGCCTTTGATGTTGGTGAACAACGTGGCCTGAGACCCTGCAGCTGTGAAAGTCAAGCGAGCTTCTGACGCGTGCCTGCCTTCTGCAGCTTCCACACCAACAATGTCAACTTAATGTCGCTTTCTGACCACTTCTCTTGGAGAGCTCTACAATTAGGCTACTACCGTGATCAATACCGACACGAGAGGACGAACTGGAGCAGTATGACTCAGCGCACAGGTGAACATTTGGCGAGTGCATATTTAGCCGACCCTTCTTGCTGATGAACTTTCCAGGAGACGCGGCGCTGGGCCTCCTCTTCCCCGGCATTGTCTTAGTACACCTTTTCTGTGCGCCATACACGAAAGTCGAAGAGTCTTTCAATATCCAAGCGACACACGATATCCTGAGCACTGGCGTCCCGTTTGTCAACTCGTCACAAATCTTGGTTACCAACTACGATCATGTCTCTTTCCCTGGATCTGTGCCTAGGACATTTGTCGGCGCCTTGCTCCTGGCAGGACTTTCGAACCCCTTTAAAGGCTTCTTCGACTCTCCAGATCAGATTCAGATTCTGATCAGAGCGATCCTTGGACTGGGCAATGCCACTGCCCTCTGGCATCTCAAGGGTGCTGTCGACACCGCTTACGGAAAGAACGCTGGGAGATGGTACGTCTTGCTGCAGGCGAGCCAGTTCCATGCCATGTTCTATGCCTCCCGTACGTTGCCGAACATGTTTGCTTTCGGCTTGACAACAGTCGCCCTCCGAAATCTGATCATGGTCAAGGCTGTGGCATGGAAAACGCAACGAAGCTCCAAACGGAGAAGGCTGGCTCTCTACCTGTTGACGATCGCTGGAATTCTTTTCAGGTCCGAGGTTGCCATCTTGCTTGCCGCTGAGACGCTATATCTCCTGTTCCAACAACGAATCTCAATAACGCAGGAGATCATACCGGCTGGCATCGCGGGCGCTGTCCTTGGCCTCCTTACGACTGTCTCCATCGACTCATTCTTCTGGCAAAAATTCCCGCTCTGGCCAGAATGGGTCGGCTTCTACTACAACACCATCCTTGGAAAGTCGTCTGAGTGGGGAACAAGTCCTTTTCACTTCTACTTCGTGAACGCTCTGCCGCGTCTCATGATCAATCCCATGACATACCTGATCCTGATCCCCGAGGCTGTGAGAGGCGCGCCAATCAGTCGCGATGTGCTGATTCCTCAGGTTGCCTTCATTGCCATATACAGCTTGCTTCCTCACAAAGAATGGCGCTTTATCATCTACACCATTCCTGCCTTCACCGCGGTTGCGTCAGGTGGCGCGGGCTGGATCTGGACACGAAGAGCAAAGTCATACCTTTACCGGGTCTACAGCATAACGCTCATTGTTACGACTTTGGCTTCGTTCGCGATCAGCCTGGGGCTGCTGTGCATCTCGAGCCTGAACTACCCTGGAGGGGAAGCTTTGCAGCGACTGCACGAGATCTCCTCGAAGGATTATCGACTCCCAGTCCGCGTTTACTTGGATAACCTGGCGTGCCAGACAGGCGTGAGTCGCTTCCAACAACTGCATCCTACTTGGCACTACGACAAGACCGAGGACGAGCAGACGCTGTTAGATCCAATGTTCTGGCAGCAATTCGACTATGTCTTGGCGGAGAAGCCAGAACGGGTTATCGGAAGCTGGCAGCCGATAGGTGTCGTGAAAGGCTTTGCAGGCGTCACAGTCAAGCCAAGTCCAGATGATAATGTTCTGCCTTTACCAGCTGCGCTTGGAGTTCTCGGACGAAAGGTACAAGAGATATACTCTGACACTGCTCTCTTGATGCGGCAGAAGATCACCAAAGGCTACTGGCCAGCCATCAAGATGGAGCCGCGCATCTACATTCTTGAAAAGGAGCCGCCGCCTGCAGAGCAAGAGAACCCACGGCTCACTTTTCAGACGTAGTTTGATACTCTGCAGGACCGTCAATATTTGTCGAAAGGATTGCAAGAGAAGGAAGAGCAATACTTACTCAATCAGATTATCATCTGGATCACGGCAGTAAACGCTGCGCAACTTCCCGACCGCACCTGTCCGATCCACAATGTTGCCACCTTCCAATATCTCAATGCCAGCAGCTTTCCAAGTCTTGTGGACGTCTTCGATTGGATGATCCGTAATGAAACAGAGGTCTTCAGAGCCAGGCTGGACATGACCGGCTTTAGGTTCGAACTCCTTTCCTGACTGGTGAAGGTTCAACTTCTGAGAGCCGAACACAAGGGCATGGCTATGATCTTAACATCAGCGGGTGATAATCAATCGCTCAGCTTGGCCTTGGTACCGCTCTGTGCCTTTCGACGTGAAGCTCTCATGCTTCATACCCAAGCGCGCGGTATAGAACTCAATGGTCTTCGGGATACTCTTGCATGTCAGTACGACATGGTCGATGGATTTCACGGCGAAATGTGCCATGGCTATCGCGGCAGTGCTGGCGTCTACTTCAGGTTTCGTACGGCCTAGGACTATGGATTGCATGCCTGTGAGGTCTGATTATCACGCCTTTAAACTTTCCGAGCTCGGCCAAGACGCCATGTGGGGCTATCACGAATGCGGTTGCGCCAGTCATTCCTGACTTCGTATTGACATCAAGACTGCAAGCATACTTGGTCGTAACAAGCTTGCCATCAGACTGGCAATGGCAGAGGAGACTTCTAGCCGGGCTGCGATTTGATTACTTGTTCGTGACCTCGGGAGTCATGGAGTGGTCTTGGCTGAAGAGAGATCTTGGAGCGAAGCCAAAGCCAAATCCTCCTCTCGGAATTCCTCTGCCGCGGAGTTGACGATGTCTTTCAGTGACCCTTATTGGCCATCGAACGTCGGATGGTTCAAAGGATGAGGCTATGCATACGAGTACTCACACGACACTTCAGTCCTTACCATGCTAGCACTTCCAGTATTTCTTGGTAACATCTGAGTACACGACCCTTGAAGATGCTGGACGCTGGTACTACGTTGCAGGTAAGTCAGAACACGCATACAATGGGAGGCAAGATGTTGATTAGAAACAGTCAGGTTTCGCGGTCATCGCACTCCTCACAGATTGGACGTTACTCTTCGATCAATATCTTCTGGCTCTTCCAATCCCGTACTGTCCAGCTCACAAGTCTACACTCCAAGAGAGATGGACAGCCACGCTTTCGACATGTATAATCTACGCTATCGCCGAGCCGCTATGGATTGGCTTCATGACATCTGTCTCTAACGTCGCTATGTGGTGGCTGCTCATGGCCAGCTTCGTACATTTCACCGCTGGTAACCCAGGCTGCGTCATGATCATGAGCAACAGCGTGTTCGAAGCAATGAAAGCCCACGAGGAGAAATGCACAAGTGGCGTGAGAGAAGGAGAGATCGTCTCGATATACACGGATGCGGAAGAGAAACATCAGTCCTCGGAATCTACGGATGATGCTTCAGACGAGATACCTGGGAACACACCCAGCCGCGTCTCAACACCTGGAGTGGAATCTGCTGATACCACGGAGCAGCTACTCGAGCGCGCCAAAGCCAATGACTTCATGTCATGTCCGAACCATCCTCCTCCCTTGGCTTATCGCCTGGCGCCAATTCTGCCTACGATTACTGCAGCATCCACGAACGCCGGTCTTCTCTTTTGGGTCGAATACCTAGGGACTGAAGACGCACAAGCCTGGTACAATCGATTCGCATTTGGCTACTACATGATCAGCGGCCTCTGTCTTTTCGGTTTCGGCATGGCGCAGTGGAACAACCGGCAGATGAACGACATGGTCAATCCGAAACACTTCCGGCAGATTGAGGGCACAGCTGGAACCATGAGTAGAGCCCTCAGGATCTTCATGAAGCTCAGTAACCTCGTGGTCCTCCTCTTCATCCGCGCAATGGTACGATCCTTCCTCGGTCAACTGCCTCTCGCCTCACCTGTATTGGATGATGGTGTTTTGAGAATTCTCAGTCTATTGAGCATTCCAGACGAAACCTCTCCGGACGAAAAAGTTGGTTGGGGGACGGTGAAGGAACACGCGTTTGATCGACTCATTGCGAAAGTGCCCTGGTGGCTGGGACCTGTAGCGAGCTCGATCAATCTCGTGTTCGTGCTGTGGTTGTATTTGAAGCAGAGGAGGGAGAGGAGGCGAGGCACAAGCCGATGAGGGACAGGTGATGTCCGGTGCACTGGCTCCATGGTATTGCGTTAGTCCAGACGTGTTGCTTAGGGAAAAGAGACATATTGAAACGATTGATGGAGACCGAGCATCACCATAACCTCGACTATCTTGACCAGAGCAGCAGACAGATCCCTTTCCTGCACTCTACACTGCCCCGAAGCATTCACATCCTCTTGAGCTGCATTCTGCAATTTCCCCCAAACAGGAAAAATCGTACAAGTAGATCTATCGAGAGTATCTGATCGATATGACAGATCTCATATCCAAGGGGTCCGCTGCGTAGATCCGGTAGTTTCGAACCGGCCAGCCCGCCGAGTACGAGTCTCTCGTTTCGTCTCCAAATGTTCGTTGGGACAAGCCGGCGGGAGTTTCAAAAATGGTAATGCCTTCCTTGCTCACCTGAGGTAACATCGGCGCTTCTTCAAAACAGTCAGTCAGATCTTAGGACGTGGTTTGGCTGGCATCGAAAGCCATGGTGGTCGTTTGTGGATGTAAATGAAGGAGAATACACATGCAAATAGCAGACATACAACGGTAAAATATAACATGTCGGCCGTAATAACAAGCTATAATAACCCTTACTTATCCGTACACATATGGGAGCAACAAAAATCTACAGGTGTGTATTGCTCTTGTAGAAGCCAAACGCATGCCATCCGCTTTTTCGCGGAGCAACTCTCAAGGAGCTCGTGCTGTGCGCCTGACGCCACGCATGAAAGTATTGCCACCTCCGTTCATCCCTTCTAAAGTCAATACTGCAGTTTGTCGATGTCTTGTTCCGACGCTGCGAAGAGTGTCCATTTGAGGGGTATATGGGTCGATTCGATTGAGAGCAGTCGTCGTAGACTAGTGTGAATGGTCGTGACCCTCGTGACCTTCGTGAGAATGAGAGTCCGTACCCTTCTTGTCGGCAGGCGGGCAGCAGCTCTTGCCCCCACCGCAGTCATCACCACACTCAAGCAAGCAGGAGTTGTCGCCCTTTCCGAGAGAGCCTTGACGCGGACTGTCGCCACTGTGGGAAGCACCATGGTGATCGTGCCCATCATCAAGCTCAGAGCCAGGGTGGAACTCAGGCTGAATAGTTGACGAATGGATGCCATATGCGTGGAGGCACCTCCGAACAGCAGACGCGAGCTCCATATATCGCTGCGATCCCTCACCCTTGAAGTTGAATGTGACGCGGATGTGAAGACTGGCGACAAGCTTGGTGTCACTCAATTGCCAGACGTGAAGGTGATGGCAGCTGTCAATGCCCGGCAAGTCCTCAATGTCATCTCGGATATCATCAACCTCAATGCCCTGCGGGACGGCTTGCAACAGGATCCGTGATGCTGCTTTGCAAAGAGGAATGGCAGATGCGAGGATGATGCAGGTAATGACGAGCGAGATGGCAGGATCGAAGTAGAAGCGCCCAGGGAACTTGGCGAGCCAGATAATGAGAGCGGTGGCAATGACACCAATGTTGCCAAGCGCATCGCCCATGACATGCAAGAAGATCCCCTTCATGTTCAGGTCGCCATGCGAGTGGCCACCACCCTTGCCAGGTTCTCTTGGCTGTGCGTGCTTGTGGCTCTTGTGGTCAATGGACACGCGCTCAGTGCCATAGCCAATCTTCTGGCCAGTGCCACCGAGCAATGGTTTGGGGAGCTCGTTCTGATTGAGCTGATCCTCTCCCGCAGCTGCATCCTCCGTATCCGTGTTCTCTTCAGAATCGACAGTTGCCAAGTTCGCCTGTGCAATGATAGAGTTGCGGAACTGACTGGGACCTTGGAAGTCGTCCGCAGAGATGAGACCTCTGGAAGCCGATCGGCTGTGCCTTCGCTTGGAGCCGCTCAGTGTGTTTGAGGTCTTCTTCGTGAAGTCCTCCACTGCAGTGGCTGTCGAGTCGCTATGAGCAGTTCCCTCTCGCTCAAATCCAGGTACAGCTTCTGCGTGCGAATGGGCAGCTTGCGAGGGCTGTTCGCCGGTGGTACCAACAGTCGCATGCTCCGTGTCCGAGTAAGGCTCGAAGCCGTGGCTGTGGCCAGCATGTCCTTCCTCAGCAGCGCTCTCAGCAGATGGGCCGTGACTGTGGCCGCCGTGGCTATGGCTGTGATCGTGGAATAGCACCAGACCGACAAGATTCGATGCAAGACCCAAGCATCCCACAATCAGTACCAGGACTGGCTGGCTGACCTCTTGTGGTTCCACGAAACGCTGAATGGCATCGAGGAAGATAGTCACACAGAGTGCCACGAGGAAGACTCCATTGACCAGCGCTCCCAGCGTCTCGGCTCTTTGGTATCCATACGTGTACTTCTTAGTTGTGGTGGAAGTCAACTCCCTGTTCGCCGCCTTGACTGCCCACAATCCGACGACCAAGGAAAGAACATCGTTGAGCATGTGGAAGGAGTCGGCCACCAGGGCCAACGAGTGGACGGCATATCCGGTGATGAGCTCGAGCAGGAAGAAGAGGGAATCGATGACCAGCAGGATGATTATACGCGTCGACTTGGAGAGCGCCATGGCGTGTGTGAGGTAGGCCGGCGACGCGGCGAGGTGCTAGCGTAGGACTTTGATGGACGGGCGGGGGGAAATGGAATGTGTGCGGCGGGGGCGGCGGTGGTCTTATTGCTCGGCTTCCTCCACCTCCTGTGTGTGGTGTGCGGTGTCTTGGTGAGATTGTCGGCTCATAGCCATGCAGAGGAGAATAGCATGACCTTGGTTGCTGCGAAGTTAAATGTTGGAGGTCAAACTTTGGTTTGGCCAGCCGAGAAGTGGCGCCACAGGCGAAAGCCGATGCCGGCTGTGTGGCTCGTGTGGGTAGCCGTTGCCGTGGAGCGCAAACACAAACACAGCAGGCAGTAGATTTGCGATTGCTTTGAAACGAACACCACGACAACTCAGAAGACCCGTCTCACCGAGCATTCGTGAGTCCAGCAACGGGCACATCCATAGAAGTGGTGCGAGTCGAGCGCTTGGACGCGATCACGGCGTCTACGACGGTCTGTGGGAGTCTGGAAGATGTTCCGTTCCGTTTCTTCTTCTGCAGAGCCGCAACGTCAGAGCCTCGCAATGGCGTGCTACCTGGGACCGGCTATCATCATCTATGTCCCAATCTTCAGCTCCTGCAGGACCTACACCTGTCAGTTACCTCTCCTGAATATCGATGTCGCTTTGCGCTTCTTTTGCGCTCAAGATCGATTAACATGAGGCAAGTATGGCGCTTGTATCTCCTCTATCGCGTTCTGAAGCCGCCATTTTGGCTAGCTTCACCTTTCCCGTTCGCGCTCCTTCCGGCAGATGGACGGATGATGCTCGCCGAATCTAAGGCGGCGAGCCGTGAGCGACATGCGCGTGCCGAGGAGTGTGGCCGTTCGTGTTTGCACACCTCGTGAGACCGCTCACTCTCCCCACAAGTTCTCCACAAGAACGATTGTTCTTTGGCAATCAACTTGCCAATCGCCATCAGTCCTCTTCCATGGAGCAAGAATCGCCACCCAAGACTTCTAGCGACCCAATACCCGAGCCGGAAACAGCGCACCTGGCAGATGAAGATGAAGACACGACCGAACGAGAGGCCACAGAGCTACGTCAAGTCGAATGTTCAACGACCAGGCCCCGACTCAGTCGCATTCTGAGCAATGGCGTGCCAAAGGAGCACTGGTATGACCACGGAAAGAAGTTTTGGCGACATCATGTTCGTCTCTCAGTACCTCATGTAGATTGTAGAGACCATCTGGGTAAGTCAAATTTACAGAGCAGTCTTCCTACCTCCACACCGAAGCCTGCGTCCGCATTCGCAGCCCGTTGCCTCCCACAATGTGGCGGCGCCTTGTCTCGGTAACTGCGTTCCGCCTCCATATGGCTTCCTCATTGTTTGAAGAGCAATCCATATCACACATGGTGGAGCAAGTCAGATGGAACGTTCAAGGCAAGATGACCTCAATGGGCTCCCCTGCGGAAATGGGGGGGATTCTGTTATAACAAGGAGCATCCTACCTCCTATTACTAATTTCGAGCGGGACGCCATACTGACCACCAACATAGCAAACGAACGTACATTTCTTGGATATCTTCGAACATCAGTCGCATTATCAATGCTCGGCGCCCTGATTGCTCAGCTGTACCGCCTGCAACACTCACCATCTCCCGACCCCGTCTTTGGCTTTTACATCCTCAGCAAACCACTGGCATCCATTCTCCAATGCTCGGCGTTGGGAACGGTACTGCTAGGTGCCATCAGGTTCTGGAGACAGCAAGACGCCATGGCGAGAGGGAAAGTGCACGCGGGCGGGTGGGAGATGATGGCGATCATTGTGTTTATGACTTTGGTAGGTCTGCGATCCCGTGCGGCCTGTTCGGATATTTTTCAGCCATCACAACGTGGGCGCTTGGTGGGCGCGAGCTAATTTGCATGGCTATGTAGTTACTGGTGGGCCTTTTTGCTCTCCATATTGGAATCGACATCTCGAAGCGCTGATGACGAGAGGGTGATTGATGACTGATGACTGCTTATGATACCCGACTTGCTTTTCCAGGAGTTCATTGCGAGGCGTTGTAAGAGCATTTAAAGCCCCTGAGCATTGGCGAGGCTTGAGAGGAGGAAGGGAGGAGATGCAATTCGAATACCAGAGTGACGCCTCAAAACGTGGTCGTTACGGCCTTCCTCAATAATCGCGGCACACAACGCCCCCACAGTTCCTTCGTCAATGTCATTCTTCGGCTGTTCAATGCAAGTAGTCAAGCCAAGCGCATGCATGTCAGCGAGCGTGGAAAAACTTTACTCTGCATGTCAGAGGCGGCTACCGAGACATCTCAACGCCTCGAGCAGTACCGCCTTACCCGTGCTTCTGGACGAACGACACAGCAATCTTCAAAAGCGGACCTGATACTACTCGATTGACGGCGATTATTCTTCCTATCCGAACCAATAGTGGATGGTTCAACCTTCTTACCGAGCTGTACAAGACAGCCATACCCTGCCTAGGCACGCGAGTTCTCACGGTAAGGATTCGAAGCGAGCAACGCTCACGCGTGGCACACGGCAGCAGCAAACGGTTTGGAGAAGATGGCACAGCGGGACGAATGTCGGGCGAACGCACAAGACAGCTGTATTTAGTCACCGTGTCTGTGCCTCTGATCGACAAGCTCAATTAACAGAACAGAAATGGCCCGAGTGGAGGGCACGCGATGCGCGAGGCGGCGAGGCGGAAGGGGAGGACAGGGATGTGGATATCTTGGCCCAATTTATGCAAGGCCGCGAAAGAGAGACCACAGCTGTTGCGTAGAGGTGATTGGGGCGTGACAGGTGTGATGGAAGCACTGCATGGCGGTTGGGGGGATTGCCGGAGAGCCGTAGCACACTGTAGAACTGCTGTTCATTGACGATGTTCCCAACATGACGAGATGCCATGCTCTCCTTCTTCTGCCGGAACGGTGAGCTGTACGACAATGCGCCAGGCGATGATGATCGGAAATTCAAATATTCGTAGTTGGACGACACGACTGCCAAGACAGGTAGTCGCACAGAGTACGGTGTATCGACTCTCGCTGTCCGACTTGTGCGACCAGTTTTACGGTCTACTGCTGACTCCACGCAAGATGGAGAAGCTGTCCGCTAAGTCCTCCAGCTCACGCAGCTCCTTCCTCAGTCTTTTTCTCTTCATCATCACGGTTGTAGACGCTGCCCCCGGAACTTTATCTCAATTTCCTCGTTTTGGGGCCGGAAGAGATCTCGTGAGGCTCTTCAAGGAAGCCGATGCGAGAAGCGCCAGGTCCAGGGCGGTAGATCATTTCTCGTGTCCCTCTTGGTGCGCCGAATACAGATGGTCCACGACCCTAGGGCTAGATCAGGATATCCAACAAGGTGCAATGAGGAGGAGGGGTGAGAAGTAGATTTGCCAATAGTGATGAAGAAATAGCTGTGTCGCGTTGTATTGGATGGAAGTTGATATTGGGCTAAGAGATCCTTCTGGGCATACGTCCCGTCATTAGCGCGCGGGACGAGCCGGTGGCAGGCGCGTGAACAAATGTGTGGAATCCACAGCTGGACATCAACACGCCTGCGAATTCGATGCATCGAGCTTCCGACGACTCAAGGCCTGCAGGTCCAACACGACGCTGAAGCAGCTGTTGAGCGGTGATGCTATCTCGCGACACCCGATTCGGGCGTGCACAGGACCACAGCATCCATGCTGTGCTCTAAGACAAGTGCGAGGCTCCGGTTCCCATCACTGACCACTTAGTCGCAGTGACCACCAACGAGTGGCCTGTTGCGGAGCAGATCCTCCACTACCCTACGGGCCATGTGGGAATGTCGCCGCAGCACAATGACAGGCCTTTGAATCCCGCGATGGCGATTGCGGCGGCGACGACGACGACGACGCGTAGGGCGAGACCCCAACAGCGAAGCATCGCAATCTTGCCGTCGCGCCACTGCATGGAGAAGCTGCCGGTTCGATCTCATCAACAGACAGCGCATCCGCTGTGTCCCGGCGTCCTATTTGTGCCTGCGTAAAGACGTCGCACTCGGATGAGGCGCTCCAATCGAGTGCTGAAGTCCGCTTGGAGTGCGTCTGCAGGGATACCGCCGTGCGCAGCGCAGTGGGGCCAACGCTTAGCACGCTAGGGCCCACTTGCATGTCGACTGGCCAGGAACTCTTCCTTTCACGGCTTGTTAGCTGCTGCGTGTGGCCGACATGGCCCTCTCTCACATCTTTGGTCTCTTGTTCCATCCAGGGTCATCGCATTGCCCACCGGCGAGGCCAGCGAGTGGGCGAGTCCTGATGCGACCCGTCTCCGCCTCCCTGGGTCGTCTGCGCGGTCTCAATGGCCTAACCTAACCAAGGACGTCTTGGTACGTCGACCAGTCCTAGTCTGTCGCGTGCGTGAGAGACGAACGCGGCGGCCTTGATCGAAGCGACAGGCTTGAGAGGCGGGTCTCCACGCAGTCCTTCTCTACCTATCTCCTGCCTCTTCTCCCATACCAGCTTGTTCTCATGGTCCTCCTTCAGCTGCGCCTTCGCAGTCTGCCCAGACACTACTTTCCTTTGGGCGTCCTGATGAGATTTTGTCATAATCGCATATACGTTCCCTCTCGTGCTCCCACACTTCGATCTCGAAAGAAAGAACGAACGCCTCCGTCGTTCCACTTCCAACGATCTTCCCTGGCATCGTAATATCTGACCTAACATATGCCACCTGACGCACGATCATCTCTGGAACCGCAAAAAGCAGGAATCTGATTAGATTCAATATCGAATATCTTTTCTCACAGCATCAGTATTTAGGAACACCAACATTCACATCCCACCTGGCGGAATCAAGCAGTTTGGACGATATTGAGGAACCGTGAAAGAGGGTCGGTCCGTGCTGAGATCAGAGCTTGATGAGTTTGGATGGCGAACACATCTGCGCTGACGGGCAACTGCGTACCACCGTTCCTGGACGCCGCGAAGTTTGGCGATGAAGGCGGGCGTAAGTCGGTTCCTGAAGCGACGCGAGAACTTCATGCTGACC
The DNA here is from genome assembly GCA_031771865.1 of Nothophaeocryptopus gaeumannii. Lineage (NCBI taxonomy): Eukaryota > Fungi > Ascomycota > Dothideomycetes > Mycosphaerellales > Mycosphaerellaceae > Nothophaeocryptopus > Nothophaeocryptopus gaeumannii. Next base: position 839,754 of record JASISA010000040.1, on the reverse strand, counting down.
ATTTGCAGTCGTTAGCGGCCGGTTTTGTGCTGCCATCGATGGATTACCCGGCAATCCCACTTGTTGTCTGCCTTGTCCAGCAACACATTGGACATACTCTGACAGCTTCGACACCTATGCGTCAGCAGCAGAATGGCTGAACGTCGTTGGACTCATACTGCTGGTCTTCATGCTGGTGTCCTACACTGTACTGCCTACTCAACAGACAAGAAGTCACTACCTCAGCATATGCTTAATCATATCGATTATGATGATTTGCATCGGCTTCACGATTCCACTTGGCGCAGATCCGGAACAATGCTACGACGAAATCACCCCGAACGACATGTATACATCTAACGCATGCGCATGGGGTGGCGCATTCATCATTGCTGGAGGTCTGACCGCCGATATGTGGATTTTTATTCGGGCCCTGTCAATGAATCTCCAGATCTGCTGGGACATTGTGCCTGGACGAAAGTTTTTCTACGTTTCACAGCTGGCTGGTTGGGGCATCCCCGCAATACTCTTCACGATCACCATCACTTTGACAGGAGTCAGTTTCCGCTTCGGAAGCGCATGTCATGTCGACCACAAGGGTTCCATGGGTGACTTTTGGGGACCACTGCTGGCATTCGCTGGAGCAGCTGGACTTCTGCAGCTCACAACATTCGCCTACTGCATTCATGTCTACCTCAAGAATCTGTGGAGCGATAGCGCGGACACTTCAACAAATGCGTCCAGCAGCGTACTGCCGTCCTATCAAAGCAGCGTGCGAACTCAAACGGCGAGAGCGGTGTATCGGAGGCTGAAGAAAGTTCTGTGGCTTCAGTGGCGCGGAATATGCATCGTCAGTATTATTCTGTTTGATGTCATCTTCTTCTCAATTGTTTTCGTGTACTTGGACGGAATGCAGAGTTCCGTCAAGAAAGATCTCGAGAAGGTCAAGCCATGGCTGCTTTGCTTGGCGGTGCATCCGACCGACAAGAACCAATGCTTGGACCTCGTACACGGCTGGCTGGTGAACGAGCAGACCGTCGCGGCCGTACTGCTACTCCTATCCCTGGCCGGACTCCAAGTGTTCCTGCTACTTACCAGGCCTTCCATCTTTCCAGCTTGGTTCGACTTTATCAGGTCGAAATTCCATCCCAACAGACAGGAATTTGTCAGCTTGGATGCTCGGCTGGACATCATGAGAAGCAATTCGAAGCACGAGCTACTCAATGTTGAACGTGGGCATCAAGCGACAATGTTTGAAATGCAATCAAAGCCGCCACAACTCACGACGACGGAGCTCGACATGAAGAATGAAATCAGCCCGACTGTTAGCTCTCCAGACGACACCTACAGAAGTCCGCTACAAACAGACCGAAACTCCCCAGCAGTCGAATTCTCACCACCTCACTACAACCGCGGACGCATCCCATCCGAATATGTTGGCCGAATCACCCCATCTCCAGCAGATACACTCAGCAACCCACTGGAAGCCGGGAACATCTATCAACGGCCGGGCTACCACCGTGAAGGCTCAGCGGAATATTTCGCAGCGCGCAATCGAGCCGACTCAGATGAGAGGAGGTATCGAGCACCCACATCTAGCTTCTCAGCCCCTAAAGCACCTTCACGGGACAGCAGCGTCAGGACAGTCAGCTTCGATCCAAGGGAGCTGTACACGAGGGGTGGCCTCGGCTTGAACCCGCCTAGTGAGGCCGGCGAGAGTACAGAAGATCTAAGGAGGACGGATCATAACAGAATATGATAGAGACGGATTTCATTTCTTGGACCGGAGAATTTTTGGCTGAAAGGGAAATCAATGGCTGGATCCGCGAATGACCTGGACGCACATTATTTGAGTCGATCGATTCCGATCGCTCTTTTCCCTAATCATTATCGAAGGATGGGAGGTGAGATGGAAAATCAGGCTTGTATATAGTGACGTGTTGAGGGAGAAAGGAAGAAAGCAAAATTTGGCAGAGCTGAAAGAGTGAAAAGAAGAGAACTACGGCCGGCTTACATTATTGGAGCAATCCGAAGAAAAGCGAGGGATGCGAGATGGAACGATCGATCCTGATTATATGTATGTACGACGTGTAGATTGAGGAATGTGTGAATGATACCCTTCGTTGTGATGATTGGGGTCTGTCTTTTGACAGGCAGAAGTACTCTCGGTCTCATCTATCGGCACTGGATGTTCTGGAGCATATCAGCAGAGAACTAACGCACTCGAATTTCAAATTAGAGGATGGCCTGTCAGATTCGCCGTTGACGGTGCAGTTGCAGTGACACTTCGCGAAAGGGCAGATGACGTCGCAGGAGAGGGAGGCTAAACCACCACACATATTGGAAATTGACTATCAGGCAAGTCAGCGTCATTCCCAAAACGCTCATATATCTTCGAGTTCGCAACGACGAGAAAAGTCTAGCGACCTCGCTTTTGATGGTATGGGATTCGTGATCGGTTCCGAGAAAGAGCTTGGGGTGAACCTCGATAATACACGATCTAGATGATGCAATGCCTTCATCTCTCCTGAAAACGAAACGCTCACACCAATCCACATATCCGGAATTGGCCATCCACAAGATGCCCCTCAAGCTCTCTGATACATTGCAACGACGACGACGAACACCTCCCTCGCCAGCTTCTGAAACATCTCCCGTTTCCCCTCCGCACAGGCCGAGAACTTGTCGGGGTGCCAACGGAGGCGCTCCTTCTTCAGCTGGCTCTTGTTGAGTGAGCTGAAGACCCGCCGGATGTTACATTCGCAGGCCTCAAGGTGTCGATCCTGGCGCTTGGCTGACAGGATTTCGAGTCGCAGCTCGAGGCTGGAGGGAAGGGGAACCCCTTCAAGGATGGCATGTGTTTGAAGGAGGTTTCAACGAGGAGGCGGGATCTGGCGACCTGTGCGTCCGTGATGGGCTTGAAGGTTTGGACGGGCGGAGGTCGAGGAGAGGCGCTTGGTCGTGAGTGGTGCTGATGTGAGTGGCCCTGCTGTCGCTGTTGCTGCTGTTGCTCATCTTGGCGGCGTTGCTCATCCCGCCGTCGACGATGCTCCTCCCGCTCCTGCTCATATCGACGCTTTCTCTCTTCCGCACGCCGTAGCCGCTCCTGTTCACGCCGAAGCTCCTCCCCTAGCCTCCTCTTCGCCGCCTCCTGAGCTCGTCGCTTTCGCTCGTCAATTTCTGCCTGCTTCTTCCGTCGGGCCTCGGTCTCCTCATGCTCCTTTGCCTCCTTGCGTTGGCGAGCAGCCTCCTCCTTGCGGTACTCGAACTCCAGATCGTGGAATTTCTTCTCCATCTCGGTGGGACGCTTATAGAAGCTTTGACGCTGGTTTTCGGCGCGATCTTCTCTCAATCGCTCGTTGCGCTGAATCTTTATGATGATTCGATTCAATCGAGCCGCTGATGTTTTGGCGTGATCTCGAGTTGCCTGGTCCGTGGCATGCTGCGTGGTGTGTTGAGCTGCAGCAAGGTGCTCTCGCATCTTCTCGAGTCCGGGCATAATGAGTAGTCGATGAAGAGCTTAGTAGACTGGTTCAAGTTCGAGTTCGAGTTCGGTTTGATGAGTAGAACGCGATGGGGGACAGAAGATTTGATGCACCTGAAGTGTGGAAAAATATTCGTCTGAAGATTCGTTTCTGTTGTATCGAGGTTATGAAAGACGGGAGAAGAATTACATTGTGTTGTGTGTCGTGATTTCGTTAAGAATAGTGATTCTTTGACAATAGTGACTGAATGTCATTGTCCTGGATTCCCAGCCACCTCATTTTGGCATCAGGCTTTGAGCTTCTCCAAAGCTCGAGTTCCAAGCAAAAGTATACTGAACACCTGATGTGTATATATGTGGGTAAATTCGTAGCTACACTGGTGGCGGTGCCTTTTGCGCAATTTAATGAGGTCCGAAAGGCCAGGCAGTACAGATCATCGGCTGAGACATGTCTCGGTAGCCTGAACGAAGGCAAAAAGGTATTTACAGACGACTAAAGCGGCAGTGTAGGCATCGCTCTTCTTCACAATCATGATCGGGCTTGCTGTGCACTTATAGAAGCGCCTTTGTTTGTGCAACCATCTCGTTCAGTCTTGGCATTCATGTGAAAGCTCCCCTGTCCGTCTTCCGTCCTCCGAGCTTCCTCCGGCTCCCACCAAACAGCGCTTCCGACTCAGCCTTTATGAACACATCAAAGTCTTCAATCGTAATCAAACACAAACACGGTCCTGTGGCTCAGCGGTTAGAGCATTCGGCCTCTGTCTCCGCCCTTCGGCACCCGACGGGTGCTTTGTCGGGCGGAGCTCGAAAGATCGTCTGTTCGACTCAGACCAGGACCGATACAATCTCACGATTTTTCTTTTTGCCACTTCCTCAACTCTATTTGGCGAATCTTATTCCTGCCAGGTCTCACATGCAACTCTTGTAGAATCAGTCCTGCAATCCACGACGAAGCACGCTAGGTACGTAGACACACAGACCAAGTGGCTCAGATACAGCGTATTCGAAGGGCAGACTCCTCCAAGAGCATCGTTGACTCTCTCTTCTGGTTGCGACTTTTTGAGCATACCATATGCGACGACCGAAGCATAGTACGCGGCTGAGCTTGTGAGAACCATGCTGAGAGGTTCTTCAGGTATTGGTCCCGTAAGTCTGGGATGGAAGTCTTAGTCTCCTGGTTGCTCGAGTGGACATCTTACTGTTACTGGTGAGGCGTTGCCGACGAGATGTCTAAAAATTTTGTACATGCTGGTTAGTTTCCGGCTTCGAACAGAGGTCGACTTAATATCGAAATTTCTCTTTCATTTGGGGCTACAGGTAGAGTACCTAACTCGCCTCATCATCCGCAACTTCCATACTTCTCGGTGCAATGGGTACCGCTTTGCGTGGATCCTCCTTGACGAGTGTCACTTTCGAATCCTCCTTCCTCCCTTCTTCAAGCCCAACCCCTGAGTCGCCATCTCCAACGCCCAGTGTCGGCCCGCGTTTCGCTGTATCCTTGTCGTAGCTTGTCGGATCAATACCAAGGATACCGCCGACATTATTCCTGTCACCAGGCACACTGAACTCGCGGAAGGCGTATCTCCACTCGTTAAGGAAGAGACGGATGGCTTTCCCGACCTTGTCTTTGCCGTTCTTGCTGTGATGCCCGGTTCCGCAGATGGCATAGACAGGCCGTGTGCTTGACTTGTGGTCTCTCAAACAGTCGGATAAATACTGAACAGCCTCCTCTGGATGCAACCCGTGCAGATCAACGTAGAGCTCCTTGTTGCCGCCGGCAGCCAGATTCTTGTTCCGCTCGTCATATAATGCCCGTGCTGCCTCGCGGTGCTTCTCGCGCATGAGTTGGTTCTCGTTCTGCCCTCTGAGCGACAGAGCCTTGGCGCCTCGCGCATCATTGCGATTCCACGCCTGGGCGGCCGACTGAAGGAACTTATTGCGCAATCCACCATGCTTGAACGCTTCAGATCGAGCCTTCATGTAGGCACTGTTGACCTTGTCGCCAGTCTCTAGCCAAGGGACTTCCTTGGGCGCAGCGATAGCCATAGCAGCAGCAGAGTTCTCGCGAGTGGCGGTGAAAGAGCGGTTGTTCTTCAGGCCTCTCCGCATAGCATCTCTCGCGTTGGTTGGTCCCGGCGAAGGCGACATACACACAACGTCGGCCAGATTACCCAGAGTCTGGATCGCTGCTCCATGGTTGTGATGGCCGTGTCCGCCTCGCTTTCCATGATGCCGTTTGCCTAGTGGCTTCGAAGCAGCAGATCCGAGGGTCGGGAATGCTTCGTCGTCTTGGAAGTTCGGCTGGCCACTTGGAGTTGGCGCACGCGAGTTATGCCTACTACCGGGTCGTGAGCCAGGTCTACTGCCAAATCGAGGACCGGTAGGAACAAAATTCGGGAATAGCCCGGGCGGAGGCTGGACCAAGGCTTGCTGCTGTTGGAGTGCTGCATTCAAAGTGTTTGGATCAACGCTCGCGCTCTCCTCATATGGATTGCTAGTGGTAGGTTGCAGTGCCGGAAAGCTGTCAAAATCCTGAAGCTGGAAGTTTGGTGGGAATGTCTGGGGGGTATTGGCGCCGCTGTTGGCGAGACTGAGTTGCTGCATTAATTGTGTAGGATCGTGAGAGAACAAGCAGGATTGGCCCGCGATGCAGTTGCCAGCCATCCAGTACTTGCAAAGATGGTTCTGCACTTCGTGGGCGAAACGACAGTCCGCACGAGCGCAGTGTCCTGTGGCCAACCAGTAGCGACAGACTGTTGGCGACTTCGCCTGGCCTGCTGGAGTGGCCGGTCGCGATGCGGGTGACATATTCTTTCCGATCAGTATTCGATTACTCTGCTCCTGCTCCTGCTGTAGCGCTGCCATGTTTACCCCTTGGGCCTCCATAAGCGAATTGATGGTCTGACTCAGATCGTAGCCGTTAGCTTCGAGGATCTGCTCGAGCTCGTCGTTGCTACGGTGGTCCTGAAGGATAGATCGAAGCATATCGTATGGACTCATTTCTGTCGTATATGGCGACATGAACTCGGACGAGCTTGCGAAGCCCGAGTCTCCGAAACTTGTCTGGCTGCTGGCATCGTCGTTGACAAGCCAGTCAACGTTGTCACTACCATAATCGCCGTAGTTCTCGGTATTCGGAGAGGAGTCGCTGAATTGGTAGGCGCTCAGACGCGGGCTGTGGGGTATGATTGGTGTGGCAAGAGGGAGTCGCGGAGATGGCTTTGGAGACGAGAAAGGAGAACTTGTCGTCTGTTGCGACTTCGTTCGAGTAAGTGCAGGCGGTGCAAAGCCCGGTGGCACTGACGGCGTCGCAGTGGAAGGGCGCGGCGAGCTCTTGCCGGAAGTCGGTGTAGCTGCGCGCTGTATCCATGGTGCAGGCGATTTCGAGCGGACTACATTTGGTCCTCTCGTTGGTGGCGGAGATGAGCCAGTCTTGCCGTCACTGAGATTCTTCCATTGCCATAGTGTACCCAGCACTGCGTCTTCCAAGGCCTTGCCTTTCAGCAAGTGCGGCTCTTGGCTCAGCAGCTCCTCCAGCTTCTCGACCTTCTCCTCCTCGTCGATCGCTTCATCATCGAGCACTGGCCGGCAGATCTCGTATATGCGCTCGGATACCATGTTCGCGAAGGTCGCGGATGATCTTGTAGGGAGGGTGAAGCCTGAAGTCAGCCTCGCGGTATTAGATGATTGTTGTCGGTCGGGACGGTCTGCGGGCGTTCTTATCAGACGTGATATAGGGAGGCGGGGTGACGAGTGTCTGGTGAAGCGAACGGAGGTCACATCTAGTGATGCCCCTTGGTATTAAAGAAGTTGTCGTGGTTGGTAGTGCTGAGGTGCTTGTGATGTAATATTATCGGTGCAAGGTTGCTTGGTATCCTTGTCGTTATTGCTGTTGTCGTCTCGTCTCCACACAGCAGATGAAAGGCGGGACTTCACTGGGGCCAAGCCAGAGATGTCAGCCGTCCCAAGCCGAACGGTACCGCATTTAGAAGGCGAGTGGACGACGGGGATATCACGAGACAGAATCGATGGTAAGTGAATGAATATGTGCATTCGTTCGTCATCGTCTCCCTCGCTATGCAAGATTATCTGGCAGGGCAAGATTCCTCATCCTTGTATTCGCCCAAGAATTCCCTGCAGCGCATCTTGCAACTGCTGCCGAGCTCTCCTCGGCCTGCTCTTGCCGAAGCAGCTCTTCTAAGTTAGACGCAGCTCTCCACGCGCTACGAAACGATAATTGTTCCCGCGTCTTCTTCACAGCACCTCCCACCTCCTCAGACGCCTCAATATAACGTATAGGTGTTCGGGACCGCCACAGCACCACCACCACAACATGACGACGGTATCGACACAGCCCAGCCTGCCTTACCAGATCCTCAACCCCCAGGACCGAACTCCGCCGTCGTTCTCCTTCGACAACTACCTCGCGCGAGCCGTCCCTACACTCGGCGCGCCCTCGAAAGCCACACGACCTTTGTGCGAAGAGTTCAGAAACTCGAACGGCACACAATGTCCACGAGGCGCTGCGTGTCCGTTCAGACACTACGTCCCACCTGGCGAGCGATCTGGTATCGGCCATCTGATATGCAAACATTACCAACGAGGCCTGTGCAAGAAGGGCGAGGCATGTGAATTTGCGCACACCTTCAACCTGCGGGACGAGAAAGAGTGCAAAGAGTTCTCAAGATACGGCATCTGTCCACAAGGCGACGAGTGCACATCACTTCACATTCCACCTACATCAGAATTGAGACGAACGGCATGCATGCACTACGCGAGAGGGTTCTGTCCGCTGGGACCTTACTGCAATCATCGTCATGTGAAGCACACGAAGCTCTGCCCCTTCTATTTGGCAGGCTTCTGTCCGAATGGAAGGAGCCACCCACCAGACACGGATAAGGTCGTGAGCTGCGAGTATGGTGCACATGCGAAGTGGGTGAAAGACGAGGACCTGAATCCAAAGAAGCCGGAAGTGAGGAAGGTGAAGGATCCGGAGCAAGAGAGACTGGAGCAGCAGGAAAGGGAAGATGAGTTCTATGCGGAGCAAGATCGGATACGTGAGCGATTTGAGAGAGGTGAGGGCGGCCAAGTACGTGGATGGCAGGGCTTCAAGAGAGGGCGTGGAGGAGGACGCGGTGGTTTCCCAAGGGGTGGTAGGAGATACTGAACGACATTCGTCAAACATCAAAACCATCATTGCCGTGTTCGAGCGAGGCGCCAGGCGGAGAGGTCGCTGTATCATGCAACGAAATGGTCTTCGTGAATGTCGCCACACGATTCATAGGGCAAATGGTTAGGCGACTGAAGATGAGAGCCAGCCAATGTCTAGCTCGAAATTGACCCTTGCTTCAAGTTTCCAGGAATGTGGCCACTATACGCGTAGCGCGCCCACTACAGTCTTCTACCTTGAAGACAATCCTCCATTGTTTCCCGCAAACAGTCCTGCACGACTTCTTACGATGCTGGCGGTACCGCCAGCTCACGAGTTCGGATTCTGGTCCAAGGTTGGGCTTGTGGCGGCGACTCTGCTGCCACTGTACTACCTTTCCTATCAGCTTCATCCCACATACGGCGTCTCTCGAAGTCACCGCCCGCATGGTACTCCTCCCACGCTCTACAATTACGGCGACTTCAAGGAACGATGGCTAGAGACACATCTACTACAGCCATTCAACCCCACTGCAGTCCACGCTTACTGCAACGAGACGAAATGGAGGCCGAACTTGGTCTTCAACTTGCCCGATGCAAATGGTGGAGTTGGCAATGTCCGGGCTGAGTTCCTCGACTTCGTCTACTACGCTATCGAGGCAGGAGCATCTATAATACTCCCAGGCATGGCAAGACGAAGCGAAGGAGATCTGTTCGATGTTTGGGGAGCCGGACGAGCGAACTTTCGAACCATGTTCGATGAAGCATGGTTCAAGAAGAGCTTGGGAGAAGCATGCCTGCAGATGAAGATCTACGACCAAGACGACCCGAAGCTGAATATGACAGGCAAAGTGGTCAAAGTGACAGAAATGTACTGGCCTCAGCAGCCAAGAGCAAGGAGACATGCCACGAAACAGGAATGGACAGACGCCACCGACAGCTGGCTCGATTCCCACAACTACGACAAAAGCACGCCAGGCGACCAGCTAACCATCATCGACGTTGAGCGCACAATGTGGGAAGTCGACACTCGTAACACACCAATCGGCTTCCGCGTCAACTTCCCCATGATCCTGCGCATTCACCCTCTCATCCGTCGCTACGCAGCGAGCGCCATGGCAAACCTCGCCTCTCCCAAATACATCCTGAAAATCAAACCCGACGACCGAATCCATCGAGGCGCCTTCTACGGAGCCCACCTGCGCACTGAATCCGATACTGTTGCCGCGGGATGGCAAACACCTTGCTCGGAATCTGAATGCGGACTGAATTGGACAACACAAACGAATAAATATATCGCTCATGCGGTGAGGAACAAACTAGGGACTATATACACTGCTTCGGGGAATGCGACGGAGATTGGAAGGTTTAAACTCAAAGCTGCCGCGAATAAACCTCCCTTGCGAGTGCTGGACAAATGGGACTTGCTCTCCCCCACAGAAGCAACCTCCCTCAAAGCCTTACACTGGGATCAACAAGCCCTGGTGGATCTGGAGATATTAATGAGGTCTAGTGTTTTTGGCGGAATGGCAAAGAGCTCTTTTGCATTCATGATCGCTATGGCCAGAAGTGCGTATTTGGAAGAAAGGGGCGTTGTGCAAGATCCCTGGTTTGCGAAGAATCTTGACCCGACGGAGGTATTTGAGGATAGTGTCAGTAAGATCTGGGGAAGGAACCAGTTGAATGAGGAGAGGGTTCCGTCTGGGGCTTGGCCCTAACAAGGGGAAGGCGAGAGGAGAAGGAGGAGGAGGAGGAGGAGGAGGAGAGAACGTGGTAGTGGTAGTGTCAGTGGTAGTGAGGCAGCTGGGTGGACACCTCAACGAAGTCAAAATGGAATAATCAATATCAATCGATCACCCGCTGGATCATGCTTTCTCTCACTCTATACAATGTGCGACATATTTATACATTCTCACTCTACTTCCTCCTTCCTCCTGTCTCTTCCCATGCGTCGAACTATACGCCCACTCATCAGCAGCTCCAATCTCAGCCTCTGCCTTATGCTCCCCAGCCTTCCCTTTCTCGCTCTCTTTCTTATCCTTCTAACAATCAATCCTCCACCTCCCTCTTCCCCCCTCTTCTACTCACCACCATTATATTTCGGCTCCTTCTTCGGCTCCTCCTTCTTCTCCGCAACAGGAGCCTTCTGCGCTTCCGGTTTCGCGGGCGCCGCCTGAGCAGCCACTTTCACAGTGTGACCCGCTTTACCAACAGCACATTTCGCCGGAACTTTCGGACATTGATAATCAAAACTACACGTCAAAATCGCTTCACACCAGAGATCTGTTCCCTGTATATATAAATCTCATTGTCAGTCCACCGCCGGAAACTCCAAAATTATGAATATATAGAAGAGCGCGGGGAGGGAAAAGAATGGGGGGAGAAACGCACCGGCGCACAATCAAAGACATATTTGGTGTATGTGTTGCTGTCGGGGTTGTATACACAACGAATGAACTTTAGGCAATTCGTAGGATACTCGAAGAATCCTTCAGATGTGCAAGTGAAGGTGTCGTCTTCTTGGTAGACGTTATATTCGTGGATTGCGAAGATAGAGTTGGTCTGCTCCTCGATATCGGTGTAGCTGGTATGGAGGTCTGTGGCCAATATAGTGGTTGTAAGCAGGGCTAAGGCGGCTGGGAGGAGGGTGAGTGATTTCATGGTGGCGGTATCAGATGCAAAGTAGAGGAGGGGAGAAGAGGAAGGGAGCTTGCCATCTAGGAAGAAGGTAGTTGTAGACTACCGTCGTGGGTTCTGGGTCTAGACTCATTACCGGAATTAGATCTCACGCATCTCGTGTCCGTACCTAGAGCGATCCTAGAACAAAGCTTGCCGAAATGAAACTGGCAGGCTTGTTCCTGCCGGCTTGAGCCTCACTCATGGATGAGATAGATGATCCTTGTTGGAGATGAAGTATAAAAAGAAACGTCTCGGACGGCACTGAAGTGCCAGCAGCTAGCTAGACATGTTATGCTACGTAACAATTAGCAAAAGCAGAAGTGGGTATCTTGTCGCTAGATCATTTACAGATCATCTTTCAAATAAGCATGTCATGCACAAGATCTGTCTCTCGTGATCGTCTTGCATATCGTGACCGAGCATTCGCCGGCGCTCCAGCTCCGGCAATGCAGCGTCCATAAGTTCCGTTCCCGAGTCCTTGGCTGGTTTGTTGGAAGGACATGAGACCACCGACCGTCTTGTCGGCATTGGCGATAGCCAACTCGGCATCTAGCAGTGCAACGCCAGCAATAGATCCGAAGAAGCGGATCTCCTGGGAGTTATTGAAGCCGCCATCGTAAATTGTAACCACATCATCATTCTCGGCGGCAATCAGAGACCCGTTATCGGCGAAGTGAAGCGAACGCGCACAGGACATGACTGTGTCGAGTATCCGCAAAGGTCGGGCCCAGTTGCGCGCGTCCCAGACGACAACGTTGCCATCCTGAGCACCAGTGGCAACGTATCGGCCATCCTTCGACCAGGCGCAGGCGAATGCGTGGTCCGTATGATGGTTCAGAGAGACAAGCGTCCGCCCTTGTTCGGCGTCTGTGATGAGCGTCTCCGTACTGTCTCCAACGAGGACACGAAGTCGGCCATCTGATGAGGTTGCAGCGCAATTGATGGCATTCTCGTATGTGAACGTCTTCGTGATCTCGAGGCTTCGGACGTCCATGACTCTTACTCTGTTGTCGTTAGAGGAGAAGGCTGCCTGTAGAAGGCCTGATCGACGGTCATGATAGTTATGAATGTGAGTGACCACGCCGTTATACGCATGAGTGACAAAGCCTTGGTGCAATTGCTCGTTACTACCATCAAAATTTCGAACAGCGTATTCGCCCTGGAAGCCTCCTGCAACCAAGACACTGTCAGAGCATCCAGCAAAAGATGGAGGCGCGGACAAACAAGTGATCCTGAAAGGTGCAGCGCATGAGTTGGGCTTGACGAGGTCCATTACAGTTTCGGAACGCGTTGGACATGTCAAGGAGGTACGCATGACTTGACTGCCGGTAGCGTAAAAGAGGTCGTTGCGGGTGTTGGCTGCCAAGACATTACGCAGCTGGTAGTGCGTGAATTTGGCCTTGTGTCTGGGTACAAATGCTCGAAATTGATAATGTCGTTCGTCTTCAATGATACTAGAGGGGCGACCCGATTCTTGCTTGGATCCGTATTCGCCAAGACCGAGGCCAGAGGGGTGGAGAAGAGTTCGAGCAGCTGTGGCATGCTCACGTGTGGGCCCAACAAGCTTCCATCGGATGCCCTGCACATCGGCGGATCCGGCGGCAACATCAGCTCTCGTGATTTGTTCCGGTGGGTGCCATAGCTTCAGCGACGGCTGGAGACCAGGCTCAAATGGTGGAAGACTCTTGTTGCTCATCGAAAATAGACGCCAAGAATCCATGAAGTCAGTAAAGTCGTAGTGCCGACGCGTGTCGTCAACAGGAAGCATGTCCTCGTCAGGATGCATCCTATGAGACTGGCGTTCGCTTGCAGACACAACTCGTGCAGCTTCAAGCTCCGCTGTAGTAGGCTGGTAGGCGCCTGCCATTTGTTGGTTTGACGGCCGTCTTGGAGGGTGATGTGGGATCGGGTCTGTCTGGCGCAAAGCTTGCGATATTTCACTTGGTCCGCGGTTCTGATTGAGTCCATGTGCCAAGAGTCGTGCATCGAACTGGGGCTCTTCTGTTGAAGACTGCCCGTCGAGTGCCAGCCTCGTTCGACGAGCGTCTTCTTCTTCGAGCACCTCTCTGCTTACAGGCCTTGGGTGACTTGGTCTCCGCCCACTGACAATTCGTGGGCTTCTGGGAGGTGCAGCTAATGTCGGAGCGGTGTTCAGCAGAGCATCCCTGCCAGGTTGGTCGTTTGGGTTGGGATCATCTGCAAGCGTGGGAGTATGTACATCGTTGGCGTGCATCGTATCCAGTTCGTGATCAGTAGATGGGAGTGCGACTCCGCCCACCTCGTCTTCGTCATCGTAATCTTGATTGTTTCTTTCAAAGTTGAGTTGCGGTAGGGTATCTCGGGCAGTCGCAGTAGCACTGTGTAGAAATGTTCCAGGTACATATAAAGAGGTGGTATCGTTAAGACAGAAGGTAGGCTCGTCATACCGGGCAACACATGCTCGCGGATTGAACATATCGGCTCCGGGTTGGCGTCGTTTCTTGACAGATCTTGGTCGTTTCCTCAACGAATGTCGGTGGTTCAAGGTAGGTGCAGTCTTCCTGGGACTGTTGAAATGGTAGAATTCGGCCATCTTTTCAAGATGCAAAATAATGGCCCGGCTATAAGGATGACAGTCGCCGGAGCACAGTCGCGGCAGCGGTGTCCGGCGGAGATGTAAGCCGTCTGCGTTCTCGTAGCAAGTTTTAATTTGTCATGAAAACATTGGTTCGGCTGGGACCTGGACAGCTGCAACAGCGATCCCAAGGACAAGGCAGAGGTACGTTCGAAGTCCTTCGCCGGCGCTGCGCTCGCAGACGGGAGGTGTATCGCTGGAAATTGGCGAGCCGCGGTTTCAGCGTCAGTCAAGGCCGACGGATAGTTGCAGACTGCAGGCCGGTGCAGGGTTCGTGATGTCGTGGCAAGGACAGCCGAGCAGAGTATCACAGACAGCAGTCACGGGAGGTCGAGCGCGGCATTGTGTGTCTTGACAGTAGCAGTGACAGTCTCCGCAAGGGGAGGATAGCAGCAAGCGGGAGGCAGAGAGGTGGCGAGGGGCGCGGAGAGATTGATCCTGTGTAATGAAGCAAGGACGACGAGAGTGATATGGGATTGCCGGGTAAAATGCAGAAGGCGGTCGTGTTCTCGTCTTTGCAGCTGGTGGCCAGGGTGCTGAGTCGAATGACCCGCCGGCGGCGAGCGAGATGCTGTTCGCGCGGCGTACCAGAGAGTACGGGGTAGAATAGTGGGAAGGTCAGACGCTCGGCAGTTCTTGACGATGCAGACGCAGCGGTTCGCATTGAAGCCGGTCTGAGATATGTCCGGTGATGAAGCAGGATCGGATTGCAGCAGAGAAAGAGTATGCTATGCGTGGTATGTTTGGCGCGGGTCCGGAGGACTGGGAGGACTAGTGGGAGTGGGAGTGGCAGTGAGAGCTCAGGTCTCCCATCCAGGACCCCCGTCGTGACAGCTGCATGCGGCGAGATTCGTCGATGGTCTGCTGATCATGTGCTTTGAGTAACGTGTGTAGGGAAGGAAGTAGGGAGTGTTCGCAAGGAAGTGAGGTGGAGAAAGATAGGATGGAAAGAACGTGGTCGGCAGAGGAAAGCGCGATGCAGTGGTGCAGAAAGCGTGGGGAAGGAGCCCGGGCTCACGCGCCGACGGCAGCACTGAGCACTCCGATGACCATGTCGGCCACCATGTCGGCCACCATCTCGCCCACTCCACTTGAATCCACTCCACTCCTTGTCGCAGAAAACGCTAGACGTCGCCCACGATGCCATCTTCCACGCGACGACAGTGACACCGGCACGACCGCGAACGCACCTGCCGGCACGATATGGAGAGTCTGAGACGCTCCTTCCCCCTCCCCAGGCTTCCTGCAGGCCCTCTGAGAACACTATCGTTAGCCTGCTACTGTACCACTGCCAAACGCGCTTCGCAACTGCTGCTTCTGGACGTCCTTCGGGCGACTTGCAGCTGTCACATTCCATGAGTCCATGCGAGTAATAAATACCCTACCTGCATACGATCCAATGAGCGGAATCTCGTGCTTCTGGGCCGCTTGTTTGTTGCGAGAGCCGGTCCAAATGGGTATATGCAAGACTATGCGAGCAGGATTGCCAGTGTTCCACCGCCGACGACTTCATGCCGACTTCATGCTCGCAAACCAATCAGCTCCCAACGCAGCCGACGTCGTATCGTTGGTAGAAGTACAGAGGGTCTGCCTGCTTCCCAGCAATATAACCGAAGCGGCCATGTAACGATCCCGCCGCTGCTGTTGCGCACGCGTGTCTAATTCTGATGCGAGCCTCGCTTCTGGTGCCATTGTCGCGAGCAGCCGAGTTCTCGCAGCAGGATGCACCATCGTTCAGCATGGAACGTTCACCACGTCTCGCGAGAGCCGATGCGACGAACAGCCACTCCGTATCGCAGCAAGGTCCCGAGGTCTCTGAGATGCCGTACGAGCTGTATGCGGGCCATGGCGCCACACCATGTGCGTTTACAAGGACCCTGTTCACAGTCCCCACTGCACTTCTCCGCTACTTGCTGTGAACGGACCTCGCTCGCACGTTCGCAATCTGGCCTCATGTCCAGACTGGGCCAGGGAAGTCGTCTAGCCGACGCTCGACCCGTCAACCAAACAGTTACCGTTCCAATACGCTCAACGGTGTCAACGCCACCTCGAATAGTTACCTGTCACACACAGGCTAATGTCCACCCCCCTCCCTGTTTGAGAGCATGTGAACACATCCTCGACAAGCTATAGAAACGTTGCTCCCCGTATCATCTTGCGCAGGATTGTTGTGACATTGTTGTACAGCAACGATCCTGACTTGACCGCTCACAGCGACATCGTAATGGCGGAGCATTCGAATCGTGTTTGGGACGGGCGGTGAGTGTTAGCGGTGACACCAGTGCTGAGAAGAAGGGCAGGACCGTTGCACAATCCAATGCACAAGCTTCACTTTGTCGTTTAAGAAACATGACAGCACTTTCTCGGCAACGGTCCCGCGTGTCGACAAAGAGGAGCGACAGTCGCCCGCCATGCAAGAACACGTGTTCATACCTCCTAGGAAAATTCGCGAGAGTAACGTGAGGCTGGCAACGGCGGCAGCTCTTGTAGCAAGCCGCCGGTAATCTGCCACAAGACATCGACATGCCGTCTTGCATCATCATGAGGATGCACTCCAAGGCAGATCCTGTTGCCACTTCTCCCCAGCTCTCATTGCTTTCAATGGCCGCAGATTGACATGAACAGCAGATAATAGGAGAGCGATCACGGAGCTATTGTTCCGAAGGACTTCATCAGCTCTTATTGCAGTGGAGGCGCACACTCCTTCCGCTAAGAGGCGGCGAGGGGTCCCACGCCGAGAGAGTCTCGTTCCAGTTTACATGACATCCCGAGGCGTCAATATCAGCGACGTCGTACATCGTGCTGATGACCGCTCCTTGGCAGTCCGATTGCTCGAAGACGTCGATATTGCATTTTCCTGGTAAGTCACTGGAAGCCAGCACGGGTTTCATAGTCCAGTGAGCAAGCAAAGAGCTACTTACCATACACCTCCGGATTACCATGATCGAAAAATGTGGGTCCCAGGTATAGTCGAAGGAAAGGAAGGCAGGATCGCTCTCACTCCACGGTTTGCAGTGGCCGTCTTTAAGTTTGCCTATTTTCCCGATTTTGGTGTAAGTGACTTTAAAAGAAGTGATGCAAGATGAGTGAAATATATATATATATATCAGCGCCCTTTTTTTTCTCTCCAGACTGACGCGCACACAGCTTGAAATCCGCACCAATCACTTGACCAATCTTGGCGCTGTCGAATCCATCATTTCGTAATCGGAAGAGCTTTGATACCCGACTGTCGAACCACGGTTTTCCTCAATCAGTGATTCCATGGTTCTGAAGAGCTATATCAGATCCAACTGTGCAAGCTTCCACGGACTACATGCAACCGGAAAAGTGATTGGGTATATCCCATCCTTTTCATCATGCAATCTGTCCGACAGGAAGGTGCCACTATCCCATCCCTACAGGCCACCACAGTCCTCCTCTTACCCCTTCAAGCATACTTCAACCGATCCTTTGTCCATCCCGGCTGCAACCCGCTCCAGTCTTGAACGAACTTGAAGCCCGTCTCATAGAGGTTTCCATTATACAAACTCGCATCTGTGAGTTTCGCTCCAGCATCCGTCATGGCCCAGACTGCAAGAGCGAACGTATTCTTGCCGCGGGTGTTTATTACGCCGGGAGGGATAGGAAAGTCGGTCTGCGGACCAATATGGGGCAGGTATTTTCCATCTGCGAGGAAATGTCGTTGGTACGAAGGCATGATTCTGTAGAGGTAAGGCGGAAGACTCACATTGATACCCGTTCGCATATAGCGTCACACTCGCTACCGTTCCTTCCTCCGCCGCGAATTTCCAATACAACGGCACATCCAAATCCTCTTCTTGATGATAATCTACCGTCAGTATATACCAGGTGACTCCAGCACCTTGCGCTCCATTCTCTGTGACATCCTTGAACGTGGCCTTGCTAGTCCACTCAGGACCAGTAGGTTGATAGCCAGGGAGATGCCAACCCATTCTTGTGCCATAGAGGCCATCTTCATTCATCGGACCACGCACAGGATCAATATTCGCGGGGCCGCCGGCGTTGCCCTGGATTTTCCAGGTCGTGAACTTGAGAGGAGCGAAGTTGGGCCCGTGAAGCCATGCGCCTAATATACCACGCGGATTCTCTATCCCTGCAGGACCAGTGCTGGTTTGATCGTGACCTGTGTAGTCTGTAAGGACCGTGAGGACGTTACTCATACTGCTGAGCAGCGTCGCGTTGGAGAAATCCAGGAGAGCTGACACCGAGCTGTTGTTCGGATCACCAGGATGACCTCCAACATATCCCCCATTCAACCACGCCGTAAATCCCGCCGCTCTCCCTCCCTGCACGGTAATGTTCGCAGATTTGGCTTCCTTTCCTTCGAAGTATCCGCGATAGATCTTGATACCAGCATAGTATCCATAATCTGAGCTGAATAGCACTGGCAACGTCAAAGGCGCCACCGGACTCAGGGTTGTGGTCTTGCTACATACGATCCATTGTGAGTCATCGTAGTCTCGATGTCGTTCAGGCAAAGAGTCTGCAGCCCAAGCTGAGAAATGACCCTCAATAAAGGCGCGATTGTCGGTTCCTGAGATTGTGCCTTGGAAGAATGAGAGGCCATAGTCAGAGCGATGGGAGTTCAGAGGTTTGCCATTCCAGGTGACTATATCGATGTCCTTTCCAGCAAAGATCTCAACATCCGTCGTGTTGATGTTGTCTCCAATGAGCTCGAGAAAGCGCCCTTCAGAGCCTTGGACAGTCGCATTGCGAACGAGATACGGTCCTAGCACAAATACTTGCTGGTTGCGCACCGCTTCAGGACCTTTCGAGAGCGGTGTAGCGAAGAAGTTCCAAGCCAATTCGGCGTTGAGGAGGTAAATGAGCAGATTCGCACTGGGGAATTCCAAGATGACAGACCCGTTCGGCTGCACATAGGTCACAGCCGCATACGAAGCTGAGGTCTTTGTGGAGAAGCCCTGAGGCACATCGCTGCTATGATGAAATTGGAGAGGTGCCTTGAGAACATTGAACTTCAAAGGCCGTTCGGAGGGCATCGCAAACTCGCTGGTCTGTCCCACGTCCGCGTAAAGCACGATGACGGTTCGTTCGCCAAAGACGCCCCAGGTCAAGATGTCTACTGTGCTGTACAGCAGCGTATGATTCGCGAAATGATAGTCTGTTACAACAATCTTACTCCGCCGCCCATTGAGCTGCACGTTCGGTACAATGAAACCTCCCACAGACGTAATGAGGTTGACGGCAAAGTTCGTGAGAGCTCTTGAGCTGCTCACTTTATGCTGCAGAACCAGAAAACCAGTGGAAGTATCCGGATTCTTCAGATGCCACGCCCAGATATCAGATGAGTTGGTAGCGTATCCCGTGCCGTTCCCAATCATCCCTGTCTTGAGCAGTTCCTGCGAGACTCGCGTGAAGAGATTGATGAGCTTGGTCTGCTTGAACTTGTCGGTGATCTCTCGTCGTTCATTGAGAGGAGCAGAATAATCGTAGCTCGTGTATACCACCGGGGCGGCCAAGTTGCCCCAGTTCGTTCCGCCAAAAGCCATGTACAAGTTCTGCATAGTCACTCTCTGGCCAATATTGTTCTTGTAGTAGACGTCTGCGAACTCCGGACTATGCTCGGCTAGACAGTCATGGTAAGCATTACTGCCCCATGGTTGGAGTCGGCCAGCCTCAAATTCAGGGAAGAAGGATGGCTGGGTGAAAGAGTAGTTCTGGAACCATTGGTAGTATGTTCGGACGAGATTGAAGCCGGAGTCTGGATTTGCGCAGCTAAGGCCACCAGGATAGGAATCCAAGCCATAGATGTTCACACTGCCTCCTACGTTCTGGTAGTCTGTCGACCAGGACTGAGAGCGCATGCCCTTCTCGTTGCTCGTGAAAGGGACCACGATACCGGCTGCGCGGCTGGTGGTTTTAATCTGCTCCATATAGATCACAAGAGTATCTTTGGGGTCGTGCTCCCTCTCTTGAAGCTCGTTCTCAATTTGGTTCAGAATGACGGGTCCGCCGTTAGTGATCTGATTCTTCGCAATGATCTCACCAACGGCTTGGATCCAGGGTAGCCAGGCTTGATGATAGGTCTCGTCGCTTGTTCGCAGTTTGCCGAGACTCCCATCACTGCCCCATAGCGCAAGCCCACCGCCGTTCGTCTCAGCGTTGCAGTAAGGCCCTGGTCTGGCGATGACCCAGAGTCCGACTTCCTTGGCGAGGTCGAAGAGGTATTGGATGTCTTTGCCGGGACTCGAGAAGTCGAACTCCCCTGGTCGAGCGGAGTGATAGCTCCAGAAGAAGTATACTGAGATAGTGTTTAGGCCATTGGCTTTGTACTTCTCCATGACATCTCTCCATAGTAGTGGTACTGGTAGACGCTCATAGTGAAATTCGCCAGATTGAATGAAGATCCTCTCGCCATTGATGAAGATGCTGTATTCATCCCATTGGACTGCAGTGGTGAGGCTGTTGTCTCTCTGCGTCAAGACAAACGGTAAGGCTGCCAGAAGCAGGTTGATGATGTAGCTGAGCTTCATGCTTGCGGTGAACGGGTCCACATCGTGAGCTGGCCGGCGAGTCTGTAGGTAATATCACAATGTCGCCAAGGCCGAGCGATAACGCTCGAATGCACACATGATTCTTCCGCCCGTAGTGGGAGTGCCGGATGGGAGCTTGTCAAAGCAGAGTCGCGGCCGTGAAGTCAGTTCAATATCATCCGGGGTGTAGTCGCAAGGCATCGAGGCCGATCCTTGTTGAAGCCTGGGTTCCTGCATCGTCCTCCACACCCCAGCAATGGGGGAAGGATGACAGGTGAGGTCTTCAAAGGTGCAGATCTCAGGGCAATGCGCTCCGAGGCAACCTTCTATGCTGCACCAGTTTCGGGCGAGTACCCAAAAGGGCCATGAGGAGCAATACAGTATATTACATGGGTATCTAATGCATCCTGCTCACTGCTATCGCTTGCTCTTCTTCATCTTTTTGCTGCTCGATTTCTCCGCCTCCTTTTGCGCTTCCGCAAGAGCCTCGCCAGCTTTACGCTTTTTATCCTCGCCTCCTTTCGAAGACTTGACAGCGACTGTGTTCAGGTTGTTGCCCTTTTTCGACGCATTCCGCACTTGCTTCTCAGCATCTTCCCAACTAGCATCTCCATTCTGAATAGTGTAGTTCTCCAATGGGAGGCTGTCAATCATCTTGCGATTGCGTTCTCGCTCTGCGGCATCGAACTCTTCAGCGCCTTCGGCAAGGTCGTCAGCTAAGTCTTTGCGGACGGCATCAGCGTCAATTTCATCGTTCTCGTCTTCGTCCGGCCTTACGCCGCCATTTGTTTCTGCTTTGCGCATGCTCTTCTCAATCGCGCCGGTCTGAAGCTGTCGGAAATGTGAAGTGATTTTACGAATCACCTTAATGAACATCGCGAGCAACTGACTTGATCCGAGATTGAGCTCTTTCTCCAGGTCTTCCAGCACCTTGCGCTGTAAACCGATCGCACAAAGCAGGGCTTTTTGTACACCCGACAGCTGAATGCCATTTGTGTTCTTCATCCGACCGGTGAAGTACAGCATAGATATCGTAGGCACGAGATCGAGAATAGCATGATAGTCAAGCATGCTGTCGGCATACGAGTCTAATCGTTTGAGATCAAAGGGTGTGAACAGATCGTCCAGTGCGACTTTGTCTAACGCGCGAGCCTTTTCTGACTCATCCAGAAGGTCAACGCCCTTGTTCGCAGACTCATCGATAGCCAAAGCTTGCACACTACCGAAGGTGCGGAATTGATAAGAAAGCAGATTCATGAAACGACGATGGAAGTCCTTGGCGTATGCGCCCAGCCAGCTGGGATCGCTCGAGCCGGTATGCAGAGTACGGAGCATCACGCAGGTGTGCTCGCCAGTCAAGTCGTTTGCAGTCTGTCGGAGGTAGACCGGGACGAACCCAGAACGCTGCCAGAATTTATGTAGCGGCTGGGTCAGGCCGTAAGAAACGCCGATATAGTCAAGCGCTGCTGGCTTGCGCTCGTGTAATCTTGCGAAAAGTGGTGGCATGGACTTGAAGTCACGGACTTTGATGTTGTCTGTGGACAGCGAGCTTTGTTCGAGTTCGGCGTCTGTGACTCGAACCATTTCTTGCTCATGTGCAGCTGTCACATCTTCAGACTCAGAGAGATTGATGTGCTTGCCCTCGTAGAACTCAGTCAGGAGCTGCAATGCTCGAGATCCATATCCCATGCTGCCATAGTCTGGATTAGTTGCTATCCGGACGACTCGGGCACCACTGAGTCCAGCAAACTCAGAGTCCTGGAATTGCTGGCAGACCAGCCAAGGGATTAGATCACCTCCAGCTCTTTGACCTCTCGACAGGCCATTCATGACACTCTCACGGCTGATTTGGCCCTCGAGGGCAACTTGAAGTACACACAGAATCTCCGGCAGATCCTTAGTATCTTCTGACACTGGTGGTACGAGGACGAACAATTGATGGGCAGGAGCATCTGACATCAGTTGGAGATCGTTTGGGGTATTTTTGTAATGTGAAGCCACGTATAGCGCCATCATCTTTTGCAAGAATCTCTCGCTGATCTTGTGATACGAGAATAATGTGTCTCTGTTGACTTGTAACAGCTGGCACTGTGATGGATGAGGTGTCCCGTGGATATTTGAGTTTCGTGGGAGAGTCGCGTCAAGACAGAGTAGACCGTTCAGCCATTTTTCGACGCTGTCTCCTTGAGCGTATCGAATTGGCTCGGAGAGAGTGATCTCACGAAGCGACCTTGCAGTCTTTGGCGTATAGTCTTCGCCCTTTGAACTACTTGATCGATCTACTATCTTTTCTCGACCGTTGAACTTTGCACCGCCTCTGGACTGTTCTCGCAATTGTTGAATGAGTTTCAAAGACAGAGACCGTCCGGTACCTTCGTAGCCGTTAATGGTGGACGCCATGAAGACTAAATATGGCCCCATGAGCTTGCGCACAAGGGGAAGAGGTATTGCTGCAGCCTCGTCAATGACGAGAAGTTCGGCCTGACCAAGCGTATAAGCATCCTGAGGCTGGATGTACTGGATTGTCTGTCTGTGGTTCTTGTGCATATTTACTCTTACGATGGCCTTGTTGAAGTCTGGATTAGTCGATTGGATGATGGTATAGTCGAGATGGTCTGTATAGCCTAGTGCGTCGAAGCCCTTGAAGACAAATTCGAACAAGGTCTTCAAGTTCTCGGGAGAAGGTGAAGTAATGAAGACATTGCTGTAGCCATGAGCGATAGCTGCGGCCATCGCCATTCCAAGAGCAGCTGACTTGCCTCGTCCACGCGCAGCAGTCAAGGCAACGGTACTTGACAGTGTCTTTTCCTGGATTGCTTCAACGAAGGTGAGCAAAGCTTTGGCCTGGTCCACTGTCCTCGCAAGCTTCACCAGATCACCGACTGGCTTCTCATCGGCCATATTCTCCTTGATGTCCTCCAGCTCTTTCCTTGACTTTCCCTTTTCGGTCTCATCTGTAGGTTGCTTCTCCGCCACGTTCTTGCCTCCCGAGATGGGCAATACATTCATTTCATCGTCGACCACTAGACAAGAATCGCAGCTTCCCAAAGACAGAAGGAATCGCTCGTTGAAACGTGCCACGACATCTCCATGCGCTTCGGTTCGATACCGCGAGTGGATGTCCATGGACATTGTATACAGCTGTTTGAGACTGTTCATGCCTTTCAGCAGAACTATTACCAGTCCACCGCCCTCGACTGTTTCTATGGTCCTCGCAAGCAGATTTGGCGTTATCGCTTCGAAGTCTTGTAATACGCACATGCCGTATGTATTTCCCAGAATCTTTTCCGTCTCTTTGTAATAGACATATCGGATGTTCTGTGTGCTGAGGAACAGCTCGAAAGGGTCTTCGGAGTCGGCTTCTCGTATCCCCTTCTTGATCTCTTTCTTGATCTTCTTCTCGCGCTTTTTGCGATGTGATGTAAAACCCAGCAGCTTGTTCTTGTACGCCCACAGTACCGACTTGTTCAATTTGATGTCCAGGTTCAGCAGGATATGGTAAAGGTTGACTATCACATCTTTTTGCCGGTCACCAACAACGACAAAGAAGGAGCGCTTCTTTTCGAGCATGCCATTTCGGATGAGCGCCGGTATGCGCGCGTCGATGGCTTTCTTCGGCATCGTGGAGGAGTCGGTGGGGGGGGTTGAAGGTGGGTGTTCTGGTTCGCTCTTGCCCTCAGCGGCTATCGGACACCATCACCGAGATGCCATTCGTGTGCATTCAGTCGTCCAGGAAGCTAGAATGCGAAGCAGGGTCACTGAGCGCTGTCGTGTGGGATGGGATGGTGAAATCATTGAACTGGACTTCAAATTTCGAAACTTTTGCGATGTATCAAGCTTTCCCCTTCTCCACAGATCGGCGCGCACATGCTTCGGCCCGGTCTGCCGGTGTGACTAAGCAAGAGAGAAGCGAGATCTTCTAGGGTTGCCTTGCGCTCACCTCCCTCACACTTTCCTGAAATCACAACACACCGTTGGACATGCAATAAGTAAGGCATGCCTACAAAAGACGATGATCTCCTGGCACGCTTAAATGCGCTCAAGCCTACGCAGGTATTTGGACCAGCCTTGGATGTGAGCACGTCTCAGCCAGCCACTGTCGAGGACAGGCTTGCAGAAAGGCTGAAGATCCTGCGGTCTGGAAAGACACCTGAGCAGCAGCAGAAGAGCTCAGAGGCGCCGTTTAGTAAGGCAGATGCGTTGACTGCTCAAGTCCGGGATGAAGTCTCTTCACAACGAGACCCAATCCGGAACTGGCACCAACAAGAAGACGATGAACCGGACCTGGATCAACTCCTTGCTGAGCTAGGGGCAAATGACGACCAGTGGAAGCTAGACCCGGAAGATCCCAAGCATATTCAGTCTTTACTGCAGGAAGCGAAACGTGCACTGCCCAAACATACGGACCCTGCAACTCAAGACCACGACATCAGCAGGCCGACAGAAGACACATCAGATGAAGCAGCTACAGACGAACCTGAAACTGCGAAGACAGAGGACCAACAAGAGGACGAAGATGCTGATGAGTACATCTCAAAGGTTCTGGCTGAGCTAGATATCGAGAGCAAGCACGGAGGTCTCGAACATGAGAACACGGAGCCTCCCGAAGAGCAAAAGAAAGATACTGCCAGCGAAGGTCTGGACCTACCATCCACGCCATCTCAGCTCAAGGATGTTCCAAATAATTCCGACGTGCATCCACCCTCTTATGAGGATAGTGAGCTTGAAGCCCGTTTCTCGAAACTGGGGTTAAATGGTCTTGGTCTACCATCCACACCGACGGCGAAGCCATCGTCCTCGAAGCCGAAAGTGACAGCTTCTGTGAAGCCCAAAACGAAATCGAACATGCCAGTCTACACGGATGAAGATATCGACTCGTGGTGCTGCATCTGTAACGAAGATGGCGAAGTTCGATGTCTGGGATGCGATGGCGACATATACTGCCAGAACTGCTGGAATGATGGTCATGGCAACGGATCTGGCCAGGAAAGAGGACATAGAGCTGTTCAATACAACCGCAAGCCACCCGCTGCGCCTGCTTGAGCATATCGTCGACTAATGGCAGGACCTGTGAACGTCGCCATCATCGCCCTCCGACTTTGCTCAGGACTCCGAAACCAGCCTCCACCTCGTCTTCTCTTCCTTCACTCAGTCCAAAGTCTGCTAGTCGCTTCTTCACCCGCGGTATGAATGATGGTATCGGAGGTGATTTGTTGTCTGGCACGCGACGTCGCTTTTTGGGAGGGCCCCACATCAACGGTATAGTTCTGATTGCCTCAACGCCCCAGATCTCTTCGACTTCCGAAGGCGAGAATCCGTCTCCAACGTAGATTGCTTTCGGCTACCGAAACTCGAAGCCAATGACATTCGTCCCTTTTATTGAAGACGGGATCTTTTCTTCTCCTGTTGCAAGTGCTCTGAGCTCAGACATTGCCGCGGGTGCTGAATGGCAAACATGGACGACTACCAGAGTCTGTCAGGCTACGCTCATCCGAGCTACTGGACAAAGACATACCATCGTACTCTGGAGCCATGAGCTGTATGAACTCATCCGTCATGTGCACATGTTTGCCGCATAGTGCGATCGGAACTCCTGGCCTCTTCTCCTTCGCTTTAGTATCGTAGAAGTACGATGCGATGCTCGCGCCGACCCACATTTCGAGCTTGTGATGGGAAGATGAAATTTAAGATTGAGCTGCGTTGAGCACCGGCTCACCCTACTTATACGTTGTCGCATTCCCGACGTTGGGCGAGTTGACTGCTCGAAAGCCGGAACCGACACTACCTCGCGCAGCCCATACTCTTCTGGGGTTTATATCTGGCTAGGGAATCCAGATTATCCTCATGGACCTTCGCAAGGGCTCGATGGACGCGGAAGGCGAAATCTCCAGTTGCCCGATGGTTGATAGCTTCGTTGCTGGAATTAGGCTGGCATCTAGCCACGTGAAGCCGAGTTACAGCTCGGCACCGATGCATTTACTTTGGTTGCAAGTGCCGTTTCCAACGCGAACATGTTCCTAATTTGACGGCTCTTTCGCAGGAACACAGCGCTGTTGGTCATGTCTCGATTTGAAGGCTGCCTTGCGAAGACCCGCCCAGAGGAAAGCTGCCTCAGGCATTAAACGTGCTTGGAATCTTTTCTCGACGTCAGCATCCGACCATGCAGCCCCATACGATTTCACTCCTTCGAGCGTCTATGAATTATTTGAGGACGAGTCGCCAATTGAATCACCTCTTTGTTCTTCGATGAGGGGCGCTGCATCTCTTGTAGTACGGTCTTCAGGGGTCCAGCCCAAACGTGGTTCTCGGGAGCGCTTGCACAGCGTCAGCCAAAGATTATGCGGCACTCTGTTGTCGATTCTGTTCAAGCATCCACTTCCAATATAGAGGGCAACAAGCAAAGGTATTATTGCAGAAGTGCTTACTGAATAGCAGATTCGCATGGCACGAGCTGCTGTCTTGCCACGTAAGACGACGACCACCAGATCAATGCCTTGCTTGGAGAATTGGTTCTTGGGTCTTGTGAAAACGCGCCACGATGGGCAAATTTGATGGCGTTGACCCTGAAGCCACTACCGACCGCAGATGAACATTGCGCAACGAACATATAATCATGTCATGAGGTTATGGCATCTCCAGACCACGGCTTCTTTGCAGCCTCCTGCCATTCCTCCATATCATCCAGGAGCTCTCCCAACTGACATTTTGATGAACGTGTTGGATATGCAATGATTCAATCTTCCAGGCGGCCTGTACGGCCAATAATCCTGAGCTGTGTTGCTCTTTTTCTCATTGTCGTGATACTGACAGCAGCTTTCCACGAACCGCTCAGACAGACTGCGTTAAGCCTCAGGCCACGGCCGCATAACGACGCACAAGAAACTTCCATCCCTCCTTCCGGCAGGAACCATTTTCTATTGCCTTCTTCAAAGGGGTCTGTCGACCTTTGCAAAACCATATTGACAAGCGTAATCCTGGCGTATCCGTCGCCGACTCTCATCGCATGGAATGAGACCTTCGATAAAGGCCGTCTTCTGGGAGGAGGCAGTCACGTAGCCAAAATATCTGGCGTGCTTGAGTACCTTCAGAGACTAGAACCCGCTTCCGACAATGACTTGGTCCTTATGATGGATGCCTACGACATCTGGATGCAGCTTCCATTCGATGTGCTGCTCAGCCGCTATCACTCAATCAACGCCCGAGCGAACCAAAGACTCGCCAAACGGCTAGGGCGCGCATACTCGTCAGAGTAAATTCGACAGGCAATCATCTTTGGAGCTGGGAAGAGATGTGCGCCGAATGAGATGCACACCGTTGCGTGCTTCCCACTACCGCAGTCCCCCATCCCGGACGAAGTCTACGACAACAACACGGACACAGTGATGGGAAAGAACAGATGGTCACTTACAAAGCAGCGCTATCTCAATTCAGGATTCATCATCGGACCCGTGTCCGGGATGAGGAGGATGTTTGAACGAGCTATGGAGAAAGTCGAGAGAAGTCACGAGAAGAATCCTTGGGATAATGGAAGTGGAGAGACGGGTTCGATGTATCGTGGGAGTGATCAGTCCATCTTCAACACTATCTTTGGGGAGCAAGAATACATGCGGGAGGTCAAGAGGAGGAAATATTTGTCGAGAGTAGACAGGTGGCGAGGGAAGCAGAAGACAAAGCCTACGGCCTTGGAAGGGACGATTGTGGACGATCCGCTGAATCCGAGCTTCACGCATGAGATTTTCGAGCCGGAGGACGGGAAAGAGTATGAGTTCGGCATTGGGCTGGATTACTTCAGTGAGCTTGGACATCAGACCATCAACTCAGAGGACGACGCGAGGTACCTGCGATATAACGACAGCATTGACGAGCAACTCAAGGATCGAAAAGGCCTCTTCATCTGCGACCCTCGAGTCACCGGCGAACTACCCAGCGACCTCATCACACACGAGACTGTTGTGGGAGAAGGCACCAGTTGGAATGAGCTGCCTTTGTTCAGCAATTTATACCTGAACACTGTGCCCGCGATGATACACCACAATGGCGACAAGGGAGCAAGGGCCAGGCAGTGGCCTAAGACCTGGATGCAACCGCACGCTAGACGGCTACTGGAAGCTGTGCTGCGGAGTAACGAGGAGGATGTCAGCTCGAATGCTGATCGATCTGGTAGACCGACTGGAGGAGCTTTCTTGACTTCTGGAATGCATTTGCCTTGGGGAGAGCTGTGTCCGAGGGAGTATGAGTGGGAATTGTTTCGAGATGTTGAAAGGCCCGATCACCATTGGGAATAGCCCCCACGCCTGCATTATCATGAAGAAGACCGGATTCATTGCCCTCGCTCGTCGCTCGAACCTGGATAGACACGATGGGCAACCTTGCCGCCCGGATGGTTTCAAGCGGTCATGCCCGATATTCGATTGAGCCAGAACCATCGAAATATAGAAAAAGCGAGCTCACTGTCGCTAAGTTCTGATTAACACGAGGAATCACATTGTGGCGACGGATTCGTATCATCAACGACCTTGCTTGGCTACGGATCTGACTAAATTTCCCATCTCACGGCAAGTCAGGAAAACACCCGTCCATTGTCAGCTGCATCATGGCATCGGTCACCAAACGCCTTGAGAAGCTCGGAGATTTCTAGGTGCACGACACTACCTCACCGGACAACGCTATCCAGTGCGTCCAAGCCATCGCTGTAATTGCAAGGCTCGAACGCATTACGCGGTAGACGTGGACCGAAGCCGCTTGGAATCTACAGGATTTGAGTGCCCGTGGTAGTAATTCTCCCAAGACCCGGCCGAAGATGAAATAGGAAGACAGAGGAGAAAAAAGATGGTAAGATTGACGGACGCATAACGATCGTTCGATACGTCCGATAATCTGGAACGTTTCGTAGGAACAGCTAATGCATTGTGCCTGAGCGACGATGGCCAACTTCTCGTCTTCCATGCGGCTCTCTGAAACTTTGCTCCAATTCTTGCTCTACTGATGCACTGTAAAGAACCGTCTCGGCGTTTTTATCCGCCTCCACCGCCCCTTTGCGCCGTTTCGAAAGCCTTAGCCTAACAAAGAATTCGCCATTGAAGATGACTCCATTAATGGAAGCGTCAAACCCCTTGAGCGCTGTTTTCGCTTCATCAATGATGTGACCTTTCTTCACTCCCTCCTCATCCTCAAATACAAGGTCCTTCTGAAATTTACCGAAAACCGGATGGGTCGAGCGCCCGGATTCCGTCAGCACTCGGAAGGTGACTGTCTTCACCGGTGGCTCGCTCAGGTACATGCTACGCTATCCAGCGTGCTTGGGTGCTGTCCGGGGCTTGTTCAGCTTAAGTAGCGCTGCGCCAGGCGGTGGATTGACATGCGAAAAGTGGGCCACGTTGTTGAAGCGCTATCGAATGTCGTGTCCGCGGTCAGGCTTGAAGAGAAGGGGATTGAGGACGTAGGCCTTCAGTCCATGAGGTGGGCTATGACCAGTGGCTTCGACGCCCTTCTCGACAAGCTTGAATGCTTCGGGGCCGTCGACTAGATGAGAACAGGATGATGCGATACAGCGGTGATACTTGGCCGTAGGCACGATCACGCAGGTAATCGGGCTAGCTCCTAGTCGAGGACGCTGCCATAGGACCTCTTGGATGACGGGAGATGTGCGGATGGCATTTTGGATGCCCTTTTACGGTATTAGTCAAGCTCCTCGAGGAGCTATTCGGTCAACCTTACCTTGCAGGTATGTTCCACCCGAAGAAGGCCCTTGGCCAGGAGGAACTCTCGAGGACGTTTTCAGCCAGCTCAGCGATGTCGAAGACGCGCTTGGCAAGCGACTGGGCCGATGCGTAGTCTTGCGAGCGGCGGCGATGTCAGACTAGCTCACAACCTCGTCTTTGGGTTGTCTAAGTGTGGTCGCAGGCTTCGGGGCCGCGCCAGGAGCGCATTTGATGAGACGCATGATGATGGGTGCTTTTCGATGCGGTTCTAGTGGTTTCCCGATGTAAGTAGTTGGTGTTGGTGTTGGTGTTTGGAGCTGAGTAGAAGAAGCCGGGGCCTGCTTTTAACCCCCAGAAGCTGGACCTGCGAGTGAATGAAGCATGGGCCAAGCCCTTCACATGTTGAAGGCTTTCCTTGAAAACGTAGGAGCTCGCCGAGCCTCCCTCGCCATCGACCCTTAGGCAGTTATTTCTTGGCAATTTTGAATGAATGAGCAGCGACCCTCGACCTCGACGCTTCATCAGCTGGACTTACTCTCGACATCCATTGCCTTGTGTCTCTGCTCTCCTCCACCCACACACACTAGCTATGGTCTACATCGTCCCGAGGTCATCGACAGCTCCGAAAGCCCTCACGATGGACGAAACCAACGAGCGCGATTGGCCGTGCTGTCTATGGTGTAAGAGAGCGTCCGATCGAAGTGGCTGGGGCTACCGTGCGCAGTAGTTGGGGCTCTAAACGAGCAAGGGGGAGTAGTGAGCACGATGGGACGACTCGGAGAGGGTGCATGGTGTGTTAGGGCGTACTGGCAGGTGTTTTGGATGCGGTCGTGCCTGAAAAGAATGGAATGGTACGAAGCATTGCTCTCACTCAGCCGTAAAGCTGACGGAGATTCTTAGTGTTCGAGGCATTGGCGATGGCGTTCAGTACTCTCAAGCATGCGTTTCTGGTCTCGCGCGATCGGTTGTGCAAGCGGCATAAAACCCAGTAAAGGGCACTTTGCACTACAGCACTGAGATCAGTACGGAGTATTTAGAGAAGGCCTTATTGGTGATTTCTTTCCCAACACGACTCTCTGGCGTCGAGCGACGAGCCGCTCATAGCATGGCGAGCTTATCATGAGTCCGCCACAGCCCAGAGATGGGAAGTGTAGTTTTGCTTCACAATTTTCATTCGCATCAGGTATCATAAAAGCTAATTTGCAACTGTTCCAAGTCGAGTCGCTTCCTATCGTCCATCAATCATGCATCTTCGTGTGATATGCCGAGATAATCGTCATCCCGTACTGTGCGCTTCATGTTCTCTTATGCAGATTTGCAGCATCAGGCTCATCAGGCATTCAGAAAGATCTTACTCCTTCTTGCCAATGTGAAGCTTGTCCTTGACCTTGTCAATGAACTTTTCCTTACCCTCGCCAGACTCGCCACCCTGGTTGTGGCCGTGGGAGTGAGGACCTCCAGTCGCGCCGCCGGTGTTCTTGGCAGTGTTATCAGAGGTTGTGCCTATTCGCAAGTCAGTGAACTACTCTCAAGCCTCCCTTCATTACTGCTTTCAACTCACTATCAGGCTGACCCTCCTTGCTAGCAACACCACTATCCTGCGGCTTCGGGTTGTCTGGCACAATCTTGCTCTCGCCCCAATGCTTTTCACCCAGCTTTTCGCCACCCGCGGTAGGAATGGCGTCCTTATTCTCGAGGCCACCCTTACGATGGTTTGGGTCGCCCATTTGTGGCTTCTTGTGTTCAGTCGCACCTTCCTCGTCGACAGTGGCCTCTTTGCTCTCGTCGAAAGTCTCGCCTCTTCCGGAGCTCTCGATGTTGCGGTTCTCTTCAGGCCTGGCTTCTGTGTTTTGTTGAGAGGTGGCAGAGTCTCCGAGGGATTCCCCTATGGTATAAGAGCCAGTGTCGCGGCCTGGTTGTTGTCCGGAGCTGGACAGCTCATCTGTGCTCGCTGTTCCCATGTTAGATCTTGTTCGGTCGGGTACCTTGGCAGTGAAAGACGATGTCGTTGTGTCGGTGGTGTCTTTGTTCGATTGGTGATGTGCAGCAGCAGCGCCGGCTCCGGATGCGGCGGCGATGGCAGCGACTGGGGCAGCTGCGACAGTCGCGGTTTCCCCAGATGAAGACGTGACGTTGCCCGCATTCCTCGCTTCTTGCTCCTGCCCAGGTGTGGCTTGCTGGTGCGAAGCGTCGATGATTGGGGCAACGTCCTCGGCCTTCTTTTCCTGGGTGCCGCCTAATCCGAGATAGCTCATCACAGTCCCGACAATGGTGTGATTTTCGCTGTGTACGGGACTGAGTACATGCGCGGCACTGCTGACTCCACCACCACCCGGTGGAATGCCTCCTGAAGCATCCGTTGCCGGATTGCTGGGAGGCGGTTGTGCATCTGTATGGGATGAAGCATTGTGCATACCTTGGCCATAAGACTCCGATTGTCCGCCTCTGCCCAGGGCTTGATCTTTCACATATTGTGTCCCTTCTTGGTGTATCTGCTGCTCTTGCTGCGTCGCGCCAACGGAGTCTAATGCCATGATGTCTTGCGGTCAGCCAGTACCTCGCTGTGTTTATGAAGTGGTTTTCAGCTTCTCCAGAACCCTTAAGCGTTTATGTAGAGAATGGAGGGAAGAGCAGGAGATGGTGTAGAGGTTCTATACGTACTATCGTCGTAGTTCGACATCCTGCTAGTCTTGCCGTAGCCTTGTCCTTAGGTCGCGTCGATGTGTTGGCCTTACGGTAACGCTGACGTCAAATGCGCAGCACAAGATCAAATTCAAATGCCGGGAGACGACAGATGGTCTTCCTTCTTTATGAGTTACCCACTTTAACGAGCCGCAACGAAAAGCAGAGACAATCTTGAGAGCCCGGGACTGAGCTCGCCTTATGTACCGCGCGCCTACTGCGTTCTCCCAGCTCTCGGACGAACCACGCTGTGGGCCATTACTCGCAAGGCAAAGCAACGAGGCTACCGTACCGTACCGGAAACGCAAGGCAAGGCTCGGTGGGAACAGTAGTGGGATGTTGCCCGTGACAGGTAGCCTACCCCTCCTCCCTCCTTCACTGGCTCTTCTGCTCATGGCCGTCTGCCGCGTAGGGCATCTGCGTCACTGGGCATGAAGGCGTGGAAACTGGGCGACTCCCGTCGTAGCCGCAAGCGTCTTCTGCTGTACCTCTCATCACCAATCTTCGTGGAAGCTCGTCATTCGGCTGAGCGCGTGCGGTCTCGTCAGCGGTGGGCAGAGAGGGAGCCATCGTTGGTGGTCACACGCGTCTGGCTCTGGATCGACGTGCAGCGGGGTCCTAGCGGACAATGTACAATGACATCAGACCAAAACCTCTCCCAATGCACTGAACTGAGTAGGAGCTGAGGAGGATCCAACAACTTTCACCGGCGGCTGCTTGGTAGATAGCTTGGACAGTCGAAAAAGCATATGTCAACCGAAAAGCTCCAAGTTGAAGCCAAGAAAATGAGTGAGGCTTGTGTGGGAAATAGCAAGTACGACCGGGAGATACGAGCATTTCCAGAGTCACACGTTGAGGCAGTAGAATTGATACCGTAGCTTGGTCAAGCTGGCTCTCCAGCCTCAATCCATTCGATCAATCGGTATCCACTGTACAAAAGTAACTAGGTAGAGGTATGTCATCCAGATACACACAGTAGACAAAACAAAGAACTCCTTCTGTCCCCTTTCCTTCGAGCGCCTTTTAGCTCACTCTGCTCTCCCGGTGAGCTGATATCGCCAGGCCTGTCTCATCCGCGAAAATACGCCTCGCAAAACACCCAGATCTCAAGCAGAACTCAAGTCCAGACCCGCCGCGCCATCGGCCGTCACAATATATGTACACATTATCGTGGGTCGCATCGTGGGTCGCATCCTCCTAACTCTCTCGCTCTCTCGCTCGCTGCTTCCATTCAACTAATGTGCAATGTCCGGTATATCGCACCTGAGTGTTCTCCCGAGCGCCCACGCCGATGCTATAACGACGTATCCAGTATCCAATACAAATCAAAGGCATGTCGATTGGTGTGATCGTACTTGCTTTATGCAAGCTCCATTCTTGTGGCGGCAGGCATCGTCGAAGGTGGTGGCAATTTCTCTCTCTTCTCCTTCTTGCCCCAAATGCTTCGTGATCTTTGGCGGCCTTTCTGCTCGCCGCTCTTCTCCTTTTCCTTGCTGCTGTCCTTTGACACAGCGGTGTCAGGCCGTTTCTTCTCCTTTTCGTTATCTGCGCTCTCGTTATATTTGTCTTTGTAGATCCTGCGCGTGTCTGGTCAGCAAAGGTCTTTACATGGGATCAAGAGTCAACTTACCAGCTGTTGCCCGCCATCGACATGCCCAGGTCTGCGGCTTTTCGGTAAAACGATGCGGCTTTGTGCAAGTCCTTCTTCACGCCAATGCCCTGCGTATAGCAGAAAGCAGCCTCCGCAACCCCATCTGCGTCACCCCAGTTACCGGCGATTTCATAACATCGAACTGCCAGAGCCTTGTCCTTTGTACATCCCCACCCATTCATCGAACTAATGCCCAGTTCATAGATCGCTAACGCATACTGAGCTTTCCGCTTCTTGCGCTCCACCGGATCGAGCTTCTTGCCAGCGCCTGCCGTACCGTTGAGCTTCTCTTCAGCGTCAGCGACATCGAGCCCAGAAGTATCGATGGCTTTCCGCAACCACTTCACGCCCTCCGCCTGGTTGGGACGCATGCCCCAGCCATGTCTGCAAGCCAATGCATAAAGAAGCATTGCGGTAGGCAACCCTGCCATGGCAGCCAGTCTGAGGTGATATGTGGACTTATTGGTTGCTCCGGAATCGTGAGCCTCGATGCCGATCTCAAGATGCTCTTCTGGAGTCAAGTCCGCAGACGGCGACTTCTTGTGCAGCGGTATCGCTTTGATAGTGCGATCAGTACTATCGGTCTGTGTCGTCTTTACTGACGGCGTTGAGCGGTGCATCTTATCTGCAGCACGGGGATCCGCAGAGCGACTTCTAGTCTCGCTGGCGGCTGGTGCAAGCTCTCTTCCACGGACCTTCTCCGAGCGTGCTGGGGATGCCATCAACGGAGAATCGGACTGGTTCCTCTCGTGACGTTTGCTGGGATCCTCATGCCTGTTGTCCCACTGGAATTGGTTCTTTATCCAAGAATCTCTGAATGCGTCTTCCTCGCGATTCACCGGCCTGCCACGAGGTAGCGCATACTTGGCATATGTGTAGGTCGGATTTTCGCCATTGGGAGTGGCTGATCGATCTGGGAAGTAGGTTTTCATCGGTTGACCATGCATACTCGGCGTAGGCATATCAGAAACTCGTGATTGGGCTAGAGGGTGGATATCATCGCCAGAATTCTCTCGAGACATCGCAGGCTTGAAGGACGCCTGTGTGCTGTTGCTCGATCCAGATGCTTGTCGACGGGGTGCGTATGGAAGGTCAGATGGTCGCGTCTCGAAAGAAGTTCGGCTATCAAATGATGGTCTGGTATCCATTGAGGGCCTGCTGCCAGCGCTACTCATAGGTCTTGAGAAATTGAACGAGGCTGGGGTTGGCCTCGGGATCTGCTGCGAACCGCTCATGGAGTACTCGGACGTCATTGAAGGCGACCTATGCACCGGGTGCATCCATGGCGAGCATGGAGACTGTGGACGCGAAGCGCTGCTACCCGAGAACTTGCGCGACGAAGACATGACCTGTGACCCGCTTGCCGAAGCATTGTCTTCCTCTCCGCTGTCTGGCGGGACCGAGCGAATACTTTGGAAACTACGAGGCGACCGCGGAAATCTTGGTGATTGCCGCGGTGCCAGTCCTCTTTCTGACGCCTGCGATCGCAGTGATCGTTGAGAGCGCTGAGAGTCATTTGTCCTGGTTCGCGGATGTGAAGAGACGGTGTCGATGCTGTTGGTCAAGCTAGGCGGCACGTTAGGTGAAGGCGCCTGGACGTTGACATTAGGCTCCACAGGGTCCGGCGAAGAGGCGCGAGGAAGGCTGATGCCGAAGTAGTCCTGCGGCACATCATGAGCCTCTTGAGGAATGGAAGTATGTGGGGTTTGTGTCTCGTGGGCGTCGAAGAAAGGCGTCGGCACAGCAGGCACATCCTTCGCGTCGTCCTCTGTCAAGATCGATGTCCTGTCAAACAGTGGATAGTGACTGACTGGCCGGTCCCGCTCTTGTTCTGGGCTGGTCATGGGTGTCTTCCCACGCTCCGCTACTGGACTCGTCTGCTCCTGCTGCTCTTGCGCCTCATCCACGTCGCTCATCCTGCTCTCGTTGCTCAAGCTTCGAAAGTAGTCTGGCCGACTGCGCATCTCTTTCGTGACCAGGTTCGGCGCGATCCTGCTGATTCTCCGGCCATTGGCTTCCTGCTGGCGCTTGAAATGCTCCTGCTCCATATTCCTCATGCGAAAGGCCAAGGCGTCCAGCGGTGACAGCGCTGGTGGGATCTCGCCCGCTCGCGGTGAAGGCAAGTCCCTCCATGCCGACAGCTTCGGTGGCTTGAAGTCGTCCTCATCGTCATGCCGCGGCGGTGAATTGCTAAGGTTCAGATGCGCGGGTCGCGGGCCCATGGTGAAGGTGTGTTTGTTCTCGAGTGCCACACTCCACCATGCGTGATAGATGTTTGGTCCCCTCCACTGCCCATCGGCCGTCTAGGGTCATGCGGTTCGGCGGGATGATTACGGCGACGGAGCTCGGTTGGGCGGTTCCGGTTTGCCTGGCAGGCCTGTACTGGCAGGTCGCAAGGGGGGGGGGGTCGTGGTGGCGTCGAGATGTGTGGATTTGGGTGTCGCAACTGGTAGCAATGGGTCGACGAGGAGAGTCCCAGCAAGGGTGTCAAGGGATTAGGTGAGGGTGAGGAGAATGTTGAAGAGAGCGGAGGGTGACACAGCCACCCAGAGTCGCGTGTGAGGACTCAGAGGTGCGAAGGCTTTCGTTCGCTGCTTGCGAGAGAGTCATCGGAAGAACGCGCTGGTTCCATGTCTGCATGTCTCCTGGGCCACACTAGAGCGAGGTACCCGTGCACTGTCATGGCGCTATCCTGCCGTCCGCCGTAGTGTTTTGCCACATCAACCAATCACATGCATCAAGTCATCTGCGCCGTCAAGGGCCTTCTTCTCCTTTTAAAGCTTACCGACCCTCTCACCAAGGCGTCCAGAGAACACAATCTCCCTCTTCACACATCACACGGCTACACGTCCGTTCGCGCCAAGATGGGGCAGTCTGCCTCCGCCGACGACGACATCAAACAACGCCGCCGAGGAGGGCTTCTTCACGCAGCCGTTGCGTCTTCATCTCTGCTGACCGTTGTCAACAGCAAGGCTTCTGCAAGCCGAGCCGTTGAAAAACCTGGGGCCGCGACGCCAAGCTGGTCACGACATATTTTTGGAGTGGCAAGTCAGCACGCCTGCTGCAGGAACCAGCTGCAACATGCAACGCTTCGCGTCACGACCCTCTCCGCAGAGAGTGCAGTGTGAGGCCGACGATCCGTGTGCCGTGGTCTGGACGAGTCCATCGCAATCGCAAACACGACCCGTGTGGCGTCCATACACCCACTGCCTGCTCTCGGAAAGAAAGCCCGATATGTGTGGAGCATGTGCTGACAGGAACGTATCTTGGAGCACTCAATCGCCACATTGCGTTCATCGAAACGGCTGGCCAAATGGCGTGACGGATCTCGTACTTCGGAGAATTCAATCTGGACTGCAGCTGTTGGGCTGCGTGATCCAGCTTGGCATGGTCGTACACGCGGCTATTGCCAGCGCTGGTGCTACATTGAGAACGACACGGACAGCACAGCAGATATGCCTCCATTTGATTCGCTTTCAGAAGTCAGATGCCTCCGCATCGTACGAATCAACAGGCTCCTCCAGATTGTCATCGCAACCGGGACACAGTCGATCATCTGGCGACCTGTCTCTCCTGCTAGTGAATCCGCAGTCTGCGCAATACAACCTCCGTGCTGACAGGCGCCTTCTCTTGCGCGGCCGCTCGTCAAAATCGCCATAGCCACTCCAGGAGTCATGTCGTGGTGTGAATTCATGCACATATTCCACTCCCTCTTGTGCAATATCAACTGCAAGCTGCGAGAGGTCTACAACAACGTATCGGAGGAGTTGACCATCGAGCAATTGCGGTCTATTGATGATGTAGCAAACGAGATGAGTCCTTATGCCGGAAGTGCCATGGTCAACGGCATACGCTTCTCTTGCTGCTTGGGCACTTAGAGATGGCAAAAGAACAGCCTCCTACGAAATCGTCAGCAAACAAACCACCTTCACGAACAGAGACCGACCCTGCCGAGCATACCTGATCACAGATAGAAGCAAACTTCATGGTCGCCATCCACTCCAGACTTTTCATATGGTATTCATCGGCAAGAACGGTGATCCGGATGTGGAAGACCATCTCTTGTCCAATTGTCTCGAGGCCAGGTATTTCGGCCACAGCATTCGGGACTGCATAATGCATTGTGTAAATGTAATTCAGGAGAGCGTCGACCTGGTCCGGGTCATCGTCCGGCCGGCTGATGGAGCTCTCTTTAGCTTGTTTGAGATATCCAGCCAGGCTTTCTCGGAAAAAAAGGGGAGTTGGCCGACAAGGTGAGGCGATGTGCTCGCCACTCCCGCTTATTGCATTTGATGGTGGAATAGGTGTACGCTGAGCAGAACCTGCGCTTTCCATCAGAGCTGTGCGCGCAGCTGAGTTAAGGTGCCACTTACTTTGCAATACCATATGCCAGCTCAAGTGGAGCGCATCCGTCGACAACGTCAATGCTCATGTTGCACAGGAGAGATTGCAACTGGTCGATCGATGCCAGAGGTAAGCAGTGATCACGCAAGCATCAACCAGCTGATCTTATGCCAGCATGCTCAAGAGTACAAGAACAGCAAACCACGTTTCGAAGAACAAGGTAACAATCCATTCACCTCTAGCACAGTATGGAAACGTCCCGCTGCTCCAAAGAAACATCGTCTGTCATTTGTCTTATTTACCCCAAGGGGAACTTCCCATCGGGTACGGCGAGCTTAACCACGGGTATTGATACGTCGACAACAACGGCCCACCACACGTAAAACTCGACCCAACCGGCTGCTGGAACAACGCCAAATCCTCGAAATAGTCTTCGCTATAATCAATATCAATACACTTCCCTCCTCCATCAGGCCCCACATGCGGACAATGTACGTCCGGCCGGACATCTGTCAGAATCAGGTGAATCGTTCGACAGGCGATCGTATCTCCCCAGGCTTCGTCGAACCCTCCGAAGGCTTTGGTTTCGAGGATCAGGATGCAGGAGAGCAGGTCCGAGTAGACTTGATTGTCGCCGGTGCACTTCTGCTGGATCATGGGACAGAGGAATACGGGGACGAATTTCTGGAGGAGGATGGAGTTGAAGTTGAATCCCGTGGCGGCTTTGAGCCAGCCCGTCAAATTCGGTATCCAAGCATGATAGCGTTGGACGGCGCCGGAAGGGTCGAATTGCCAGAATGCAACCTATTGCCTCATCTTGTCAGCCCGTCACCACCAATGTATCCCTCTCCCCTCTTCCATGCCGTGAGCACGACTCACCTGACTCAACGTACTAATCGTCTTACTAGTATCAATCACCCCATCCTCATCCACATTCGCCGTCCTCAAGTACACCACACTCGCAGCAACCTCCGGACACCCGCTCACGAACTCGACCACGTCAGCTTGATAAATCGCCTCTCCCATAAAAATCTGATTCTGCGGAACAGGCGCCAACGCGAAGAAATATTCAATCGAATCTGCGAAACCGACAAACTCGCCCACGGGACTCACACGTCCCACCGTATTCTGGGAAAACAGGCCTGGTGGCACTGCAGTCGAGCCCTGCTGGACGATGGGGAGGTTGTAGGGGTACTATAAGTCGCGAAGAAACGGACTTGTTAGACAGACAGGTCAAGGCTCTGCAGTTGTTTTTTTAGAGTATCTAATGCACGTACCACTGTTAGCGAGTAAATGTGACGGATCGTGGCGAGGTTGCGTTGGGCGTAATCGGGAAGGTAGGGTTGTGAGAGGTCTTGGGAGACTGTGCCGGAGGTTTGGCGTTTGAGGAGATGGTCATGTTCATCGAGAGGGTCTTCAGCGGCAGCACTTTCGTCATGGTTCAAGTCGTTTCTTGTCAGGAGTGGACGTCGGCGGTGGTGGTGATAACGGTGGGTTTCGGTATCGTGCGCGAAAGCGAAGGTCGATAATAAGAGGAGGAGTATGATGGAGGCGGACCGCATGAATATGCTGTATGGCGGCATGTTGACTTATCGTATACCAAAGCAGAGAAGAGACTTTTAGGGTGAACGTCAGCAGAAATCGGCCATAAGCACAGAACAACGTTCGAAAGTAAGTTAAGAACGAGATTGGCGGTACAGGGTGGCCATGTGGATTGATTGATGAGCGCTGAAGGTTATTCCAACGAAGAACTTGCCTGTCAGTAAATGACTGACGAGGAGCACTGAAAAGCAAATGGGATGCCTCGACAAGTGTTCAGCCACTACTTACCTTGATGAGCTGTACTTTGCTCCAGCTCCGGGAACGTGAGCCGCCATCTGAGCGCCGTTTTACGCGTGGAAGTCAACGGATGTTCGAAGTGCTCTAGCGCGGTGTGCGAATTGACTTTCTCCAGACAATCTTAACCCCAAGTTTTCCACCTTGCCAGTACTCACATGCCTGTCAGGAACTGAACTATGCTCGAAAATTCAATCCCTACTGGTACCCGGTGGTCCATGAAAGGGGTGAGTTATTGCCGGGCGATTGTGTCTGATGAATGGACTGGCGATTTCTCCACTCACTGCTTCAATGCATTGTATGCTGCAAGATCAACATGAGATGGAATTCATGGGAGTAAAGATGCATGGAAAGGATCCAAGCCGTCATCTCTTGCGGTCGAAATGGACCGTTGCGGGCCTCATCAACTCCATATCCTCGATTGGAGTCTCAAAGGTTCGAATTAGTGAATGTAGCGCATAGCATCTGATGGAAGAGGCTTGGCCTAGGCGCTTGGCTTTTCGGCCTCGGGTGTGTCGTCTCGAATACTAATTCTGGCAGTCGTATGAAAGGTGGTTGACCGCTAGAAGAGCGTTCGAGATCTTGCTGTCGGAGCTGTCGATCATTTTCCATTTGAGAACGTTCGTTGCAGATAATTTCTCAGGGGAATGACCTGCTGCGAACGTTCCAAGCGTAGACTTACGGTGTCTGCCGTT
Organism: Nothophaeocryptopus gaeumannii; assembly: GCA_031771865.1. Classification (NCBI taxonomy): domain Eukaryota; kingdom Fungi; phylum Ascomycota; class Dothideomycetes; order Mycosphaerellales; family Mycosphaerellaceae; genus Nothophaeocryptopus; species Nothophaeocryptopus gaeumannii. The sequence continues at coordinate 798,423 of JASISA010000040.1, read as the reverse complement.
AAGTTTCTACAATGGCAGGTCCTCGATCAGGGCACAGGAGCAGTCAAGTCGGCACATCCACGGCTAGAATCTGTAGAGGAACCGGGCCGGTTCATGATGGAGATCTGGTTGGTTTCTGCACGTTTCTTGGCACACTGCCGATTCAAAGCCCGCGATTCCCTGGTCGTCAGTGAGTTCTTCCTCGTCTCGGTAGCGGCCAAGCTTGAAATGGTCTCTCAATCGTCCATGATAAGCACAGATAAGTCCCGTAGCGGAGGAAATGGTGCCATGGATGGCCATGCACAGTCCTGGGAAGTGATACGAAGCTCCTCACGCTTGCTGCCAGCTGGAAGTAACAATACTATTGTGGCATCCATGCATCGACCATTCAAGTCTGCGGTTTGACGTTATTCCGGACAAAAGAATGGTGGATGCCACGTGCGATTGACATACATGCGGCAAAGCGAACCGCGTCTGTAGCTTCGGTGCGTTCGGCATTCGGCTCAAAGCGTCACCTTCTTTCCACCGTAGTAGAGCCACGATCTTGCGGCCTGAGAGGGCAGGAAAACAACTGCCCAGATTGTGGCTGCTGAAAAACGCGAATATGGCGCCTTCACCGAAAGCCATGTCGCAAAACAGCTGTCCGGATGGAGTGATGGGGATTGCGGCCGAACACGGGCAGCTCATCCTGTAGTGGTGATATCGCCGGCTTTCGAAGGAGCATCGCGTGTTGAGGAGGTCGGTGCTCTTGCAATATGGATCTCTTCAGCCGGAGACGCCTCGGTGGACCATGTAGTGCTCAGCGAACGTGCTGAGCGTGGACCTTGCTCAATCATGAAATGCTCCGTTTCGCCGGGGCGCGCGAGCAGTCGATAGCGCTGGACAACTTGCTCATCTCAATTGCAGTGAGCAGGGAGCGTTTGGTCGTCGGGCCATGACATACTCGATTTCTCCTGCCCCTGCCTTGATTTTGCCTTGCAAGCCACGTCCTGTCACACACCTGCCAAGTCGCTTAGACCATCTGTAGGGTCGCGGAGACTGTGACGAAGACAATTGAGCCGCATGTTCTCATCTTTTCTGCGAGTCGTCAGCGTGTAGAGACGTGCGATCAGGCGCTAGAATCGTGTTATGCGTGCGATGGCCACGAGTCAGCCGCATCCGCCAGTGGGGGTCAGATATGTTGCCGCGCCGGCGCTGCAGGTAAGCGAGAGGGGTGCCACTGTGTCGGACCCATGCGAACAGAAGCTTTGATGTAGGCAAAACTCTTCTTTGCACCTGTCCATGTTGTATCGACTTTGCTGTCGAGTGTCTCGGCAGGCAGGAAGGTCGAGGCGAAGTGTTCCGACGAAGGCTTGGCACTCGGAACGCAGAAGAATTTCGCCGACAGCAGGGAGAACGATGTATCATCCGCACCGAGTGGAACGATGGTCTGTGAGCTCCCGGCAAACATGTCTACGCAAAAGTTCCGCTCTGCACGATTCTAGACCGCCTCAGTGTTTCAGCGGTGACCAGCAACGGCGTTGCGCATTTTCCTCAGAGTCCGGCGCACCAGATGTTGGTCGGGATGGCAGGGGAAGCAGAAGTCATGAGGGCTTTCTTGCTTCGCTTCGATGCCGACTAGGTGAATCTAGCGGCCTGCAGGAATATTCTGTGAAGCTTCCGTATCTCCGCGATGCGGTGTAACTCTAAATGGCCAACCGAAATGCTGGAAGTCGGCTGTATGGCCCTGCAGAGACGTCTTCGCTTGTGTCTGCACGGGCAGTGGCTTCGTCTATACAACGTGGTCCTCGCCAGGATTATACTCCATGCGTTTATCCTCAGGCTTCGAGCAGCTGTCGGCGTTTTCCATGGCTGTCCATTTCTTTGTTCGATGCCTCGGGCTGCCCTCCTTCTCACAAGCCTTTGCGTTCCAGATGCAAGGAGATCAGGAGCTAAGAACAACTCCAGCTTGAACAAGGCTCGGAACGACACCTCTGCCATATCCCAATCCCTTGACTAAACGATAGCTCTAGACAAAGACTAATCGCGTTTCCGCGTCCTGGCAGCGAGCAATGCGAGTGCCGATAGGATGCGCTGCTGCGCTTGCACGTATCGAGGTATCGAGAGTACAAGCTTCGACCCATGTCCGTGTCATCGGGTTCCCAGGGCAGCAGTGGAGAGATGTCAGATGCCTGCCGAGACCCACACCTTTCAATGACGGCTACTGGCGTAGGCGGTCCAATGCGGCTATTATCGCCCACGACTCCGATGCATGTAGCTCTGTCAAATTCCGATGTCAACATGACCCAGCCGCGAGGCATGCCTAGCCCAGCAACAGGTACCACCCAGATCAGCGGAACTGTGGGTGATTGGCAGTGATTGAAACATGCCTCTGTTATTGGTGCTGGCAGTTCAGCAACCAGGACGTCGTATGCTGCAGTATGTCAGCGCTATGCTGCCCAAGCATGCTCCCGACAGGACGGACATGGCGCTCGTGGGAGTCCGCGGCCTGGGCGCTTTGGTCGATTTTGAGTTGCAAAGAGACTTGGCGTTATCGGCTTGCTGCTTGCCCACGGCAGACACGATGGAGTGTAAGAACGGATGTAGTCGATCCTCCGACCAAGTCTTTTGCGCTCCCACTTGAGGGCAAAGGCGTCCACGTTGTAGCCCATGATGAAACCTCGGCTACCTTACCTTCGGCGAATTTTGTGGTGACAGAGGGTCCGCACTGTCCGCACTGTCCGCACTTGCAAGCCCCAAAGTTTTCCTCAAGCCTTTGAACGCTTCCCGCCGCTTTCAGCCCTTCCCCTTTTGCGCTTTACATGCGTTATAGTGGCTCGACACTGCATCAGCTGGGCCTATCTGATACCGCGAAAGTATGTCCCCGGCAATTAGTTCACACGCTGCTGGTCATTTCGAAGCTACCAGGGCACCATTAGTGCGGTCAGGCGGAGCCGTTTGGCGCCTGCTGGTGTACTTGTCAATTAGGTACAGGCCAGGATTTTTGGGTTGTCGCTCCGCCATGTCGTGGCAGAAGACGCTAGGTAAACCATATCATGAGCATGCTATAGCCTCTCAACGAGTCTGCATTCATCTTTCACATAGCAATTGCTTACGAGCCATCATCTTTCAACTCTGAACGTTAGCGCGTGTGAGTCGACCTCAAACAGAGTGCGCATTGAGCATCCTGCAGTCATTTGGCAAGCGATTTCGTGCTCAACGCCTGTTACCAGGCTCTCGGGACGGACTTGCGTGGACTGGTACGACTGACGGACACGCCTCAGCATGACCGCCGTTCCCCAGCCGCAGAACAATGCCCTGCAGGCCTTTGCAGGTCGCAACTATCCGCAGTTTGCGTTGCAGCATTTGATCCATTGCGTGCCAGTCGATGAAGTGAGTGTCTGGTCCGGGTTTCGACTCCGGAGTGAGCTGTCCTGAGCTGACAGGATACCGTAGCAAGAGGAGCAAAGATACGATGTCGTGAACGATATACTCCAGCATCTCCTTGGAGGCGGACTCGCAGGGCTGGTCATACCTCCCGCCATGATTGAACGGGGCCTGGATGGTCTTGACGTGCTAGACTGTGGATACGGGAAAGGGGCCTGGGTTGACACGGTGCTCAAGTATTTCCCGAATGCCGACGTGGGTTGCTTCTGCTCGAAGAATAGATCCCATCAGGGAGTACCAGTGTTTGTGATGTGCTGAGCTTCTCTTAGGTCACCGGAATCGACATCTACACCGGGGACGGCAATACCGACGACGAAGACGGGGACGATAGCGAAGATGACTCCGGAATCGAGGAGTTTGTGAAGAGGAGGTGGAATCTGAATGCACCTTTTAGGCAAGACACAAGCGAAGGACATCTGCAACGCGAGACCCAAGATTTCATCAACAGCCGTTTGCTGAATGACGGTATCAACACCAATCGATGGCCTGGCTTTGTAAGGGAGCTGCATGCGTTACTGAAGCCCGGTGGATGGCTCCAGATGGTGGAATTCCATCCCTTATTCCAATCATCAAGTGGACGAGGCTCAGAGGCCCCATGCCTCCAAAGATGGTATGAATGGTACCAAGCTTCCATGACAACAATGGGTAAAGATATCCGCGTGGGCTCGATCCTCGGCCGCTTGATGACAGATGCCGGGTTTAAGGACGTGAATCATCAGAGGCTTGTGCTTCCAATCGGTACCTGGGAGAGTGGTACGTGTCCAAGCTTCATCGTTCGACCAGAATGTCTGATTTGAAGACAGGCCGCAGAGCTGTTGGTAAAGAAGCGCTCGAGTTGATCACAGAGATGATAAAAGACGTGTCGCTTTATCCCTTTCTGCACGTGTCCGGAATGTCTCCAGATCAATACCGAGCTTTGATCTCTGGAGCCCAGCAAGAGCTCGAACGGCCAGAATTGAAACTCTACCTCAATGTGTATGTTTGCTCGTATTCAGAGGGGCGGTCCTCTGGATCTGATCATTGCTGACACGGTAGCAGCTTCGTCGCGTACGGCCGTAGATCGTCTCGTCGGTCTCAATGAACTGGCTTAGCGCTGCGAGAGCTTCCTGTGCTGTTCACATTGTGAAGCAGCGACCACTGTTGTCTGGAGCGGCTAGGTCGGCTTCAATGCTCGCCTGCTTGTTTCGACTCACGAATTTCAGGCTTGCGCTTCAGATCTTCGAGTCGCGGATGGGGTGTTTCTGGTAAAGAGTCGACGTTCGACCAAGGGGCAAGCAGCGTGTGGCTCGCGATCGAGAGAGCTGAAGACGAGTATCACCGCCTTCGTTGATGTTTGAGGATCGACCCACACTTATGAATTGGCCATAGCAGTGGGCGTAGAGCGCACTCTACGCTCCTGCACTGGCATGCACTGCTTCTCTGTGATCCAGCAACAGACTGATGCCGGCTCAGGCCGTGCCCTGCTCTTCCATCTCTTCTTCGGGCTCCAGTGGGGACCTACATTTCGGCCAAGGAGTAGGAAAATATCGCAGAGGGGATCGGTGCAGAAGTGCGCTGGAAGGGAGGATGAACAGAAGGGAGATGAAGTTACCTTAAGCTTCTTTCTCGCATTGGACTCACATCTAACCACATTCGTTGCCGTTCCACTGGACCCGACAGTCTGGTTCATCGACAATTGGTAGATTAAAACTTTAATGGCGTTTGTCTCATTGACTGAAGTATTCGATCTCCACTGCCGAGGGTAAGCATTCCCATCATCGCATTCGCCGATATCAAGACACTCTACGAAGCATCGTTGTTGCGACTTCAAGCCGTGGAGGCCATGATGTTGACCTGACTGTCCAGGGGTCCACGCAAGTCTGAAGAAAGTGTCTGCGCTTGTCAACGGTTCCTGCAGGGACCTACCTTAGGTTGAGGGCCTCCGCGCGCCGCGTCTGCTTGGTCATTGGTGACGATATGCCGGGGAGCCAGGCATGTGGAGTCGATGGCCTGTGTCTTGCATGACCCGACGGTCATGTGTCGACAGAAGGTTTAACCAAGAGGACAACACTGCCGCCGACAGCAGGTGCGACGGAGCGCATCGCCGGCATCAGCGCGCACATAAGTTCCCTCGTGGCCCTTCGATCTTCCCCTCACATCAACATCCCTCTTCCTCCTCCCCCTCACGGCGCATGTTCATCTCTCGACACTGGCTTGCTCGCATCCACGGAGGCAAGGAACAGCTGGCAGCACCCGATCTTCCCGATCCGGTCCGACTGAGGCCATAAGACGATGCGCTCCCGAGGTTCAGCATGACCGCGGATCATCACGACTGGACTTTGATCGAGGGCCGATGATAGGAGATGGCGAGAATGCCGCGAGGAGACGAAGCTGTGGACTCTCGCCTGCCTGTATTCGATAAAGCCGAGATAGGACCCACGAGGTTGTTCAAAAGGAGTTGTCCGGGTCCTGGCGTCCGACAATATGCATATTCTCAGCACCCTTGTCGACCGACCTCAGGGATATTCAGGGCACCGTCAGACCTGGAGACGATCTCTGAGCAGGTTGAAGCGTATCCGTCTACCTCGGCCTCGACGAAATGTCAACCCTACTTGGAGGGTACCACCATGAGCGCAACGTCTAGTACCCTTCTATGAAGGAGATGGTGAAAGCGATGAGCAGAGCGCCACAGCGGACGGTGGACGTACCACTGGGCGCATGATATCCATACGCACAGATGCTCTTCGACGTTGCCAGACGAACCTGATGAGACAACTGGAACGACTTGAATCGTTCAAGGTAAGCCTCATCCCTTGCTCACGAGTGAAAGTGGGACGCTGCGAAGAGCGTTGAAACGTCGAGCGGCACTAGAAGCGTTCAAGGTATGAGAAAACCACGAGTGGCTTCTTCAAACAACGAGGCGAAACAGTTCACAACAGTCGGTTCTTTCGGTTCAGACGGCGACCTCACCCCATACAACCTTGTAGTAGGGCATGCACACGAGGAACATCGATTAACACGAGACTTTGACATTCACGGAGGATTCGACGACAAGTTCAACCGCAAATGTGACGAAACAGCCCCAATGATGAAAGACGGGAGGAGCGAACGCACGAATCTCCAGGACGACGCTCATCCCAACGACGCCTGACCATCTCCGCTCCACCGTCGGCAAGGATCCGGCCAGCGAACATACTGCAGGTCGTACCTCTTACAATGAGGTTGGTCATAGAAAGATAAGGAAACGAACAATAGCATCGCGGACAATACTGGCTACACGGGAGACACAGTCTACTGCTCGTCTGACACGATAGACCATTCTGCCCTCCGAACAACTAGAACTTCAGCGAGAGCTTCAGGTAATCTGGATCCTTCTCAATCCTCTCCTTCAAAGCAATCAACTCATCAACATCCCACTCCGCCCACGTAAATCTCCCATGCAAGAAGTCCGCCTCATCAGTCGCCAACCAAACCGCAAAATGTCCCGCGACTCTGATATCCTCCCAATCGAAGCTATCGTCCGTGAATCCCGCAGCCACGGCAGCATCGGTCTTGAAAGCTCCTGGGTGGAATGTCAAGATCCTCACCCCATTTGTTGATGGGGTGAATTCATCGGCCAAGTGCGTAACGAGTTTGGAGAAGGCGGCTTTGGAGGGGCCGTAGCCGAATTGGCCAGGAATATAGAGGTGAGCTGAGGCTGAGGAGACGTTGATGATGGTTTTGGAGCCTGAGACGGGTGTTGCGGAACGTAAGTAGGACAAGGTCACTTTGTAGTTGCCGATGACATTGATGTTGAAGGTCTCATCTAACGACTCTAGAGAGACATCGAGAGCATTTGTATGCGGGTGAGAAACGGCTGCGTTCAGGACAAGGATGTCGACTGGACCGGAATTCTTGATGATCTCCTCTACCTTGGCTGTATCTGTCAAGGAAGCCTGGTGGGTTTCGACTTTGGTGGCCGAGGAGATGGAAGCCAGTTCTTTCTTGGCCTTTTCCTGAGGGCCTGCTGAGCGGGAGACTATGATGAGTTTTGATACACCCGCTCCGACGAATGCCTTGGAGATGGCTAGACCGACGCCGGCTGCGCCTCCGGTGATGAGCACGGTCTTGCCTGCGCCATTGAAGCCGATTCTCTCAAGAGAAAGACGGTCGTAGAGTTGGGAGTGGTAGGTCTTGACTGGGCGAGGAAGCTCTTCGAGGAACCCCATTGTGAATGAATTTGGGCTTGTAACTCCGATGGAGAGTCCGTTTGATGTTGACTTGAGAGGAGACGGAGCACTGTTGATTGTATAAAGACTTACCTATTCATCGACGTGCGCTATATATCCTTCAGTGTTGCGTGCGAGCTTGCCCAATTGGGATTTGGAGCGGACAAAGAACGCACAACGTGGATTAGCAAGCACTCAGGCGGTGATAGTCACGACTTGCAGATTGGCCATACGCCACGACCGCAAAGAGTACGCAAGTCGACCGTGAGCGACAGGCAACGACTGCTTCGTAACGTGGTCGTTCCTTTGAAGGGTGCAGTATCATGAAAGGGCCAACCATGCTGCCGCTCGCTTGTTCCTTCGGCGTCCGACATGCTCGGCATGGCCTACAGCCAAACAGTTGAGAGGGTCAGAGCTGCCAGAATGTCTCCGGTCTCTACCCTGCCTGCACCAGCTGTTGCCCAAATCCGGCAGTATGTCCTGTCAATCATTTCATGGCCTCGAAGTCGGCATGAAGCTGATTGATGCACTCAGTTGTTGCAGAATCATTGTACGACCTTCGCGGCATCATTGTCCGTTTCGATTTCGAAAACGGAGAGTGCCTTGGACGAAATGCCGTTGCCGCTCCACAGTCCAAAAGGATAGCAGAATGGCATGCCCTTTGGTCACGCTATCGAGGCTATGACTCTTCGTGACTCGAATACGATGCGGTCATAAGAAGACGATGCCCATTTCGCTTCTGGCCTTCTGCCTGAAGCACGTCGCGATAACGCACGAGAGGCGCTTCATTCATAATTATTATCGCATCCGTGCCTTGAAGCGTCAATGTCCTTTGGCAGCCGCAACGGATAGCATGATGGTTCGCGTTTTCATATCCTGGTGATACTGAGAGCCAGGAACGACTTGTCGCGTCCGGTCGTGTTGAAGTCGTGCTGAGGTCTAGTAGGCTCGGTCGGAAATTGATGACGCATTTGATGGCGGAGGTAGATTGTCCAATGAAAGGAACCGAGGGAGACACGATATGGATCTGACTCCCCTCGCCCGTTATCGCGATGTGTTCCTGACCTGATCTCGTGATTGTACATATTCATCTCACCTTCGTTTCTTGCGGTTCAAGGCGTCTGTTATAGTCGCATCTTTCGTATTTCCTTGCATCACTTCAGTGCCTCGCGCCATCAGATCGCGACGACATGGCGATCGGTCCAGATTACCATAGTGTTCCGCCACCAGCCACATCCACTGAACGCGTGGAGGCATGGGCAGTTGATCAGGCAGCTGATGCGCTTGCTGCGACTTCTCTGTCCTCTCCCTCTCCTCGTCAAGTGCGCGGCACCTCAGTCACGATCGACATTCCGCTCGACGAGCAAGCACTTCGCGAAGATCCGCCACGGCCAAAGCCCGAAGCCGTTCACACCGTCTACAAGCGCCGCACGCCAATCCGAAGAGACAGTCAGAAGCGTCGTGAGGCCCTGCTTAAGGGCAAAGAAGGCAGTCGCCAGCGCCGGCGTTGGGAGAACGACAGATTGCTGAACAACCCGCACGCCGAACCGCCGCTACCGAGCGACTGGTCAGTCCAGCCTACTCATCCCGTGCAGCAGGTGCCGTACTTTCTAGCACCTCTCTGGGATGCGGAGTATGCTCGAAAGTCTTCAGAACGGCAGAAGCGCGAACAGGCTGCCAAGCAGCCGGCTAGCGAGGAAGAGGCCGCAGCTGCGAAGGTCGCCCAAGAGCTTCGTGCCAAGCTAAAGAAGTCTCGCGGCGCGAAAGGGCTTCTGCAGGATCTGGAGGAGGAAGTTCGCGGCTTCGTCCGACAGTGGGAAGAGAAGCAGCGAGAGCTCGAGGATGAAGGCCTCGTGGATCCGGACAGCTCCGATGAAGAGATTGTCTTCGTTGGACGCAATGGCGCCATGAGCGACGAGCGTAGGAAGGAGAAAGAGGAGAAGCACCTGGAGAAGGATAAGCTCATCTTCCAGGGGCTTGTCAGCGACCATGGGGCGGCCTTCGGACGGTATCTCGTCCACTCGATCGCGATCTACGTGAGTTCTCTTTTCTTCTGTGCACCTTGGTATGCTGATGTGGTTCAAGTATGGACTCAAGACGTACTCCATCACCACGGGAGATCCTGCACGGCGAGAAGCGTACATCGGCTTGAAGATCGATCCCGCGACGCGACGACCGAGCTTGTCGAAAGCAGAGATGCCCCGGCCGTTGTGGACGGTAGTGTAAGCTGCAGGTGGTCTTTGTTATCTGTTCCTCCCCATTCTGGATACGTTAGATTTAGCCGAAGGCAACTACCCGCTTTAGAGTTTCAGGCACTCGCAGATCTTATCACATGCAGCCCCACACATGTATTTACTGTCCTCAGTGAAGGAATGCGCTGTTCCTGACTTGCTCATAATCCTCACGACTTTCATCCTCGACCCTCATCTCATCAAACACACTTCAACATCCTCACAGATACGACACACAAGAACGTGCTTCTCATCACCAGAACATCGCACTCGAACCTACCAAAAACCGCACAGTCGGCAGTCAAAATGTGTCAACTCTGCGCGATGAAAGAGATCGCCGCCCGCGACCGGTGGCCGACGCCAGCCGAGAAGCAAAAAGACGATCTCAATTTTCTCGTTGATACGGCGCACGAGGAGTGGGCGAAGTACGAGGTCGAGAAGAAGAAGACGAAGGCGCCTGCCAAGCCCAGCCTGGACGCCCTCGTCGATATCTTCCGCATGCTCAACTCTCAACTCGACTCACTCGAAGCCGACCGCCAGGCCTGGTGGCTCTCGCCAGAAAAGAAGGAGCTGAGAAAGCATCTGGAGCTCGAGTGGTAAGTCACTGTCTTCCATGCCGAGAGTTCACGCTAACATGAGGACAGCGATCAGAGGAAGCTCTCTACCCTGCGCCGCATTAACAACACCACTATCTCGAGTATCGAGGCGCTAAGCGCCAAGATGGGACTTGTGAGTAACAATCTCTTCCATTCTGGTACTTTATGCTAACATTTCTGCAGTTCGTCAAGTGGAGCCTCGGAATGAACGGTGGTATCTGGGAGCTGCTGAACTTCGATAAGGTGAAGACAACCTAGGAAGGCTCTGGGACGCTATCAGGCCTCGAAACCTTCCTCCTGCATCTGCAAGGCGTCCTTCGAATACTTCTGCGTCGCCACAGTCGATCTCATAGCATCATAGCGAGAATCTGCTCGTCTGGGAATGGAAGCGCAAACGCCAAAACTCTCTGCGACCTTCAAATCAACACCATTTGGCTCTTTCTCACTTCGCGTGCGCTCCTCCACACGCCTCCACCTCGAAGTCCAAGTCCGGCTGAAACTCCCAGTACAGCGCCTCCGGGTCACTCGCCATCTCATATGTGTACTTCGCGCTCTCTTCTGGAACGTACACCTTCGGCACTCCATTCGCAGCAGCAGCCTCCACCATCAACTGCACCTCACAACTCCTCTCCATCAACGTGTACAGATATGCCGCCTCATCAACCGTCCCACCCACAGTCAACAACCCATGATTCCTCAAAATCATTCCCTTCCCATTTGGCCCTAACGCATTCGCCAGCCTCTTCCCTTCCTCTTCCGTGAAAACTACTCCTCCAAACTCCTTATAAACAGCCTGCGCCTCTCCATAAAAATACGCCACATCCTGATTCAACATCTCCAAAGGCTTCGCAAATGTACTCCATGCCTTCCCCGCCGGTGAGTGTGTATGACAAGCCGCAATTACATCCGGCCTCGCCTTATGCACGGCTGAATGAATCAGAAAACCTGCCGCATTCGCGGGTCGGGACATGTTCCCCCCTATCGCTTTCCCTTCATCATCTACTAGAATCATATCGCTTGCTTTAAGCATACCGAAATGACGGCCGAGCGGGTTTGTCCAGAAGGTGTGCGGGTTTTCGGGGTCTCGCACGGAAATGTGGCCGGACATGCCTTCGCAGTAGCCTTTGCGTGCGAAGACGCGGAAGGCTATGGCCATGTGTTCGAGCATCCATTGGCGGTGTTCGTGGAAAGAGACGAATTGGGGGATTCCAGGGAGGGAGGTTCCTTGGGAGATCATTTCGAGGGGAGTCTTTGTCTTGTTGACGTTTTGGGCACCATTCTCGTTTTGCTGGGTTGAAGAGAGGGCCTTGATCTTGATTGGGGGGACGTCAGTCTCGGTAGTTGTTATCGCTGAGGGAGCCATGTTGAATTTGGATATGTGGCGAAGAAGAGGGGTGTAGATGGTCTTCTGAAGCGTGAATCCACTCGATACGGGCTTTTTATTTTGCTCTCTCCAACGTTACAGGACGTATGTTCTCGATCCTCCACGGAAGACGATTGAACAGACTTGGGGCATGTAAGGCGGAAGCAGGATTGTGTTATCATTGATTTGCTTTGTTGGCCGGGTCGGCCGGGCCGGTTCACCAGCTGTCTTGGCCAAGGCCGGCGAGGTCGGCCAAGGCAGAGCTCCATGCTCTTTCTGCATGTTTGAGCAGTAGAATAACGTTGTGGTACGTCAGACCAATGAAGAAGGTCAATCCGAGAGTTGCTACATACAATAGCTCAGCAGAGGTAGTTTTTCGATCAGGTCTGCTGTATTCACCTAACAAAGTCAAGTGGTCCGAGTGTCTGCTAGGATCTGTGACTTCAGGTCCACAATGGCAATCGTGGGTTGTCCATTTGATCGATGATATGTGTATACAAAGCTAATATCCATGCGAGCAGAACATAGTAGAAGCCAGCATAGCAGACCTCCAACAAGCCCTCTCAACCGGCACAATCACCAGCGTCGAATTGGTAGCCAAATACCTCCACCGAATAGCAACATACGACGCCCGAGGCCCCTGTCTCAATTCAATTCCAATCCTCAACAATGACATCTTCTCCCAAGCAGCAGCCTCAGATGCTCGCAGAGCGGCAGGCAAACTGCTCGGTCCCCTGGACGGCATCCCGTACACCCTCAAAGACAGCATGAAGTACAAAGGCATGACATGTTCCACCGGTTCCCCAGCCCTCGAACACGTGGTCGCAAACGAGGACTCTTTTGTAGCTTCCCAACTCCGCAAAGCAGGAGCAATATGCATAGGCCGCACCAACACTCCCCCGATGATGGCTTCCGGCATGCATCGTGGTGTGCATGGCCGGGCCGAGTCACCCTACAACCTCTCCTACCTCACGGCAGCTTTCTCTTCAGGATCTTCTAGTGGATCCGCGACGTCGACTGCTTCAAGCTTTGCGGCTTTTGGTCTTGGGAGCGAGACTGTGTCTTCGGGCCGGTCGCCTGCAAGTAATAATGGATTGGTTGCTTATACGCCGAGTAGGGGCATGATTTCGCCGAGGGGGTGTTGGCCGTTGTATCCGACTTGTGATGTCTTGGTGCCGCATACAAGGAGTGCTGGGGATATGTTGGCGATTTTGAGTTGCTTGACTGAGGTTGATTGGACGAAGGAAGGGGATTTTTGGAGGGAGCAGACGTTCGTTGATATCTCGGTCGTTGAGAGGCCGAGGTCGTTTCTTGATCTTCAAGAGTCTGCGAAAAGGTCATTGAAAGGCAAGCGTGTTGCTGTACCCTTGATGTACATAGGTGGCCACGATCCACAAGCCCCACCGACCGTCATCTCTCAAGAAGTGATCGATCTCTGGGAACGAGCTCGCAAAGACCTCGAAGCCCTTGGAGCAACCGTCATCGAAACCGACCTCCCACTCGTATCCAATTACGAAGCTCCACCCGGCAACAACGTGCAAGGCTTCAAACCGGATTGGAACAGTAAAGAGCGAGGGGAGCTAGTCGCCTACCTCTGGGATGACTTCCTCCGCTCCAACAATGACCCCAACTATTCCAACCTTGCATCCATCGATGGTCACAATATGTTCCCCCGTCCAGAAGGATACATTCCAGACCGATACATGGAGCACAAGAACTTCATGAACTACCCACGTCTGATCGAATTAGCCCGAGATCGAAACGGCAAGAGTATCTGGGACATCGACGGTATAGCCGAAGCTTTACCCGCCTTGGAAGCTCAGCGAAAACGTGATCTCGAAGACTGGATGGACACCCTCGGCGTGGAAGTCGTGGTGTTCCCAGCAGCAGGTGATGTAGGCAAAGCAGATGTCGACACCAACGACTCAAGCGCCAAGCACGCCCTCCAAAACGGCGTCAAATACTCCAACGGCAACCGCGCAATCCGCCATATGGGCGTCCCAACAGTATCAGTAACAATGGGCCTCATGCCCTCCAAGAAAATGCCCGTAAATTTGACCTTTGCCGGGAAACATGGTCAGGACGTCGAGTTGTTGAAGTTCGCGTACGACTTTGAGCAACAGACCAAACGACGGATAGCGCCGCCAGTAACACCAGCTCTGAAATCCGACCAAGTACAATCGCGCTCGAGCGGTGCGCAGGGGTCTGCAACGTCGATACGACCCTCGCTGGAGATCCTCCACGCCGCAAGGAGCAGTGAGACGGACGTGCAGGTGCAAGGGACAGTTTCCGAGGGCGCTGAGATCGAGGCCTGGGTTGACGGGAAATCGGTCCCAGGCTCTGATGTCGATGTCACGGATGATGGGAAGTGGACAGTAAGGTCCCCGTTCACTCCTTTCGAGCCTCCAAAAGCCACATACGGCGGCGTCGGAAAGGTCGTCGGCAATGTCCTGGTGACAGTATTAGCAAAAGCCGGCAGGCAAGTAAACGGCGAACTAGTATTGGTAGATCAAAAAGGTCGCATAAGTCAGTAAAGCTCTACGGGATGAAACTGAATAGAGAAGATTTGATCAATCGAAGCTCGGAGCCGGCGTACTAGACAAGTAACCATAGTCCCGCCCAGCGAAAGTGAATCACATTTTCCCCAAGTCAAATTAACACCTTCGCTAATCTAGACTATTTTCTTCATCCCATGAGCGGCATGACGATCGTACAACCAACGCAAAAACAGCCCCGGGCTAATGCAAAGAGAAAAAAGTTCGATGCAAGGTGCAGAGTATGCAAGAAGTGTTGCATGGTCCTGGGTGGAAGAAGTAAAGAGGGAGTCGTATGTGTCGTCAAGTCAACCAAGGTCACCGACCTATGAGACTACGGGGAGGTTAGTCTAACAACATCATGAGTGGAGAAGCTTCAAGACCTACCCGTGCTCATGCCTCGCCGACGAGGTTGACGACTGGGTTGAAGTTCTGCCAGGCGCAGTCACTTGAGACAGCAACAGAGCTGTTGCCATATGCGACGACTTCTCCGTTGCGCATGATAGACACTTCGGGTGTGACGCCGTCGCCTGACACGTATGATGGGAACGGAACCATACCCATGGCAGGACCACTACTGTCGGCTTTGAACGTCCAGTACTGATTGCTTCCAATCGACATCGAGATGGTGGCCGAATCCTTCACAAGAGCCCAGGCGAACACAGCGTCTTCGGGGTATTCGTTGTTTCGGATGCCTGTGGACGAGCCTCCCGTGCAGACTGTGCCCTTGGGATGGATACGATGCCAGTAGACAACTTGATCCATGGTGATGTCAGGTGGGCTGCCGTTCTTCCACCAGGAGATGTAGTACTTGGCAATGATGCGCCAGGGGGCGTGGTTCTGGCCCCAGACGTAAGCGCCCATGTCACCAAGCTCGACGAAGTCCTTCGCGCTCTCATCTTGAGATGGGAGGTCACGAATGTAGTGCGACTCGCAGAAGTCGTTCCAAGTCAAGATCTCGATGATGTCTGGTTGGACCTCATTATCGCTGGTGATCTGATTGAAACGCTTTGGGAAGAGTTGGTCACTGTAGGCGACCCAGGCGTCGAGCTCGTTCCCATTGTTGAGATCCTTGAACTGCCAGGGTGACATGGCTATCGCTAGTGTCAGCCACTTGTTCACAAAAGTTGTTTATATCCCTTGCCTCACTCACCCATGATGTAAGGTCCCGTTTTGCCGGCATTCTTCAACGCAGACTGGAACGCTTGGTCGGGCGAGGCAGTGATGTTTGCGTCAACATTGAGAGGCCAGGCTTGCCAATTGAAGTATCCGTCGATCGACGAGTAGTCGGAGATGAGTCGCGAAGCCGCAGTCTCGGGGTCACTGTATCCCTGCATCGAGTAGGTGGTCAAGGCGGGCGCAAGGGTGATGGCATTGTTCAAGTATTTCATGTTGGATTTCAGACCGGCGAAGAATTCGTTGCCATACACATTGGCAACCTGGTCGCCACCGTAAGTAGAAACCAAGATGTTGCTGTTCCAACGATATGTGGCGGAGCTGCCAGCGTACTTGGTAATCATTTCTTGCATGAAGGTTTGGTTCCAGTATTGGTCGCATTCGGTGTAGCTCATGTCGAAGGAATACATGAGTTTGAAGCCGACGTCCTCGGCGGCGGAGAAGGCGTCGTCAATTCTATCGATGGCCCAGCTCTCGTCGTCCTGGCAGTTGGGAGGGATCCAGTTGAGGGCGAAGCCGTCGATGCCGACTTGTTGGGCGGATTGCATGTCTGTCTTCCACTGATCTTGATCGTATGCGTATGCATTCTGAACCATGAAGTGAGCCATAACGGTGGCGGCGGACGCAGTCCGAAGGGCCAAGGCCGAGAGCAGGGCGAAGAGAAGGGCGAGCATGGTGATGATTGATCGAGTCTGTCCTGTCGAGTGGAGGTCCTGTTGTTATCGCAAGCGCTGCTGCTGCCGTCGTCCAAGAAAATGAGTGTCGTCGGCGCTGTCGAAGCTGCCGGTGGTTGGGGTCAAGAAGTGAGTGTGGTTGTTGGTAGTGGTGATGATGGTGGGTCTGAATTTGCTGCTGATCGAGGAGCTGCTTGACGCTGCTGCTGTCGTTCCCCAAGGAATGGACGCTCGTAGTGAGCCTTTCGAATGAGTGACTGTTGAAAGGGAGTGTGTATAGCACCAGGCCAGACCTCGCAGAGGTGTGAGAGAGTGTCTATGCCACAGCGTGCATATGGATTGCAGAGGACACACAAGAGGGAAGAAGTAGGTGTGCAGGTCAGCGGTACTTAGGCACCTCGACCGATGCCACGAGCCCGGTGTGTCTCGACGAGTTCATGCTGCAGTATAGAGTGTTCAAGCGGCTGCGGACTGGACCTCGGACTCGCTGGCGCCCCACCCGCACCTCCTGTGTTGCGCACCGGGAGATGAGCACGGATCAATGCGATGCGTGGGCGGAGGGCGGAAGCGGGCGTGGCAAGGCTGTTGACAAGGTGCTCATGGTCAAACTACAAACGACCACCTGCACTGTGCTCAGTCAGTGTGCTGCACCAAAGCTCGGGTTCCTGCCTTAGAACTGCGCGCGGGAGGAACCGCCGCGCATCACTCGCGGTTGCAGCTTTGATGCTAGCGGGTTTCAGACAGAAAGTGATTCAATTTAGGCGCCGGTTTGCAATCATTTCGGAAGCGTGTGCCTGCAGAGCCTGCACCAAGAGAGATGAAGCATGCAGACACCGCGGCGCCTCGCCCAGCGCCATTCGTCCCACGCAGCCCATCCATCGTCATCAAGCACTACCTGGACCGGCCATGTGCGAAAGAGGGATCCATCAGGGCGCATACTAAATCATATACGCAACCGCGGTTCGTTCGACAACTCGTGAAGGATCTATCTGGGCATGGATGGTGTCCTGATGACAAGGCGACTCTGCGACGCAAGGGTTGTCACTGCAGACCAAGCCGATACTCAGAACCGATTGTCGACAGTGAAAAGCACCAACGCTAGACTGTGTCTGATCCACAAACCGGCCAGACCACACGCCGTCTGCATCGCCAAAATCTCCATCGCGAGTCGGTCCTCTCGTAAAGGGCCCCGCCACACCAACCAAAGATTTAGGATGGTTAGATTGGTCGACTCCACGACCCTCCCGGTCTCATTCACAGTCACCTGGACGAGCCTCATCTTGTGCAGGATCTTGAGAACCTCCCCGATGATGGGCTTCAGCGGTTTGTCATCGGAGAACGTCGCGACAGACGGTTCCAGAAGCCCGGAGCGAGCGTTGAAACGGGGAAGCCGATGCCGCGGACACGGGACCAAAGCAAACAGCTGTGGCGCCGAATAGACAAAGTTGAAGATCTGCGGAATGAACAGCAGGAGCAATGTCTTGCTGAAGTGTCCCAAGATCCCGACAACCGCGAACACCATTCCCGCAAAGTAGCAGTACGTGTCTCCCACGAACACTCTGGCCGGGAACCAGTTGTGCTTCAGCAGTGCCAACGACACACCGATGAATGGCAGCAGCAGGTAGATGCTGAATAGGTGTGAGTCTAGTGCTGGGTGCGGTTGCTGTACCGTTGGTAGGAGGTACAACACATTGTTCAACGCAATCAGCAATGCAATCACCAGTGACTGCCCGACTTCAATCCCGTTGACGCCAGCCAGGATGTTGATGCTGTTGGGGCAGAATATCGATATGGCGGCCATGTACAGGTAATATAGCCCGCCAAGGTCGATGAGCTCACCCAGGTAGCCACGCAGCGGGAGCGGTACCACGACATGAGTGACGCCAAAGTCGACGAAGTACAGACCAAGCATTGGCAGCGCTGCAAAAGCCGGGATGAAGAACTTGTGCCGCCATCGCATGTCGAACGAGTCGTCCAGGATGCCCAAAATGATGACGGAGGCTAATGTGCCGTATGCGAAGCCGTATGAGGCGAGCTGAAGGAGCGGTTAGCCGCGATACACTGCATTTCAGGAGAAGTCACTCCGCAAACCTTTTCCAGCGGGAATCGGTGGAGAAAGCGTCCTGTCTCAATATGTTGTGCTTCCAACACGCGATCCTTGTTGCCAGCCCCAGACGTCACTTCCACAATGTCGCGCTTGAATGCGAACGGCAGGAAATTAATCAGTGCCAGGAGATATACCAAGGCGCATACCAAACCCATCGTTTCTGGTCTTTCGGTATCATCAGCGGTAGTCCTGTGGGGAGAAAAGTTGGTCTGTCTTACATTTCGATTGGATTCTTCTTGGAGAGATCCCGACCTTTGTAGCCTCGTGCCATGAAGACATCGCCCGTCCATCGGATCAAACAGTAGGAGAAGGCGAAGGCGATGCCACTGACCGCTATCGATGCATAGATGGGCTCTCCATCGCTGCGCCAAGCGCGGGCGAGGACCGCAATGCAGGCGGCTGAGAGCACCCCGAGGGAAGAGCTCTCCGTCCTACTCAGCGGCTGCATCTTCTCGTCTTCGCGCAACGAGGGTATGAGGGCGGAGAAGTCAGCCGCTCCATTTTACATGCAATGGTTGAAGTTACAGAACAGGTGGCAGAGCGTGAGGACGGAAAGCCCCCTGCACGTCCAAACTCAATTCAGCTTAGGCCGTGCCAAGGATTTGAAGTGGCTTGTTGCACAGTTCCCTTCTCGAGCGTGCGCGCTGGAGGTCTTCGGTTTTCGGTCTTCGTACGACGCGTGGCTACGTGCAACGACGCAAGCAGGCGGACTTGGATGCGCTGATGATGAACGAACGGCTGGAGAAGGCTCTTGCGACTACGCGGACGGCATGACCTCCTTCGTGCCACATTGACGCCGGACGCGACTGCTTATCTAATTGCAACTGCTGCTTCAGCTCAGCATGGCCGCCAATGGCTTCCACCGCTTCTCACTTGGCCACCAGGACCTGCTGCTCTCCGTGAGCTACAACCTCTATGGCACCCGCATGGCAACAGCCTCCGCCGACCACAAAGTGAAGGTCTGGGATCGCAATGAGAAGACCGGCCAGTGGCAACTGACCGACGCGTGGTCGGCGCATGACGCTGGTGTCACTGAGGTTCGATGGAACGGACCCTTCGCCGGCGAGCATTTGGGTACCATCGGCGAAGATGGTTACCTCCGGATCTGGCAGGAAAACGTCGACGAGGCGCCGAATTCTGGACGGAGATTCAAGAAGATATACCAACAGCTCACAGAGACTGGCGTTCCTTATATGTGTCTCGACTTCAAGAACATCGGGAATGAAAGCTACCTCGCTGTCATCACGCGCGACGGCTGTTTGACTGTGTGTGAACCGGAACACCATGACGATTTGTCCAATTGGCGTAGGATATGGACCGAGTACCTCTGCAAAACGCCATCTCGACATGAAGAGACCGGCTTTAGGCTTAGCTGGCACAAGGAGAAAATTCCTCCATGGACAGCGATCGTCGCGGGCCTCGATCGCAAGTCTCTTGGCCTGGCTGTAGCAATCGGAGACACTGTCAAGGTATTCCGAACAGACAAAGAGCGTAAGTTCTACACAGCTGCCATTCTAGAGGGCGCGAAGGAGCTCGTGCGAGATGTCGACTGGTCCGACGGAAGCCAGCGAGGATTTGATACCATCGCAACCGCCAGCAAGGATGGGTTTGTTCGCATCTACGAATTGCACACCACTGGCGCATCCTCGCTTCCCACTTCGCTGAACGGGACCAACGGCACTACTCCACAGACGAATACACCCGTCAATCAGTCTCCGGCGTCGCGCCCAGCACGATCTGGCATTGGCGCTGGTCTCGCAGGAGGCGTACGCGGGCGACGAGACGAGAATGCTAGAGGACCAGGCGCTGTGAAGCAAGAGGCTCGGCTTATTGCCGAACTTGAGGCGCATCACTCTACGCCTTGGCGAGTCTCCTTCGCGCCCTCGGCGGAGATCCTCCTTACTACTGGTGACGATGGTAACAACAGTGTTTGGAAGAAGTCCTCAGAAGGCAAATGGGTCGAAGCCGCCGAAATCGATTCGATTGGGGCCCATTAGCACCGCGGTTGTCTCTGTTCGCAGGTTCAACACGGAAGTTTTGCCGTTGCTGACTTGTTCCGTTCCACACGGGACTGCTCCGATCTGGTCAGCACTCATGAGGCCGCCATCGGGGATGTCTCATCTCTGGACACAGCATTGCAACCACATACTCTTCAACATCGGCATGTGAACGTGGATGAATGAGCAGTCCGAGACACAGAAGAATGCATTGCGTAGTAGGTGCGGTTGCACAGCTCCAATGCCCTTGTTACCAGCCTCATCCATTCCGCGTTCCTCGGAACTCAAGTCTATTGTACACGTTGTATTACACGACTCGTCCTACATCCCCAACGCCTGTGCGATGCAAACAAACATCCAAACTCCTGAGCTGTGCTCATGCCGCTGCCCGTGTGGCTGTCTACATGTTACCCAAATCCTTCAAGAGGCAACGCCTGCATATGCAATGCCTACGTGCGGTCCCAGTCACTGCAGCATCAAGAGATGCACGCCAAGTGTATCCAACATGTTTCTATTTCCTGGTTCATCTAATGATCCTGTCGATCTACTCCAACTGCTGCTGGAATCTCTTTCTCAGGCTGTTGTTCACGACACCTCCAAATCCAAAGGCGGGAATGATTCTGCACATTCTGGCCAAACTGCTCTTCAGCCAGTCAATACGGACCTTATTCAGTCGGTCTGCAAATGGCGTTCCACCATTGCGGTTGTACAGGTCCAAGCCGTACAGATGGAAGGGTGTACTTATCAGCTGAATGCCGGCCGGAGCGAGAAATTGAGCTGCCGAGGCACGGCTCACGTACTTTTCCGCTGCTTCTGACATCGGAAGGTTCGGTGCGATCATGGGTGGGAGGTTGAACGATGCGAATATGGTCATCGCATCACGCACAGCAAATAATGCGTACGTCAATGGTGGTACTGGCCTGGCGGAAACGGTGCCAAACATCTTCGTGAATTGCGAATCCTTGACCATGGTCAATCCGAGATTGCTCACACTCGTGGCGGCAAACTTAGCAGGACCGGCGGTTGTCGTGCTGGCGGCTCGGTTCTTGGTCGTCGATTTGAACGTGTCGAGGTAGTTCGCGCTGAGGTATGTTCCGCCATAGACCATTACAATCAATGCGAACGGTTTTGAGGTGAGATACAGATGAGGGCGAAGGAAGAGCTTCGCCATTGATCCTCGGATGGAAGTCATGAGCTTCTCTTTGCCGGATGCATTCTCCATGATGGCCCTGTTCTCTGTCAGCTTCAGATCCTGCCTGAACATGAACAACGATAGCATACTTATCAATCATGCTCACCACCGGCGCAACAAGACTCCCCGCCGCAATAGCACATCCCGTATCCACCGCCAACCTCTGTCCCAAATTCTTCGTATTCCATTCCTTGCTCACCTCCTGCTCTTTCAATTGCACCTTGCCCATGATAGCGGTAGCAGGCTTGGTAATATCCAATACCGCCGTTGAATTTGCTCGTATTCTTTGCTCTTCTCTCTCAATATCTCCGTCCTGGCGGCTGCTTTTACTTGCTGCTGCAACCGGACGCTGCTGATCTTCGAGACCTGCAGCCATATTCATTCGAACCCAGATACCGCGTCTGACACATCTACCGCAATGCTCCGACTACCCTCCTCCCAGTCGGTAGAGGAGGCTTGGCTTCGCTTGTTCAGTCCTCACAGGTGGTAAGGAGGGAAACAAACAGACAGACAGTCTTGCTCCAAGACTGCTGCTGCGACGACGGAGAAAGTAGGTGATGATGTTATGGTAGTGGTAGCTTAAAGGTGCTACTTACAAAGGTACCTGTTGGATGACGGAGGTGCAGTTGCTGGCTGCTGATGGAAACCATTTTGGTTGCCGAAACTCTCGGGCTGTTTTCCTCTCAGCCGCGAGACGAGGACGCGGACCGGCGTTCTGTCCGATCTTTGAGTTTGAGGCTGAGATTTGGAAGAGCTGATTGGCTGTGGAGGAAAGGCCTATCTATGGGCTTGTCTATTCGGACGACAGCCAGCGTTTCTACAACCACGACGCAGGGACGGTTGATGAGGCGGTGAGATTTTAGCAAGAAAAGTTCCACCGTGCTGACGATGCTGAATATGGTTCTCTTCTCCTTCATGGATCTCGCTATTGGCAGCCGATGAAGGTGAAACGCGAAGCGCGTCTCGACTGTCTCGCAGCGAGTCCTTCGCGTTGTAACACCAACAACAGCGCGTCGTCTAGCTGCCTGACTGCGGTGGGGGCGTGGTGGAGCATGAGATGTTCCAGGGTCGGGTGTGCGGCTCACTTCACGTTGAGTCGAGAGGACGAGAGGAGGCAGCCGTGACTCTTCGCCATCTACGAGCATGGCCGACGAAGGGCATCATCACGAAAACTTAGAGTGAGTCGAGACAAAGGCTAGATCTTCTCTGTTGACATCCCTTGCGGAAAGGATGTGATTTGGATCGGGCCCGAAGCACGATTTCTCCATGGATGGCAGCGAGAGACTTCCAGGAGAAAGAAGCAGACGAATGGGCAGTGCTTGAAGTCATTGAAACTCGTCCCATGTGAGCATCACAAGGGACATTCTGATCATGATTTTGCTGCCGGCATCTAGTGCACTCCTCAGTCCTCACTGCTCTCGCTACTCTCACTGCTATCAGACTCATACTCGTCCTTACCAAGCTCCAACCACTTATCGAGAGGATCCTCCTCCACAGCCTCACGATGGCCTTCATCACTGCTCTCCGAGCTCTCACAGGACGTGTCCTCATCTCCGAGCGGTCTCATCAACTTCGGAACCGCGGCCTCATGTGGTGTACCAGCCTGCTCCTGCTTCCTCGCACAGCGACAGCCTCCACAGAGGACTTCTTCGCCCCCAGAAATCTCCAACCACTCCTTAACAATCCCGTCCGGATCATGTTCATCATCGCTCAACTCCCACTTCTCAGCATACGTATACATCTCTTGACCCTCAAAATCTCTATGGCGATACCAAAAGCATCCGTCTCTGTTGATCAGATGCTCTTGGAAAGTGTACTGATCTGCCACATAGATGACTTAGTGATGTTACTTGGTAGGATCCGAATGTGAACGAGCCTCTACTTTTACTGACCGTTTGCAACTTCAGCGATCCTGCCAACAGCCATGTTGGCGTTCTCGAGTTTGACGTAAACGCCGAGAAGGGAGTCTTGGTGATATTCCTCGAGGAAGCTGCGGACGATGTAGACACTCTTGTCTCGCTTCTTCTCCAACTTTGGCTCAATCGGCTGAGCTTTGATAGAGTGCCCATCTTGGACATCGTCAGGTTTGTTGCACTGCTTCTTGACCTCCTTGAACACATTGACCATAACATCCGCTTTTCCATCCAGCACACTGCCCTTCTTCATCTCCTCAGTAGCACGACTCTTCTTGCCAACGAAAGGAAATGGAGTAGGCTCTCGTGAAATTGTCTCCTGAGAACTCGAGCTCGTATACCAATTCACGTCCGTGGCTTTGGGTGGCGATGGGATAGCGTTCTCTTTGTCGTTCGTATTAGAACGCTTCGTGGCAACGCCAATGGGCTGTGGTGTTGGAGAAGCGGCTCGTTTGAGCATTTTACCATGGGACTGCATGCCTCGCTTTGGCATCACCATTGTTCAGAGTCTGCTGGTGGTGTCAGTGTAGCGACGTTAATCCAGTGACGAATGGAGACTTCATCTTGCAGTCCGGCAAGTTAAATTGCTGCACGCGTTGGTCGTTGCGACCAGGGGCGCGTATACCCGTGCGCATTCGATGAGAGTTTATCGTTTTGAGATGAGAGCCACCTGGGGATAGCAAGGGAAGCAGCTGGGACGAGATGGGTACGAAGTTCGGAATTTAGCATTGCCATGCATGGTATGGAACCTCGTTCGCGATGCAACTGAAAAGGCGCTTAGCTTTTCACCCCAACTAGACAAAAACACATCATCTTCGCACGTAAACGCCATCGCTAATTTCACATTGACCAACTTGCACGTACAACCCGATCCTACCTCTTGAAGTATCCGTTCATCGCAGTGCGTTCTGTATCTGTGCTGCGACTTGCGCTGCCTCCTCCTTCCCTTGATCTCCTGAGGCTGAGTCGTCGATCAGATTCTTGAGGCAGTCTTGAACCATAGCAGTGTTCTCCTCCGAGCCAAAGAGCACCCTCTCGCCGCTTCTTTCGCTTTGCTCAAACCATTTGCCGATGAGATACACCATCTTCCTGCCAAGATTCTTCTTCTTACTGCCGACGAAAGGATGCATGTTACTGTAGTACATGCTCTCCAGCACCGGCAGCAAGGTCTCGTGAGGCACCTCCAGGTCAAGCATGATGTCGATAGCCCAGGACTCAGGTGGGTGAGATCTGCTTGGCTGGTATGAGTAGGCTTCGAGCAGAGGAAGGAGCGTATTGATCGGGAAAGTCGAAGGGCTCATGCCCAACTGACGACCAAGACGACGAACTTCTTCGCCAACGGCTTCCCAGTTTTGTGTATCGCGCCCGTATAAGGCGAGAGCCTCTTGCGATGTCTCATTGATGAGCTGCTCCCACGAAGCCTTGATGTCGCCGGGATTGCGATGATCCGCGACCTTGTAAAGCAGGATGCAGATATCATGGTATTTAGCCGCATCTGCATATTTATTGAAGAGGTGTTCGACGGAGTGAATCTGCCAATTCAGGTCATCGACTACATTTCTCTTCATGTTTGGATCTTGGATGCGAGGCTCCGCCTTCAGGCGCTCGAGAAGCTCCTGCTGGACTTCGGCGATCTCAATGAGGTCAGTCGTCTCGCGCAACAGCCTTTGTTTGCTTTGACGGGAGTCTGTGATGATCGTTTGTCTTGTGCTGGCATTGGCGCGTGCGCGCGAGAGATATTCGATGCGCTGGGCAAGTGATATGTTCTCGAAGTGTGATCGAGCAAGATCAAGCTGCACGCTAGCTGCTTGAAGGTAATCATTATGGTGTGCATAATACTTCCAAAGCAGGTCGCTGTGCGATCTGTTCTCTTGGCTGCGCTTCCGCAGATATTCCACCACAAATGGGTTGTCGATTTCAAGCAGACGCTCCGGCTGAGTCAATTCCGTGACATACCAGTCGTACAGCTCAGTCAGGAAGACGACATCGTCAGAGTGATTGAGGATGTCGTAGGCTTCGTTTCGTCGCTTTCTGAAAACGCTGACTTTGCCGTCAATTTCATCCGGCTTATCTGCCGTATCCTGGTCCAGCTTCCGTATTATGTCGAAAATTAGTCTGTATGATTCTTTGCGGAGGTTGTATGCCTCTGCTCTGGCGTCTTCGACAGGCTTTCCGTCCCGGAGGTAGGCCAAGGCTCTTCTCGATTTGTCTTTCTCGGCGGCAACACTGAGGCAGAGCTGAATAGCGCCAGCGTAGAAAGACATGAAGGCGTATTTCTGTACCGCTTTGCTCTGATACTGTGGACTCAGACTGCTGGCACATTTCTGGAACAGGCGTAGACTCTCGTTCAGCAATTGACGGGCAGTGTCAGTGGAGCCACCAGCTTCTTCAGCGCGCTGGTAAAGTTCTTGTGCCTTGAAGATGACAACATCATCTTGGCTGCAGAAGCTGCCACATTTTCGACGTAGAGATTCTGCGACAGTATCAACATTGCTCCCGTTAGCAATGTTGCGATCCACGATCGCCCGAACAAGCTTCTTGCCGAGCTCATGTCCTGAGATGGCAGTGAACAGCCTTTCGTAAGTGAGATTCAGGGTAGCTCTTCGGTCTTCTTCTTGCAGCAACGCCAGAATCTCTTCAACACGCTCTTCAAACAGCACCGTAACAAAACTAATGCCTTCGCTGATGTTTTCGAGCAGCTTCATCAAAGCGTGCATGTACTGATGCTCGCCCTGCAAAGCGAGCTCCTCCGGACGTGACCTCGCTTTGGCGAGCGATGGTGGTCCGGCCAAGCCCTCAATGAAGCTCCGGTTCTTATCCAGAGTCTCCCTCAGGCTTGCCAGACTGCGCTGAACTTCGCGCAATTTGTTAACGTTGATTGCAGAGACGAACCTTGGCGCACCTATCGCAGGCCTCTCGTTCTCCTTGATTACTCTTGCTCTCCACAGAGAGCGAATCAGTCGAGAAAGGTAAAGCGCGATGCCGTCATGCTTGGGGCTTGGGATAGTGCTGTCGATTGCGCTCGGTGTCCCGTCCGCCACGACGTTGGTCTTGAACTCTGGGTTGCCGCCGTACTCGATGAACACTCTGCGCGCTTTCTCAAGTACTTCTGGATCTGAGACGTTCGCTACTCGGCTGTCCGACATATCCAAGCCTTGCCCACAAGCAACTGCAAGTGCAGTGGCAGCCGTTTCAGTACGTCCATACGTGCGAACGAACTTCTTCACGTCTCCTTCTGTCCCATCCTCGTCGAAGGATCCATGCTTCAGCATCGACGCGAAGATGTCGACGAGTCGTCGTCGTCGGATGATTTGGATTCCGTTGCTTGTGACGATGGCGAATTCTGACGATTGCTTGTCGAATTGCACAGCCATCTCATTTCCGAACCCATGTGGAACACTTGAGGCAGCGAAAGGCTCAGTCAGCTCCGTTGTTTGGCTCAGACCGGCTGGCATGTCGATCCATTGGCCTTGCTCCACGAATCCGAGCTTGTTCTTAAGGCGCGCGGAGTCTGGCGCAACACAGAACACTCGATCCCGGCCGTTCTCTGACTTGAATGCCAACCAGTAACCAGGTGAGAACCGATATGCCATTTGCGTGTCCAGCAAGTACTGAGAGTTATTGTTGCCCGTCTGATTGGCGGGAGCAGTGGAAGAAGCGAGCGCAAGCTGATTGGACTGCGAAGGAGCATGTGGTGCACTGGGATCGTTGGGAGGAAAGCGAATGTGCACGATCTGCATGCTGGTGGGAGGATTCTGAGCGTCCGCGACCTGGCCATATCCTCTTGATATTGAGAGGTACAGTCGGCATCCCGTGCTCGTCGTGGCCATCAGACCAATTCTGTTTGCCTCGGTCGCAGGGATAGCGCTGATCGAGACGAACCTGACATCGCGAGATGTGAGTAGGCTTGTGTTGATGTTCAAAGAGCCAGCATTTTGTAGCAACGATAGCCAAGACCGAATGATACCCTGCTCCAAGCCGCCGTTGTCTTTGATCATCCAGACATTGATCTCATTTTGATTGCTCAAAGTGTACATCAAGCGGCGCGAGTCATCGATAACAATCGAGATCCAATATTTGTTCGGTGTTGCTGCGGAGAAGAAAGAGCTGAGGGCCTTGACCTGAGCGCTGCCAAAATCCATACTGCTCTGTGTATGGCATATTTTCTGTGTCTTTCCCTTGAACCAGCCTTCTTCTTGTTGGTATTGGAACTCATACATGTCGTCGGAGTTGTCACCGGAGAAGAAGATGCGGCCACTTTTCGTCGCCTGTATGAGGCGCACACCAAGACCTCTGATGTTTATCTTCATGCCAGTAATGTACAGATTGACAGCCTTCGCGCCAGTCGGTGTTGTTGACTGACCGACGCCGAGAAGAATCATCTCCTGAGTTGTGGCCACGATGATCATGTGCTTGATGTCCTCGACGAAGACTCCAGGTTTGGGCGGAACCAGCTTCACAGATGTGATGGTGTGCGTGTTCTCCTCAAACCCAATAATCTCTGGGTTGTTCATAGTGTAGTCCCACAGATACAGGCAGTTGTCCAGAGCCACCCACGCATGTCCCAGCGGCGCAAAGATGCCCATGATCACGGCCATTTGCCCATTGTTCGCCTGCTCCAGCAGCCTGGGCGGCAAATCATATGTTTTCAGCCTCTGGAAAGGCTCGAGTGCTTTGCTCTTCGGAAGATCATACTCCCCACTTGTGCCAGACGCGTGGTAATTTTCGAAAGGCTCAAAGCTCGCTTCCTCATCGTACATGCGCGTGATGGTCCTGGCTGCAATTTCTATGTCGCTCGGCGCACGCTGTGCGATAGCGGAAGACGGCGTGTTCGAACTTGCGGGGGCTTGTTGCGCGTTCTGTCGTAATGTAGCCGCATTGGCAGCGAAGATGGTTGCTCCCAGCGGCTGCTGTTGTTGTTGTTGGCTGGGGTGGGCTGGAGTCGCAGCAAAAGCGCCTGGCACCGGCCGCTGGGGAGTCGCGGGCCCTGCAGCGGTCGCCATATCGAGTCGCGGAGCGAAGGCGGAAGGGAGGTAGGTGGTATTATCGCGAGCGGGAGAAGGAAGCGCGGTCCTTTGTGTTCATCGGTGGGAGCTTGGTGGATGTTGTTTCGCGCGCGTTTTGCGGTGGGATGGCAGATGTCTTGAATGTTCACTGTCCAAGTGAAACTATGGCACAGCCGGCGAAAGGGTTGCCAAAAGGTGTAAAGCCGAATGGTATTGTTGCGTGTCGACAATAGAAGTGAGTATTTACTTGGAGGTGTTGTCAAAGTTCTGAGAAACGCGTCTGGGGTCCGAGCTCTTCAATTTCAGGTGAAGCTCTCTATGTAATGCGACGCTTCCCAGCAACAACACACTGAACATCATCATGGCCCTCAATTCAAAGCGTATGCTTCTCAGAAGCAAATTCGCCCTCCGAAACAAATGGATCTGCCCGCAATTTCGAGCCTACGCCGCCGCTCAACCGCCGCCAATGCCACCCGCCTCGCCCATGCTAGCAAAGATCAAGGGCGACCTCAAAACTGCTATGCGAGAGAAGGACACGAATCGATTGAATGTCCTCCGAGGCTTGATAGCTGAGATCACGAATTCTGCAAAGACAAACACTCCCATAAAGACAGACATGCAAGTTCTGTCACTTCTACGAAAGAAAGCAACGGCAGCCAAGACCGCTAGCGAAGAGTTCAAAGCTGCTGGGAGAAGAGACCTGGTGGAGAAAGAGCAGGCTCAGGTGGATATTCTGGACGAGTACGCTGGTGGTGTCAAGACTATGTCGGAAAGCGACATCAAGGATGCTGTGACTAAAGTGGTGGAAGAAGTGAAGACTGCTGCTGAGAACGTAAAGGTCAACATGGGAGATGTTCTCAAGAAGATACTAGGTCCAGGAGGTAGCCTTGAGGGCAAGCCTGTGGATCGATCTGAAGTTGCGAGGTTGGTCAAGCAGGTGCTGGGACAATAGCTTGACCGACGACTTTGCCACAAGCGCTCCCCTTCCTTCAGCCACAAATTTAATGCAGAGCATGCATGTCGCGCGAGCCGCCAGCCATGCCTTTCAGCAGGAACTTCATGTGGCGCAACCCAGTCGATACCTCGACTGAGGTATTGAGCGCTCCAATTACGCCTTAGCTCCCAACTACCGACCCCACATTCAATACGGCCAAAAGGGCCCTCGAGACACTGATACATCATTCCGAGACCGAGAAAGTCAACATGCTGGCCGTCAGCGTCGTGTAGAAGCGAGTCTTCACGGCAGCTTCATGTGACGGCTTGGCAATGGTAAGGCGATGAGACGGCAAAATCGGTGACGAGGTATAGATACTGTACAAATAGTGTAGCACAACTGTAGTATAGACTAAAAGAAGAATCCCATCTCCAACCTAAGAAGAACTCTTCTCATCATTCTCAATCGCCCTGGTCCTGGCTCAGGAGTGGCGCCAAGCCAATTCAAGTGATCGACCTTGTCGCGCGCCGCGTCTTCCATGTGTGAAGTCCATCCAACGTCGACTTCATTACCAAAATCACATCACCACAAGTCCACAGCCTGATCGAGACGGCTCTACAAAAGACCCAAAGATGGCATCCATACTCTCCCGAAAACTCGATCTCATCTACCTAATCTTCTTCATCATCCACATCCCAATCGTCTTCAGTAAGCAGCAAGCCCCTAATCCTTCGAATGACCAAACGACCTCATCAAAGACTAACACATACGACAGTCGTGGACCTCTATCCCCTCTACCCAGCTTCAGTCCGACCCGATTTCATGACCTCCCTCCGAGAATTTTACATAACAACCTACCGAGATCAATTTTTCATCAAGCCACCCGCGTGGTTTACTTTTTATGCTTGGATGGAGTTATTCTACCACATCCCAGTTTCCGTCTGGTCTGTCGGTGCGCTTTTACGTGTAAGTTCCCTCAGACTAGACCATGATTTTATCTGTTTCATGGCGAGCTGATTTTCTGGACAGGATGATCCGAAAGTCCCCGTTCATCTCCTCATATACGCGGTGCAGACGGCGATCACGACTGCGACATGTATTGCGGATTATTTGAGCTGGACGGAGTTCTCGAACGCGGAGAAAGTGGAGTTGGGGAAGTTGTATGTGCCGTATCTCGCTGTGAGTGTTTTCATGGGGGTGGATATGTATGGGCGGTTGAGTGCGAAGTTGAGTGGAGGAGAGAGGGCGAAGGTGAAGAAGGTGAATTAGAATGGGTCGGACCCAGGCTCGAAATGGTTGAGCTGGCTTGTGCAGTTTATAATATGGCGACTTTCACATATTGTACAGAATGTGAATATGTGTAGAGGAGAAGTATTCGTTATATTCAAGACGATTCATCTAACGGAGTGTAGTCTGTATCATGCTAACATTAGAGTGGTGTTGGTATACTGATCTCGAATCTCAAAACTGATCCTGCTCTCTCATATCCCTCCGAAAACAATCAAATGCACATAGATCCATCAAGCATCACATCATAAAGCCCATGCACGTAGGAGATCGTAACCCAAAACGCTCCCAGAAACGCCATCATGCAAGCGTCACATCAGACCCTTCGAAGAGCTCAGTCATTCCTCGAGCCCTTCCACAACTTCCAATGATCCTTCTCCTCAGCCCTCCTCCTTTCCTCTAAAATCCTTTGCCACCTCTCCATATCCCTCTCCCTCGACCTCTCAGCCGCAGCGCCAATCCCATACGCCACAGCAGAAGCACCCAAACCAGTGAAGATCGCCCAACGAAATCGTCTACGATACTTCTTCCACTTATTCTTCATATCCTTCAACTGCTCAGGACTGGGCTCGTGGTGGTGGCGTCTCGCGCGCTTAGCTTTCACCTTGGAGCCGAGACGAGAGCCGGAGAAGACGGATTCCTCGCGTTTTACCCGGGGGAAGTGTTTGATGTCGACGTCTTCATCCGCGGGTTGGAAGTAGCTCTCAAGAGGGGATTTGAGGTCCGCCGTAGCAGATCCCGTGGAGACGGTGCTGGGAGATGGGGCGATACCCTCGTTCGAGACAATGTTATCCCACCTGTCCCCAACGAACCCGGTCGGCGAGGCAAAGGCGGCCACTTCCGGTTCTTCATGAGCGCGAGTACCGTCAATTGGATTGACAGAAGCCTTCTGTACAGGTTCTGCGGGTTTCGATGATGCAGCCGGCTTCACGAGCCCATGGTCGACAAGCTTGGGGCCGGATGCAGAAGCAGTTGGCTCCTGTTTCACCTTCTTGAAAACAAGTAGGTCCTTTGTCCCATGAATGACTTGAAATCCATCTCTCTGCAATTCAGCGAAGTGCGGTACAAAGCGCGCGGGTTGATAGAGCTGCGAGAGTGCATCAGGTATCGAGATTGGGGTCTCCTTGCCGGTCACATTCGAGGATGTGGTGGCAATGGAGAACATGTCGTTTCCGGAGTCATATGCGAGAACCTTGTAAACAGGAGGCTGTTCCCATCTGATCCCCCATTTATGAGCAGGGTCACTGGCCGGTGTGTTTGTCGACTTGTTCGCGTCGTCGGGAAGTACCGGTGGAGCGTGTTTATCGACAATGCGTATGCCGTGGACGTCCTTGTCGAGGCCCAGTCCGTTAGCGACCACGCTGCACATCTTGAAGGAGTTCTCTGGCTCCATCAACGCCTGAGCTTCATGAGCTTCTCGTTCCTGTGCGGCGATCTCAGCAGCGAGGTTGTCCGGCTTGAAGCTGTATGTCTGTTCTTTCTCGTAGTCCGCCAAAGCCTTACCAAGGTCACCATCAGACTCTACCTCAACAACCTGTGGCTCTGACTTCGCCGGCGCTACCTTAGCCTTGCTGGCAATTTGTCGATGATTCACATCAATAATGCCGTAAGCGTTCTCGTAAATGGTTCTCACTTGCCGCACCAGGTTTTGGTCACGTTGCTTTTGATCAGAGCGCAGTTGCTGTTCAATATCATTGAGGCCTTTGGCATGTGCCGAAGCTTGCTGCTTGTACCACTTGCTACTATCCTTGGCAAACTTGGCAACGTTTGAGCTAATGTCGCCTTCAGCTTGCATGGCTTCAACTGGCGGCTGCTGTTGCTTAGCGGCCTCAAGATCGCGCACTAGCTCGCGAATACGCTCGACTTGCATTTCTGCGTTGATGCTGCTTTGCTTGAAAGTTCGGTCGAGTTCAGCTCGAAGCTCTTTGATCTTGTTGATGTATTTCTCCTTCTCAAGGGTATAGCCACCCGAGTTGACCTTCTGCGCTTGCTCTAGGTCCCTTTCGAGCTGCCGAATTCGATCCACGTGCATCTCGGCGTTTGTGCTGCTTTGCTTGAAGGCTGTGTCGAGCTCCTTGCGCAAGTCACGAATCTTCTCCAGATACTTGTCGCTCTCACTTCGATACTGCTCGATATTCGAATTGTCTCCAGCAGCCTTTTGAGCCTTCTCCAGCTCTCGTTCGAGACTCTTGATCCTGTCTACCTGCATCTCGGCGTTGACGCTGCTCTGCTTGTAGGCGTTGTCGAGCTCCTGTCTGAGAGAGCGAATCTTGTGAGCGTATCGGTTCTCGTGTGCCTGCATGCGGGACTTCTGCTCTTGAACCTCAGACTGAAGAGCATCGTTCAGCTTGGCAAGCTTTGCGTTCTTTTCCGCATCTCGCTCGACCAAGGCCGCCTTTTCCTCTGCTTTCTTGGCGTCGTATTTGGCTTTGCGAGCATTCATGATGTCGATCCAGCGCATGCCAGACTTACGAGCTTCGAGGATGGCCTTCGCCTCTTCAGACGCGACTGTGTCGGCCGCATCGCGTTCTCTGCGTGAAGAGGACTTCCGTGTTTCTAAGATTGAGTCTTCCGCAAGTTTCAGAGGATCGCCTCGAGTTCTTCGGACGCGATCTGCTTGCAGCAAGTCGGCCTGCTTCTCCCAATCCCTTGGTACAGTGGATTTATACTCGCCAAACTCCCCTGTAGATTCATGCGCAGCGGAATCATCAAGCTCGGCAGCTGCTAGGAGGTCCTTGGACTGCATCCGCGTAACCGATGTTTGCAACTTCTTCTGCAAGTTCGATGCTGCTGGGTTTCCAGCTTTGCGCTGCACAGATGTCTCTAATCGTGGCAAGTCCTTAATGGCTTGCGTGTTGGGAGCAGGCTGCTTTCTGATAGCGTCAAGGCTATCTAGCTTGCTGTTGAGGTGCGCCATGCGATCCTCAAGCTTGGCAACTTCTGTCTTCAGGCTTTCGATATGGAATAGGCCCTGCTCATCCTTGAGCAACTTCTGCTTCCTCTTGTTGAGAAGATACAGTTCATGATTGAGCATCTCACGCTCTTCTGCCTGATCCCACTGGCTTCTACTTGGATCGGACTTGCCCCATCGGTAAGCACGAGTATCATTCGAGACATTTGCTATGGCTTCTGTCTTTGATTTTCCTACGGAGGCCCGGATTTTGTCAGCGGTGAGATTGTCGACCTTCTCTTCATCTATCTTGGCCACAGCAGAGGGCCGTTTGCTGTCAGCAACAACCGAGGTGTTGAGCAGAGATGGAAAGTAGACGGATGTCTTTCGTCCATTTTGATCCTGAGTTGGGACTGGGATGGCTCTTCGGACGTGGTCTGAAGTCTTGACTGGTGTCTCTGTCCCATGTGTTGTTTCGTTCAAGCAGTTCGATTTGAACCCATGTGACATGAGTGGAGACTCTGACTTCCTGGGCTGGTCTTTGAGCGCAGTTTCCATCTTCTTGACCTCCGACTCAGAAGACGGCGGCTTGATCTCAACCATGCGGTTTGAGATTGGGTCATACTCGAACTTCTTGTTGTGGCCTGTGCTGT
The DNA here is from genome assembly GCA_031771865.1 of Nothophaeocryptopus gaeumannii. Lineage (NCBI taxonomy): Eukaryota > Fungi > Ascomycota > Dothideomycetes > Mycosphaerellales > Mycosphaerellaceae > Nothophaeocryptopus > Nothophaeocryptopus gaeumannii. The sequence continues at coordinate 764,278 of JASISA010000040.1, read as the reverse complement.
CCCATTCAGTCCGCCGCGCCTTCTTTGTCCACGAATCCCAGGACGTCGACGATCCGTATGTGTAGCTTGTCAGTTGTCCATTCGGCCCATCGGCATCGGGCTCTAGGCCATTCTTCTTCGAGGTGTAAGTGTAATTTGTTAGCTGCCCATCTGGAGATTCACCTTCATTGTCAGCTTCTTTCTTCTTGGGTTTCTCAGGCTCGATGGGTTTGAACGGATGCAACGGCTCTGTTGTTTGCTTGATATCCTTGGGCTTCGATTTCGCAGCAGTGTCTGATTTGGTCTCCTCTGACCTGTACCAGCTGGGAAGGCCCATCTCATGACGCATCCAACTAGGAACTAATGGACTCCGGAATGGTTCGAAGCGCTTTCCAAAGACAGCCTCATATGGGTCTTGCTCAATGCGTTTCCGCATAGCCTCCATCTGGTCCTTCCATTCCTTCTCCCTTTGGCTGATTTCAAAGCCATCTTCTTCAGCCTCTTCTGGAGCCTTGTCCTTCTTGAGTTCCTCATCTTTGTTCGGATGCCATCTAGGTCTACCTGCATGACTTGCCCATCGAATGTGCTTGGGCGTGAAGTAGGGACGCTGACTAATATCCCAGTCCCATCGTCCTCGTCGGCGTAGCTTGTCAAGCAGCTTCGCCTTCGTCTTCAGCGTTCGGTAGCGGGTGAATCGGTAATACATTGGATCGATTGGAGAAGTGTAATCACAAGGACGCCGCCACCAGAAACTACGAGTCTGGGCATAAGCAGTCCCGCCGCGGACGAGAGAGCTGGCGGAGGCTCGGAGGGCAATGGACGATGCAGTGCGTTGTCTCACCGAGCTCACGCCCGAACGAAGCTGCGGCGGCAACATGGTGAGGCGTAGGCCGCTGCTCCGGGGCGGAGAGCGGTGGATAAGCGGTGTTCGACGCGACGGGGTGTGTCAGGGCGTCATCGGCTGAGATGTTGCGTGAGGCCGTTCAATGATGGAGTCGCTCGCGTTTCATGCTACGACAACGACAATGGCCTGCTGCAGTGACACGGCCGCCAACGATGAGGACGACGAGGATGTGAGATGAACAGTCACACTCGCACTCGCAGCTGGGCAGGCGGATGGAGGAGCTGTGAGCTCGACTCGCCCGTGCCGTTGTAGCTTGACTGCTGTTTGGGCCGACGCCGTGAGCAGCCTGGCACCTGCCTCGCGTGCCCATCCCCGCACCATCGCGCCTTCCCTCCGCGCTAAGATTGCGGGTCCATCCTCCACCTTCCATTGGTCAGACGCGCAATCACATGCTGACCCTCGGAATCTGCAAGCTCCGTTGCTTGATCTCTCTTTCCTCCAGCTGCTCAGAAACCATCAAGGATTGCAAGTGAATGCAGATGCCAGGCGTGCACATATGAAAGTCGCAACCCTATGCTACCTATTCGGAGGCCAAGTAGTGAACATCTCATTGAAACGTGTCAGCCGTACCGGAATCAAATAACAGAGCAGCAAACGTCCAGCCGCCGCGCGCCGAGTTGCTTCGCGCGCCCAGAATCTTCTTCGCCGCTCGGCTGAGTGAGCATCAACAACCGGGCAGCTCAAGGCCACGCAGACATCAAAGGCATACTTGTATTCAAGGACGACTACGCCACTCGTCATGGCTTCGCGAACACCGAATGCGGCCGAGCAAGAAGAAACGTACAGCAGAATGTCAGTAGGAGACGTGGAATCAATAGGCGCGCACTGCCAGATGCCGTTTTGTCGGCAACTGGACTTCTTGCCCTTCAGGTGCGAGAGCTGCAAAGGGTGTGTAAGTTGCATAAAAAGGAGCTTCAGAGTATCATGTACTAACACAATCGCAGCAAATTCTGTGGTGACCATCGGACTGAATCAGCACATTCATGTCCCAAAGCTGGCGAATATGGGAGAAAGCGAGCTGAAGCTTTGCGCGGACCATCGTCGAGCACTCCGCTATCCTCTAAACCGAGCATTTTGACTCACGAACAACAATGCGCCGAAGCGTCGTGCAAGACCCTCATCGACACTCCGCTGGTAACCGGCGTACATTGCGATAAATGTCGACGACGATACTGCTTGAAACATCGATTCACATACGTACACAACTGCGCAAACCTCAAGCCCTTGGGGACGGGACAAGGCGGCTCGTACACACAGAAGGAGAAGGGTCTTGCGGCTCTTGAGAAACTAAGAGCATGGGGAGCAGCGAAGAAGGCTAGTGCGCCGAAGATGAGTATGCCGCAGACCAAGGCCAAGCAATCGGCGGCAGCATCAATAGCCGCAACAGCGACCTTGAAGAAAACGGCCAAAGGCGATGACAAGATCCCACAAGAGAAGCGGGTATATCTTCACGTGGAGGCTTCCTCGGATACCATCGCAGCCAAGATTCCCAAAGGCAACTTCTTCTACAGCAGCGAGTACAGCGTCGGGAGAGTCTTGGACCTCGCAGCAAAGAGTCTGCAGGTCAGCAATGTTAATAATCAGTCTGAGAGCGAGGAAGATAAGCTGAGAGTCTTCCATGTCGAGGGCGGGCGGTTACTGCAGTTCAGTGAGAAGCTGGGCCAAAGTGTTGCGACTGGCAATACAATTGTACTATTACGGGGCGTAGGAGCGGGCATGGCTAAGACGCCGGAGCATACGAATTATTGAGAAGTACGATGCATTTTGATAATGGGCATAGCGATGGAGTTGGGGAGCGCGAGGCATAGCCAGCAGCTTGCTTGTGATAGAAGAACCAAATCACCCGATCTCGTATTGAGCTCTCCAACTTTCATTCCTGACCAGGTGTCGGACTGATGAATGTATCGTGACGAGACTCTCTTATCCTGCTCTCATCTTCACCAGTGGTGACGCGATACTGTCGTGGTGGTGCCCGGATGCCACAGCCAAGGGCGGTGTCCGAATGCTTTCCGACTTTCCCGGCCGTGAATCACTCATCTTCGTTACTTCTTCTTCTTTCCTCCTTATTCACACCCGTCTTGGCTTCGAAAACAAGCCTTCTGCAACGCGTGGACCGCCTTGATGATCTGCAACGCCAAACAGGTTTCATCCTGGCCCAGTCTCTTTGAAGCAATTCATCACTCGGCACGACCTGTGAATGACGTCGCTAGAAGGTTTCCCGGCTTGGCGCACAACCCTATATGGCGCACAGACACCTGCACACCAACCACCTACCTTTGTAAGTGAATAACTCAGCCAATTCCTAACCGAATCACATGAAACTCAGGAATCTAAGTGAACTTGATATGCTCTTCAATTTAGGATAGGTTAAAGCCTTGGAGGTGCTTTGGCTGCCTCCTTATACGCCCTGATCTGCTAGCTACTGGGTTTTGAGACTTCTTGCTTGGTGTAACTACTACATCTTCATTTTGGGGCTGTTCAAAGACAACACGCCTCAGGGGGTTCTTTACCTTCTTGACAGACTCCTTGAGGTTAGTATCCAGCTGTTTGTTAGCTTGGTTAACTTCCTTTTGCCTTTCTTTCCTTGCTTTCTTAGCAGCAGCTTTCTCTTTCTTCTCCTTTACCTCCTGTTACTTTTAAATAGCCTTCAACTGCCGAGCATTGGCTTGGAACTGTTTCTCTGCCTCCTTCTGAACTTTAGCTGCCTCTTTAGCAGCCTGATCAGTGTCTTTCTTTGCTTCCTTTTCAGCCAATATCTCCTTTGCCCTAGCTACCTTGTTTGGGCTTGCAAAGATTGCTCCACTTTCTTCTTTAGCCCTAACTAGCTTAAAGAGCTTTTGGCCTCGCTTTCTACGCTTCTTTTCTTCATATAGGGACTGTAAAAGGGCGTCCTTTTCCCTCTGAAGTCTTACATTCTCTGAATGAAGGTAGGCAACTTTATTCTTCAGCTTCCTTGCCTGTATGTTATGTCTCATTGTCCCCTTTGCTACAGCTCCTTCAACTATAGTTTGGATCTTGCTCCAGTTATTCAGGGATAAGGCAGAGTTGTTGGATCCCTTTAAGTTTGGCCTAGAGCCTACCTTGTTGTTTTCCAGCTTCTTCTTCTTTGGCAGCTTTAATAGGACAATCTCAGGGTTATATGGATAGATACCTGTCTTTTCAAAGCCAGAGGCAACGTTTGAAGGGACCATAGCAAGGGACCAAGCTTCCCAAGAGAGCTAAAAGAATACACGCTTTGTAATACCTACAAGACCATGGCTCTTTGCTGTAAACCTATCTAAAGCTTGGGAGTACCGAGTAGCTAAAGGGGCGAAGAGAGAGACATCCAATGGCTAGAGTCTATGTGTCGAATGAGGAGGATAGACAGCCAAAAGGATCCGGTGGGCCAGGCAGTAATTGACAAAGCGCATGTTCAGATGTGAGCCATGACCATCAACAAATAGGAGCCTCCAATCTCGACCATTCCTAGCCTTTGGCTTTGTAAAACGATTATAGACCTCTGTTAACCATTGGTATCCAAGCTTATCTGAAGTCCAGCTATTTGGTGAGCTTGTAAAGAAAGCACTATGCTTGTCTAGGTCAACATCCTCTACCTAGGTATCCTGAAGATTGCCAGATTGGGCCTTATATATCAAGGCAGGAGGAAGTACTGAACCATCTGCATAGACAGCTGCAATACAGGTAATCCATTCACGATTACCATCTTGAAGAACTCCAACTAGTTTGCCCTCTTTGAAAGCTCCTTTTGTAAAGATCCTTTAAGACTTGTTAACCACCCCAAGAAGGAACCCTTTCTTATCCATATTGACCATATTGTTTGGCTGGATATTATACTTTTGGATCTTCTTTTTAAGGAGGCTGAAGTATAGGGCATAGTACTTTTCATTATTAGCCTAAGATCTTGCTTTATCCAGGCCTGAAAGATAGCCAGTATCCAAAATGTCAGAGTGCCTTTTTGTAAAAGCAGCAGGCCAGTTCTTTCCAGGTAAGTAACCCACGATATCAAAGGCGAAGTTCCTCAACCTTGTAGCAGTAGGAGGGATACCATAGTTGGTAAGATCCTTGATATATTCGCAAAGGTCATGCTCCTATTGGTCGTTCAAAACTCGGTTGTTTTCATACTGCTGCTGCTTGGTCCCTTGTTTGCCATTCCATACTTTTGACAGCTTGGATCTTTCTATTTTGAACTTCTTTGCTGTCTCAGATATATTCGGCTTATCTGACAGTCTCAGATCTGCAAGCGCCTTCTCAATCTGATCCATAGTTGTCGAGTTATTCACTGACAAAGATAGGTGTATGGACCATATGAGTCTGTGCGCCATATAGGGTTGTGCGCCCAGCCGGGAAACCTTCTAAAGCAGGCCGGAACTCAGTTTGCGCTGACGACCGACCAAATCGCCCGACGATAAGCCACATGCCCACTTTCAACCGGCATCAATGCGTCGTCGCACGAGATACCGAAATACACTGCCGTGCCTGAAGCGTTCGCGCCAAGAATGACTGGCGACGACCCTGCGGTATGGAGTCAGAATATCCGACGTTGACAGAAGAGACCGAGAAGCTCAAGGACCAATATGCGCTCCCTTCAGCCGAGGTGCTGCGTGAGATCGAGCAACGACAGAGTGAACGCGCTGCAGAGATCCGTGCGAAGAGGAAGAAGCAGAGTATCAATGAGCAAACCAATGCGGCCGAGATCATTCAACGGAATTATCGAGGATACAGAGATCGAAGAGCGTTGAAGGGATATGGGCTGGATCCAAGTACGAGATGGCTAGAGGTATGCATACTGCCATAGCACCCCTACGATCTTGTGGTGTACTTGAGTAAGCGCGATAGCAGCGCTGATTTGCAGTAGGCTCTCAAAGACGGTAAGCGCGAGACGATGGAAGCACGAAATTCAGGTGAGATTGAACAGAGAGCTGATCGAAGGTAGCCGAATATCTGAATCTCACGAAGCCCATGTCAAACGTTGAGAAGCTGCTGAAATCCCCCACCTCGCCTGATCGAGCCCGCAACAGATGGGCGCATGCTACAAAAGTGGCGCAAAGAGCTGGTGATGATGATACAAGCGAAGAAGATGAGACCTCCAGCAAGGCCGATGAAGTCGCTAAGAGGAAGCTTGACAAATCAGAGAGAGAAAAGTACTCGAAGATGATGGGTCTGGAATACTTTCTGGAGATGGTCGATCACAAACACAGATACGGCAGTAACCTGAGGAGGTACCATCAGGAATGGAAGAAGAGTGATACGAAAGAGAACTTCTTCTACTGGGTAATGTCGCGCCATTGTGCTAGAATTTGAGGGTTATGTCCTGACAACTTCTTAGCTAGATTATGGAGAGGGAAAGGATGTCGATCTCGAAGATCGACCCCGAGCGCGTCTAGACAAGGAGCAAGTGCGGTATCTGAGTCGAGAGGAAAGAAAGAACTACCTGGTGAACATCGACAAACAAGGTCGATTCGTCTATGCGAAGAACGAGAAACCGATCACAACGTCGCCAGATTTCAAAGACAGTATTCATGGAATCGTGCATCACAGCGACGAAACCCCGAGTTGGCGAGAGGTCACCACAGGCGAGAAGCCCGAACCTGCGAGTTGGGACACCAGCGACTCCTCCTCCATTGCTAGCAAGATCAGCACGGGTTCGCAAGAAGACTCATCCAAATACGTTAACGAAGAAATCCATGATGCCAAGGGTCTCAACAAACTCAATCACATTAATGTCGACGCGATGATGAACCATCTACTCCGCAAAACCACCAAGAAGAACACCTGGATTTTCGTCGCCGACACCAGCTTCAGACTTTACGTCGGCATCAAACAATCTGGGGCTTTCCAACACTCGTCATTCCTCAAGGGTGCCCGCGTCAGCGCCGCAGGCCTCATTAAGATCAAACGCGGCCAAATTCGAAAGCTCTCACCCTTGTCAGGTCACTACGCACCACCCGTGAAGAACTTTCGAGAGTTCCTCAAAAGCCTGAAGGAAGCCAACGCCGATCTCTCCCGACTCAATGTCTCCCGCTCTTACGCTGTCATTCTTGGATTGGAGGGCTATATGAAAGTGAAGAACAAGGCCAAGTCGGCGAAACAGGGCGTGCATGACATGTGGGATCCTGAGGAGAAGAGGCGGCGGGAGGAAGAGGAGAGGGATAAGAGCCAGAGTGCGGAGAAAGAGAGGCAGGTCCTTGCTAGAGAAGAGAGGGCGAGGAGATCAAGGAGTATGAGCCATCGATTGATGAAGAGGATGGGGTGGAAGGAGGACGAAGAGGACATAAAAGCTGAGGACGCTGGTCTGGCGACGCCGGCGAGTCCTGTCGGTATGAGCGTTGGAGTTGGACAGGAGGCGAAGCCAATGGTTCCACGACCGAAGACTGTTGCTGGGGAGCAGGCGGTGGCGGAGAGGTCGAAGAAGGATCGATTCAAAGCCATGCTCGAATCGAAATAGTGGCGTTCGGGAGGACAGTGGTTTATTCACGATATATGAGTTTTGACGATACCATGCTGCAATGATTCGAATGTTGATGATGTAGCAGGAGCTCACGATATCCAGCAAAGGAGAGTAGCTTCTACAAGAGTCGTCCCAAGGAAAAGTCGTCACTACCAGTCTCTCATATCATGTGCGTGAGTGAGGTAAGACGTTCTCGCCCTCTTGACTGAGGGTAAGCTTCCTCTCCAGCCACAGCGCCTTGGGGAATCCATGGGCTTGCTGTCAGAATCAGGAACAGGTAGGCATTGCCGTCATATGGCAGCTGTCGTGTGTTTCGTGGAGAGCTAGCTGACTGTCTCGGCACACGTTGAGTCTGGCACGGCCTGTGAACATGCCTTGCAGTTGGAGGAGTTAGGGAACTCGCTTATGGTTGGCACGCATGCGGGATAGATGCAGGTACGACGTGAGATGTGGTTCTCCTGGGGAAGCTCCTGTGGATTCGACAGTGTTAGTCTCGAGTTGCCGTACTTCCTCGCGAGTGCATGGAAGTCGTCAGCTTGGTTGGGAAGATGCAGATACGGTGTCTCCTGGACTCGTCTAATGATCGTGGACCATTGGCTGTGAGACTCTGACGTTTATGAGCATATTCGTCGGTTGGCTATCTGCTGGCACAATACGAAAATCATTGCAGATGGAGTCCTTTTGCATGACGGAGCGACATTGTAGACACATGTCTTGGGACTTCACTCCGAAGGTCAGTCTTCGATGAAGAACGTCCACAGTAGCTGTCGGTCTCTTTCTTCCAGGCTGCTTGCAAAGTCATGTTGCCGCTATCCAAAGCCGCTACCAAAGAAGTATTCGGTCATGTTGTTGATCAAAGGCACACACGGCACACACGTATAGATTGGCCGTTTCATATATTGAAGTCAATCCAATCCCTGCCCATGATCGAGATGATCGAGATTCCAATGCCTTGGCAGGAACGAATTCCGTGCTGTGGTTGTCACAAAGACGTCAATTTGCATGAAGTTGCAAGGAGTGTCCCTGTCGGCAGAGAGCATGGTCCGTGCCACTTGAGAGCGGAGCTGAGTCCGCTCGTCGAGTTGCTACTATCGTTTGCAAAATAGTTGAGAATGCCAAGCAAATCGAACTGCGGGGAGGCTGGCCGGGCTTAATCGATATTGATTAATATTCATATCATCACAGCGCAAATTGATTGAGGCCCTAGAACTTTCAACTTTATAGTCATATTCGAGGAGCGATAGGCAGCCCCTTCGAAAGATTCAACCTACGATAATATTGCGACTATTGCTTGTATAGGCCTAAAACTTGCTCTATAGACTAGTAAGCCTACCTAGTGCAGAGATGTCAGTTGATGGGCCTACGAAGTTCGAGTTCTTGGCATTCTCAACCAATTCGCAAACGATAGTAATGAAGGCGGAGGGAGACGTTGCCAAGAACTTGCACGAGCGTCGTTTCACACCACCTCTTCGCAACATCGAGCATCAAGAATCATCGAAGCCAGCACAAGCCTTGGTCCCTACATCTTGCAACGCCTACGTGAACTTTGCCCATTGAAGCGCGATGATCAGAAGCAGTGGCATCAAGCGCCCCAGACAAACCATCACGACACGCGGGAACACGGATACTAGAAGGTACGACGCGCCAGAGTGTGACGAGTCTCTCGACATTGGAAAATACTGTAACCGTCTCCAGCTACAGCTCTTCTGGTCTGAACAACCGTGGCGTCTGTCACAATACAGATCACGTACATTCATGTCGAAAGTGAATGATCTCCAGACGCTGGAGGCGCGATCGCCAGCACTCGTCGCACAAACTGGAGACATGACCGGCGCGCAATCAACCTCCTGCGTCGTACAGGTGGAGATTTGGAGGCATTATTATTGAAATGATGTAAGTCCGTACGACCCAAACTCGAACAAGTCTCCGTCCTGGTGGGCTCGAAAACAAGGCCAGACGTCGCTCGACGCTCGCTTCTCCCCACCCGGCATCCTCGGACGTCATGCGCAGTCAGCTTCCGACCAGGGTGCGTCTCAGGCATTCAACTTGTCACGAAACTCGGTTTGTCTTGCCTTGCAGCCTCTCACATGAGGCGCTGGGAGTGGCCGCTCCACGCGGTCTGCCCTGTTTATTGCGACAACAGTCCAAACTCTATGCATCCTTATGCTTAATTCGCACGAAGGCAAGCCCGGCCTCCCCTACATCGACCTCACCTCTGCCAATCAATCAACTCCCCAAAGACTGAGAGCCATTTCCAAGTATGCGCCTACCTTTTATGCAGCGCCAATTTGGGTCGTGAGCACGTCTTTCTTGTCACACGAACGGTTGTGGCTGGTGGACCCGGCCGCGTGCATTCTTACTGGCCTCTTTATCGACGATGCCTTGGATTCACATCCTTGTCCATCGAACGGGATCGGAGCCGCGCTTGGAAACAGTGGCCTAGCCACAGCGCGTGGAGTCGTGGTGAGATCCGGAGCCGGAGGATAGTCCCCGAGCACAGGTGTCTTGGTCCGGCTTCTGATGCATCATGGGCCGAGAAGTTAAACGTAGGACGTGTCACTTCTCCGGGATGCTTGCGCGGAACGCTACTCCTGGAGTTCGACAAGAGAGCACTCTGCACGAGGCTGGTGAATGTGACGTCGTCGCGTCGAAAACGTGTGGGCACAGCGTGAGATCACTGGCAGCCTCCCGTTATTCGATATGACTGCAGATCGTGAGTTGTGGCGTCAATCGCTACAGAAACCTGGCAATGTTGGCACACGTCTCTGGTCACATCCTCTGGACTTCCACTGGCCACAGGAGAGGCGTGAGCTTACCCATGCTGCACATCCAATGTACGGGAGCTGTTCTGACATCATTCGAGATCACATCGACGGCTCCCCGGGCTATCCTGTGTCGCACTCATGAGCGTATACGTGCCCTGTGCCTCACCCTTGTAAGCCTTTGCAGCTATAACTACTGTAGGACTGCGCTCAGCCACACTTTTCCACATAGATCCTCCCTTTTCCCCTTGCTACAGCTTGACTTTTGCATGTCAAGCAATTCTGACCGATACGCGTATTACTCCTTTCCACCTACTCCGACAAGAACAACCCCACCCAGACGACGACACGGATCACGAAGTAATACACCAGGAACGAATCTCGACAGCAGCGACATTATGGCACCATCTCCGGCGGCAGGAAAGCAAACCGGTACTCCAAAGACACCAACTAAGCTCACACGAAAGCCTGGCCAAACGCCACAGCGACCTGGACAGGCCGCTTCTTCTAAAGCACCTTCAACACCAAAAGCTTCGCAAGTCTCAAAGCCAGATACAGACTCTCCGCAACTCCCTCCGCGACCAGAAGTTGGTGGCAAAGCCGAGCAGGCCAAGGGGAATGTAGAGAGCGCAGCATCAGATGCGCCGGGCAAAGCGCAATCAGCGGCGCAAAGCTCTGCGGGCGACGACGATGACGAAGGCCCCATGAGCAAAGTTACTCAAGCCGGAAAGCAAGGCCAACAGAGTCTCGAGCAAGCGGCACCGGAACCAATCCAGGACGACGACGATGATGACGACGAAGAAGACGACACAATCTCCGGCGCACAACAACAAGCGCAGGGTGCAACCGAAGAAGCTGAAGACGAGGCCGAAGATGTGGCCGATGATGCTACCGAGAAAGCCGGCGAGACTCTCCAATCGGCTGACGACGACGAGAGCTCGCAGCAAGACCAGCAGCAGCCGCAAGGCAAGCGAGGTCAGGGTCTCTTGAGTGGCGCGAAGGGTCTCGCTGGAAAAGCCCAAGGCCTGGCAGGCAAAGCTAGCCAGGATCCCAAGTCAGCAGCGAAACAGGCCCCTGGCGATGTCAAGGAAGGTGTGGAGGACACCGCCAAGGACGCCCAAGACACTGCGGAAGACGCTCAAGACACTGCAGAGGAGGGCTTGGAGGAGGGCCAGAAGGTCGCTGGCGAGACCACTGACGAGGCCGGGGAAGGTGACGAGGAAGGCGGTCTCGGAGAGACTGTTGAGGGCGCTACCGACAAGGCAGGCGAAGCCGCTGAGGGCGCCGAAGAGACCGCAGAGGATGCGCAGGACCAAGCTGAAGATGCCGTTGGTGGCGTGCAGGACGAAGCTGGAGACGCCGTCGAGGGTGCCGAAGATGCTGCCGAGGGCGCCGAAGACGCTGCCGAGGGCGCAGAGGATGCTGTCGATGGTGCTAAAGGCAAAATCCCAGTTCCGGAAGGTCTGCCAGTTGATCTTTCCATTCTCAAGGGTCTCGAAGTTGATGAAGACGGCAATGTTCTCGACAAAGAAGGCAACCCGCTCGCCCGATTGGCGGAAGGCGATGCTGAGGATCTTGCTGGCTACCCCATTGGCGACGACGGCGAGATTTTGGACGACGATGGCGACTTGGTCGGCCGTGTCGAGCTGATGCCAGACGAGATCAAACGACAGCTCCAGGAAGCTCAAGAGCAAGGCGAAGAACTTCCCGAAGACGCACAGACCTACCTCAGCCAAGTGCAAGAACAGGCCGAGGATGCTGCTGATGATGTCGAGGGTGAAGTTGAGGGTGAAGTTGAGGAAGCTACTAGCAACCTCCCGTCTCTCAGTATCATGGAAGGCTTGACTTGCCAAATCGACGGACTTATTTACGACTCTGACGGTAACACCATCGGACGTGTCATCGACGGCGACCCGGAAGAGCTGCAGAACGCAGTCCTCAACGACGAAGGCGAATTCATCGACGAAGACGGAAACGTTGTTGGCCACGCTGAGATCCATGAAGATGCGGAAGACCTCGTCAACCAAGGCATCTATGAACCCGCTCAACAAGCCGAAGAGGCTGCAGAGGATGCCGAGGACAGAGTCGACAGCGCTCATGAGGGTCTTGAAGACGTCGCTGGCAAGGCGGAGGATGAGGTTCCCGGCGAAATCGAGGACCAACTCCCCGGCATCGAGGCTCTTCAGGGCAAGGAGTTGAACGAGGCTGGCGAAATCGTCGACGAAGAAGGCAACGTTCTTGGCAATATCGCTGATGAAGACCTCAAGAAGAAGATCGAGGATGGCGAAGTCGACCCACAACAGCTCAAAGTCGATGAAGAAGGTAACCTCATCGACGAAGAGGGCAATGTTCTCGGCCAAGCCGAGCTTGCTGAGGGTGCTGCTGAGAAGCTTGCTAGCGCTGGCAAGCTTCTTGACCTTCGCATCCTTGACGGCAAGCGCATTAACAAGAAGGGCAAGATCCTCGATGAGGATGGCGAAGAGATTGGAGCGCTCACTGACGGCGAGCTGGCCGACTGCGCTGGCGCCCATGCCAACGACAAGGGTGAAGTGTACAACAAGAAGGGCGAGCTTGTTGGTCACGTCCGCGTCGTCGACGGCGAGGCTGCTGAGAACGCAACCCGTGAACTTCTTGAGGAGCTAGGTGAGCTCGAAGGTGAAGCTGAAGAGGCAGCTGAAGATGAAGAGGCAGCTGAAGATGAAGAGGCAGCTGAAGATGAAGAGGCAGCCGAGCCGCTTATGGAAGAACCTGCTCTTGACATCCTTGAAGGCCTCAAGGTTAACAAGAAGGGTCAAGTCCTCAATGAGGATGGAGAGCCAATTGGTGAGCTCACTGCTGGCGATTTGTCAAAGTGCGCCGGTAAGAATGTCAACGCCACTGGAGAGGTTCTTGACAAGGACGGAAACGTCATCGGCCATGTCCGCACCCTACCCCAAGAATTCGAGCAAGAGACACCAGCGATCTCCATCTTGGAAGGCCTCAAGGTCAACAAGAAGGGACAAGTACTCAACGAGGACGGCGAAGTTATCGGCGAACTCACGAGCGGCGATCTCTCCCAGGTGGCAGGCAAGAAGATTGATGCGAAGGGACAAATCCTCGACGAGTCCGGCGAAGTCATCGGCACTGTCCGCACCCTCCCATCCGAGAACTTGCAAGAGGAGGAAGAGCAAGGCGAAGAGGAGGAAGGACAAGAGCTGCCACCTCTCTCCATTCTGGAGGGCCTTACTGTCAACAAGGCAGGCAAGTTGGTCGATGACAGCGGTGCTGTCGTTGGCGAGCTGGTCGAGGGTGATGCGAAGAAGCTGTCCAAGTCTGGCATCACTTGCGATGATGAGGGTCAGTTCTGGGACAACAAGGGCCATGTCATTGGCCGTGCGCAGACTCTTCCACAAGTTGACCCCGAAGAGGAGGCACCATTTGCCGGCCTCGAGGGATTGCGTGTCGTCGAAGAGGGTTGGGTGCAAGACGAGAACGGCAATACCGTCGGCTACGTGACCGAAGGCGAGGCTGCCAAGCTTATCGGCCGTCCAGTGGACGAGGACGGAGACATTCTCGACAAGAAGGGCTCTGTCGTTGGACACGCTGACCGTTACGTACCAGAGGAGGAAGAAGAGGCTCAGGAAGAAGTACCTGACCTTTCCTTCCTCGAGGGCAAGACCGTCACCAAGCAAGGCCTTGTCATTGGTGATGAAAGCATCCCAGTCGCCCGGCTGGTCGAGGGTAACGCCAAGGAACTCACCGGACGCACTCTTGACAAGGAGGGTCAATTCTGGAACGACAAGGGAGCTGTCATTGGCAAGGTCGAACTCATTCCTGAGTCTGAGCGTGAGGCCAAGCCTGAGGGTCCCTTCGCCGGCTTGGATGACTTGCGAGTCATTGAGGGAGGCAAGGTCGCCGACGAGGATGGAAATGTCGTCGGAGAGATTGTCGAAGGCAACCCTAAGCGTCTTGTGGGATTGTCTGTGGACGAAGACGGAGACATTGTCGATAAGTACGGGAATGTCAAGGGCCACGCCGAGCCTCTTCCTGAGGAGGAGCCTATGGACTACACCATTCTTGATGGTTTGACCTTGAACAAGGCTGGCTTCGTCGTTGACGAGAATGGAGTGCCATTTGGCAAGCTTGTGGAAGGATCTCCATCTGACCTGGCCGGCAAGAAGTGCGACGAGAGCGGCTACATCTACAACGACACTGGAAAGGTCATTGGTCGCTGTGAGCCTCTCCCAGAAGAGGAACGCGAGAAGAAGGCCGAGGGCGCCTTCGCAGGCCTCGAAGGCTTGCACGTTGTGGACGGCGGATACATTCAAGACGCCAATGACAACACAGTGGGCCAAATCACTGAAGGCGACGCCAAGAAGCTCTTGGGCATGCACGTTGACGAGGATGGCGATATCATCGACAAATTCGGTAACGTCAAGGGCCACGCAGAGCCATTGCCTGAAGATGAGGAAGTCGACTTCACCATCCTAGACGGGCTCACGCTGAATAAGCAGGGCTTCGTGGTCGATTCAAACGGCATTCCTTTCGGACGCCTCATTGAAGGCCAAGCTTCGGAACTTGCAGGGCGTCAATGCGACGAGCAGGGCTACATCTACAATGACCGCGGTAAGGTGGTAGGCCGTTGCGAGCCAATCCCAGACAATGAGCGGGTCGCTCGTCCTGAAGGACCTTTTGCGGGTCTGGAGGGTCTTCACGTTGTCAAGGAGGGCAAGGTCGAAGATGAGAATGGCAATGTGGTCGGTGAGATTACCGAAGGAGATGCCAAACGCCTGATTGGTATGCAAGTCGATGAGGATGGTGATATCATCGACAAATACGGCAACACCAAGGGTCACGCTGAACCAATTGAGGAAGAAGAGGAACAGCCCATTGACAACAGCTCGCTTGAGGGCAAGTACCTGAACAAGCAAGGGTATGTCGTCGACGACAAGGGTATTCCTTTTGGACGCCTGGTCGAGGGCAACGTCTCCGAGCTCGCCGGTCGCAAGTGTGACGAAAACGGGTACATCTACGGCGATACCGGCAAGGTTGTCGGAAAATGCGAGGTCTTACCTGAGAACGAAAGAGTTGCCCGCCCAGAAGGCCCATTTGCAGGACTAGAGGGACTCCGTGTAGTCAAAGACGGGTTCATCGAGGACGCTGATGGCAACCGCGTTGGCCAGATTGTGGAGGGTGAGCCGAAGAGATTGGTCGGTCTCCATGTCGATGAGGACGGTGATATCATTGACAAGTACGGCAACGTGAAGGGTCATGGTGAGCCCTGGGAGGAGGAAGAGGAGGCTGAGACTGACCTCTCTGCCCTCGCCAACACTACCATCAACAAGGCTGGTTACGCTGTCGATGGCTCCGGCCAGATCCTCGGTCGCGTCATCGAGGGTGACCCGAACATTATGATCGGAAAGAAGGTTGATGGCCAAGGGCAGATCTGGGACGATGGCGGGAACGTCATCGGCAAAGCAGAGCTGGTCACTGGTGTCAACGCCGAGGAGGGACCATTTGCTGGCTTTGATGGTCTTGTGATCAACAAGGACGGTACCATTACAACACAAGTTGAAGACATCGTTGGTCGCATTATCGAGGGTGACATCAAGAAGCTTCTCGGCCACACTGTCGATGAAGACGGTGACATCTTGGACAAGAACGGTAACAAGATCGGCAAGGCAGAGCGATGGGAGCCCGAAGAGAAGGAGCGTCGTGTCAACCCCATGTCCGGCAAGCGTGTCAACAAGGAGGGTGAGGTACGTGATGATAACGGCGACCTGATGGGTAAGCTGACCATGGGTGACCTCGGTCACTGCGTGGGACAAGAGATTGACGATGCCGGCAACGTGGTCGATGTTGAGGGCAACAAGATCGGCGAGGTCACCCTCATCGAGAACATCGCCGAAGACGAGTACGAAGGCCCAACCGAAGAGGAACTCGAAGAAGCCCGCAAGCGTGAAGAGGAGCGCGAGATCGCCGAGAAGATGGCTGCTATCTGCACCCAAACTCTCGAGCGTATGCAGCCCATCTGCAAGCAAATCACCGAGTACATGGAAGCCGCCGACGCCAAGCCAAAGGAAGAGCTCGACGAAGAAGAACTCGTTAACAACGTCAAGCCTCTCATCGAAGAAGGTGGTCGCATCCTCCAAGAATGCAACGGCTCTCTCCGTGGTCTCGACCCAGACGGCAGCATCGCCGCTCAAGCCAAGGGCCGCGCTGGTACTGGCGAAGCTACACCTGAAGAGTTTCGTCTCGCAGAGACTCTGAAGGAGCTCACGACTACCGTGGTCACTACCATCGACAATGCGAAGAAGAAGCTGAACAACATGCCTCATGCCAAGAAGAAGCTCAACCCATTGTGGGGACTCTTGACCCAGCCTCTCTTCCAGATCCTCGCGGCTGTCGGTCTCCTGCTCTCCGGTGTGCTCGGTCTCGTCGGTCAACTCCTCAACGGTCTGGGACTCGGAGGTCTGGTGAATGGCCTGATGGGCGGTCTGGGAATTAACAAACTCCTGGAATCTTTCGGTCTTGGTGGTGGCGATAAGAAGAAGAAGGGAGGTGGAGGGAATAAGTTGTCCAGTTTGCCGATTGTTGGTGGGTTTTTGGGTGGTAAGTAAAAAATTGCCCGTCCTTTTGAGACATGACACGAACTGCCCGCTCCTTCCTACGATCTTACTACCTGTAAATCATACCGCGGGGAGCGTGGTGTGTCAGGGCTTTTTTTACTACTTACCTTACCTACCTTCCACAAGTCCCGACATCTTGAATACTCTGACAACTTCTCCTGCTTTTAGGAGATAGAAAGAGCGAGAAAGAGAAAAAGGAGGAAATCGCCGATGCGGTCGAAACTGCTGCTGCTGTTGATGGTCTTCAAAAGCTGGGCACGACTCCTGCGCCTGTTGTTGTTGCTGTTGAGTCGTAATGTATATCAACGATGATGTTACGGATATGGATGGGTTAATGGAGTTTTGGGATTCCTGGAAAGCGGGCAAGGTGTAGGGGAATGTTGTGATGAGCATATGTACAGCATTGTTGTCGTCGGCTTGTCAGTCAGATGGGGGGGTTCCTTTTGTAACTTATGTTTGGATTGTACGCTAGCGTGTGGAAAAGGGATTTTTGTTCAAGAACAAAAGTCCAGCAGTATCATCTTTCTTAAGTCAGTCGTTCTTCCTTTGCTCTTTAAGGAAGTCCCTCTACCATGGAGCTCCAGCAGAGTTGCACTCGTGCTGTGGAAATCACATCTGCTGACGTTCTGCAACCTTCTTGAGTACAGTGACAGCGACCTCGGGCGTACTGTCGAGCAACTCGTTGAATTGCTCGAAGTGCAATTCGCCAATGCGCTTGGCGGCTCTGTTTGCCAGGCGGTCACGGACGTTTTCCGGGACATCTTCCATCCCGTACGCGACCTCGATTACGTTCAGCAGCTGTTCGCCGTCTACGTAGGTCGTCCCATAGATGTGCTGAGATGCGCAGTCCGCTAAGCCTTTGACATTGTACATGTCGGACAGCTTGATCAGGGCGACATGGAACTCGATTTGGCTTTTGATGCTCTCTTTGGGGATTTCATAACCCATGTGATACATGGCGGCAGCGTGTGAGGCTTTGATGTCTTTGAGCTCAGCACGACCGGTTTTGCTTTCCTGAAGCTTGGTCAGTCCTGCTTTTTGTTCACAGTCTTTGGTGATGAGGGCTTACAGTGAACCCTTCGGAGGTGCTCATTTTGTAAAGCACATCTGAGCGCATGTACAGCATGATCTTGTGCACCTTTAACTTCTTTGCCGTCTGCAGCGATTATGAAGTCGGCGTGGAGTCCATCGTCGTGGACTCTGGGGTGAAACATTAGCGGATGTTATGTGATCATCAGTGTTGCGCTGCTCACTCTTTCAGTCCTTCGAGGAGGTCACGGAAGGGATCTGAACGATAGCAAGCCATGTCGTTCTCGCCCTCTGGCTCTGGCTCTGTTGTAAGTGCTAGGTGTCTGTTGCTGTAAGTTGGCGAAGCTGCTTGCTTGAGAAAAGAGTGCGTTTGTCCGGGTTTACCCGCTTTCACATGCATTCCTTGGCAACGGCCGGAAAAGCCAGGAGGTCGCCAGAAGTTAAAGTGTACAGGTCGCTTGCGATGCACATTATTTTTCAGGCCTCTACAGAAGGGTTGTACTGGCAATACCATGTTCCATTTCGGCTCAGTCAAACGCAGTGACAATAAGCCGTTGCAGAAAAGTGCAGCTCTTGTGACGTTTCCTTCAATTACCTCTGCACGTCTCAAGTTGCATTTCTGAGTGCCTTGCCACGATGAGAGATGCAGATTCATCCTAGGGCTCGAAGTTGCCTACGAGCTGCCGTTGATAAGCCTCAATGATCTCCCTCGTCTTCACCAACACGCCAGCAGCCAGCGTTCTCACCCTCGCTTCCTCTCCAGCGCCTTCAATGACCAGCTCTCCGCCGCCGGTACGTTCAAAGACGAGCTCAACCCAAGTTTTTGTCTCCATGAGATGCTTCGCGTTGTCTTGTGTCAGACGCTGCTTCCCACCATGCTCTCCATTCACTTCTAGCAAAGTCAGTAAGGAGAAGAGCACGGCTTCCAGAATGCTGATGTCGCCAATTGCCTGAACGCGCAAGCCCAACAACAGCTCCCAGAAGGAAGTCGTTATCTCCGGCAGACTCAGTGTCGCAGGTCCAGAAGCGTGAAGTAGTAACGCGAGCGTCTTCAGAAACGTGACTAGCACGAATGGCGCAGAAGCAAAGACGCTCGACTGTCCATATGCCGCGATTTCTTGCTGGTACCTGCTGACCAGTGGGAAGAAGAACGCTGTTCCGAAAACTTTCACAAGCTGATTTGGTGCTGGCTTGCGCTTCGTTCGCTCGACGTCCATTCGGCTCGAGAAGGTGCGCACCTTTACGGCGTCTAGGTGGGATGTAGTTTTGTCGGCTGCGGACAAAGCCAAGGGCTTGATCAGGCCGTGTTGGAGCGAAGAGCTGGCAGCTTCGAGACGCTTCACAGAAGGGTCGATAGGGTTATAGATCGCATGAAGTCTGCCAGGTAGTCGCTTGCTAGGGAAAGCAGTGGTGTTGGCTGGTAGAGCAGGGTTCAAAGCACTGTCTTGACCTCCGAGCCCAGCAAGTTCACGACCACCCAAGCCAAGCGCGCTCAGCATGATGCAGCGTTGTGAAAGAGAGTATTCGCCAATAAAAGCCTGCCGGCCCAGCCAGGGAGCCATCTTGTCAACGTCGCTTAGCACAAGCGCGATGAGACCTTGAAGCTTCAGTTCGTCGAAATCGTCGGTATCGAATGGGTCTTGTAAGTCGCAAAGCATGAGCGCTAATTCTTCAGCGTGGTTCTTCACTTCGCGCCCAAAGTTGGCTTTGCGGCGGATCAGAGGCGCGGCATGTTTGATGCCCATTTGGAAGCGATCGTGATCGTTGTCGTCCTTCAGCATCCTCATGAGATCCCTTATATAAACGGGTGCTCTCGTCTTCTTGCGGTTGACAAGTGTCGCATCCTCATCGCTGTCCTCCGGATCACTGTCGGGCTTCGCGTACGGTTTCAAGTCATCGTCTTCGTCATCCTCATCATCAAGAATCTCTGACACCTTTTCCCCGATGACTTCAGTCTGAGCAGGGGGCCTGACTGGACCAAATGACTTCTTCCCATCAATGATGGGCAATCCCGTTGTTCTAGCCTTTTGACTACGAGCTTTGTGATGCTTCACTGATCCATCCTGGCGTTTAATGAAAATGACGAGGTCCCCGAAAGCTCCAGGCTTATCCTCAACCTTCGCAAGGCCCAGGTAACTCGCGGCGTCATCAGTCTTCATATCCTCCGTGCCGAAGTCCATCCTTGAGCCTGGCTTATCGACAAGCGTCGAAAGCGTCGTACCCACGACCATGCCGAGCCATCGAGCCGATTCATTGCTGCTGTGGAGCCGATTGCTGACGCCTTGCATGTGACCTGAAGATCGCGCCGTCATCATGACAGCCATGGGTGTTTTGCGGTGGAGGTACGCGGCGGTCAGAAGCGTAGTCTGCGCGATGGTCTCTTGTTGGAGGATTGGAGAATGATTAATGAAGAGCCGATCGCCAAAAATGTTCATCAGCTTCTCGAGCAGCGTTTGAAGCTCATCCGAGGCCACGATGCTCAACGTTAGAATACAGGCTCGCCGCACACAAAGGTTCCACGAGCTGGAGAGGACCGGGTCTGCAAGAACTTCCAGAAGGTGCTGCTGCATGAAGTCGTCGCATTCGGCGAGTAGACGGATGAGTACAGACATACTGGAAACGTCAGTGCTCGACTTATCGTCTTCGAGATCTGGCTGTCCCAAAGTGGAGAGCCACTGAAAGGTAGTCTCCAGCAATTGCCGTTTCGCAAAGTTGGGTAGGCTCTTGCACAGTGGGCGCATGGACGACTCTAGCACGGACGCGTCCTGTTGTCGCTGCAGCAGATAGACGAACATAGCCTTGACAATCAATTGAGAGTAGCCCAATCTGAATGATTTGGCGAGCACTTGTGCTGAAGCTTCAGCATCGGTTATATTCTTTTCACCAAAATCATCCTCTGCTGTCATGTTGTTCATGCAGGCAATGTTCTGGCCCAGCCAAGTCGCATAATCGCTGCCTTTTGCGAGCCATGATGGATTCACGGGCTTACCGTTTGATTTCAAAACATCTTCAGCTCGAGCTATTGTGCCAATGATCTTCCCTGACGCCACAAGGTTGACAAATTCCTTCCACGAAAGCTGCTGTTTCGCTTTGGTTGGAAGAGCCCAACATAGTCTCCGGTGGGTGACACTGGCGAAATGAGACTCATGTACGATTTCGGAGGCGATGAAAAGCAGATCTTCCAACTCTTGACACTCTGCCTGGGATTTCTTGCCGCCGTCCAAGGAGTCTGAGAGGAGTCTTACTCGGGCAATGACTGCGCTGATACCGGCTATGGTACTCAAGCAGCCTATGACAACACCTCGGTCCCGGGCCTCGAGCGAAGGCCAGAAAGAGGATATGATGGTACTGACCAGCGTGTTCGTGATTTGGGCCTGCTGCGGACCCGGAGCATTGATATTGAAGCCGCCAAGACCTTTGCCATGCTGAACCTGAGCTAGAATACGGAGCAGCGTTTCGGTGTCTGGCTGGCTGCGCAGTATCTGCACTGCTTCCGGGGCATTACTTGCTGTGGCGTGACCCTGAATGGTTGCCTCTCTGATGGATGTCTTCTGCTGGTCTTGCTGAGGCTTGGCTTTCTTCTGACTGGAAATCTCGGTGATGTGCTCTGCCGGCTTCTCGTTCACGTTCTTGTGTGCAGTCTTTACTTCGGTCAAGAAATCGGCCATCTCCTCGACGAGGGTTCATGTTCGATGGTGACAGAGACGGAGAAAGCCTGTACGCGAAAATCACATGTTGACGCGCGCGTTTCGACGCTCGGACCGGGTGACGCCTTATCGATAGCAGGGATGTCAGACAGCTCCTTCTGCTTTCCAAGCTCTCGCTGTTCCCAAACGCTCAACACAGGAAGTGAAGATCGCAACTCACTCTCACTTCTCTCTGTGGCAACGGCAGCGACTATGAGTGTGATAAACGGCGACACGACCGGCCGAGCGCGATACGCGTACATGGACACGATCATCAGCCGGCCAGGCGCCTTCACAGACCCCGACTACGACGGCGATGCAGTACGACAAACGCTTGAGGAGGCCAAAGTTCTGGTCATCGGCGCTGGCGGTTTGGGCTGCGAGATTTTGAAGAATCTTGCTCTGTCGGGGTTCAAGAACATCGACGTGATCGACATGGACACCATCGATGTTTCCAACCTGAACCGCCAGTTCCTATTCCGCCAGAGCGATGTTGGGAAACCAAAAGCCAGCGTAGCAGCCGACTTCGTCATGAAAAGGGTACCAGGATGCAAGATCAACGCACACGTCTGTAAGATCCAAGACAAGGACGAGGACTACTACATGCAGTTCAACATCGTCATCTGCGGCTTAGACTCCATCGAGGCTCGCCGCTGGATCAATGCGACGTTGGTTGGCATGGTGGATATGGAGAACCCAGACTCCATGAAGCCGCTGATCGATGGCGGTACTGAAGGTTTCAAAGGTAGCTACGCCCTATTTCAGAGCTGGACTGAGCACGCCGACTGACAAAGTGCAGGACAATCGCGTGTCATCCTTCCTACCATGACCTCCTGCATCGAATGCCAACTCGACATGCACGCCCCTCGCGCCGCCGTCCCTCTCTGCACCCTCGCTACCATCCCTCGCCAGCCTCAGCACTGTATACAGTGGGCACACATCATCAAGTGGGAAGAGGAGCGGAAAGACATCACTCTCGACACCGACGATCCAGAGCACATCACCTGGCTATACCAGACTGCATTGAAGCGTGCACAAGAGTTTGGAATTCAGGGTGTGACATACAGCATGACTCAGGGTGTTGTCAAGAACATCATACCCGCAATTGCCTCCACGAATGCTATCATTGCGGCATCTTGCTGCAACGAAGCGTTCAAAGTGCTCACCACCTCTGCGACTTTCCTTGCCAACCCAGGCAACATCCCGCGTGGCGTTGATTTTGAAGAGTACGATCCATCCGACGAATTTGCGCCTGCACCAGAGAACTACATGCTGTATACCGGAGACAGCAGTATCTACACTTACACTTTCGGCCACAAGAAGAAGGATGATTGTCCGGTGTGTGGGACGCTGGCCAAAGATCTTGCGCTCCGCGGCGATATGACTTTGGGCGAGTTCGTGGAGAGTCTAGCGGAGCGACCGGAAGCACAGCTCAAGAAGCCCAACCTGCGGACGGAGGCCAAGAGCTTGTACTACTCCTCGCCAGAAGGGCTACGGCAGCAGACAGAGCGAAACCTCAAGTTGAAGCTGCGTGATTTGCTCGAAGACGGCGAAGAAGTTGCTGTCAGCGATCCTGCCCTCGCCACTATCGACTTGCGCTACAGAATGCGCTTCTCATAGAAGATACGCTCTCGGCGCTACAGAAGACCACGTTTCGTTCTATGGCTGCCGCAGAGGATTCATGAAAAAACGTGGACGAACGAAATACGCAGGGTAAACGAGGAATGGGACTGACCAGGCCATCTCCAACGACGATACGATTTACAACGAATGCGATCCACTCCAGATGACTCGAGAAGTCGTCCCGGAAGCGAATACGCAAAGGAGGGAGATCAACAAGATTCAAAAGAGGCTAGCAGAGCCAAAATGAGGTTCGAGAAAGGGAGCCGTGAGATAGGAGGTGTCCTGTCACGGCGCCTCAAATCCTTCGAACAGACACAATCAAGACCTAAAGGGTATGACGAGCCCCTCACATCCGCTGCCCAATACTGCTTCGATGCTTCACTCTCATAACAGCTATCGCGCATTCTCAAGAACAGCCGGACACTTCTCCAGCCACTCAACCATGTTTCCCACAAGGCCAACGTAACTATGTGCCACCCCTGGCACAATCTCCAACCCACATTTGATCCCATGTTCTTGCCAATTCTGATGTAACATTTTCATCCCATTCACACGACTCTGTTGCAAGGCCCTATCGTCAGGCATCTCAGACGCCTCCTTCCCAGACAACTTGGATGCTCGTTCAGCGAGCCACCTCTGCAGCTCGACCGTCTCGTCGTTGTACGCGTCGTCTCCTCCAACCATCAGGAGAAGATGTTTCACAGCGCGAATGGCTTCGAGATTAAGTTCTTGACCGGTAAACACCTCTTCGATAATTGCTGTACCTTTCGGCCAAGACTCCTTGTCGTTAAGTTTTGTCGTTTTGCCAGCTGAGGCTATGAGCATCGCAGATACTCTCTCGGGGTAAAGGTATAGGAATCTATGACAGAATTGTGCGCCACCACTGAATCCCATCATTACAATGGGATCAGTATTGATTCCCGGCCAGAGGTGGCTGATTTCGTTCAAGATGTCGAGGAGTCGTAAGTCGGACTGGAGGGTTTTGCTGCGAAGGAAACGATAGCTTTCTAGGTCGAGTGGAGAGTCAAGACCAGCAGGGAATAAGGGTGCCAGGACTGCGACTCCATGTTTGTCGGCAAATCTTATGAGGCTGTCGCGGCATCCGATCATATCTCGCCGTGTGCTGTGGATGTTGACGAGGAGTGTGAGTCTTTCGGGAGCTTCTTGGAGATCGGGTCGCCGGAGTGCGTCGTGCACTGCGCAGTATTGCTCCGGCACGTAGAGTGTGTATGAGACTCTTGGGTCGCTGCGACATGCGCGGACCGGGACTTTTCCGATCATGTACGCCGTTCGAAGGAGGTGAGTTGGTATGTCTGTTGGCTTGATGGTCGAAACTGCCTGCGAGATGGCTTCGTCGCCGCCACCTGGTGCGTGCATCTTGTTTGGAAGATACTCCATGTTGCTGGTATGGTGTCTTGACGCAATGAAGTGTATGTCGATGCCGAGAGGTGCTACGAAGGTCAAGGTTGAAGGAACGCGTCCTTCTTTCAGCTCCCGGAGCTTGGCCCCACACCTGCTGCACCTGCTGGTCCGTGCTCTGACTTCTCGTACACCTTACAGGTATAGCAGTCTACTATAGTGCCGGATAGTGGGCAAGGACAGTCACCCAGCGAGTAGCATTCACATCAATCCAACGAGCCCTCTGCTCTGCAGCGCCTTTCCTACAGCCTGACACCACTCCAACTTCTCCACATCTCCTTGTCTCTGGTACCAGATATGTGCCAACTGGAGAGGTGGCATCGCAGATATCAGGCCAACGTA
The DNA here is from genome assembly GCA_031771865.1 of Nothophaeocryptopus gaeumannii. Classification (NCBI taxonomy): domain Eukaryota; kingdom Fungi; phylum Ascomycota; class Dothideomycetes; order Mycosphaerellales; family Mycosphaerellaceae; genus Nothophaeocryptopus; species Nothophaeocryptopus gaeumannii. Next base: position 739,478 of record JASISA010000040.1, on the reverse strand, counting down.
TCCATTCTCTTCCCTCATGACATACGCGAAGCTCATGCACAGACTGTCGGCGCACTCATAAGCTCCACGTGCAAGACTCTCGACAGACATTCCAGTGTCGTAAGTCAACGGGTAGGCAGACGGATGAGCGGACTCCCTTATGTCAAGATGCATCTGTCGGAGGGAAAGAATCAACATCCAGTAGACCATGTGTTGCATCGCAGTCGTCACATTCTCGAACTCAAAGGCGTGCGAGAAGGGGATCGTAGCGGATACGCCGAATTGACGAACTTCTATGAGGCTGTACGGTGGCGGCGCGTCTGGCTTCATTGAGACCTTCTCCGCCATAAGAGCATAGATAGCTGCTTCCAATTTCAAGAGCTCCTTCACAGTAGCGGTAACTTCCTTCCTAGAAGCATTATGGCCGCAAGAATGAACAGTTTCAGCGCGCTGGAGTGCCACAGGCACCTTAGCTTCCGTCTAAACCAGCCAGCGAAGGTGTATCCTTTCAGTGCATCAACGTTAGCCAGAGAGGTACCCGGTATGCGATTGTACTCTGTTGAGTCTTTACGAACAAGCAGACCATTCCAGAGATTGAAGTGAATCCTGATGTCCTTTGGCATGCGTGGTACATCGTTCTGAATGCCTTCAACCATCTGCTTCTTCGTGCATCTAGCAAAGACCGCAGGAATACCGGCCGCGTGCCGTCGCCATCCGCGACCGTCCGTGGATATAGCGGAAAACATCTCGCAGAGCTGCAGTGCATAGATGCATTGTATGAGCGAGGATACGGACGGGAGAGTAGGAGCCTGTATTTCTACTGCCATGCGTCTGAGTGCAACCGGATACTGTCTCCTAGCGAGGCGAATGAGATCTGCTCGGTCGTAGGTATTGCCGATGGTCAGGAGGCAGAGCGTGTCAAAGGCGTGTACCATGGCAAGGCTTGAATCGCAACAGCCTGCGATGAAGCGATTGCTGTCAGGACTTGGCCCTTCTTTGTTGCCGAAAAGATCGAAGTGCTTAGCTTGAAGGGCGAGACGCTCGGCAGATGGGCTGCGAAAGGAATGGATGCTTCTGACGGGAAAGTTTTGGTGTGCGTATTTACAGGAGCGTCGTGGTCCTCTCTTCGTGTTTCCGTGGTCGTGTGCGCAAGCGGCGTCCAAGGCTGCAACGAATTGATCCCGAATCCATTGGTCATTGTCGTCCCGACATGCGCGAAGGTCAGAATCCCTCGCAGTGCGGTCAGTGCTATCGCTCATGCCGAGTAAGGCAGTTCAGTCGGGAGTTTTGCTTGCTGGCTCGATGGGTCCCAGTGTGGCGGTTGCTTCGATCGCTTCGTCCTATGCTTGAAGTCATGCAGAGACGATGAATACACATTTGTCGCACATATTGTTGCAACATCTCGTCCCTTTCATCAGCTCATCGCCGCCCTCTGGCGCGGGAGCATCGCAGGATCAACAGACCTTCAGCCGCATGCTGCGGCGATCTCGAGATGATCGAGCGGATGTCGTCTCCGCTTCCGGTCAGCTCCTGTGTTGATTGCTATGCCGATGGCACAGCGCGGGCAAATAACGAACAAAAAGCTGATGATATGTTGTCAGGCATACCATGCTCGCGAAGAAGTCGCACCTGGTGTCTGTATCGGTGGCAGATTTAGAGTTCTCAAGTCTAAACTCTAATTTCACTACCTACCGAGACTCAACGGTCTGGATTTCTTCCCATCTTCTGATTTGCTACTTTACGAGTGCAATGGCGTGCTGTGGTCAAAATATATACATGTGAGCTGTGCTGCACCCAATAATGTCAAGGTCGTAATTTTCGCCTTTATATCCTTCCTCCCCTACCATGGAACCTCTCCCCAGTGCGAGGAATTGGCTTTTCAGCCCTTAGCACCCACAGGAACAGATCTTCCAAAGGCAATAAGACATTGAACACCTTATTACATGCAAACGCTATGCAGCAATACACGAACGCTACCAACGCGTCCAGCATGAAATGGTTGGCCGTGGCCAGGATCGTGATGAGGATCATGGACGGATATACGATACCCAACGTCACGTAGAAGATCTTCCAGAAGATATTCTTCCGAGTCTCGTACTTTTCGAAACGCCGCCGACCAACGCCCGAGTGGTAGATGAAGGTGCAGCCGATGATGAAGGAATATCCGAAGTGCATGCTCGGCATGGCTGCTAGGGAGTTGACATGTTTGCCGGTCTGCCAAAGGGAGGCTGCGTCTTCCATGTGAACTGTGTCGAGGAATCCGTATTCCTTGGGCAAGAGTCGAGGTGGCATAACAGGATAAAGGATGAAGGTGATGAACGCCATGAAATTCGTCAGGACCATCGTCCGGCGGGCAGTCGCGAATGTCGGGTGTGATGGTGCGACATAATAGTACCAGACGATGAACCTGATCAGTTGTCAGCGTTGGCATTTCATCAAGATGCGAAGGTCGAGGACATACGCCATAGAACCAGGGATATGGATCAAAGAGTAGAAGCGATCGAGGAAAGTGAGAGCATCCTGGTGGCCATGCATGAACCACTGTTGGATGTCGATCTCTCGGAATGGAAACAGGAAGCTAAGCCAGCTGAACTGTTCGAACTCCAAGATTGAGATGGCATGTCCCTGAGCCACATCCCAAATGGCTTGTCCAGCGAAGACCTTGTTGGAAAGTACCTGTCTCTCAATCAGTACTCAACATTCCCAGCTCGTCGACAAGAAGTCAAACTCACTGTTGTCATTCTATAAAAGAGGTAGTTGCTAATGCCCTTCGGTTAGCTCTGGTTCACAAGCATGATATGGGTTGTGCTTACAGAATGAAATAGAACATCTCGACCAGGTAAGGGAACTTTTGGAAGAGCCGAGAGTGAATGTGATTCCTGAACTTGGAAGAGTTGGGCGTGTGGATGGTCCACAGTCCGCAGCACGATCGACTCTTTGGAAGCTGCATCTCTCGAGACAGATACGACGGCCGGTCGTCGTCGTTGTCTCTCTCGAATTCAAATTCTTCCTCCGATACGGACTGGTCTGGCGATCTGTCCAAGATTGACCGATACCCGCCTTTCCAACGACCAAATATGGAGTAGTCTCGCCGCCGGGTCAAGATCATGCCGCCGAACAGTATGGTGACGAACATGACAGCCTCACCCCAATTGGGTAGCTTGAACTCCGGTTGGACATTGTACTCGACGTAGTCATCGAAGACGCCGGACGTCAAGTTGTGTATCAGGATTCCGCCAGCTACCTCGCCGGCCATCGTTGACCTCCCTGAGTGTTGCTTCTTCTCTCACTTCCTCTTGGCACCAAGTATTCCCCGGATCCACCTCCAGATTCACTACAGGGTTGGCGATCGTTGCGAACGGTGTGGTCATACAGGTGGACCCAAAGAGATCGTATCCGAGATCAGATCTGGTTCTTTATTGCGCACTTCGTTGACGTCGTAGGTTCGCAAGAGGGGTGAATATTGAGCCTGGTGCCTGGGCACGTCAAAGGGTTGTCCGCGTACCCCTTGGTCAGCTATCGAGATCAGGAGCGAGGGTGTCGCGTGCTCTGTGTTAAGCAGCCCAGATGTGCCGTGCTAAGCAGTAAGGAAACAGAAGGAAAGAGACGCGAACGCCGGGAATGCTGCAAAGCAAGTGGTCGTGAAAAGAGCGACTTGTTTGGAGGGCGATGTTTCATCAGCATGGCTTAGAAGGTAGCAGGCAGGATTCACCGAACGCGATACACGGCATCAGCGCTCTTGGCGACTGCTGCACTTCGGAACCGCAACCGCACGAGGTGTCGCGTGCTCACCCAAGCTGACGACGCCGCCCATGTGCACCTTATTTTGCTGGCTTCGACATCCATCATCTTGATACGCGAGAAAGCACAAACTGCAATGGGAAGCTGACGCGAAGACGGTGTGAGAGCATCCTGGTCAATGACACCTGCCAACATTGCCATCTTGGCCATCTTCTACCCAAGGCGAAACCGTTGCTGTGGCGCTTTGGACCGCAGAGCCGCAAGACTCTATTTTCAGTTCTGCCGGGCGATCCCATTGGTTGGGCTCCACAGGGGCACGCGACACTCGATCGTCGCCGTTGAGTGAACACTTCTCGGTTTCTCCTTCTCTTCGCCTTCGCCTGCATCTTCATGGAAGCCATCTACGGGATTGGCGATGTGGGGTGGGAAAGCGACAACACACCGCAGCCTAACAATGTCAGCTGCTGCACAATCTCTTGACCACTACTCGCCAACATGTGATAGAGCTTTGCCCGGCGACTAGGTAATGTGCTCTTTAGTCATCGAGAGAGCCTAGCATGATTGTGTATAGCCTTAAGAGGCTGCTCATTAAGGCAATCGACATGTTGGTCTGTTCAAGCTGTTTCCAATAGTCTTCACGAAGGGATATACTTTCTGCTTTCGTCATCACAATCACACCATCCATGCAGCTCCTAGAGCTCCGACAGACATCACCTCTCACCAGAGTAGACTAAACATCACGCTGAGAAAAAGATTCTGAAAGTTACGCGAGCATCCACTTCAAAGCCCATTGGAGCTAGTCAGTTTTCATTGATTACGATGTCTTCCTCCACAGCAACAACGGAGTCCCTGTACAGCGCAGCCGAAACACGCCTCTCCTGCTACGAGCTGTCAAAGAAATCTCCCATTCCTGACTCTCGTATTCATGAGCTAATCAATCAGGCCGTCAAGCATGTGCCATCTTCATTCAATGTCCAGAGCACGCGCGCTGTGATTTTGCTCAAAGACGATCATGATGCTCTATGGTAAGCCGGGGGGACCATTTTCTGTGCCAGGAGCATGATGTTGACACGAGTCTTTGACCTAGGTCTTTGGCAGACAGTGTTGCGAAGAAGACGCATCCCGAGGCATATGACAAGATGTTAGGCAAGATGGTCTCTGGATTTAGCGCGGCTTATGGAACAGTCTTGTGAGTACTTTAAAGAAGAAATGCCCATCAAGTAGTGTACTGATCGTAACCTGTCATGCAGATGGTTCGAAGACCAGGATGCTTTAGATGGCCTTGCGGCTAAGAATCCTTTATTTGGACATCTTGTCCCTCAATGGGCGGATCAATCGTCTGGCATGGTAAGTCTTGCCAACGGAGCTTGCTTCCTCGCAGAAACAGAGACGTGACTGATGCTCGAAATTTTGCAGAATCAATATTTAGCCTGGACTGCGCTGGAGCTCGAAGGTCTCGGGTGCAACTTGCAGCACTTCAACTTTATGCAAGAGTTTGAGGAGGAAGTGACGAAGAAGTGGAATCTTCCTGCGCCATGGTAAGACTCTAACAGACCGCTCTGATAATAGTCTCTAAATCTGTACTAGGAAATTGAATTCTCAACTCGTGTTTGGAGAGCCGACCAATGGGTTGAAGAGGAAGTGGCCCAGAAGTTATGCGCCGCTTGAGGATAGAGTGAAAGTGTTCGGGTCTTAATCAGATGTAAGTGAGTGTGAAAGAGAATCTGCAAATATCATCTGCACGAACGCGTTGCGGAAAATTTACGTTTGTGCATCTGATACTACCAATGAGGCACACCACGTGCTATCTAGACCGGAACCTGCATCACTGCTGCATTTGAAGCAATCACTTGTGACACCGTCCGTGCGCATTGCATTACGAAAGACTGAGATTCAAGTGCATCTCAGTCCTGCTTCCGTCACTACAAGACACATTTCTACACTCGTCAATCCGCTCAGACGCTGTGCCAACCACTGAACGAACACGGTCACGTCGACGATGGCCCAAGCGAGAGACGGGGACCTCACTCTGAGCGGCCGCCTCTACGTTGGCAGCAATTATGACGGGTAGCAAAACCGCATGGACGCCCTCTTACGACTCGACGGCTTGAGATTTTTGGACATCATAGGGAGATAGCGGCTTGCAACTCAGGGGTATCGGTGGTGCAAAGGCGCTCAAACTTATCAAAAGCCAACTCAGTTGCGACATTCTGGAAAGGCTGCCCGTCACACTCTCCAATTTGACGGCAACACAGCTTTTGGAGATCCTCAGAAGGCACGCCGCTCATTTCCGACATTTAGATCTCCCGGCTGAGTTGCGCAACCGCGTCTATAGCTACACTGTCCGAGACTCAGCCACGCAATGGATCGGCCATGAGAGGACACCTCTGCCACACCTCCTCCGTAGCAGCGCAGAACTCAGGCGAGAGTCGAGCCCAGTCTACTTCTCCGAAGCCGACTTTGTCGTGGTCATGTACGAGAAAAATGACAACCAACCACGCAGATCCGTTCAGGAGATCTTGAGTCCTTGGCTGGACAGCATTGTTCGTGATCGAGCACCCTACCTACGCAAAATCGAATACCAAATCGAGAACGAGAAAGGACGCTGCTGACGCTTACAGGTCTCATACAGCGTCAAGGATGGCCTGCAGCTGAAGTGTGGAGACAAGATGGACGATGGCGTCGATTCAAAGCCAGTTGAGAGGTACAAACAGATGCTGCTTGAGCACATTTACCAAGTTCGGCGGACGATCAATCTCGCTCGGCTTCCGATCATAGGCAAGTCAATCATCATGGCGCTGGTTTCCAACCCCAAATTGTGGGAGTACGACAAACTCGAGAACGACGACAATTGGGCTGAGATAGGTGATATCTGACGACGAGGAATGATTGATTGTGTTCTGTTTTCGGCTTTGAAGCCCAGCACTAAGGGGGCTGGAAGAGCAGGCGGTGCAGTCCACATAGAGTCGCAATGAAGACGGCGAGATGCTGGCGCTGGGGCGACTGGCGAAATCGTCACATGTGGAAAACTGTATGACCCACGGAGCTGCCTTCAGAGGACGGTGTTTCGAATTTCGTCGCTTTCGGAACTGCAGCGAAACGTCACTTTCACATGCAAGACTCCGGCCAATCGGGCAGTTGCCGCCCAAGCTTGACCCGCCCACTTTTCCACCTACCAACCGTCTGTCTTCTCTGCAAAACGTCATTCTCATCACAAGGTCCAAGACCCAGGTCAGCCATGGCGGCATCGTTGCCTCCCTCACTGCTCCGCGAAGGCAACTTCGACACATGGCGAATCGCAATCTTCAACAAGACTCGACATGAGAAGCCCGGCGCCGAGCATTACCTCACCGACCATCGAGAGAACTCTCTAGATTACAAAGCTCGCACTGCAGAAGCCGCCACCATCATCTTAGCCCACGTCCATGTCAAAATTCTGCTCCGCCTTCCCTCACCCATATTTCTCAACGCGCCCAAGTTGCTGGCTGAGCGCCGCGCTCGTGCAGCACCATTCCCCTTCATGCGCCTTTCGCTCGAGCTACGCCAGAGGGTGTTCGAGAACCAGCTGGAAGAGCTCCGTGCAATCCAAGTCGTGCTACGAGGCCAGCGAAACCGACTGCCGACTCTTACGCAAGTCTCGCGACAGCTACGAAACGAGTTGCGCCCATTCTTCTTCAGATGCTTCGAGATTCGTTTCCAGCTCAGGATGTACGAGGATTACGGTCGTCCAGGCATTCCATTCTGCGACGCCGCGTATGCCGAATCCTTCTTCGACACCTGGATTAGAGACGTAGCAGGTCGAGACATTGTCAACCTCCGCCGCGTTCGCGTCACCCGTCAAAGCACGCAACACATCTATTCCAGCCTTGACGGCCAGCAGCGCGTCAAGGTTGAGACTCAGCCTTTACTTCACGAGACTGACTTCGGACGGGCGATCTTCCAGGAGCAGCGTCAAGCTAATGAAGACGCCGACAAGCTTGAGAAGTGGAGGCCAAAAGGAAGCCACGTTGCTCTGATGCTACTTCGGTGCGCTTCGGTCTGGAATCGGGACATCTACAAGCGGTTGTCCGAGGAAGAGTGGACTCAAGCGGAGGACGCGAAGCGTGCGGGAGAGGGCCCCAACTCATGAGAAGAGTGGACGATAGGGACGCACGGATAGGATAATGCCTGCGTGGCGAAGACGAATGGATTCCAAATGCGATCGTTAGGGGCTAGCTCATTGCCCATATGTTGCACCGGGGGGCATCGTACAAGGTTGAGTCGTCCACGAGCGCATGTTGCAACAGCAATGAGAGCAGCCGAAGAGGCGAAGTATACCATCGGGGAAGATTTTCGATCAGAATGGGTCCGGACATGCGCAAAGGACACATTGAAGAGCTCTCTGGAAGTACGTTAGCACGACAGAGTCAGGCCAGAGCTTGGTACGAGAAATTGAGACTTGATAGCAATTGGAAAATTCCTTGGAGGTTTCACCTGCTCTTAATATGTTCATTTGTGCATCCAATCATTCCTTCGTACATTTCATCAACACCTTGATCTACGCCTCGCTAATGCCAGTCAGCTTCATGACTTAGCCGCATTGGCAATCCACCCATTCTCAACGAAGAACTCAAATATCCTGCCTCCCTTGGTTGTATCAATCTTGCTAATCTCCCTTACGTTTTTCTTTTTAAGCTTGCCCTCTGCCTTCATCGCCTCTCTCATAATCGCGTCTTTGATGGCGATATAAGCCTTGGGATGTAATCGTAACTTGCTGCATAGGTCCTGCTCTTCGGGTTCCAGAAGCTGGTAGTCAGGCGCGTTCTCCTCGTCCCAATTTGCTGGACTGAGATTGGGGATTGGTTGCAGAGGTGGTCGTTTCGGTGTCTGGCCAGCAGGTACACCGTTGGGCTGTTTGTTCACGTCTGAAGACAGCCGTACGGGGAGATCGGCTTTTGTTGTGAGTTCAACTACTGCTTGTGATGATTCGGGAGGGCCTTGATTCCGGTCGTTCGGCTTGCTGGGACGGATGCCGTTGGTCAAGCGATCAAATTGGCCTGGCTGTGGGAACGTTCGTGCTAGGCGGGCTGCCTTCTCGGTCTCGTACTTCTCGCCGTGTGTTAGTGTTGAGATTCGCATCCTCCGCCAGTCTTGCAGCTGCGTGATAGCCTGCCGCAGATTGTGCTCCTTCTCAATGTCTTCCGAGTAGTTTACAAAGTCTGGATGGGACATTATCCTGGCAAACGGCTTCAATTTGTTGTGGAGTTCTCGCTGCTCTTTCGTCCGCTTCTTTTCAATAGCCATATTCTTCCGGTATTCCAATAGCTTGTGATTGAAGATCACCTTCTTGCGATCTGTCCGTGCTGTAAGCCGATCGTTGTATATTGTCATCACCACCATTTTGAGCTCTGTCTCTGGGTCGAAATGCTTGGTATTCGGGTTCAAGCCTTCCTCGGGCGAGAACTGCATATGCTGTACAGCTTCTTCCGCCTCATTGAAGTACTCGCTCTCAAATTCCAGCCGCCCAGGCATGAAGCCGGCGACCTCATGACAGCTCGGAACAGAGGATGTGGGCTTGGCCGGCGCAGGCGCAGTCAGCGCTTGATCTTGAAGCTTCGCCTTTCGCTCCTCTATTCGCCTCTTCTTGTTCGCCTGAAACTCTTCTCGAGGTATTCGTTCGCTCAGGCTCTTGTCCTTCGGATCGGCAAGCCGAGGCAGGGGAAAGTTGGGAGTATTCTCAATGTAGGTATTGATGTAATGATCGCGAACCTCATCTTTCTCTCGGTAACCACCGATGTGGTCTGCGATATCCGCGAAGCTGCCTAGTCCATACTGCTCCGCACCCTCCAACAGCAGCAGCTCCTCGTCGGCGCCCCACTCCTCGTCAAAGATTGGGATACTATGGGGTTCTATGACCTGGTACGGGTGTTCGCGAGGGTTGTGGTGCAGGTTCGACGCGCCTTGGGAGAAGCATGGGACGCAGAGGTCGTAATCGGGGCAGCTCTTGCTCGCGCATCTGATGCGCACGGTCGCAGTGATGTCGTTGCTACATACGTTGCATATGTATTTAATACCGCCACCGCCGCCATTCGAGTCCGACTTTGGCGCGCCTTTCGCCTTGGTGATTAAACCTGGCACGCCCACGGTTAGTGAGTGCTCCCAGCGTCTCGAAGCTTGCGCGGTCTATTGTCATACCCATGCCAGGCGCAGCTCACGCAAGCGCGATGCAATGCTGATTATCAAAGTATTCACCTCCAATCCTCCTGCACGTTCGGATTCACCTTGGTCAAGGGTTGTTTGTGCAAGTGAGAGGCGACGAGGCGCTTGGAGTCGGATGTGATTCCCAAGTTGTGGAGTCGGAATGATCCATGCGGCGGGAAGGACCATGCTTTGAAGCTTAAACCCTACTCTAATGAGGGGAGCCTGCTCACTCTCACACAGCCTCACTTTCACTCTCAATAATCTCATCTCCACATTTACGCTCCCTGCGGCCGACTTGAATTTACACGCTGTTGCGTCTGAAACCATTGAGACTCATGTCTACTCGACTAGGCTTTGAGGCATACCCATCGATATCCCGGATCTAATTTGCACAGATTCGTATAAATGCCCCGAAGGCCATTTGTGCATCTCCCATGGAAGTAGCCATATCTGGATGATCGACCATCTGGCAGCGCAGCTCACCAAAGTTGCTTCGTGTTGGAAATCTCTTCGAAAACCGCCTTTACCGCGCAGAAATGCATTATCGTGCAAGTGGTAGCCTGAAGCGTGAAGACTCCCTAAAGTGCCACTCCAGGGTCATATTATCAGAATCAAGATCCAGGAGGAAGGACACCATCTGGCATTGATATCTTGCATTCTCGCATTCGAAAGGTGCCAATCACCACGAAGGTCATCCACAGTTGATACGATGTGAGGAGGCTCAGGTCATGTTTTCCGACCTCAACACGAAAGCGCGGCTGATCGTGACTCCCGCCGGCCGAACCAACCACTCGCGCGAGAGACGTATGTAAACGAGCAGGCGACTACTCGGCATGAGCCATGGGTCTAGTGGCAAAGTCACATTCAATTTGCGACTCTACGAGAGCACAAGGCAGGGCCTTGGCGCTCTACGTAAGTCAAGAGCGCACAGGCGGGCATGGTCTCGGGTTAGGCATTGGGGAGAGGGCTTGGAGAGTCGAATCTAGAGGTCGCCTCATTGCAAACTGCATGCTTCAATATCGAGTATGAAAGTACGCCCAAGGTACTACTCGGGAACAGTAAGAGATTGGTGGCATGTTGAATAGGCAAATAGAGCAATCAATGCCTGTTAATTGCCTCGTATGTAGAGATTAAGCTCAGCCCTACCACCCACATTGTTTCGTCCCCCTAGTAGTTTGAGAGTGCCAGCACGAGCTGATTGCGTGTGCAGAGTGTCCGAATAACATTTATCAGCTGCATTGCTCCGTGCTTGTGAGGACCATCGTGCTGAGAACATTCCTCTGCAGGAAGTCAAAGATAGAGGTCGCGTTATTCACGATTACCAAGCACCTCTTTGAATACGGACTCGGGTAGACAACACTGCCTCATTGCTGCGCCGCGCGACTAGACCACACGCCGCTCCACCGCAGCGCGTTCAGGGCCACAGTCAACTGCAATTCATACGGCGGACGTCAGGGACCGAGAACCGAAAGAGACTCGACGTCCACGTGGAGCGAGGCCCTACTGCCGTCTTCTAGGCTCGCGCTGGTCTCCGCCATCTTGACATCTCCCCCACCATCCACCACACAAACAACACAACGCACATCATGTCGTGGAAGTTGACCAAGAGTACGCCGGCTGTGCAATAGGCTGACTGATGGAACTCATCGCTGATATGTACCAGAACTCAAGGAGACCCACCTCGGGGCGCCGTTCTCCAACACCTTCTCTCGCTCCTCCTCCCAATCCACAATCTCCGACCAGGCACAGAAGTCGCCGTCAGGGACGACTACGCCAGGAACTCACACGCCGAGCACGCTATCTCAGACCACCACCGCATCCAATGGCTCCGACCCGCAAGGCATCGCTGCCTCCGAACAGATGGCTACAGCGACCGCCGCCCCCGCCAAACCAGGTATCTTGATCCTCACACTCCACGAAGGGAAGGGCTTCAGTCTGCCACCGGGCAATGAGCAGATGTTCTCAGCACGCCCCGGACATGGCGGAAGCATGAGCACGGGATCATTCGCCAGTAGCTATATGGGCGGCAACAGCGCGCGCCCAGGGTCAAGCCAACAAGGAGGCTTCAGGCCCACGTCCGCCAGTGGAGGTGGAATCAACAATATGCCTTCTACACACGGCCGATACAGCAGCAAATTCTTGCCCTACGCGCTGGTGGACTTTGACAAACAGCAAGTCTTTGTCAATGCTGTCTCCGGCACGCCCGAGAACCCAGTCTGGGGTGGAGAGAGCACCCAGTACAAGTTCGATGTCAGTCGATCGACGGAGTTGAACATCTCCCTCTATATTCGCAACCCCAATTCGCCAACCCAGAACCGACAGCAAGACATCTTCATAGGCACCGTGCGCATCAATCCCACATTCAGTGAAGATGCACAGACAGGAGCATCACAACCGCCAACTTCAAGCTCGGGCAGCAAGGACAAGAAGGACAAGACCATGCCTCCACCCCAAGCAGGCAATGGGTCAGTGTCGGGAATTCAATGGCATGACGTCCAATTTGGTACCGGCAACCTGAGACTGGGTGTCAAGTTTGTCGAGAACCGCCAACGGTCACTCAAAGTTGAGGACTTTGACCTGCTGAAGGTCGTTGGAAAGGGTAGCTTTGGTAAGGTCATGCAGGTCATGAAGAAAGACACCAACCGAATCTACGCGCTCAAGACGATCCGAAAGCAACACATCATCTCCCGATCCGAAGTCGCGCATACACTGGCCGAGCGCTCAGTTCTGGCGCAGATCAACAACCCCTTTATCGTTCCTTTGAAATTTTCCTTTCAATCGCCCGACAAGCTATACCTGGTGTTGGCCTTCGTGAACGGCGGAGAGCTATTCCACCACTTGCAGAAAGAGCAGCGATTCGACATTAACAGGTCGAGATTCTACGCAGCTGAACTTCTGTGTGCGTTGGAATGCTTGCACGGCTTCGGCGTCATCTATCGAGATCTGAAGCCAGAAAATATTCTCGTGGATTACGTGGGACACATTGCTCTGTGCGATTTTGGCCTCTGCAAGTTGGATATGAAGGATGAGGACAAGACAAACACGTTCTGCGGTACCCCAGAGTACCTCGCTCCAGAGCTTCTGCATGGGCAAGGCTACACGAAGGCCGTCGACTGGTGGACTCTTGGTGTACTGCTTTACGAGATGTTAACTGGACTGCCACCATTCTACGACGAGAACACCAATGAGATGTACCGCAAGATTCTATCGGAGCCGTTGCACTTCCCAGGCCCAGAGATCGTACCTCCAGCGGCGCGAGACCTCCTCACAAGACTTCTTGACCGTGATGCCACGAAGCGATTAGGCGCCAACGGCGCTGCTGAGATCAAGGTGAGAGAAGGATGGAAAACAAAATAATCGATCAGTACTGACTCGTTTTAGGCGCACCCGTTCTTCCACAGCATCGACTGGCGTAAGCTTCTTGATCGCAAATATGAGCCCAGCTTCAAGCCAAGCGTCGTGGACGAGCTGGATACTGCGAACTTCGACAAGGAGTTCACATCAGAAGCACCCACAGATTCGTACGTTGACGGCCCGATGCTCTCGCAGACGATGCAGCAACAGTTTGCTGGCTGGTCATACAACCGACCCGTAGAAGGGTTGGGCGATGCAGGAGGCAGTATCGCACGAGGCAATGCTTTTGACCAGAGGTAGAATTGGCCGGGATGGGGCCAGTGGTTATGGGGGCTCGGGAGGCACTTTCGTTGATGAGCGATTGGCATGGTCAGGCCGTATAGAAAAAAGTTCGGCGGACATTGACGCAATGAGACCAGGAGCAGAATGCCGTGCAAAGACGCGAGGCAGGAGAAGCTGCTAGATTTGATTGATGAGACAGATGGTCACCACCGCAGAGTGACCGTAAGTAGGTACGCTTCTAGAAAACCGGCCGTGTCGGGGTCTCTTTCGACCAGCAGGGCTGGCATGAGATGGAGCTTGGCTTGTTCATCAAACTTCGCTGCTGTTTCGGCGTTTGGCTTTCACATTTCAGGTCCCGATCACGTGCGAGCAAGAGCCAGCCAAACACATAAGGACGGCGAGATCAAACCAAGTGCAGCTGCTTCGCGTGTTGTACCGGCATGAGGAGAGTGCCGAAGTACTGTCATTTGTATATCATTGCAAAGCGAATGAGTAAGGTCTGGGACCGGCAGCTTGCGGATTGCTCGAGAGGTTTCTGCTGAAGTGTGATCTCATCAAGCCCCACCATCTGCCCCTCGACTTCTTGTTCGAGATTCCCGTTCAGCGCTTCATATTTGTTTTCGACTTCCCTTGCTCACCGCCGACGAAGATCTCTTCACATACAACCCGTCCCGTCGTTCACATCAATATTATTGCCAGAATACGCAGGCCATTGAGCCCTGATCAGAGCTGTCACAGTCCTCAAGGTGAGCTTGTGGAGCAGACCACGCTTGCTTGAATAAACAGGCGCCTAACACAGCATCTGAGCTGAAGACAGGAACGCATTGAATCGAATTCAGCACCGCCAAGATGCCCGGTTTCGCGCAGGCCAACGAGCTGCCGGCATGGAAGGCCCTGATGGAGCACCACGACAAGCTGGGTCGTGGCATGGTTCTTAAGAGCGAGTTCGAGAAGGACGCAAAGCGCTTCGAAAAGTACAGCCGCACCTTTGACAACACCGCCGACAGCTCAAAGATCCTCTTCGACTTCTCGAAGAACTTCTTGACCGACGAGACGCTCCCTCTCCTCGTCAAGCTAGCGCAGGATGCCAAGCTCGAAGAGCTACGCGATGACATGTTCAAAGGTGAGAAAATCAACTTTACTGAGAAGCGAGCGGTGTACCATGTCGCGCTGCGAAACGTGAAGAACGACCCCATGCAGGTCGATGGCAAGAGCGTGGTTGAGGACGTCAACAGTGTGCTGGATCACATGAAGGAGTTTTCGGAGCAGGTCCGTAGTGGTGAGTGGAAGGGATACACTGGGAAGCCAATCGATACTATCGTCAACATCGGTATTGGTGGCTCTGATCTCGGACCCGTCATGGTCACCGAGGCTCTCAAGCCATACGGCAAGCCAAACTACAAGCTGCACTTCGTCAGCAACATTGATGGTACCCACATCGCAGAGGCGTTGAAGGGCAGCAACCCGGAGACTACTCTCTTCTTGATCGCTTCCAAGACTTTCACCACCGCCGAGACGACCACAAACGCCAACACCGCCAAGACGTGGTTCCTCAAGAGCGCAAAGGAGTCCGATGTAGCGAAGCACTTCGTGGCTCTCTCTACAAACACAAAGGAGGTCGAAAAGTTCGGCATTGACAGCAAAAACATGTTCGGCTTCAGCGACTGGGTCGGAGGCCGGTACTCCGTCTGGTCTGCCATTGGTCTGTCTGTCGCCCTGTACATCGGCTTTGACAACTTCAAGGAGTTCCTGGCTGGTGGAAACGCCATGGATCACCACTTCAAGACCGCTCCTCTGGAGCAGAACATTCCAGTCATTGGTGGTCTCCTCAGCGTGTGGTACTCTGACTTCTTTGGTGCCCAGACCCACCTTGTCTCTCCGTGAGTAGCTCTTTAACCTCTTTTAGAGTCGTACTACTGACTTCAATGCAGATTCGATCAGTACATGCACCGTTTCCCAGCCTACCTGCAACAGCTCTCCATGGAGTCCAACGGCAAGGCCATCACTCGCAGCGGTGACTACGTGAAGTACACCACGGGCGCTATCCTCTTTGGCGAGCCATGCACAAACGCCCAGCACTCTTTCTTTCAGCTTCTGCATCAGGGCACCAAGCTCATCCCAGCCGACTTCATCATCGCCGCCAAGTCGCACAATCCAGTCGAGAACAACAAGCACCAAATCATGCTTGCCTCCAACTTCTTCGCGCAGGCTGAGGCTCTTATGATTGGCAAGACTCCAGACAACGTCAATGCTGAGGGTGCCGCAGACGAGCTTGTCCCACACAAGGTCTTCTTGGGCAACCGCCCCACCACCAGCATCGTCGCCGAGAAGATCACACCCGGCACTCTCGGGGCTCTCATCGCCTACTACGAGCACGTCACATTCACGGAAGGCGCGATCTGGAACATCAACTCGTTCGACCAGTGGGGTGTCGAGCTCGGCAAGGCGTTGGCCAAGAGCATTCAGGGAGAATTGGACACCGCCGGCGAGAGCACGAAGCACGACAGCTCCACCAGCGGGCTCATCAACGCTTTCAAGAAGATGGGAGGCATCGCGTGATTCAAGAGCGCGGAAAAACAAGAACAGATGGTCGAAGACACAAGCAGGGCCAAACTTTGAAGATGTCTTGTGTGTTATTAGGAGCAGAGTTGTTGAAACACGGCGCTGGGCGGGGCTCAAATTGCATGTGCATGAGATGAGACAATGAATATAACTATCACGAAGAAAAGCAGAGTCTACATAGATGGTATGACATTCGATTCGTACAAGATCCTCTTTGAAGGTTTGCCACGGTCTCTCTTCACTTTGCGAGGCACATGATTTGCTGTCGCGCTACTTAGAATGGAAATATTATTCAGCTGGCGCAGTTCGACTGGATCATATGATAATAGCATATCAGCGGCTAAGCGAAGCTCAAACGATTTACCTATTGAAGAATGTTGTATTGTTCATGAGCCTCTCTAGGTCCAAGCGTCACAGTCATAGAGCTTCACAACACACTATCACCTTCTGTGCAACGACAGCGTTTCTATAAAGCAGCAGCTGTCCGAACTCGAAATGGCTTTACCTCGCCTCGAACCAGCCGACCAGTTGTACGAAGGCAACTGGACCACGTGGCGAGTCAACATCTTCTACATCGTTAAAGCACAGGTCAATCGGCTGGAGACTTACCTTACCGATGACAAGAAGGGAGATGAAGACTTCGAGGAGCGAAGCACCGAAGCGGCGCTCGTCGTTTGTCAAAATGTCCGCAAGCAATTACTCCGGATAGTGAGAGGGCAGAATTTACTGGACGTCTCTTGTCTTCCTTCGAGAATCTGGAACAACTCACCTGCACTCCGTTCCGCTTCTTCGACCTGCCTCCAGAGTTGCGGGAGAACGTCTACAGCTTCCTGCCAGAGTTTGGACAATGCGGAGCCTTTACAATCGGTCTTCATAACCCGCTACCATTCCCCTCGCGAATCGGCACTCTGCACCAACTTCATACCTGAAATCACGCGGGTCTCCTCACACTGACGGACTGAGTCCCTTCGCGTCTTCTTCCCATCCAACAAATACATCTTCGAAGATCGCCGTATTCGTCCCAACGAAGTCGCGAATCCATTCTGGGATCCTGATATGGCGTTCCTACGCTGGGGACCTGGTTGTTGCACGTCGCGCGTCCGCAGGTTCATGCATTGGGGAGTGTGAGGTTGATGAATGGGAGGGGGCCGACGGCGCAGGCGGTGGAGTTGAGATGGTCAGGCACAAAAGGGTTGATTTGGGAGGTTGAGGGGATTAAGAAGGAGAATTAGTTTGAGGTGGAGCTAAGATGGATGGTGGAGAGGTATAAGGAGAAGGGGATTATGGGACTGGGGATGATGTTGGGGGGGGGCTTGGGTTGCAGGGCGGGAGGAGGATCTGGGAGATGGGAGTGCGGAAGGGATACATGTAGCTATGAGAGTGCATGAAGCTTGGTCCACATCACAGGTCACAGGGACCTGCGCTTGCCGCTGGAAAGTGCACTGTTCCTTCCCACGGGCGTGGGAGGCAATATCCAGCAAGAGCGATTGATCGTCTACGTCGAATATTCGATGATGCCTGATCTTGGTATAGGCTTGAAACCATAGCACATGAAAAGCAAACGATGTGTTCTCACGTACCTCTTCCAAACTAGACGTAGTCATTTCGTGGAATTCCATTCTTCTGCAGTTTATACGCTACCTCGCCAATGACGCGATTCAGTCATCAAAGGCTGATGTCCACGCATGTGGGTTGCGCATGATGGCCACGATAATTGCCTCGCCCTTGAATGCAAGCACTTTCCTCTCCGATTCCATGTCACTTATGTGAAAGTCCAGGATGAGATTGAGGGGTGTCGTGATGCGACGCAGGCATGCAACGTGGAGGGAATGAAGCGGCTTGGGGGAGTCAATACCAAGCAACCCACGTGGCCGTGCATGGGATCCCCCTTCTGTGTTCCATCAAGTAATCGTGCCCATGTGCCCAGAAAGCTCGCGGCAAAACTCTAGAGTTCTGCATGGCCGGTGTCGGATCTCTGATCTAATCAATCAGGAAGCCCAAGAGCGTGGCTCTTCTTGGCGACGCTTTTCTCTTTCAAGCTAGTTCTACGCCGAGAAGCCTATCCCATCCTCACGTCTGCTAGTGGACGGTAGCGAACGGCTCGACCGCGCTATTGGATGACTATCATGCGTCTGCTGCAATCAGATCCGACGCAACCGAAGCCCTCAGAATGCTTATTTGACGGGTCGAAGCCGAGTGCGACCAGATGGGAAATCGTCCGTTGAAGTGGTGTGAAGCTCTGCGTGGGATATGCGGCAAGTACGAGCCGCTTTTCGCAGCTGCGCCGAAAGCTCTCTCTCTCAATGCTTGCAGCAGTGGCGGCCCTCGCCTGCGGGTCTGAGCTTCCTCGCTCCTGACAGCCTTTCCCTCCCGAGGAGGATAAAGATCTTGATCTTATCATATCAATCTCAGATCCCAGCACTCGGACTTCACCTTTCACGTACCCACCACCTTCGTTGATCGTTGGCCTTACCGTGATCATACCGTCATGGGTGTCTTCGACCAGATTCGCGGTCGCAAGACCGAGACCGTCACCGCTGCCGCACTTACTGACTCTCCCATCGGCGACGAGAAAGCCCCAACGGGCAAGACCACTCCACGCGATGGGTCCGATTCAGATAACATCAGCTTGGAAGCACAGTGGAACAAGGAGGTCGACCAACATCCCGACCAAGTTACTCAAGATGCCCAGCTTGGTATCCAGAAAGCCGAAGCTACTGCTCTCGTCTGGTCAAGACCAGCCCTCTACGCAGCGTTCGCATGGTAGGCACAAGATTTATCAATCTGATAAGATGCATAACTGATTCGAATCAGGATCTGGGTATGCTTTTTCATGTTGGCATTCCAATCTTCCGTCATGAATTACGCCTCCGTCAATGCCTACTCAAGCTTCCTGAACGCGCCCGCATACACGACTGCCCAAATTCTCGCTACGATCATCGGTGGTGTCATTAAGCTCCCGATAGCCAAGACACTGAACATCTGGGGTCGCGCAGAAGGCTTCATGGTGTGGTTTGCAGTGTACGTTGTTGGAATGATCATAATTGCTGCCAGCAACGGCCCAAACAGCTACGCTGCTGGCTATGTCCTCTACTGGATTGGATACGATGCCCTCTACCTCATTTTGGACATCTTCGTTGCCGATACCTCTGGTCTGCGCAAGCGAGCCTTCTCATGGGCCTTCGTATCGACACCATTCATCTGCACTGCCTTCACTGGACCTTTGGCAGCCGACTCTTTCTTGGCTATGACGACGTGGAGGTGGGCAATCGGTACCTTCTGTATTGTCCAGCCTGTTGTCTTCTTGCCTCTGGCCTTCGTCTTCAAGTTCTACCAAAAGAAGGCCGAGAAGATGGGGCTGTTCAAGAGAGAGGACCACGGACGAACACCCTGGCAATCTTGCGTCCACTACTTCCACCAGTTCGACATCGTTGGTGCAATCCTGCTGATGATTGCTTTCGTGCTCTTTCTTCTCCCATTTTCCCTGCAGTCGTACGGCCGAGCGCAATTCAACTCGGCAACCTTCATCGCCATGATTGTCGTCGGATTCTGCATGTTCTTCGTCTTCGCTGCCTGGGAGAAGTGGGGCGCCCGCGAGCATTTCGTTAAGTGGGAGCTGCTCAAGGAGCGTACTATTCTCGGTGCATCGCTCCTCGCCGCGGTCCTCTACTTCAGTTTTTACTCCTGGGATCTCCAGTACTACAACTACATCAAGGTCACGTACGCACTACCGGTTTACCTCGCTGGATACATGGGTCAGATCTACAACATTGGCTCTACGTTCTTCGGTGTCGTCTTCGGTGTCTGGGTCTACGCTACGAAGCACTTCAAGTACACTGCGCTTCTATTCGGCTTGCCGCTCATGTTTCTCGGGTCTGGTTTGATGGTCCACTTCCGTGGCGGCGGCTACGGTATCGGCTACGTCGTCATGTGCCAAATCTTCATTGCATTCGCTGGTGGCACTCTCGTCATCTCCCAGGAAATGGCAGTCATGGCCGCAGCCGATCGCGAAGGTATCCCAATGATGCTTTCAATCCTTGGTCTGGCTGCCAATATCGGTGGTGCCATCGGAACCGCAGTTTCCACCGCCATCTATGGCAACACCTTCCCAGAAGCTCTCGCTCGCGCCCTTCCAGCCGAACTGCAAGGCAAGGTCTCCGAATTGTACCTGGGCGGCTACCTCACACAGGAGATGTTCGTTCCTGGCACCGTCATTCGCGAGGCCGTTGACTACGCTTGGGGACAGACTCAGTACTACAGCTGTATCTCGGCTGTCTGCGTGCTGGTACTTGGCATTCCTGCTATCGCCATGTGGAAGAACTACAATGTCGACAAGGCACAGAACAAAGGTGTTGTCATCTAGATGACGACCCTTGCATTTACATATTTATGGCATGTTTACGATATTAGTTTCAGAATGGTGCATGTGCATATGGATTTACTATACCCTCTTTCGCTTATGGCGGTAATGTACATACACAACATATGTGATGTGTTCACGGTCTAGCCCGGTCTTCCGGTTCCTCATTATGGTCTGAAAAGGACCAGCAAGGTCTTCCAGGCCTTTCGACATTCGAAAAAAGGACAAAATAAACTGGCCATCTCATGTACCAAGCAATCATCGCCAGCAATCACCATTTGCTTTCTCCGGCTCCAGACCAAAAACAAAACCGGATACCGAACTCAGGCAGTCAGCCTTGAGAGCTCTCCAGCAGTCTTCCGCTTTTCGCATGACTGCTCGCGAGTATGGCAACTCACTCAGGACGTCTGCCATCGAGAAAGAGACGAATGGCTGGAGCCTCAGCTGACATCTCTCTTTCTGGATCTTAGGTGCTATGCGTGCATGTTCGTGGCCACGGAACCTCAGCGGGAGCCAGATCTTCGAGAAGGTACGTTGACTGGGATAGAGACTTCTTTTCTGCGTCACCAAAGGCAGACGTATGCTGGGTGCCCGGTGACAACGACCGATATCAGCTTCCTCCACTGAACATCAAACTGTAATCGCAAGTCAATTCGAGATGGCGAATATCATCCGACTACAGCGACATCCTCGCCAGTCCGACTATGGGACCCAACTATAAGTCAGAGCGGGCTGCTCAAAACCGTGACAGTTCTCCACCATTTCGCCCTATCGTCCCCTACTTTCCCTCAAGAATAATGGAGACCATGATCGAGCTAGACTATTCACTATCGGAGGGCCACGACTTTGAGGAAGGGGTCACATGCGTCAACGACACTCTCTACAAGCAGGGCCTCGGAGAGTTCATGTACCGTAAGAAGGGCGAAGACCAGAAGACGAATACGACTCCAAGGACCATTAAACCCATGGCCATGCGGATTGGTAGGCGCATATACGGCGCCATGTCATTCATCGAATCTCAAGTCACGCCGACTCGTGGTCTCGAATCCGCTGCAAGAAGATGCCCGAGAACCTACGGAGGATATATAAAGCGCTGGAGAAGTTCTGCAAGCCCTTCCGTCTGCTTGATCTCTCAGCCGAGGTGAGAGACATCGTCTACGAAATACACTTTCAGGAGGGAATCGGCGAGACGACTATCTTCCGAGCAGAATCTCCCCGAGCAGACCCTTTTATACCAGGGCTACGAGGATAAGACAGCATCCCACCACTCACCCACGCTTCCCCACAGCTTCGCACAGAGGCTCGACCCGTCTATTTCAAGACTTGCGATTTCATCGTTGACCTCGGGCGACACTGGAGTGTGGCTCAAGACGCGAATGTCTACACGGGCTTGATTGTACCGTTCGAAAGATGGACAAACGAAGTCGTCAAGGATCAGATGAAGAATCTTCGTAAAGTCACAGTCAACTTGCAATACCGTTTCGCCTTGCCGAATGGGGACTCTGCCAAATTCACCATTGGACAGGATAAGGCGACCGGTAGACTGAGGATTGAAGTTCCGGAACGTATTTTGGCGCCGGGGAAGAAGGCTATTGAGGGGTATGTTGACATGGTAAATGAGGAGATTGTGGGGAGGGGCCTGAGCAGTGGCGAGGTGATCGAGAGAGGTCTTGTGTCTGACATCGGCATTTGGGAGGACGAGAGTCTCATGGAGGTTGCGAGGGTTTAGGAGGGGAGACGGACAATGGCCGGTCACAGAGACTACGATGGCGTTACAAGGCCGTGGTACATCTACTGCACACTCGGTTGGCCCATTAGGTTGAACATGGGCTTCATGAAATGCCTCGATGAGAGATTGGGCGCTTTTGATATTGCCAAAGCGGTTCTGGAATACGAAGGAATGACTAAACGGAAATGGGGATTCATGGTCTTGTATTTGATCGTTGTGACATGAAAGTGGTCATTTGCATTATTGTCTTCTATGTGTGCCCCGTTGCGTCTTGTCACCGATTCAGATCAATTTCAAGTCTATAATCAATGTGTCCTAGGCGATCAATCAACACGGACATGTTCTCATCAAATGGTCAAGCTCCACAGCATCAACGCTGGCTGAAAATTTGACCGCCATCGTCCATGGTCTTCGGATCTTCTATCGATCATATCTCCACCAGTAATGGTCAGACCGAGTTGATTAGCTTATCAAATGAAAGGTAAGGCTTTTATATATCTAATAAAGACATTTGTTGAGCCACTGGTAATAAGCCTAGTGAAACGCACTCGATTCGACTTGATTAAGGGTATATAAATAGTAGAACTTCTCAAGGTACCCTGCAATCCGTTGAACCATCAACGCAGTTGGAAAGTCTTATGGTCTAGTGGTATGACGTGTCCTTCACACGGACAAGGTCCAGAGTTCGATCCTCTGTGAGACTAACCTTTTGCTATCGTGTTAGAGATGGTTAGAAAAGGTATAGGAAAGTGAGGTTTGGATCGAGTGAGAATTGAGGTCTGCGGGGTTCAGAACTTTTGCTGTAGGCTCGGAAGAGCAGTCTCAGGCGATAACGCTAGCATTCGTCTCTTGGAAATGGTTAAACAAGTCTGGGAATTATTGGTGGGTGGATATTTTGAAACGTGAAGGTTGAGGAAGCTGATACGCTACCTCATTCTGAGTGACAAAGCCACTGAGTCGATTCTGAGCGAGCGACGTATGTTAGAAACGATCATAGACGCCATTTCAATTCTATCGATCGTTTTTGCATCAACGAAAGTATAAGCATACTTCGTCTCGAGGCTCAGTGTGGGAAAGAGGTGAGGTTGGAAGCAAGTCAAATCCAGGGCCGCATTTGATGAGCTTCCATCGAATATCTGCCAAGCCTTTGAGCGCGGAACGGTATATCAATGTGCAAATGAAATTTTGACCCAATTGATCCTCGTCACGTCCTCTACTGCATTTCCGCAAACACAAACCAGCATTCTCGAAGCGATACACACGACGCTGACAGGTCTTCCGACTACTGGCAGCAAAGCAATAGCTGGGGCATCCGTTGGACTGGATTCACGAAGTCAGGAAGAGCTGCAAGAAGGCACGGCGACGAAGTCATACACTGCGCTGCAGGGCGGATCGAATGAGGATACAGATACAATCATATCATGGTCTGTGGCCGGCCATGCAGTGTCGTGCGAACCAATGGCCACTAGACTCATCGAAGAGGGCGTATCGTCGCGTTCTGCAGCTCTGATGGAACTCATCCTCATGAACCATAGCCTCAGAACGGAGCCTAAAGAAGCGAAAGCCCTCAAGCTTGGGGTCACGACGACTCGAAAGTGAGGCTTTACAAGCAAGTCAAATTCCGTCGAATACCGTTGTGGGCGATGCAGATTGTTGAGATGGCGAGCAGGCAGACTCTCCCCTCTCGTCAATCTTGCTCGGGTACATCTCGGACTGGCCTGGATCTTGGCCTGAATGGATGCCCGGACTTCCTCTGCGCTTCACCTCATATACTTCATGTGCAGAGCCCAATGCCTCGTTTTCAGCGTGGCTATATCAAGCTTCATCACCGACCACGTCAACATAATGCGGAATCTTGCCAACCCGTCTTCAACAAACGGTCCTCTTCCTCTTGGAGATCTTTCTCCCGTGAAGCTCTTTCGAATTCTTGGCACAAAGCACGACATCCCCCTTCCACGTGGAGGCTGCATGCTATCCCAACGCCCGGGTCGTCGCTTCGACACTCTTAAATGCACGATCAAAAGCACTTCCCTCAAACCGGCTTTCATCTACCCTCGCTGCCAAGTGCCCGCTAATTTGATAAGATCGTCTCTGTCCTATTAAGTTGCTTTATGTTGGCTTGGGAGGCATGTTCGCCAACGCTGCCACGGTCGCCAAGCTTTGCTAGGGACACAAAGGAAAGACCTGCCCTCATACGCTTGGATATGGCGTGAGTGCAGAGCTTTGGGTGTTGGAACGAGATCTGCCGCAACGTGTATGCCATGCGGGAGGAATATATAGGTACGAGGCCCTGTAAGTCATGAGGTAAGTGCATTGTCCCGTTACCACGGGTTTTCTGCTCCCATTTCTGCTTTCTCCGCGGCCATGGCCTCGACAGGCGAGAAAATTGCACCTACTGCTGGTCTGGAAGGCAAAGACGTCAAATTTGGAGTAGATACCACAGAGCGACCAAGCTCTAAAGGCTCAATCCGCTCTTCTGAACTCATCGATGGCGACTATGGATCTGACGGTACGCACGTATTTGCGGATCCAAAAGTCGCGGACTACTGGCGAGATGTTTACGAGAAGGCGCAATATGAAGGTCGACATCGATTTGATCCGCACATCACCTGGTCCGCCGAGGAAGAGAAGAAGCTGAAAAGAAAGGTAAGCTCACTCAACCTTGAGTAAAAGAGCTTATTCACGGACTTGGCAGGTCGACTGGCGCATCATGGTTTGGTGTTGGATGATGTTCCTAGCACTAGATCTGAACCGCAGGAACATCAACAGAGGTTGGTCAATCCGCGAATTGGACGTGCATCAGCTTACCAGTTATTCAGCGATAACTGACGACATGCTTGAGGAGCTTGGCATGACCACGAACGACTTCAACTACGGTCAAACCATCTTCCTGGTCTCCTTCCTGGCAGCCGAACTCCCTTCAGGCCTCATCTCAAAGAAACTGGGCCCGGACATCTGGATTCCATTCATCATTGTCGCGTGGTCTATGGTTTCACTCTCGCAAGTCGGCCTCAAGAACAAGGCCGGCTACTATGCCATCCGCTGTTTGCTTGGGCTTTTCATGGGCGGCTTCATCCCAGACACCGTACTCTACATCACCTACTGGTACAAATCGAAAGAGTTGCCAATCCGGTTGTCTTGGTTCTGGACCGTGCTTTCGACTTGCAATATCCTCGGTAGCTTGCTAGCCGCCGGCGTTTTGCAAATGCGAGGTATTCAAGGCTGGTCTGGATGGCAGTGGTAAGTGTTTCCATCGACTCCGTCAACAATCTTACTAATATAAGCAGGCTCTTCCTGATAGAAGGTCTTATCACTGTAATCGTTGGAATCGCCTCATGGGGTCTCATGCCCGCCAGTATCTGCCAGACACCCGGCTGGCTGCGAGGGAAGAAAGGGTGGTTTACCGAGCGCGAGGAGAAGATCCTTGTCAACAGACTGCTCCGCGATGATCCTTCCAAGGGTGACATGAACAATCGACAAGCCGTCTCTCTGGACAGACTCTGGCGAGCCATCAAGGATTACGACTTATGGCCTCTGTACCTCATTGGATTAACAACCTACATCCCGCCCAGCCCTCCACAAAATTACATATCGTACATCCTCCGAGGAATGGGCTTCTCAACCTTCAAGGCCAACCTCCTCACAATTCCCTCACAATTCCTCTTCGGCGTCAACGTAAGCTCTTCCACCCGCCCATATATATATCCACGCACACGTTCTTAACCCTTCCCTCCAGCTCCTCATCATCTCCCGCGTCTCGGAATACTTCAACGAACGCGCCCTCATCTCCTCAACCTCCAACATCTGGATCTTCCCCTTCCTCGCCGCCCTCGTCGCCCTCGGCGGTTCCGCCTCCGAATGGGTCCGCTACGGCCTCCTCACCGGCCTCCTCAGCTACCCTTACTGCCACGCCATCCTCGTCGCCTGGAATTCGCGAAACTCGAATGCCGTCCGCACGCGCGCCGTCTCTGCTGCTTTATACAATATGTTTGTGCAGACGGGGAATATTATAGGAGTCAATACATATCGGGAGGATGATCGGCCGTATTATGTGAGGGGGAATAGGATATTGTTGGGGATCTGTTGTTTTAACATAGTTTTGTTTGGGGGGGTGAAGTATTACTATGTGGGGAGGAATAAGAGGAGGGAGGAGGCGTGGGCGAAGCTGACGGGGGAGGAGAAGGTGGATTATGTGCAAAACACAAAGGATGAGGGGGCTAAGAGGTTGGATTTTAGGTTTGTGCATTAGACAGATCAGGCCGTCGTGTTGGACGACGCTACAGTGTTTGAGCTCAGGGTTGATAGTATTAGAGAATAGAGATGCTAGCTGATGAACTTGCAACTTTGGGCAGTCCTAGACCTCTCTCTGTTCATTGCTAAACGCTCTGATCGTAATGCAGTATCTGTAATCGCAGCATCACCCGCTCAATTCATCAATCATATATATCATCGTATGCATCAGTAGGCTGTCCAGTGTATCCAACGCCCGATTATTCACGTCCATTACATTACTCTTCCTGTGTTCATCAAACCTCAATCGATTCCAGGCTATGCTTCCCAATCCTTAAACATTTGCTCAATGTCCTTAAATCTCACAGGCTTAGTCATAAAAAGGTCAATGCCACTGCCATATGCCTCTTGTCTCGCTTGCGGAGATGCGAGTGCTGTTAATGCCACAATCATGACGGGTCTCAGGCCGTTCGATCGTTCGTATGCTCGAATGCGGCGCGTAGATTCTGTGTCACCTGTTAGACCGCTTCTTGGGAGAAATTGAGTGCTTTGCGGGTTGGGGGAGCCAAGAACTTACGGAGTCCGTTCAGGACAGGCATCGTTATGTCCATGAAGACGACGCTTATGGGTAATGAGGTTCTCTCAGGAGAGAGTGATAGTGGAGAACTGGCTCGCGGATGAGAATGCTGATAAGCTTCGAACGCTTCAAGACCGTTCGTTGCACCCACGTGCTGCCGAGAAAGCTTCTTCATGTATCGCTGGAGAAGGGCAAGGTTCACCGGATTGTCGTCCACGAGAAGAACGGAAGCTTCTTCCTTGGCAACGGACGGCCTTTGTGATACTAGAGGTTCAGGTCTGGTAGGCAGTGGAAATTCCAGAGGAGCATCCGATTCGGGCTCCGCAGGGGTGCCCATCGACGGAATCCAACTCATGTCTGACTGCTCACTGAATGGTGTCGATGTCATGTCCGGACTTCTCAACATATACCCTCCTAGACTGGCCTCAGAGCTCTGTCGATCTACAGATTGCGCTGGCTTGTCCAGACATGTGATCAGTGCTTTGATCAATTGTTTCGGACCGATTGGCTGTGATAGGACCGTGACTTGTGTCAAAGTTCGAGCTGTAATGGTTGCAGTCATTCTGGAAGATGAGATGGAGTCGCAGACCACTATACAGGGGCTGTTTTCGAGATCTGTCTTCCTGGAAGTATCCATCTCGGCGGCAGCGCGAGCGAACCTTTCGGCAACGACGTAGATGTCGGGCTTGACTCCGTCAGCAGTGTGTCTTTCCATCCCAATGTATCTGCAAACGGCTTCGATGGATGATCGCATGAGGTTGGAGGCTTCTGCCGACCTGGCGATTTGCCCGGCCAAGCCGTCAAATCCGACAAGTTCGAAGGTCAGCCCCTTCACGCGACTGGCATCTTCGGACACGATCAGATCTTCCTCTAAGAACTTGCCTGGAGACAGTGGCAGGGAGATCTTGACACTCGTGCCGACATCCTTCTTGCTCCGAACGTCGATGAAGCCACCCATCTCCTCTACCAGGGCTCGGACCAGGCTGAGACCTAGTCCTGTTCCTTGCGCAAGCTCGTCTTCTTGGTTAAAAGCTTGCCACAAGCCATGCTTCAGATACTCTTCGCTCATACCCCTTCCGGAATCTGTACAATCTATCTCGACTCTAGCGGGGCGATCTCTTGGTGCTGTCTTCCCCATTGCCAATGTAACTTTGTAGTAGCCTCCAGCGTCTGTGTACTTGATAGCATTCGCTGTGAGATTTTGAAGGATGCGGCGGAATGCTCCAGCGTTGACGTGGAAGTTCCACAATCCAGGAGGTAGATTGCGTCGGTCAACGTCAAGTATGACCTTCAACGGCTCGTTGTTGGCGGTGTCTAGAGCGAGTTTTTGAAGTTCTGAAGATTTTGAGCGAGTTGCTGGAGTCGGCGTGTTCCACAATAAGCTGCTCAAAATTTCCTCGGCGAGTACTGCCAGATCATGTACAGGTTCAGAGGACGTTGTGGGTCGTTGAGCGCGGCGGCGTTTTGAATTCGTGTGACCAGTCGTTGCATGTGAAGTCGCGTGTGCATGCTCGAGAAGATTGTTTATGATATCAAGTAGGGATCTTCCGCAAGTGTCAATCATCTGGACCATCTGCTGTCGGGATTCTGCCGAGTCTTCGTCTTGGAGAAACTCAACGCCACCAAGGATACCGTGCAACGGAGACCTCAATTCGTGGGAGATGGAGGAAATAAAGCGAGCCTTCGATTTGGCATCGGCTTGCATGTCAAGTCGACCGGACTCTGCCATCACTACGTCGCAAAATGCTCCTAAATAGTTCACGTCGTCCTCATACGAGAACAGTCGAGTTGGAACATGGGACCACACAAGCGCAGCGGCGAAATGTCGTCCTCCCTGGGATGGATCATACATAGGCATGATAGCGAAGGAGCGAATGCCGGGGAATATTCGCAAAATTTCGCCGGCGTCTGACTGTCCGTCGCATTTCCTCTTCTTCTTGACGGGTTTCGAGACTCCTGAGTCGTTATTGTCGCTGGGGTCTATGTCCGCGGAGCCAGCAGAATTATATTCGGAAAGGTCCGAAGACGATATAGTCTCGCCTTCTTCCCCGAAATTGTAAATTTTACCATGGGGGAATCGTCGTAGCAATGATCGGAGAAACCTTTCCGGAATGTCATCGTGCAAAATCCCTTCTTGGTGGTCATCATTTTTATCGTACGCAGCAGCCAAATATCTACATGGCTTATGGTGAGTAGTGGCCCCGCCCTCTGTCAAAGCCTGAGTGGCTTGCTCTGTGCTGCCACTGTGTGAAGTTAGTGATCTCACGCGATCTGGAAGGGATACTTGTGACTTGACGTACCCGGTCAAACTGACAGATCCGTTACCTGAACTAGAATCGCTCACATTGGGGGAGTTGGGGGTTCGCAAACTGCCAAACTCGCCTGCTGAACCGTCCAGAAACAACACACCAGCCAAACTCATGCTCTCTTGGAGGAGGCACGCAGCTCGTTGAAAAGCCTGGTCAATGTCCTCAGAGATGGCATCCTGTTGCAATTGGTCTGCCGTGATATCCTTCCGTGTGCGCGATTTGGTAGACCTAGCTTTCGGCTGTTGCAACGTGCGTTTCGAGTGTCCGTTACCTGGACATTGGCTGGGATCGTCGGACCCAGATCCCGCTCGAGTAGTGTTCTTGCGCAGTAACGCTTTTTGCTGGGGACGTAGACGCGAACGATCGAAGAGAGCGTCTCGTGCCTTGTCCCTGCGCTCCGTATTGCTAGCAGTGTTTAAAGCATGCGTCCGCGATGAGGCTCCTAAGCCTCGGCTTTGGACGGCTTGCCGAGAAGCGAAACTTTCAAGTTCTTCATCTTCCTTTGCATCGTCGTCCAGAATCGAGGCCTTGCCCTCAATGAATCGAGAAAGTCCATTAATCAGTCTAGTACCTCGAAGATGGACCCTGTGAGTTCTCTTCAGCTCTAGATGCGCCATGATACTTGTTGCAATGTCCCGCATTGCGCGGTGCTCTTGATCGGTCGGGCCAGATGTTCGTGGTCGGTCGTCCAGCAAGGCGAGAGTACCGACAGCAAATCCGGAGGGACTTGTTATTGGGACGCCGATGTAGCACCGCATATTTGGTTCTCCGGTCACGTAAGGGTGTTTAGCATAGCGTTTATCGTGCTGAAGGTCCAATATGCAGAGGATGGCATCATCTGCGGCCGTGCCTCCCTTGCCTCTCGACTTTCTGGCAACGCGCAGAGTCTCACTTGACCAGTCATCAGCGCGGGGCAAGATGTCTGTGCCAAAGAACATGGCGTCGCCCGCTGCATGGTCGGAGTCTTGCTGCAGACTCAGCGTCGGAGTGGCTTCTGCAAGGATGTACTGATGAGTTTTGCTGAAGAGCGAGACGATGGCTCGTTTTGCATTCAGGCGCAGAGCGACCAACTGAGCGAAGGCAGTAAGAGACACATCGGAGGAAGAAATGGCGATGTCGCCTTCTTGGGCAGCCCGTAGGCCCAACACGGCCTCCGCATATCTGTATTGGGGTGAGCGATGTCCAGACATTGAAGACTCATGCCGCACATGGCAGCATTTCGAAGACGAGTATAGGTGGAGTAACAGCCGAACAGCTGATTACGGGCGCGGTGTGGTAGTGGTAGGGGTAGAGAAAGGACTGACCTCCGGAATTCACGTTCACGACGCGAGCCACTGGCGCTGTGTGTGGCGGTGGCCTCGGCGAGGTCTCCGGCCATCGGGTGTTGCGGCACAGCAGGCGCCGTAAGAGGGTAGTGGGCGTATACGACGCAGTAGATCTCAGACTCTCTGGGTTTGCGGACTGAAGACCAGGAGGTGAAGGTAACACAGAACGTCGGAGTTGGCCTCCGAAATGCTGGCTTGCTTGCTGGAGATGCGTGAAACGCGCGCGAAGAAGTCCTGCCGATCCTGCTTAACGCAACGCAAAGGCCTAGATGGGCCTGCCGCGCGTGACTTGCTTGGTCGCGGAGCTCCTCAATCGTCCCGGCTATCCCGCCGACTCCGCACGTTTCTCTGCTTGTACTCGGGGCGCAGAGATGTCATAATCAGAGAAGTCATGAGGTGGGAGCATGAAGTCGTAATAGTCGTGTTACAGTAATGCAGGAGAGGTTGCTGCCATTGCGCTTGAAAGAAGGACTAGAATTTCGGCGCGTTATCAGGCTGTTGATGTCGAGAGACGAGCCTAGAGCGTGACCATCCGATGTGGTGCGCGTTAGTCTAGGCCCAGATCGGAAGGAACTTGGAACATCAGCCACACTGTGGCTGATCAATGTCCCCGCAAGATGCGCTGTCGATGATGCTTCCAAGCTTGCAGTATAGCGCTGCAGGGTATGGCACATATGCGAGGCAGCCGAGGACCAAGATCCAGCCCATTACGATGATATCACCTATCATGCTGGCAAAACGCGAGCAGACAAACATAATGGCGAAGGTGATTACGTTGACGGCAATGACAACGTATGGTTTTGCCTGGCCTCTGGCTTCACCCATGCTGTCGTTGCAGTGGATTTCACCATGATCGAAGGCATCCTCGACCTTCTTGTACAAAGTCCAAGCCTGGCTGAAAGTGAAGCCGTGTGCATGGCGACTGCAGAAAGAAATTGGTATCAGCTACCCTACCTGTCTCCATACCGCATCACGACATTCGGGGTTATGTCGGTTGATGTGGTAAAGCCCCGTTTTCTGGCTTTCTGTGCAGGTGTTCGTTCATTGGTGATAATTGCGGGAGCGACCAACTATCCAACGAGACAGCGAGACATAAGAACATCATTGTCAAATACGGAAACTTTTGCTTTCGCACCCGATACCGTGTGACGACGACCAAAGCGATCCGCGATGCGCAGAAACCTGAAGCAACAGCCGTGTCTTCTACGTTAGCCACCGTTGACGTGCTGCGCGATGTTATCAAGGTCGCCAATCCTATGCCAGATGCCATGCTAGCCGACAAGGCTTTGATTCACAGAGCGGCGCGAGTCACCAGCGCATCATTGGCGTACTGAGGACCTGACTTTGCTGGGACCAGGCCTGCTTCGAGATGATTCAACGACGGCATGAACACTGATGGGAACGAGGTAGATGTTGGCATCATAAGTGTGTTCGCTCGTTCCTTGAAGCTCAGTGCCAAAAATATGAGTATGTTTGGTTACCGCGCTCACGATGACCTGACTTAGCTCCTCCTCTCCTCGACCCTCACCTTGACGCCTCTACTATCTTCACTAGCCGCCCCAACGAAATGATCCCTAACAACTTTCAAGTCCCTCTCAAACACAAAATCTTGCAGATCCAGATCAAACCGACTAACCAGCGCCGCAGTCCCCAGATATAGCTCCGCCTGACTCAAATTCATCCCCACACAACTTCGACTCCCTTTATGAAACGTCACAAGGAACCTGTCGAGACGGACACCTTCTTTCTCTGCGCGTATCCACCTATCCGGGTCAAACTTCTCTGGCTCAGGGAATATAGCACCATCGTACAGCACATTTCCTGGTGTCATGGACATCGGCGTGCCTCTCGGAATAACAAATCTCTCATCATACTTCAAATCCTCATTAGGCGCGATCAAAATCGGCCGATTCGTGACAGGCGCCGCAATACGCAATCCTTCTTGTATCGTAGCTTTGACAAGCGGTAGAGCTTCAAGCTGTCGTGTCGATGGCAAACCGCCTTCCGCTTGGGCTTCCTTTACGATTGGATCAAGTTCCTCTCTCAACCTCCTCAGCAGCTCCGGGGTTTGAAGGAGACGCGCGATGATCACCGTTAGAACACGAGCGGTCGTTTCGGCTCCAGCGACGATGAGAACGAAAGCTTCATCAGCCATACGTTGAATTGTCTTTTCTTCATCTGGGAGTTTTGATTGCAGGATTCCGTGAAAGATTGTCTTCGGTTTCTCTTCTGAATCGACGGCCTTCCCGATTCTCCCAGCTTTCTCCTCCTCATGATATATCTCTTTGGCGGTCTCGGTGATCGCGTCTTGCGCTTCGAAGAAGGGCGCCATTTCGGGATTGATCTTTGCGAGGATAGGTCGAGGAGTGGCGGACATCGTTTTCATGACGATTGGAAAGTGCTTTGTGATCCGCGTAGGTTTGAAGAGGTTGACCATGAGTGCTTTCCAGCGAGGAGCAAAATCCGGTTCATCAAGACAGTTCTGACTCTTGCCAAAACAGTAGGACGTTATGACGTCCATCGTCACCGCAGTAAAAGCAGTTCCCAAATCCAGCATTCTTCCCGGTCCAGTGTATTCTGATTGGATCTTCTCACACATCTTCAGGACCTTTTCTTTTACACTCCCCTCCAAATCATCAATCGCCTTCTTCGAAAGGAACTGCTGCAATGCCGCCTTCCTAGCCCGATGATGATCGTGCCCTCCCGTGCTAGCAACACTCCCCGGACTTCCATTCGCGCGATTCGCCCTCGCCCATTTATCCCTCACATGTCCCGGCCCAGGGTAAAGAGTATCGTACCATTCAGAATCCCTCACGTGGATTTCCTCAGGATTGATCCGAATGATGGGTCCGTATTGGTCATGCAGCTTATCGAGATGGAAGACGTACTGGCCGTCTTGCCAAACGTCGAAGTAGATCTCGTACCAGAAGGATGCGGCTGCGAGTTTGGGTCCTGGAAACTTGGATAGTGGGTGAAAGAAGAGTCGGTAGATGAGGATGCCGGATTGGTAGAGTAGGTATGCAACGAAGATATAAAGTGGAAGGACTAAGAAGTTCTCAATGGGATTGGGTGATAGCAAGCCAAAGGGCCATGAGAAGTAGGTCATCTTGATGGATCTGCTGAAAGTTTTGACTGGTTGAACATAACAAGTCAGTCTCCAAGAAATTTCTCAACCAAGCGCAGAGGCTCGGACAGCCAATATATGTAACCTCCATGACTTTGTAGCGCAATGCACATGCGCCGCAGGAGCTGAAGTCAACCGTTCCCACAGTGGAGCCACTACGAGGTAGGGTTCTCGAGTTCTTTCTGACGGTCGGCGGGCTTCCCGGATGCCGAATCCTCGCATTTAAGCCCAGATATTACCTAGATTGATTCGATGAGAGATGATCGGATAGCGCCGCTTTTTGAGCGAGGGCGTACGTCACGGTTGTGGCACTTTTCGCGAATCCTCACCCGACTAGCGCCTGGGGTTTGTACAAGAAGCATTCGCATTGGCTATCGAAAATGATAATTATACTTCCTCATCAGCGGTAGCCACGGACTCATACCCACCACGATACTGCATGCCACCGCGTGGCACATCGTACATGCTAGCATAATCCACAAGTTCTCCACCAAGCAAGCCTTTATTGTTTTCTTTTCGTCCGAAGACGGGCCCGTCCATCCAAAAGTCCTGGCAATTCCGCAGCACGCCTCTCGTGAAAGGGTTTGCTCGCTTTGGCTGACGCGCTTTCTTGTTCTTGCTTCCTTTATAGCCCTGAAACGCGATCGTGATAAAAACATCAATGCCTAACATTTGGCCCCAGCGTGTCAAGCAGCCCTGCTTCTTCTGGTGGCCGTGCTTGTGACCATGACTGTGGCTATGTGCTCCTGCTGGATCCGGACCTGCCCCAGCTTCTGTAATCTGTGCGCCATCAAGAGTCATAGTTCCGGCAGTCATTGCTGACATGAGTGGCCCGACTTGATCCATGTTGCGCATGCTCTCGAATGTGGTCAGGTTCTTCGCTACTTGGAAAAGGTGCACGAAGATGAGCATGAACGTCCAGGTGAGCTGTAGAGAACCCCAGGCATTTGTGATGATGGTCAGAGGGTCCTTCGAGAATTCCGCGCAAAGTTCATCTTTGAGGAAAGTACATTCAGCATCCTTCGGCGTTGGAAGCACGTTAAGGTCTGCAATGTGTCAGTGAGATTCGCATTTGGGAATGCATTGCAAAATTCAGACTTACATGCAATGGTGAGCTGTATCAGCAACCCGATGCCGGCAATCATAAACGTCACATACAATATGAAGTGCTTATGATTGTTCACGGCGACGCAATTGTCCACCCAAGGACAGTGACTGGCAGACTGTTAGCGGGTGTTCGTCGCTACGCGGAGTATAGAATACTCACTGGTCCTCCCTTGCGACACATCTCCCACAACGCCTGCAATGCTTGCTTCGTAAAGGTTTGCGTATCATACATGTTGTACAGAAATGGGACTCGTTGAAGACATTATGCTCCACGAGCTCGTCAATCGTCTTCTTCGTCTGGCCTCGACTCGCGCCCTTCGGGATGAATCCAGGATCTGCCGTCATCGTCATGAGATAGAAATAGGTACAAAGGCCGTAACATGTCGCAAACGCGACATTCAAAAAAAAGTTCGTTGATAATGTGTCTGCGAGCATGTCAACGATGATCAGCTGGAGTACAATATAGTACTCACTCGGCAAAACCTTGAACAAATAGCGCACGCCGACCCAGAACAACGTCCCGGCGAAGATGCCAGCAAGGAATGGCGTCTTGTGCATGCTGTTCATATCACTCGGCGCCCATCGAAGAAGTCTTTGGACTCCGTACTGAAGTCCGTATCCTACAATTAGAACACCGGGGACTGATACCCAAACGCTCAAGTACGCAAGCATATGCAATTGTAGGCCACCCAGAAAGAACGGCCAGAGGAAGAAGAGACGCTGGAAGAACCATCGTCGATCCTTCACCATCGGAATTGGAAAAGCCATAGAGTTCCCGGACTCATCGTAGCCCGAGTCTATCAAGGCACGATGCCACTGCCGTTCGCTCTTCATCTTTGAAGCAGTCATGCTCGGAGAGTCGCCTTCGGTCTGACCTTCCTGTGGCTTTGCTCTGACGAAGCGATCGCTCCCATGCTCAACCAACTTCTGAATGCAGAGGTAATTGCCTTTAACGAGAGCCCAGTGGAGAGCTGTGAAGCCCATCTCGTCCGAGGCATGTACGTCTGCGCCAAATCGAAGTAGAACATCGATACAAGCTCCAAATCCCTTGTACGCAGCCCACATTAGAGATGTGTGGCCTTGCGCATCCGGTATGTCCACGGGTATGTCGGGATGATGAAGCAGCATTATGAGTTGATAGACATTGCCGTCCAGTGTCGCGGAGTGGAGCAGATTGTATCCTTGATCATCTCTCATGAGAGGGTCGGCACCGTTCGCGAGCAGCAACGATATGACCTGCAGGTTGAAGCGCTTGCTGGCCCAAAGGATGGGAGTTGCCTGTGCATCTCCGCCCTTCGCGTTCACATCTGCGCCGGATTGTATGAGAAAGTGGCATAGTGCAACATGCCCATTGATTGCTGCCCACTGTCTTCATATCAGCCTCTTGTCCACGTGTATGCGCCTGCGTCTGTATATCATACGTGTAGCGCGGTAATACCCTGCTCATCCACAGACTTTGCATTGTACTTTCCACTGTCGAATAGCTTCTGTACACTTCGTAGCTCTCCCAGTCTTGCCAATTGCATCAGATCTTGTTCGACGGGGAGTTTCGGCGGGCTGGAGTCCAAGTCAGACAGTTCCACCCTATCGAGTCCATCTTTGGTCGGAGAGTCGGGAGCGCTGCCGGAGTCTTTGCGGCCTGGCGACGATTCGCGGGACGGCATATCGTACAGTCGTGGGAGAGGTGATATGGCGTTTATGGCGGCGGTATAAACATATTTCGTTATCGTTGTGGCATCACACAAGGCGATTGCGAAGAGTGCGTATGCATCTGTTCGTTTAGAAAGTGAGAGGGTAGTCGCAACCTCAGCCACAATCAGAGCATTAAGCTTTAGACTTTCCCGGGAGTTCCCGTGTCACCCGCCACTCACTTTGGCCACTTTCACATGCACGACATACAGACATTAAGCCCACATTCTAGTCCAATGAATGCAGTGGATTCTCATTGCCGCGTTGTTCTCTTGCCTTTGCAGGCTGTGGATAAAAGGAATTTGACGTCGGCAGCAGAGAGCTCGTCTCAGCTTGCAAGAGAAAGTCTCAGCTTCTCGCCAGCGAAGCCGCCGTCTTTGCTCTCGTAATGTCCTTCGGCCTGTCTGAAGCTCCTTGCTTGATGAGAGAAGGCCGGCAACAAGATCTATCCTTATGACTCGCCCCTTCATCCCATCCACGATGAATCCGCCTCCGGCACAACCATTCCTGTTTTCCTGCTGAACCCGTTCGGCATGACCGCCAGCAACTTGCCCTGTCGAATCAGACGATCGAACTTGTTCGCTTTCGACAAGCCATCGCCCAGAGTATCAAAGATCTCGATCGTCTTCCTCGAAGGCCCAACAAAAGCATCGGGAAACTGTTCATCAACCAACCCCGACACATCTTCATCGGAAATAGGCCACTTGGATTCAATGCCTGGACGTGTTCGAGCTTCATCGGGTAAGTGGCCGAAAGACTGCAGAAAGGCCTCATCAGAGTACTGTTTGCCATGAGCTGCGACCCAAGGCTGCAGAACCTCGGCGACGACTTTGATAGGTGTGTCCGCGATACAAGTAGATTTGGCATTTGCCTCCGCCGCGGATTCGAGAACGAAGTGAGCGATCTCATATAGGCACTTCATGGTTCGATGCGGAGCTAGTGCTTTGACGCGACTTGCGATCTTGCTGAGTAGGACGAGACATCGGCGTGAGAAGTTAACGTTGTCGAAAATCATATGAGGCTCTTCCGCGATGAGGTTGTCTCTCAGGGTCTCTAGCAGCTGGATTGTTGTGAGCTGTGGGGGCGTCGATCCTTGAGCGAGGTCGGTGGTCTTGAAAGCGAGGGTCGTCAATACGTTCTTGTTTTGGAGGACCTTCTCCTGGCTCATTTGCTCGTCCTCGCAAAAGACTTTGCGCATGGCCACTGTCAGGTCCGATCGACCGACCTTCTTGGCTTTCTTCTGGACAGTCTCAAGAGTGGGGAGCTTGGGCATGCTGCCACTGGCAAAAGCAGAAACTTCGACTCCAATGTCCTTGAGGAAGGCGCAGAGCAGGGAGTTGCTGTCGGCCGCACCGTCATCGATAGCGCCGAGGAAAGGCTGCAGTCGACTGTTCTGTGCGACAACAAAGTCCATGTCTTTCCACTCCGCATTGACCAAGTCGTAGTGGTTGGCCGCTCTCCAGAGATGAGCGACGATTAGAACAGCATGAGCGTCGTTTGCGAAGCTCAGTCCTTGATCGTGCAGTTCGAGTTTGATGTTGTAAGTAATCTCACCACCAGAGTGCGGTAGAAGCGCCAGTCCTGGCAAATAGCATCGTCGCTTCCACGCCACTTTCTGCTCTTGAAGCTCCGTCGGTGAATTTGATGCCTGATCAATGATCCTGCGTACCTGATCGGCCCTGTTGCCGAGATCCATGAGCGACTTTCTGCGATCGCCAGGCAGAAACGCTTTGAACTTTGCAGCATGGAAGTCGAAGCATTTAATTATCGTCTTCAAGACGTGCTCCATAGCCCAATCAGTAGAGTCGCATCCCGCTTGCTTATTGCCAAGGAGAGCATCCTGAATGTCCATACAGATGGCGATGATGAAGACGTTCGAAGTGGGAGGCACCAGCTGCCCCGGCCCCAAGGCCCAGTCCCATCACCGACACATCCCGCATCCGCGATGGAATCGATCAGGACATCGGTGAATATGCTATGATGGTAGGTCAAGTCTTTGTCCTTTGCCGCACTTGCCCGGTACATGTACTTCAGTGCATTGATCTCGGACACGAACGAGAACAGGGTATTCTCGAGGTCGGTGATAGGACGTTGATCAGGCGCGTCTGCTGCTGTGGCCTTGCCGATGAACATTCGATTGTGGTCTCCGGCCTGCATGCCCTCTATGACAGTCTGCCAGACGCGCGGCGCGACGTTGGCGTATGCACGAAGGAGGAGGGAAGCAGCTGCGGGAAGCTCGGCCTCCAATTCTTTGGCCGAGAGAGTATAGACGACATTGTTGTTGAAGACGTGTTGCAGTTGAAGATAGTCAGA
This sequence comes from Nothophaeocryptopus gaeumannii, assembly GCA_031771865.1. Lineage (NCBI taxonomy): Eukaryota > Fungi > Ascomycota > Dothideomycetes > Mycosphaerellales > Mycosphaerellaceae > Nothophaeocryptopus > Nothophaeocryptopus gaeumannii. Next base: position 700,617 of record JASISA010000040.1, on the reverse strand, counting down.
GATCATGGCCCAGTCTTTGAGCTTTGGATGTGCGGCGATGAAGTCTTCATCTGCGCTTTTGAGCATGATGAATGCCATCTGGAGGTCGTTAGTTCGGAGATCGGCTATGAGTTTCATGGCGCTGAGGGATTCGTTTGCATACCTCAGTGATCATGCCTGCAGCCATGAACCTGTACTTTCCATCGCAGCACTTCTCCCAGACATTCTTAACCCATGATCTGATGTCGTTGAGCTCTTTCAGGAAATGCCAAAGAGCAGCCTCCTTATCTTCCGCTGGTTGCCGACCTTCAGCAAGCTCACTCGGTTTCATCTTGGTGCGCCGGCCCTCCAAGCTGATGGTGTCTAGACTGAAGTTGACTGCAGAAGTCTTTGCGATTGAAGATGTCCTTCGCCATTTGTAGGACCCATCAAGCTAAGCATGGAGCTGCGTGTTACACAACAGGTGGACCGTGCGGGCATGAAGTTCAGTGCAAACGCCTGCAGATGTGATTGATAACGACGGCTGCTTCTCTCCGGCTTCTCAAACGACTGCAGTACGTCGTACGCAGTGTGTATTTCTCGATGAATTCAAAGTACGGAAACATTAATCGCCAAGACTGTCAGTAGTGAGGAACAGCATTGTCCACTTGTAAGTGAGGTGCTTCCAGCATCGGCAGGCACCAACTCAGCCATACAATGAAATGAGACGAGTGTCTGAACACAAATGGAATCTTTTGTCTTTGATGTAAAATCTCTACACAACCCTTCACAACGTTAATGTAATGCGCTCGCGCGCACTGCGCCTCAGAACGCCGGGTCAAGGTATGGTAACATATATACACACCTGGGTCATCCCATCTCATCCACTTCGACTGCTTCCCGCCTCTTATCTGTCAACCTCACCAAACACCAAATCCATAGTTCCAATGATGGCGACAGCATCAGCCAGCAAATGCCCTCTGCTGACTTGGTCGAAGCATGCCAAGTGTGCGAAACCAGGTGCGCGGATCTTACATCGGTATGGTCGTTCGCTTCCGTCAGATACAACGTAAACACCCATCTCACCCTTTGGTGCCTCAATGGCGGAGTAGGTCTCTCCTGGCGGAACAGTGTAACCCTTGCTGAAGAGCAAGAAGTGGTGGATAAGCGCCTCCATGTTCTCCTTCATGGCAGCACGCGGAGGTGGCGAGATCTTGTAATCCTCGACTTTGACAGGACCAGCAGGCATTTTGTTTAAGCACTGGTGGATGATATTAAGTGATTGTCTGAACTCCTCCATTCGGCAGAGGTATCGGTCGTAGCAGTCACCATTGACACCAACCGGGACATCGAACTCGACTTGGTCGTATGCATCATAGGGCTGCGACTTTCGAACGTCCCATGGCACACCAGATCCTCGGAGCATGACACCAGAAAAGGACATGTTGAGAGCGTCGGCAGCGGTCACAACACCGACACCCTTTGTCCGGCCAATCCAGATACGGTTGTCAGTAAGCATCTCTTCCGTCTCGTCAATGCGGTCGCCGAATTGTGTAGCCCATTGATAGATGTCATCAAGGAGACCAACTGGAATGTCCTGTGAAACGCCACCAGGTCGGACATAGGCAGCGTGCAAACGGGCTCCAGAAACACGCTCGTAGAATTCCTACTACAAGTCAGCCCTTGCCAGTCATTCATTCTTCCATGTGTGTCTTACCATCAGCTTCTCACGCTCCTCGAAACCCCACAAGAAAGGTGTCAAAGCACCAACATCCATGGCGTGGGAGAGGACAGACATGAGATGGTTCAGGACACGGGTGATCTCTCCAAACAGTGTCCTAATCCACTTCGCTCTTTCCGGAATCTCAATGTTCAACAACTTCTCCACAGCAAGGGAGAAACATTGCTCGTTGGTCATCATGGAGACATAGTCCAAGCGGTCGAAGTAAGGCAGTGCCTGCATATATGTCTTGTACTCAATCAACTTCTCCGTTCCTCTGTGTAGCAGCCCGACGTGTGGGTCTGCTCGCACAATCTCCTCTCCATTCAGCTCCAGAATCAATCTCAACACTCCGTGAGCAGCTGGATGCTGTGGGCCGAAGTTGACGGTATAGTGGCGGATCTTTCGCTCATCGGGGGTGTCGGCCGCTTCTGAGGGCATGTTCATGTTCTGTCTGTTCGGATCGATTGGGTTGCCAAAGGACGGGTCAACAGGTATCAGTCTCGTCCCCTGGTGCGGCTCGATGATCTGGTCGGAGCTTCGTGTCGGCGGCTCTGTCGGTGTTGCGAAACGGCGCGCTGGAGTTGTGGAGAGGCATCGCAAGGAGGATAGCGTCGCATATCGTGTCTGTGGCCTCCATGCGGCTCTTCTGGCGCCGGCAGCTGCCAGTCGTGTGAAAGGTGCCACCATTGTGTGGTATTTTCAATGGCAGACACGCGCAGAGTGGAGAGGAACAGGTGGTGGAGGTGTCGGTGGTGGTGAAGAAGAGACCCTTCGCCCCAGTTCCAAGCTTCCTGGCGTAATAGACATTGAAGGCTGAAGGCACCTGCCATTGGCTGACCGGGACTGCCCGCTGCATGGATGCTGTTGCCGCGCTCCGAAAAGCTTAAAGCCGACCGTCAATTCCAGAAGTTTCAAAGCTCGACCTCAAGATTGACGAACCTCGCTGTCGCAACACCGCTTCTTCCACCGCCGTCACCTTCCACGCCGCCAACATGCCTAGTTGGGCTCCGCTCTCTCGAGAGCAGCTCGAACAGCGGCGCATCGTCAACGTCAACGCTGAGACCGTCTCAAACACCGCATCCACAGACATTCCCGGTCACTATGGTACATCTACCGACTCTGCATGTGAATTGCTAAGAAGTACTAATTGGTCCAGGCCCTGCACAAGACGACACCTGGAACCTGGATGCATTCAAGAATAACTTGAAGATCGACTTCCACCAGAACAAGCAATGCGACGCTGCTTTCTCCCTGGTTGGCGTCGACGCCAGTGTCGCGAATGCTTTCCGCCGAATACTGCTTTCCGAAATACCGACGCTTGCGATCGAGGATGTCTTCGTGTTTGACAACACCAGCATCATTCAGGATGAAGTGCTCGCGCATCGACTAGGATTGATCCCTCTGACAGGTGGGAAGGAAGGGTTGCGGTGGATGCACTGGTACAAGAAGCCTCCGCCAAAGGACGACCATGCAGCGTATGCACAGTGGGAGGCCGAGCAAGAAGAAAGCCAAGATCGATCAGCAAGCACGCCTTCAGATTACAACACAATCGTCATGACTTTGAATGTCGAATGTCGGTGGAAGACGGAGGAAGAAGACGGTGTAGATGGGAAGAAGTTGGCCAAAGAGGGCAGTACAGATCCGACGGAAAAGTACGTTAACAGCAACGTCTACGCACATCAAATGGTTTTCGAGCCGCAAGGGCAACATCAGCCAACGTTGTTCGAAGGAGAGAACGTGATCCGGCCTGTCAACCCTGACATCTTGATCGCCAAGCTACGGCCTGGACAGCGGATCAATGTGCGGATGCACTGCATCAAGGGTATTGGAGCGGACCATGCGAAGTTCTCGCCGGTCGCGACTGCTTCATACCGACTCCTTCCCGACATCAAGATCACAAAGCCAATCGTTGGCGCGGATGCCAAGGCTTTTCAAAAATGCTTTCCTAGAGGCGTTATAGGGCTAGAGGATGATGCAGAAAGCGGCGAGAAGAAGGCAGTCGTCGTTGATCCATTCAAGGACACCGTCAGCAGGGAATGCTTGCGATACGACGAATTCAAGGACAAGGTGAAGCTTGGCCGGATACGGGATCATTTCATTTTCAGCATCGAAAGTACTGGCCAGTTTGACAGCGATGAGCTCTTCATTGATAGCGTTCGGCTGCTGAAGGCGAAGGCCGAACGTTTCAAGAGACACCTGGATGCGGTTGAGGAGGGTCGATAGAGACGCCTGAAGGGTTTGGGTTTCTGCATAGCGTCGGCGTTCAAAAGACCAAGCGCTGGCCGGGATGGAAAGTTGCGAATTAAATGAAAAGCGTTTAGATGCCCATGGAGAGGGATCGAACCAGAAAAGTATCCAAAGAGACTCCCATCTCCTTGAAGCTTCGAGACGCTGGAAGAGTTGAAAGCGTTGCTTGCATGCAAGATCAAAGAGCCATGCGAGCATCAAAAAGGATGCAGCGTGTCGTCTTTACGGGTGGCTATGTCTTAGTGAACACCCGCAATTTGCAAACGGAACCACCACGGCCAGCGTCCGCGTGGACAAACTTGAGGGGCACGCTCGTCGTCTGCAAGCGTGATGCCTATATTCGGAATCAGAAGGCTGATAAGATCGATCCCGACAGAAGACGAGGAAGACTTCGCTGTCTCTGATGGTCGTCTCCGAAGCTGCGATTTCCCTATCAATAGCAATGACTTTGCTTCGAGCAACATCGACCCTGCGAATCGGTTCCCTTACAATCTAAGTTTTCTCGATGCGGAGGAATACCTACGCAGATACGATCGCCCTTTCCATCAGCAGGCGTTGCGGTCAGGATTGGACGCATTCGTACCCCAGCCAGTCCATCACGCTCATCTGCGGCAGATTCCTCTTCAGGCAGCACAGCAGCTGTCCGTGCCCGATCTTGACCCGGCGTTGGTAGAAGGGATTTGTGCGGACAAGAGAACGATTCTGTCGAACGACTTCAGCGGACATACCAGCACAGCATCGAGAGATCCCAACGCGTATGGGAGTACTGGCATCAACAATACTTCTCCAGCAAAGCTCCTACCAGCAATCCACTGCCATCCTTCTCAGCTCCCAATAAACATCACTGGTCACTTGGGTGAATGAGGAAGCTCTCTGTCAATGGCATCGGAGGATGAGATAGAAGAAACTGAGAGCGTTGAAAGAAGGCAGTGAGAAAGAGGATTGTTCTAATAGCGATGAGACTGATGATGCCAATGACTTGAAGATTCGAACCGGGAATAGCGATGGGGAGGACACTGAGCGCGACTGGCTGGGGGAGCAAGAGGTCGTGTATGATACGCCAATGAACAACACGCCAGCCAGCCAGCCAGTCATCAGTCTCTTGATGCGCCGGGAACTGCACCAAGCACCAATTCCAATGCGACCGCCACTGAAGATGAAGCTAGCGAGAGCGCACCTCCCCAAACCGCTCCACACCCACCAGTCCTCGCACCACTTACTCCTCGAGCGCCCAACTCCCCCACCTCCTCCAATTTCCCCTCCACGACCCACTACTCTCGAACCACTTCCGTTTCGTTACGGGCCGACTGCGGTACCGAGCGCAAATGGGACTCTGCTGAGTAGTGGAGAAATTTTGGAGAGGCCGAAGGATGGGGAAATGAAAAGGCGTTGCCAAGGGGAGACGATGAGGACGAAGAAGTGAACCAAGTTTCTCAAGTATTGATCGTGCGATAGAGGTCTTTGAAGGCGCCTTCAGTCCTATTTTCGTTGCGTTGAACGTGAGAATACGTAGCCAACCTCAAGCTATCTTGTCTCCCTTGTCACGGCTGGGACTTCGTCAGAGTTGGTTCTTGGTGAAGAAGATCGCGATGAACAGCGTTGAGGGTATGAAGAATACCGCAACGGTAGCACCCGGAGCCCACCAGCGAGTACTGTCTTGCTGTATTTCTTTGATATTCATTTCAAATATCCCGACTGCTAATGTGAGTGGTAGATGCACGGCGGCAAGTAGTGGCAGCATGGTTGCCCGTTCCGCTTGTTGCTTGTTTGCATCTGAGCCCAACATTGTAACGGCGCCGATCAGAAGTTGACAGGCTTCGTTCGAGGCTACTGCAATCTCAGTCGTTCGCGCGTGTAGGCGCTCGAACTGTTTCCCAAACCATGTCGTCCTTCTCTTGTACATCAGCACTTTGGCTTGCTGCTAGCGTTTCGCCTTCCATGATTCGTTCGACGGTACCAACACGTCCACGAAGCTCCGGTTCGAGCTTACAATAGCCCGCCAAAGACCTGTGAGAGGCTGCTATCCGACCGCGCGCTTCATTGAGGCTTTTGAAGGCACCAATACTGGGATCATCAATGCCGTAATCTCCAGCTCCGTGTATCTTCAGGTGTCTTGCTTTTAATCATGGCGTCGGACTTGGGCTCGCGAACGGCTGGCCGACATTGAAGGAGACATGGCGGCGAGACGGACGCTGATGCTGAGAGTGACATTGGCGAGGGCTGTAGAGGGGGACGGGATCTTCGGACCAAGCTATATGAGATGCACAATCGAGGCTCATAGCTCAAAGTAGCATCACGTCGGTGTCGCGAGCGCAACCAATACAAAGGAGCGTAGGTTGCACAGCACCACGCAATAGTAGGCACAAGCGAGTTGTCTAGTCTTGGAGCACAAGGTAATGCGTGTGACTTAGGAAGATGCGACAGTCCCACTATTGTCCGCGCACTCGAAGGGCGACCCAACGTCTCCGGTCTTGTATTGGTCGATGATGTTGACAATGTTCGCGTAAGTACCTCCAACAGTCACAAACAAGCCAAGCAGAAAGATCAGACCGTGTAATGCATGCGCAGACCAATAAGCGAACGTCTGTTTGGGAACTGTCCCGGTAGCCTTCAATGCCTCGGTGCGCTGCAAAGAGAACCAGAGGACTGCAGGCAAGCATATACCCAGTGGTCCAAACCCAAGTGCTCCGATCAAGGACACCATGGAAGTGAAGAATGGAATCGCCTCTGAGAGCAGCCACCCTATCAGTCCAGTGCCATACGTGCAAGTAAACCAGACAGTCCAATGCGTCCACGTATTCTGAGTGAGATGCCGTGTTCCGCGCAGAATGCGAACAAAGATGCTCTTCGCCGCGACGTGAACGCATATCATAGCACCAGCGATTACGCCTGGGATCGCAACGGCGTAGGCCACGATCTTGATTGTTGGCCCAGCAGAGCCAAGCGCGGGCGATGTGACCCATTTGCCGCAGTATGCATAGACCACGAGCCCAAGCGCCATATATGAGCATGTAATCCAGGTCATGCAGGTGTACAGGCTCTTATTGAAGTCTTGAGGTCGACGCATTTCGGAGATGACTGGGACGAAGCCGCAGGTATTGGCCGAGGAAGAGAAGATAGCCAGAGCTGCTGCCCAAGCAGACACAAATGTAGTCGATGTCGGCGGTACTGCTGAAAAGCCCAAATCGAAGTCCCCAGTCTTGGGAGCTGCATGAGGCCGATCTGGTATCGTCACTGCAATGACCACGATCATGATAGCAGTGAAGATGGAAGCAAAACCAATCCAGGTGATCCAGCCCAATTTGTGAATCTTCCGAATGCTGGCGACGCTGGATACGATGAAGTATGCGACGAAACCGAAAGTGACGCTGCATGTGGCATGGTGTGACACTGCGTTGAGGGCGATTGAGAGACCAAAGCTGGAAACTCCGGCGCACAGGATCCAGGTAAAGATGTACAATGCATCCGTGCACTCTCGAATTATGAATAACGTTCGCTTGGAGCAGTTGAATGATTTGGCCGCAATATAAGCTGCATCCGTGACTGTATGTAGAGACGGATGTGCCATCTTGAAGCGTCCTTGAATATTACCCATGTAGGTGTTCAATAGGCCCCAGAACAAGATGAAGATTGCTCCGGCCACTGCGCCGAGGGTATACAAGGCCGACGGGATGGACAAGACTCCAGTCGCAAAGGTCATCTTCGTGAGGAACATGGAGGCCCTGACCCAGCCGACCGTGCGGAAATTGACGCCGTTCTCACCGGGCTCGAAGACTTCGTGGCCTTCATCATCTCTGTCTGCTGGCGACTTGGATCCGGCAGAGACATTCGCATCCTCTGCCACATCGTACTGTAATTTGGAGTCTGTCATGGTATCCGTTCAGGCGATCTCGAGGCAGAAGCGATGGTGCAGAAGTCCCTTGAGTAGTTCTGGACGAAGCCACCAATATGTCGAGGGATGTTTACATGAAGTCGATTTGGCGCCTGCGGAATCCAAGATACGACATTGCGGTCCCAGAATTCAAGCCGTGGATATAGCGGCCGCGAATGACCGCGCATGGCCGCGAAACTGTATGCCTTTGATCGGCATGCAGCTTGCTTATCAGACCTATCGTTAGATCTCATACATCCATGCTCGCGGACAGCAGGGTCCATGATAGTCTGCGGCGTGAGCACATTCTAGCCCTGTGTGTTAGGCGCAAGGCACATTGGAGAGGCGAAGCATCTTGCGTAAGTTAGGCCTATCGTCCTGGGGCATTGGATACATGCAGCGTGGCGTCTTCCATTACTCCATCAACTCGACGTTGGCGGCGAGATTGAATTTGCAGAGTTACTGAGCCTCATACCGCTCGCCTTTGCAGATATCACATGAAGATGTCGGAAGGATCAATTGCATAATGAGGTGTTGCCAAATAGGTCAATCGCTTTGACTTTCAGTATGGCTTCATCCAGGAGACACTCTCTGACTGTTCCTGGGGCCGATGCCGTAATCCAAAGTATCGAGCATAGCGTACGATGGCATCGATACCTGGACAAAAGTGCCGATGTCGTTGTCGATGGCAAAAGGACAAAGGAAAGCTGGCAGAAGTCATTACAGTCTGTCTGCCTGAGGCCTTCCATCGATCCCCTGAGCGCGCGTTTCAGACTTCCTCCGCTTCCGCCCCCCAATTGTTGAAGACCAGGTACACACATTCGACTTCGCCGTTGGGGCGCCTTTCCTGTACATATTCACTGCGCAACAATGACTCCAGCTCGATCTTCCCGCTTGTCACTCATTCTCCACCTGGTCGTGGCATTCTACACTGCGCTGGCCGCCGCCGCATCCAACACACAACAACCGCTGATTGCAGACCAGCGAGGGTATAGAGTGGGCGAGCCCATACCTGTCACTTGCTTGAACAGGACAATGTAAGACATAATCCACTACGCAGTGCCTCCCAGAAAAAATACCAAAGCAAGGCACACAATCATCTCATGCGATCACCTGCTAATCCTGAGCTCTGTGTAGAGACACTGGCGAACACGTAACGGACATCCAAACCGGCCAGTTATCCTACATCCCCGCCTTCACCTGCAACGAAACCGGCCGCCCCCTCGAACTCCTCTTCGGAATTGAACGCGACATCAACTGCACCATAGACTTCGTCGACGACCCTTTCTTCCACCTCCTCGAATTCTATGTCCACAACGATGCGCCTCTCACCTGTCGAGTTCCCACAAAACCTTTGCCCCCGTCAGTGTTTAAAGAGGAGTATGAGGAAGGGACGAAGGATATGACCGAGGGACAGGGGAGTCTGTCGGATGTGTATACGCCGTTGATCATTGCGTTGGCGGGGACTTTGCAACTCAGTCATTTGCATGTGAGTACGCATTTAAATGTGCTGGTGCATGCGGTGCCGAAGAGTGTGGCGCCGGGAACGATTGCTGCTGCGACTGCATATTCTATTTCCCGCGATCCGCCCAGCAGGATTGTGATTGGGGATCCGTTGCCTTTGCAGTTCAGTGTGAGATGGTATCCAAATACTCTGCTACCGAGTGGATGGCAGGGAGTGGGAGGACATTTGACGTTTAGTACGATGGTGTACTGTTTTATCTCCGCAGGAGCGAGCGCGTCGATTTGTCTGGCATACTTTAGAGGTGTGGAATTACCTAGAAGGTTGAAGAGCCACGGGAAAGACAGGTTGGGTGGGATTGAGAGGGGTGGACTTGGAGGGTACGGTATTGGAGCTACAAATGGGTATGGATATGGCATTGGGAAGAGGGACTAGCGAGATTTACCGAGTAGGCTGTAATATCGCAAGGTTGGAATCTATGTATGTGTGCAGGTACTTCAGCGAGGCGCAAATGGAGCGATGTTCAATTGTGGAAACATGCCGAGAGACAGCAGTTGCGACAACACACAGGGATCTCTTTCTGACATCATTCTCCATCAAAAGCGCCATAAGCTCACACGTCTCTACAGCTGAATCCCGTACATCTCCAACATCGCTGTACGCCCAGCATGGCTCCCTCGACACCCTAGACCTTCCAAACCAAAGTGGCCATCGGCACGCCTCTCACCACATCCTCATACCATCCGGCCGCCTACTCCCAATCATTACAATGTAACTTGACACTCCTCCCACCCAAAAGCTGCGTCTTATTCTTATTCAAATTAAGATGACATCGAGGGAAAGGCCCGCCATCAGCATCAGCAACGCCCCACTCGGAACTCACAATCTTCCCCTGACACTCATCTTCCTCATACACATCAATCACACAATCACCTATTATTTCACTCTAAAGTCAGCACACCCAACGACCCCCTTTCATCCACTCCGTCATTGGGCTTATACATACCATACTTCTCACTCCGCTTATCACTATCCCACCAATGCCTATCCCAATCATATCTGAAACTCGTAAACTGTTTATTATCAATCAACTTGTTGCCCAAGCATTCTCCATCGCGCATGTCGAATGGGCCGTTCAGTTCGTTGGTGCAGGTTCCGGTGCAGGGGGTGACTTTGATTTTTAATTTGGAGCGAGGGGTTGGGTCCATCGGAGCAGGGGCGGCGACTGCGAGAGCTGCGCAGAGGGTGAGGAGGAGGGTGCGGAGGGAGGGCATCTTGAGTTTGACGTGATTCTCTTGGGTGGTGTTGTCGGGGGAGATGGTGGATAGAGGAGGGGTCGAAGTGAGCGAAGAGGATGATTCAAATAAAGAGCTGGAATTTCTGCGCTTGTGTTGTCCTCACTTAGCTTGTCATGCAGCAGGTTCCCACGAACCAGCTTTTTCTGTCGGATTTGCATGCTTACCACCTCGACAGCTATATCGTCCACTCGATGAAGTGAGCGAATTCACCAGTGACGGTACGCTGCATTTATCTGACTTACTTGAGCCTAAGTCTAATCAGTGTCTTGCCTGGTGAGCTCATCGTCGCGCCAGAGGTCCGAATATCGAAGGCTGTTTTACCAGTTTACCACATCCAGGCCGTTGGGGTCTGAGGGTCACATATGGGCCGCTCATCCACGGCGATCGCGCGGCTCGAGTGATAGCTGAAGGAGATCTATGGCTTATCAGTAGCAGTGCCGCGTTCAGGGAAGCTAGCTAGACGAACGACTAAAAGCGCCCAGTCTCCCGTCTCCTCCGCAAGTCGGACTGATCCACCGCTCCAGATCTGGGCGTGCTCGTTCTCTTCAGTGGGCTCGCGATCCTGCCCGCTTCTCGATTAACTCTCAGCTGATTGCTGCTGGCAGCTTTTCGTAGCGGGCTAGCCGCGTGACTGAAAACTCCCAGACTTCCCCCATCGCCCTTTTGCGGACTACGCTCGCGTAGTCGCTCATGGTGCGGCTTGAGTGGTGATGAAAAGTCTGCGGTTGTTGGGCGCGATATAGACTGTGTCTGCGCGTTGATATAGCCGTTCGGTGGAGTGTCGAGGGTGCCAAGAGTAGGAACCAGGCCTGAGCTCCGTCGAGACTCGGGTTGCATAGAGGCAAGCTTGTCAGGGTCATATGATCGGGCATAGTTCGGATTTGGATTGGTGTGGAAGCCGCGCTTGATAATGGTAGTGGGTGTATAAACATCGACTTCGCGTGTTCGTCCAGACCGCGGCGTTGATAGTACGCGTGTCTGAATGCCAACATCTCGAACTGGTCGGTTAAGGTTAGGGTGCACAAACTTGGTGTCGTATTCATTCATGACCTCGCCGTGTATGAGCGCAGAGTCCTTAGCTTGCTGGCTGAACGACGCTTTCATGAACCAGAGTTGAGTCGACAATAAAGCACTGAATGCCATCGCAGTGACAACAGTAACAGATGGTCGCGGGTCCATCACAGCTGGAGGAAGGAGCAGATAGTAGATCAAGATGTGACCGGGCGAGAAGAGGGTGAAGATAGCCAAGTTGAATGGCTTTGGGTCCCAAATGTTGAGCTCCCAGACCTCACGCTCAGCATCAGGGTATGCTCGAGCCCCGGCGGTGGCAGACTTGACCACACTTTGAATATATTGAAGAGGCGACGATGACATGGGAGAGCTGTCGACGCGAACTCGCCGAGCGGAAGGGGTCGCAGGAGCAACATCAACCGGCTGTTCGAAGAGCCGGTAGCTCCGCCGCCGGAAGAAGGTGAAGATGGCGTTCAGACAACAGAGGAGTGTCAAAGAGTGGACAGACAATGTGGCCTACGCACTCACCTGTCAGCCAGAAGCACTGTAGTGTATGCTCGATGTATGTCCCTCCACTCACCAACCAGGCAAACCATCCACTAGCACTGCTTCCATCATCTCCAAAGACATCGTCCCCTCCCTTACTTCCGCCGTGTCTGCTGGCGCCTATTGCTAGTATGAAGATGATGTTCAGACCGAGACCAATCGGAGTCGCCCATAGCTTCAGCCACTCGTCATATGCATCGTCGTTGAGTTCTTGAGAGAGCCAGAGAAGCAAATCGTACGGGTCGAGGCGGGCTTTGATGCGCTCAATCAGCGGTGTGCGGCGGACGAGTCGTGGCATCGCGGGCGGTTTTGAGATGTGGATATCGTGTTGACGTTCAAGTCAAATAGTCCTTGTCCTCCTCATACATCCCTCACTTCGCTCGCGACTTCTGACAAGTGAATGACCTGTCGCGTCGGCGAAAGGAAGACGTGATGTTTAGATCCACATCTCGGAAGCCGGCAAAAGCCCTACACTGAGAGCCTCAGGCAGTCAACACGAACGCGTCTTTCGACCGCGTTTGCGAACACTCCCGTTAGCTTCAACCAGAAATACTGTATTGCTCACATCGCCAACAGCATTCACTCGCTCAGGACATGGCCCGGAAGAAGAGCAGCAGGAATTCTGCAGCTACGACTTCCCAGAAGCCGGCACCCTCCTCCCTTTTGGGCCTTCCCGCTGAGCTGTTGCACACGGTCTTCGATGTCCTGGATCTGGAATCGTGCCTCAATGCACGGTTGACATGCCGAGTGCTTGCTTCAGTCGGCGCGGACCATATTCTGAAACTGTTGGTTGTTTCTTACCAGCGCGACCAATTGCAGCAGCTGGCAGCCATTGCAGCTCACCCTGGTCTTTCAAAGAACGTCCGGTGCGTTTATTTTCGCGCCGACCGATTCACTGAGCCGGCTCTGTCATACGACAACTGGGATCGAGATCGGTCGGACCCGGGACCCCGAGGAAGTCGTTCTATTCTCGACTATCTCTCCGGATCCGAAGATGATTTTTCGCATGAGGAAGCCAGAGAACGACTAAGGCGAGCGAATCGGAGGTGGGAAAAGAATAGGAAGGGCAAATATTCGAAAAGCCAGCTTCACAAGGCGTACAAAAACTATTGTAAGGCCGTGGAAGATCAAGTCAAGGTTGCCAAATCTCATCATGACCTTGTCTGCTTCAAAAAGCTGTTCCGCTCATCCAAAACCCTCCAAGAAGTTCAGATTGACATATTCGACACTTTGCGCAGGAATCATAGCAGTCACATGCTGTTCAAAGACACTATGATGCAACCCTTTGGAGACACCACTGTTCTCGATCAGGGAGTCCACCAATTCTGGACCGTCATCGACGCTCTGCACCATGCACGTCGCAATGTCAAAATTTTCACGGCGACTTCTATCTCTTACCGAATGCTGCGAGGGAAATGGCGCAACTCGTCCGTCGATCCTATGATGAAGAGCCTCATGGCTGAGTTGCACGAGTTCAGGCTGCATCTGACCGTCTGTGAAGACGAGATTCATGCAGGTCACCCTGAATGGGTCGATATTGGAGACGACGCCGATGAGTACTACATGAAGGGTCTTCTTGCTAAATGGCTCGGCTATGCTCGTCACCTCAGGGTGCTAAAGTTGGCAATGTACGATGCCGATATGAGATCGCCAATAGCGTCTTTGCACGACACGCTTGGAGCGTCCACTTGGCCGAAGCTTCGTGAACTTGCCTTCAGCGAGATCGTCTCCACTGAAGACCAAATTGTGGACCTCATGCTTCGGCACAGAAACTCTCTGAGACGTGTCTCACTCTGCTCTGTGACGCTTGAAATGGGAGATTGGATTTCTGTGTTCAGACGCATAGGTGGAAAGCTGCCAAAACTCCGGAAGATCAAATTGTCTGGGATCCTTCGATCAGTGGAAGGTATCGAGGGCTTTGACTTTGGAATGCCACGTATTGGACGCCAGATTGACCTTTTGAGAGACGCAATTGTACAATTCATTCTACGTGGCGGAGACTTTCCAGACATCGAGACTACCGATTGGGGACCGATGGACGGAGACGAACTTGATGAATGGCCAGACTATGTCGAGCCTGACAGAGCAGATGAAGATGATGCTGGTTACACAACCGACGGCTCAGCTGTGTGCTATGACTCTGACGACTTTGATGAGCTTCTCTAGATCGACGGCTCATGCAAGTCTAAAAAGTTCCGTGAGAACATGAAGATCACCTTGCAAGACACACAGAGATCTAGTAGTCAAATCACTTCCTTCAGATACCCTCATCGCAGGAGTCATGGGTACAATACCTTGCCGTATATAAACTCGCATCGTTTCCGCAATTTTGAAGTAATATATCCTCTGACGGGTAGATTTTCTGATTTGTGCTTATTTGTACCTCCACCGTGGCGCCAACATGCCACCAAAAGGTAGGAGCGATGAAACTGGGACAATTTTGAGAGGGTGTGGAGAGTCGTAGCGACAGGGGCCCTTAACGCTATACCACTATGAGCGCTTACATAATCGCTTGATGTCACTCACATGCAAGGCCCTTGACCTTAGGACATTGATGGCAACCTCACATCCAAACATTCAAACATCCACAAACCAAAAATCTTCCAACCTACAACAAGTTCTAATCCAGAAGAGCAAGAATAGCAACCATGGCCCTCCGCACCCTCGGCCCCAAAGCCGCCGCAGCCCTCGACGAAGAACTCATGTCCACCGGCGCCTTCTCCATCGACCAACTAATGGAACTCGCCGGCCTCTCCGTCTCCCAAGCCCTCTACGCCCTCTCCCCACCCTCCAAATCCCCCAACATCCTCGTAGCATGCGGACCAGGAAACAACGGCGGCGATGGACTCGTCGCAGCTCGACACTTGCATCATTTCGGATATAAACCGACCATGTACTTTCCCAAACAGGGCAAGAACGAACTCTATGAAAGGTTGAGGAAACAATTGGAACAGTTGAAAGTTACGTTTACAGAAGATTTTCATTCTGCGGCCAAAAAGAGTGATTATATCATCGACGCCATATTCGGATTCTCATTCAGTGGCGAAGTTCGGGAACCCTTTCCCTCAGTCATCAAAGCATTGGCAGATTCGAAAGTCCCTGTTCTAGCGGTTGATGCGCCTTCGAGTTGGAATATCGATGAGGGACCACCCAAGGATGGACCCGGTGTGGATTATATGCCGACAGCACTGATTTCTTTGACGGCGCCGAAGCCGTTGGTGAAGTGGTTCAAGGGAAGACATTTTGTGGGTGGGAGGTTTGTGAGTCGGGAGATAGCGGAGAAATATGAGTTTGATGTTGCGCCCTATAAGGGGAGTGGGCAGATTGTGGAGGTTGGGCCGCAGGGGGAGAAGTTGTAGGATGGGGATGGGTGCATGGCTGCTGGGTTTGGTGTCGGAATCGGGGGAGGTAGCAATTGCGCGATGATTCACGACGTGAATAAGAGAGAAATCGTGAGACATGCCCCGGGCATATTTATGTGCATTCCTCATTTCACTGACACCACAGATCCAATCCTCATCACAGCAGCGACCTCATCGTCAATAAGCGGGCCCTTGTACTGCTTCTTACCACCGATGTAATACCAAACCGCGCTCAAGATCATCACGCCGCCCGTCACCACCACCGAATAATTCATTGTTGAAGCTGTAACAGCAGTCGAAGGTGGCCAGACTGACCAGAAAATCACAAACACCATGTACATGCAGGCGTAGATGTTGTTGGCAATTCCGATAAGACCTGGAAGATGCCAAGGTCCCCAAACCAGCTGCGCGTGCGCGACCTCCACGGCGTCGCTGTCTTCGTCCGCAGATGCTGATGCA
This sequence comes from Nothophaeocryptopus gaeumannii, assembly GCA_031771865.1. Taxonomy (NCBI): domain Eukaryota; kingdom Fungi; phylum Ascomycota; class Dothideomycetes; order Mycosphaerellales; family Mycosphaerellaceae; genus Nothophaeocryptopus; species Nothophaeocryptopus gaeumannii. The sequence continues at coordinate 684,680 of JASISA010000040.1, read as the reverse complement.
GGTTTGCCGAGTCCTCGGTTCGAGCTCGCTGGAGCAATGGTCTCCGCATCAAAGCCATGAGGTTTGACATGTCCTTTGATGCGGTGATACAGCAAGAAGGATGAAGGTACCAAGTATGATCCGTAGAATCCGGTGATGGTCAGACTGATGACATCATTGAAGGCCGTGTATGATCCGATATAGATGAGAGTCAGAAGAGCTGCAATGAAGGTGACAAGCAAGACGGCCATGACAGGGATCTTCGTCTTTGGGTCAACCCTGTCCAAGAATCGAGAGAAAGGCAATCCCCTATCTCTGGCAAAGGACCATAGCATGCGAGAGGCAGTTGTAGTGATTCCGGTCGCGCATGCCCATGTCAGCGACAGTACGACTGCTGTCATGACGGTAGCGCCCGCCTTGCTGGAAACGCTATTGTAGAATATCTGAATGAACGGAAAGCCGATCGCGCTCTCCAGCACAGATTGAGGATCACCGAGGCAGTACAAGATTGTAACGATCATGGCGAAGCCGACTGAGCCATTTATGAGCATGGCTCCGAGAATTGCGCGCGGGATAGTGATTGCAGCATTTGACACCTCTTCAGCCAGATGGACACTTGCGTCTGCGCCTACGAAGGTTGCCACGTTTCCGAGGAAACCGACGCAGTACGAGAGGCCTTGAGTGGGCCAGCCGCCCTCGTTTTGAGACGTCAGCCATACGGATGCGTTGGAGCCGATCTCGGGTGTCATGACCCAGAGAGTTGTGAGGATGGCCACGAATCCTGCGAGATGAAGGACCAAGATGAAGATCTCAAATCGTGGAAGCCAGTTTGGGATAACTACGTTGATGAAAATGCATCCCAGTATTACTGCCCATGTCAGAAGAGTGCCATGCCGCATCTTCGAGTCGTAATCAGGTCGGTCCAACTGGATAATGCCTTGGATCATGGTTCCGGCGAATAGTGTTTCTGTAGCTACTGTCGCGATCCAGGCCAAGGTTGTAAGCCATCCTGTCACGTAGCTGGAGACAGTCTTCCACTTCGGTGGGGCGAGCATGTAAACCCAGTAGTATTGGCCTCCCGCAATCGGCGCCATGGAGGCCAGTTCGGAGATGACAGTGTAGACTGACATGGTTGAGAACCAGGCGATGATGAATCCGTATACTGCACCTGCTAGGCCCCCATTGTCGAAGGCTTGGCTGAAGAGTGCCAGGACGGTCTGCATCTGAAAGTTAGTCCCTCGCCAAAGTACTGATTTCCTTGCATAACATGCTCACCTCCCAGGTGATCAGCTCACACACTGCGAACCCAAACAGCGTGAGCAGACCAAATCGACGTTTAAGAACCTGCTTCTTGCCCAGCACAGCCAACGCCGCAGCATCTGTCGCCTCTCTGTTGGTGATCTGCTCCGACATGATGGACCTCGCAGACCAAGATATATTCCTTTGAATTTTCCCAATAGAATTTGTTCCTCTTTATCGAATATCTTTGAGCAGAAGGCAAAACAACTCAGTAACGAACTCCATGAGCTGCCAATGCACGAATCGGGAAAGTCGGTGCTGTCAGCACGGTATCAGCTGAAGAGATAAGCAACGTGGGTGAGGGTAAGGGAAACAAATTCGTAGAAACAGGTGGAGGAGTGGAGGTGCAGGTGTACCGGTCTAGACAGCTCTCGGCAAATTGGCTTTTGAGATTGGGTGTGGATGGATCGGAGGATGAGCAGTGGAAGGGAAGTTTAATATCGTCTGTCTTCACTTCATCTTGTGGAAGTAGTGATGTATGTATTGACCCTGTAATCGGACTCGTTGGAGTGTCCTTCCAGCTTGCTCAAGGCGTGGCGGCCAGAGAATGAGTAGTGATGGGAGTTTGTGAGCTGAGTAATGATCGCAGGTTGAGGAGCGACCTCGGTTGGAGTGGCCATCTGTGAGGTCTCGGCGTATCTACAGTAGTTCTAGCGGCGGATGCGGCGCTGTACAAAACACGTAAATGCATTGTCGCGTGATCACTGTTAAAGACGGAGTACAAAATGTACATAAAATGTGGAGCTGAGGTACTGCCTGGCTGGTCGATGCTCTCCGGACCAAGCATACCATACCAAGCCATAGAATGGCAATGCTTGATCCTCGAGGTGAAGATGGCAGGCTTGATGACGCCACGAAGGACATGACTCTTGGCCATGCGGTCTGTGCTGGCGGAGAGCGGCCGAACGTCTGACCGACTCCTTTCTTTCCAGGTTACGCTTCGCTTCCTCAAAACAACCGCGTCCTCCTCACCACACACTCTTCACTTTCTGCCTCGCTGCTCTATCCAGTCTGGCCTGACTGTATTGGAAACATTCGGGCAGCCCTGTTGCTGACCATGGCTCCCCTAATATCAATTTCGCCAGCCCTGGAGCACAGGTCCAAATACGCGCCATTCCGTGACCTATTTGTCAGATTCAGCTATCCAGCCGGAGCATTTCATGGGGAGAGAACGAAGATCTACCATTATGACCAGCAAGGATCCATTGACCTGGCTTGCCCTCAACTTCGCCCACCATGGGCACTGAATCAGGCGTCATGGCAATAATTCCTGACCAATAATGCTCTGGCCCCTCTCCGTGCCTTACTGTCTTGGTGCGGGTTTCTGGGAATAGCTTTTTGAAAGCCCGCGCCGCCGAGTCTGCAGCCTCCTGGTTGTATGCGGTATCGTCGAAACTCACAATGGATCTCTTGGTCTCCTGGCTCCACTCTGGATTCTCTCGGGAGGTGCCGAAAACCACAGTTCCATCGCCCTCTCGCTGGATGAACGAGAAGAAATGCTTAAGATCGTACCGCAAAGATGCAGTGCTTTTCAGCGCGTTGGACCCGCTCAGTGCACGGCCAGGCACGAAGGAATGGGCTTGCGCTCGATTGGGCGTCACGAATGTCGCGAGTTGTGGGAGGAGATATGCAGCATACGCGTTGGTGCAGTGCACGACAGTTTCTGCCTGGACGATTCCTCTTGCAGTTTGGACGTCCCGTCTTGAGGCATCTTGGTCGCTGGCGGAGGTGTGCTCTGTGATTTCCGTGGCGGGGCAATGCGTGTACAACCGGACTCCTTTGGAGATCAGGCTTCTCAGCAGAAATTGGCCAAGCTTTGCTGGATGACTTGACCCTGCGGGCCACTCGTACGCTGCCATCGCGTCCGCAACCTTCGTTCTGGATCTGGCCTCTTCTCCCTCGAAGAACTTGACGTGCGAAACATCTCCGCCCACCGCGCTGTACGCCTCGAAGCTCTCCTTCTCATACGCAGCAAACTCGGGCGTGAGGCAGACATCGAATGTGGTTGTGGAATTGAAGTCGCAAGGAACCTGGTGCTTCTTGACAAAGGCACCGACTCTCTCGAAGACCAACTTCTCGTTTTCGACAATCTTCCTTGCTTGTTCTTCGCCATGGATACGTGCATATGCTGTGAAGCCCCTGAAAGCATCCGGTCTCACATGGCCAGCGTTCCTTCCAGAAGCACCAGAAACGGCTTCTCTAGCCTCTAGAATCACAATATCCTCGCCATGGATGCCGTTCTCTACCAACGAGAATGCGGTCAGCGATCCGGACAGGCCACTGCCGATGATCACAAACTTCGACTTCGTGGGAATTGGCCCCTCTTCGTTCTCATGTAGGTGCTCAAAGGCTCTCGTGGTCCGATGCCAGAGTGAGAGGCAGGGATCTGATACCGGCAAAGACCTGTAGCCGATGATCTCCACTTTCTCAACTTCACTCGATCGATCCGGTAAAGATACCTCAGGGCTGTCTGTCGCATGAGGGGCCATTGCTGTGATGTGGTGTCTCGAAAGCTGCTTGTAACACCAAAGGTGGATAGTTTGCCAATGCTCAGCTCTTGGAATAGGTAAGTCTTCTCAAGCATCCGTCAATGGCAACGGGCCGGTGTTCAAGAAGTCTTGGTTCCGTCACGAGGCTGCTACTTCCGTTCAGGATTGGCCGTGGCAGGCCTATCGCGGCTATCTGCATTTTCGCCAGATGCCAAGACGCCGATCTTCGAAGGACGACACATCGCAACACCCCTCCTTCGGCCGATGTTGCAGTACAAGATCGCATTGATCATGCAGAGGATTAGCCGCGCGCTATCAGGTGGCAAGTATAGATTGATCATGCTCTCTTCTCTAGCCGTTCGCATCTTCAACTTCCCGTCATTCCTTCGCGAGGGTCAACCGCCGCCATGAAGCTGTTTGGAAGGTCACTGGCGCTCGCGACACCAACACCGGAGCGTACGAAGGAAGAGAAGGCGTTTGTGCGACGGCTTGATATCTTCTTGATGACCTTTGGTTGTATCAGCCAGGTCATCAAATACCTCGATCAGCAGAATATTAACAATGCCTACGTCAGTGTAAGAGATGCCTCACGAATCACTAGCGATTCTGAAACATACTGACTTCTATCAGGGAATGCAAGAAGACTTGCATTTGTATGGAAACGAGCTGAATTACTTTACGACGGCCTTCAATGTTGCATACTGCGTTATGTTGATACCTTCCCAGGTCATCATGACCTACGTACGACCGTCTTTGTGGCTGCCGGGTCTCGAAATTGGCTGGGGAATTTTGACTGGGCTCATGGCGATGGTGACCAGCGCGAAACAAGTTTACATTATTCGTGTGTTTCTGGGAGCTTTTGAAAGCAGTGCATGGCCAGGCATGATGACACTATTCATGTGAGTCGGAATACTGGCCAACCGATTGAGCATAGCGCTGATTGAATATAGGCACTGGTACACCCCTCTAGAGGTAGCGAAGCGGATGGGGTTCTACCATTCGTGTCAGGCTGTCGGAAACATGCTGTCAGGCGCTCTTCAGGCAGCCATCATGGCAACCATGGACGGCCACTCCGGACTGGCAGGATGGCGCTGGTAGGAACTCTTTCTGACACCGTCGTTCTTCCAAGCTGACGAATGGTAGGCTGTTCGTGATCAACGCGATCATTACCGTAGTATGGGGTTTCTTAGGGATTGTCATGTTGCCCGACTACCCGAACAAACGCAACCCAAGAGCTTTCTGGTTCAGCAGAAACGATCAGGAGCTGGCCATCGGACGACTTCTCCGCCACAAGAGAGCCGAAGCAAAACCCGTCACATGGGCATCAGCGAAGAGGACTTTTTCGACCTGGGTCGTTTACTTCATTGCGGTCTTGTATGCTAGAATCGTCCTCGCCACGTATGGCTACAACTACTTCAGCCTCTTCCTGAAGTCAATCAAGAACGCCGACGGGTCACGCCGGTGGTCGACTGAGGATGTGAATGTAATTCCTATTGGAGGGAGTGCCATCAATGTCGCTTTTGTTTGGATCTGGGCCATTCTGTCGGATGTTCTTCAGACTCGCTGGCTTCTGATTGTTGCGCAAGGTATGAGCAATCCTTCAGAACCGAGAATAGAGCTAATGATTACAGGCGTGATATGTCTAATACCGTGTATCATCATGTCGATATGGACCAGCCACCCAAGCTCCATACCACTTTCGGCCGCATATGCCAGCTACTTCATCAACTACATGTGTTTGGGTACAGCGCCATTGATCATGGCCTGGCTGTCGGATTTGTAAGTCTTGCCTACAGTCGCCTGTGGGATAGTTCGCTAAATCGCTATACATCTAGAATCCCGCAAGACCCTGAAGCGCGAAGTCTGGTCGTTGGAGTAGCGATTGCATCTTACTACGGCATTTCCGCGTGGTCACAAGTACTCATCTGGCCAGCAAGCCAGGCCCCCTATTGTAAGCCTCAAAACTCTCCTCGACTTCCCTCGCTAAAACATCGACAGACAAGTATGCCTGGCAATCTTGCATTGCCATCTGGATTTTGTGTATTGGCATGACCTGCGTGCTTCGATACATCGACGTCCGATACCTAATGCCCAAGCGCAAGGCTTTTGCCGATGGCATTGATAATGGTGAAGTCGCAGTTGCTGGGCATGTGATTGCGAAAACGAGCATTGATGGCGTCGACCCTGATGGGGATCTCGACACAAAACAAGTAGTGGGAATTACCATCAAGGATGCGACTGTGAAAGACAGCGCCGCTGTGTAACAAGTCGAATCTCGAAAGGGAATAAAGTCGCCTTCAACGAGTAGAATGCGCCTCCACCTTTCCGACATGACCTATCTCGATAACGCACTCAAAATCTGACCACTCCAACTGACGTGCAGATTCTATACAAGGGGAACAGTTCGCCAGTTGTTTCAACTTCGCGGCCAACACGCTGCGAAGGATAGCGACATGACATTCTCCTTGGAACAAGGATTCACCAAGGCGCTCGAGCCCTACGTGAATGTGCTCCCCATAGCGCCAAAGCTTGAGATTGGCGATATAAAGAATAGGCGCAAGGGCTCAGATGGTCAGTCGAAAACGTCTCCTGCCACGTGCTAGGCTAATCCAATTGGGCTCTTCGATCTTATCATGCCTGCTCACCTAGCCGATCTAGAACGACGCTCTGCCAGCTACGTATATCGAAGTAACGGATATTGATATTCACCGCGATGAGAATCTGGCCTACGCAAGTCGCATCGCCGCGGGAGAACATCGAGACCGAGCGCAGCTTCTGAGAGTACTCCATGCTGTGACAGCGGCGCTCGTAAAGGAAGCAGACATGTCGGACGAAAATGATACCGTGGACTTGCCTACCACGAGCTTCGATGCGCTGAAGGTCTCGAGCGGGGCGGAGACGTGCGCGATTTTGGACCTTCCACGAGAGCTGAGAGACATGATATGGGAGTATGCGTTACTAAAACCGCCTCTGCTCTGCTAGTGCTCAGGATTCAAGCTGGTAATTGCTGTCTCTGTGGTTGGGCGAGAGTGTCCCAGGACAGCGCATACCATAAAGCTTGAAGGCCTATGTTTGAAGACCCCGAGTCTGTCCTCAACACCGCAGGATATGATTCTTAGATCTCATTTCGCTCAAAATGCGCCTCCAACCTCAACTTCTACGTCACCTCGCTCGTCGGCCACATTCGCGAACATGGCATACAACCTCGCTCATCAAAGCGATGAAAATCCTCAAAAATCACAATCAAACCAAGAATACTTGACCTTCCACGGGAACTTCGAGCCATGATCTAGGAACTGGCGCTTGTGGAGCCTCCTCTAATGTCCAAGCGTCACAGATCAGGCTGTCCTTTCTACGATCGCAACGCCGCTTTTGAGAAACCTCCATTCGTCTATCTCAGCGAGCTGGAGCGTGGCGATCGCAGCTCCGGCAGTCTGTCAGACTTGAAGGAGTGCAGAGCTCGGTGTATCCGGCAGAGAGGACTAGGAGTGCTGAGGGCGAATGCCTACAGATGGCAGAGGCCTTGAGAACACCCCTTGCTCTGGTGTTCAGCAGATACAATCCCTAGCATTATGGCAGATCCGTCACTCCAATACAAATATCCGCATTTCAGAGAGCCACCGAAATTGGACAGAGTTGGATATGGCTCAAGAACTTAAGAACTCTGGAACTGCACGCAGATGATATCTCAGAAGGTTTGGACAGAGACTTGGACTCATTCGCTAGACTCCAAAACCTGAAAAGACTCGCAGCGGCAGTCTTTGAAGAAGGATTGGGGCATTTCGTTCACGCCCAGCCCGTGAAGCTATACTTCGGGACCGCGCGGCATATCGGCGAAGGGACTGCGTGCGAAGCCCCTTTTTGCATGCTTCGTAAGACACAGCCGGGCGACGACTGGCAAAGTCGAGGGACGGAAACATGCTTACTCTGCCGGGTGACGATAATGATTATGTCCCTGAAGGTATTTGGGACATCTTGGTGGAGCCGCGATGCGACAATAAGCGATGCCAGGTGGAAGAACGGGGCTTTTTATCAGTTGGAAGTAAACCGGACACTGCAGAGCGGAGAAGAGCCATTGATGCTGCAGGTCAATGTCCCACTTTCCCGTGAGACTCTCTGTCAAGACGTCACGGTCTGGGGTCTTCCGGTGGACTCTACGCAAGTGAGGAACAGGCGACAGACAAGAGAGCGCTTGATCGCACAAAGACCGGAAAAGACGAAAATCCATTTGCCACGAGTGATCCAGGTCAACGATGACGGTGTGACAGGGGAGCTCCTCACAAAGGCCGCCATCAGACGAATGCGAGCATTGGAGGAAAGGATTAATCATGGGGAGGTACTGGAGGAGCGAGCAGAGCGACGAAAGGCTGATCGTCGACAGGAGCGCGCTGAGAGGAAAGCTGAGGAGAAAGAGATTCAAAAGGCCACGGAGCGACTTGCGGAATAGAAGCGAGGCCTGAGAAAAAGAACTGCGAGGCAGGCACAAATGCGTAGTTCCGCGGAGTGATGAAGGTCGATGCAGCACCCCCTGCGATTGTGCCAAGTTCCTGAGATGTTCTCCCGAGAGATGGTGCAGACTTCATTCTCGGCTGCGTTTCATGGCATAGGCCGGCCTTCAAAGGGCCACTGGCAACCGCCAGAGAAAGCAAGGCGTTGCAGCATCGAGTCGCGAATATAAAGCACTCTTGAGACTGCACGAAGTTTATGCTCCCATCATTCCTACGGAGGCATGATGAACCCGTCCCTGGAAACAGAGACAGACCTTTGCTGCAAATCTTGCCCGTGACTTCCATCCCATCCCACAGCTCTCGACAACAGCGGACAACACAGAATCACCCACTGCCGCCTCATATCACTTCTCCGCTCATCTCATATGATGAAATATCCGGGCATATGCGTCCCGCTATAAACCCACTGAAGACCTTCCGACCAGTTATACTTCTGCGACTCCGCTTCACTGTCCTTCTTCTTGTCCTTCTTTGATCTACTCGATGCTTCTCCAACTTCGCTTTCCGCCGCCTTTCGTCGACGAAAACAACTGAAGCTTGACTTTTCGGACTTGCTCGTCTCTCGAGATTTGCTCGTTGAGAAGGTGGTCTCTGAATTTGTGGACAGCTGCCGCTCTACGGCTGTCCCTTTGCTGGACTCTGCGGATATTTTGGAATAGCCTCTCGAATCTTTGCGTTTGTGGTTGAAGAATTTGGGTGTCATGTTGGTATCGACGGATACGAATTGACCGCCGCAGCACTTCAAATAGGAGGACCTCCTGGTGAGCAGCAGAGCTGATCTGCCTTTCCGGTCGAGAACCTCCCTCCGCGGTCTTGGAGCTCGATTGGTGGCGTGAGGCCGACAGAGCGAGGCTGGTTGGTGTTCTCGGAGTGACAAAGGCTACCCGGTCAATTGCATTCGAGCCCTGACTGACGTTGAAAATTCTGCCTTTCACATTGAGGCAAGAGTATTCAAATACGAGAGGGAGGTCAGCGTCGGCCCATCATAGATCTTTACGGGGGGCAAAGTAGTTCGGCACTTGAGGATATGCCTGGTTCGATTCGTTCTGGACTTGCGTAAGGATCCCCTGTACCTAGATGCCGGAGCAACCTTATTGACGCCTCAGCCCATCACCTCAGGCAGATTGTACCAGGAGCGAGGAGCGAGGTAGATGATAGGACGTGCGTCAGGTGTTCACTTCGAGATATTCCCTGCAGCACGAGGCACAGCATGCCGTCTGCACAACATGCTCGTGCTCTCGCAAGTAGGGCTACCAACCACGCTAGCAAAGCCAAGAATAGACCCGTTCAGTCGCATATTGAGGCTGTGATCAAATGGTCCTCAAAATACTTGTACTGTGCTAGAAAGCAGTCAACTCGCAGATGGTATATAGCGGGCTCCCTGACATCCTTTTCTGACGATCGACATAACCAAGAAACTCAACTCATCATACCAAGCACAAGGATCTCTCCCCGATAAACGATCATTGGAACGATATTCCAGCCAAGACTAGATCTTCAGCATACATCCCCCAGCTCACTTCATCAACATGAAGCTCATCGATACGGCCGCAACCATCCTGGCCATCCTGGTCGTCAGCGCAGCCGCTGTACCAGCACTTGACAACACACCTGAGGTATTTCTTATTAATCAACCAGTTGTATACCTCACAGGACACCCGGCTAACTCACCGTCCAGGCTCAACTCCTCCCTCGTGCTGAAAACGCTGAAAACGCTGAAAACACTGAAAACGCCGAAAACACTCAAAACACCCAAAATCAAGCCAACGCTGCCAACAAAGCCCAGATCCACGAGTTCACACAGCTCCCCCAAGACATTCAAGAAAAATGCGTGGAATATGCGAAACAACATCAGAACGACGCAAATTTCAAGAACTCAAAAGACTCGAAACTGTCCTACGACAGCAACCGTCCCCCAGACGGGACGTCCTGGGTTAATGAAGATGCCTACAATCGCGCTCAAGCACAGTATGCTTGTTCGTTGGGCTATGTGGGATTTTGTGAGAATGGTGTGAACCCTTACAATCGGCCACCATGGTATGCTTCCCCTACTTACCTCTCCTTTCTTCCCTTCCCTTCCCCTCCCTCCCTTCGTTTCCCTCCCCCCCTCCCTCCCCTCCCTTTCCTTGTGTTGCTTTGCTAATGCTTATCGCAGCAACTACGACCCCCAATACTGTAAAGCTTACTACGATTACAACCGAAACCCCGTTGATTTCTACGGCTCGCAGAGCTATGATCCTTATACAGGTCAGATCAATACTGGAGGGCTTCAGACTTGTACGACGGATCCGATCACCGGGGTGCAGTCTTGTGTTGCGAAGAGGGCAGTAGATTTCAAGGCGTAAGAGAGAGTGGGCGAGGAAGGAGACGAGTCGTGGTGGGATTGAATGTTGAAGTCTGGATTATTTTAGTGCACAGCATTGGAGGATTAAAACATCTCTGGGAATCGGCTAGATATGACTTATGGGCTGGGATAATGCATTCCTCTTGACAGAGTTGAGTTCGTAGACTGTATTTCTAACTGAATGAACAATTTACTTATCGCTCAGATTGGTCGCCGCATGGTCTGGATGCTCACGGAGCGGTGAAAGTAACGAAATGTTAACCTACTTCTTCTTGGTCGCACCGCCGTCCACTGCGATGTCCTGAGCAGAAACGAAGCCCGCGTTCACCAGACACCAAACTGCATCCGAAATATCGTCTGCTCGTCCGGCTTGGTTTGCGGGATGATCAGCGACGTCTTTCTCTTCGTTAAGCTCCGCCCATTTCAAACCTTTCTCATCGCCTTCCCTGCTCTCGTGGGCGACCTTGACTCGACCCGGCGCGACCAAGTTCACTCGGATGCCGAAAGGCTTGAGAGAGATTGCCATGCTGTGCATGGAGCCCAGCTGGCCTGCTTTCGTTGATACGTACCCTTCTTGGGTTGGGTCGCGTTAAGATGCTCGAAATGATCCGATGTGGATGATGCACCGGTCTGCAGCGCTGTCGGAGTCGTCTTGGGTTGCTTCTTTGTTTTCCATGTAGGGAAGACAGGCCTGCGATGTTGCGAAAGGAGCTGTGAGATTGGTCGCGATGTAGCTAGTCTGATGTTAGCGTAGCAATCCTACAGAGGGCCATGCGATCCACTCACGCTTGCCACTGCTCCATAGTTCTTGGATCGTGCGTTGTCATATCCTGGCTCCACTTTGGTGAAGAAATGCCTCCATTGTTGATGAGCATGTCGATCTTGCCATCGAGGAAAGTGACCCCTGTCTCGACTTTCTCGCGAATATCTTGCATATCTCGCAAATTGCATACAGCTCCTTGAGGAGATCACTTCATCCAGTATTCCTTCAGGTAATGGTTCAAAGTGTGTTCCAATTCGATCCAGTCGATATCAAAGAAGAAGACTTTGTAGCCTCTCTCAAGGAATCGCCGGACCATACATCGTCCGATTCCTTTGGTGCCACCGGTGATAAGCGCTGTCTTGATCATGATGCGTCGGGTGTTGAAGTGCAAAGCACGAAGATAGAAGTCGAATGAAAAGACCTGCATCAGTCCAGTAGAAGGAAGGGACTGTTGCGTTTGCTAAGAGTGTCGTCATCGTGATTGAGTGTTACACAAAGCATCATAAGTCGCAGATTATTGCCAGCCCATTTCTATGCAAACGACTTTCACATGCGTTTGGCTGAAGTGAATCATGTATGTCGAGAGTCATGTTGAGATGTTGTCGTGAATGCGAAAGTCGTGACCAGGACGTTGCGGCGTCTGCATGATCACGACCATCCGGCTGATGCTCCTGGTTGTCCGCGTCTCTTTCAATCTTAGCTGCGCCTAGATAAGGTCCTAACATGGCATATCATCTGCTCCTCAATCCAGCATCCGTTCAACTTTCCTGTGTTTTTCCCCTCCTGCTCTTCTCACTTATAGATCTCATCAAACGGCCTCGTATCCCCAAAACAACTCCCCCATACCTCATTCACCACTCTCGCCGCATGCACATCATCCTTGCAAGCCGGCCTCTGCGCCACAGACAAAGCTGCCCGTCTCCTCACACATTCCTGCAACTGCTGCGTCACACTCCACTGCCCCCGTGTGAAAAATTCCCTCGTAAACCGACACTCCCCGCTCAACATACTCGCTCTTATCTCCATACAAGCCGCATGTCTCAAATCCAACGGATCAAGTTTAAAACGCAAATGATCGTACGCATGCACCATCTCATGCGCCAACGTATCTTCCAAATGTCCCCTCCCTCTTAAATGATTCGCACACAGTAATATCCCATATTGACTATCAAATCCTCCCGACTGATGTGTATCGCATCTTCTACACCGCACATTTTGCGGTCCGATGGTCGCTGATCCATCCGCAGCGCCGAGGAGGTCGATATTGTGCTTTAAAAAAGTGATAATGGGGGAGGCTTTGAGAAGCCATTGCACATCGGATTCGCAGCGCTCGCAATCGCTCTTCTCATTGAGGATGTCGCGTTCGCGGAAGTAGGCTTCGCGGGTTGGTTTGGGAGCCGAATTGGTGAGAATAGAGAAGAAGTTGGACCAGGTCAGATAGGTTGCATTGTCTTCAGAAGCGGAGGAGGCGGTGGTGGGCGGAGCTTTCGATGGCTCGGCCATGGCGAGTGGATGCAGTGGAAGGGCTGAGTTAGGCGTGTGTTGTGTGTGATGGCTAGTCGAACGCTGATCGAAGAGATGGAGTTGAAGATGACTTCCGCGGCTTCAATTCACTTCGGATTCCGGGGAATTCTCGGCATTTTCTCAATGGTTGCATATGAAAGTTGGATGGCGAGTCCATGCTTTTCGAATGCACTATGGGACGAGTGAAAAGAAGAAAACAGAGCTTACTTGATCTTCTCATGATGCGACTACCACATACAAGGCCCTAAATGATGGCCATAATTTCTCCCAACTCCATGCTAATGCTCTGCTAGTCCCATCGCGAACGCCGTCTTGCTGCTCAAAAGAAGTACGAGCCTCATGCTTTCGTCCACAAAATCAACCCATCCTCCATATCAAGGTCATTGGCTGCTCTTATCTTTGCCCTGTCCGCTTGTCCGCTGGTAGTGACGCTCGCCCTTCACACAGTGTTTAATAATCCACGGGTGAACTTCGACCTCCTCCAGACTCAGCCGCTTTTCCGGATCCAGCACCAGCAGTCTCTTGATGAGATCCCGAGCCTCGGCGCTGACGAACGGCGGGATCGTCATCTCTCCTCTTGCGATTCTCCGTTGGGTCATAACCGGCGTATCCTCGAACGGCGCCTCGCCGACCAGGAATTCGTATGTCAAAACGCCCAAACTCCAAAGATCGACCTTCTCGCTGTACCAGTTCTCTTCTCGGCCAGGCTTGATCATCTCTGGTGGGAGGTAATCCAGGGTACCACACATAGTGTTTCGCCGATTGTTCGGAGCGTGCACACTCCATCCAAAATCAGAGATCTTGATCTCGCCGTGCAGGCCCACGAGGATATTTTCTGGCTTTATGTCTCTGTGCATGACATTCTTCTTGTGGAGGTACTTGAGTGCGCTTGCCATTTGCGCGATGTACTGAGCTGCCTGCCATTCTGGAAATCGCTGGGCTTTGCGAAGGTGCTTGTACAGCTCGCCCTTGCCAGCAAATTCCAGGATGAGGAATATACGCTTCGTGTCGTGGAAGTGGCCGTAAAGCTTGAGAATATTCGGGTGGGCGAGGTTTGACTGGATCTCGATCTCTCGTCGAACTTGCTTCTCGACTTTACCTTGTTGCAACTCGGATTTGTGTAGGACTTTGAGGGCACAGACGAAGCCGGTACTTCGCTCACGGGCCAAGTATACACGGCCAAACTTGCCCTTGCCCAAAGGCTTTCCAATCTCGAACATGCCCAAGTGAAACTGCTTGGGCTTCTGCTTCTCTTCTTCTGTCTCTTTTCGCGGCTCGGGATCTGAGATACGTGCTTCGGCGGACGGTCGTTGGGCGGCTTGCGAAGGAAGAGTGATTTTGGTGAGTGCGGGGGCAACAGTCGGCTTCTGGCCTGCTGAGTTGGCCTGCAGCTTCTGGAGTGGTAGTTTCATGCGACTTTGCGCTGCGGCGCCGAGATTTGACATGGAGAGGGTGGTGCTGAGTGAAGTCTTTCGACAAGTCAGTGATACTGGCGCCTGATTTCAGCGACATGGCGAGAAATACCTTCGACTTGTGCTTGTAGGCATTTGGATCCTGGTTCTCCTCGTTGACGGAGACGGCCTCGAATCGTTTCTCCAGGTTGGTGATGTCGGCCATGTTGAGTGTCGTATGCTGTCAATGAATGCAGATGCGAACGTCTACACGCTTTCAAGTGACAGTGTTGCTGGTAGTGTGCAGGGCATGTACAAGAGTACTTCAGGTGTCGTCGAATTGAGTGCAGTTCATTCGTACCGAGCTGTAAATAGTCCCCCCGCAACGGTTGCTAGGCAGCTTTGCTTTGCTCCACGGTCGGCATTCGAAGCTCGCCAACTCCGACAGCAGCGCCAAGACCACCAGCTCTGCGATGAAGAGATCAAGCTGGTAGACATTCAATCACTGCTCATCTGCATAGTACACAATGGCGCAGACATACGGCACTTTCAGCCATACATCCAACAATGGAGTTTGGAAAATTACGACCCGAAAAGCGCCGATCCTCAAAGCCGAGCCGATTGAGGAGCTCTCCAACGACATTGGAATCCCCATTCCAGAGATGATATTTGGCGACAATCTTGTTTCAGTGGCGCACGTCAAGACCGGATGGACGCTTTCCTTCAACGCCCACGACGCGCTTGATCGTGTGAGCAAGACGGAGGAAGGCATGCTGCAAGTAGCAGTCGCAGAAGAGTGGAAGAAGGAGCGATCGCATCAAGAGGAGGTCAAGCAAGTCGTAAAGCCATTTGACTGGAGCTACAGCACAGAATACAAAGGCACAACAGAGAGCAATGGTGTCGAGGGAGACTGGAAGCAAAGCACACAGTCCAAAGACCCCGTGCGAACAGATCTGCTGGCTCGCCAAGACCCTATCCAATTCTTCGACGCTGTGGATCTTTATGAGGACGAGCTGGCAGACAACGGGATCGCTTTAGTGAACATCAAAGTCAGGATGATGCCCGAAAGGCTGCTGCTACTCAGTCGCTTCTTCCTCAGACTTGACGGCGTTATCATTCGGATACGAGACACCAGAGTCTACGTGGAGCATTCAACCCACAAAGTCATACGACAGTACACGTCCAAAGAAGAAGCCTACGACTTGGTGCAGACGAAATTCAAAGCGAGGGGAGAAAATGCGCCAGAGTCATTCCATGATGTCAACAAGCTAGCGCAGATTTTGCCGACCATCGAAGACACGACAGACATCTTCGAGATACCTTGAAATCCGAACGTTGCTGCAAACTCTCACCTTTGATCTAAGGCTGTTAATTCAAACCCGGGACTACCGTCGCAGCTCCATTTGCGGCGAGCCAGCTTGGCACGTCCGTCACACGACAGACGCAGCGCTTCACGACTGATGCACAGTCACTACTCCACAGGGTGCATAACACAAGGTGCATAACACGCGTTGTACTGAGAGTCTCGAAGACGAACTTGAGCAGGAGAAGCCAGTCAATACCCCGCCTCACCACCATGCATCGTCTTCTCTAACTTCTCCGATTTTTGGCATCTAGTGAACGCTGTAACAGGTCTCAGTATCATCAGAATGCTGCCCATGCACCGTTACGCCCAACGATCAACAATGCATACATAATTAATGCATCATACTCGCCACTTGCTCATCCAGACATCAATATACCGAGCCACGAGGCCTTCGCTCACTGGATCCGTCGTCTGTGCCAGCGCTGGAGCGTCTGTAACTGTCCTCTTCGTTTCAAACGCCAATCCTGCCGGCTCCTCATCTTGATCCTTCACAGCTGAAGGAGCGTTTCCGTATTTTCCTCTCCAGAAGTCGAGCAATTTGCTGCTCGGGTTCTTCTCCACATCTCGATCACTGTTCGCCAGACGCTCGAGCCATTCACTTGGGCTGACGATTTCAAACTTTGGCATCGCCGGATGTTGCTTGAGCATCGGGAGCACGTCGGACTTCCAGCTGAAATTGACTGGGTTCAAGAGATGATACACCAAGTCGATCTCCTTCTGTGGTTGTGAAGGCAGCGACAGCTCAACGATGGCCTTAGCACATCGGTCGACTGGCAGCCAACTGGGCTTCTCGTCCAGATCTGGCAATGCTCCCGTTGAGAGGGCACTTCGGAACATGAGAGCAACTGCCTCAGTCTCGTTCCAATCTGCACTTCCAGCGTCGCCGCTCAGCTGTCCAATCCGTAGCACGCGCGCATTCATACCAGTCTTGAGCATTGCATTGCGGGTGATGTGCTCAGTGACCAGCTTGCTCCGACCGTAGCCCATTTTCTGCGCGTGCGAGAGGTCAAAGATGGGACCCTCAGCAATCTTCGCGGGCTTTGGTGTGCCAGATCCCGCAGAGATCGAGCTGCAGAAGAAGAAGCTTGCTGGCTGTGGCAAGTGACTCCTGAGACACAAATTGATCAGGTTATGTGTTCCTCGAATATGATGCATTTCGAAAGACCGAACGCCGAGATTGAAATTCACCGCCCAGGCAGAGTGCACCACACAAGTCAGCGAGTCGAGAAGATGCTCTAGGTCTTTTGAATGCAACCCGAGATTGTACTGGCTGAGATCTGATGGCACTGCATGCACCTTGGCGAGCTCGGCATCTGACAGTAGGATTTGACGAGACGACAACGCTTGCATAAGCCTTGCTCCGGCCGCGGCTTGACCTGGCGCTCGGACAAGAGCCCACACTTCTGATATTTCCTGCTTCTTAGCCAGCTCTTGGATGATAAAGGCTCCGAGGTTGCCTGTCGCGCCTGTAACGAGCACGACACGTGATTTTGGCTGTTCTGTCCTCGTTGGGAAGTGAATCTTGAAGTTCGAATACCGATCGATCAATTCCTGCATTACAGCCAGTTCGTCTTCGCCCTCAGTAGCCGTCGCTCCTGTCCGAAGTGAGAAGAGATGCTGCGCAAGTTGCCGGATGGTACCTTTGTCGAAGACGATGTTTTGCGACATGGTGATGCCGCCATCTCCGAGATCAAGTTCCTTTTTGATACTACGCCAAAGTCTCGTGGTCTGTAAGCTATCCACTCCAGCAGAGAAGATGTCGCTGTCGACGCTCGGCAGGTCAATCCGAAGCTCATCACGAAATTTCGACAGAAGCCACTGTTCCAGGTCGGCGACATCTAGCTGCAGCCCTCCCTCTTGCTTCGAGCTGCCTTTCTCGTAAGCATCGTATGCATTGCTGATGTCTTCAGCAAACTGCTGATACACCTGTGCTCGAATGAAGGTTCCTTTGTCCGTCCGAGGATATGTCACATCAGCGCCTTTCACGACCACTAGCTCCCTAGGTACTCTACTAAATGTTTCTGCTTGGAGGTTGGCTGCTTCCAATGATGGCCAGACTGCTTCGAGAAACTCTTCGTCAGATAAATCCAGCCCTTTCTCGTTCGATCGGAAGATCAGCGCCCCTGGAATTGTTCGCTGGAATCCAAACACCACAGCTTCTCGCACCATATCGTCTTGTCTTATTGCGCCTTCAATTGGAATTGGAAGCACCTTCTCTCCATTCACCAACGTCAGTCGATCGTCTAGTCGCGAGAGGTACTTGTAATAATTCGACTTCTTCGGATCCGGATGTCTCGTAAACAAGTCTGACGTTCTGAAGCTGTTCTCTGGGTTTTTCGCGCTATACGGCGGTTTGCTGTTACTAGGACCTTTTGATGGCAATCCATCGAGCCCCACGCATTCAAACACCCACGGTGCGATCTCGTCCATCAGCGTGAAGTCCGCTGCGGGCCGGAGGAGCCGCATGTATTGCCATTCGGTATCGCCTTGGGGACGAAACGAAGTCATGATCTGGCCAATCTCTGTGCTTCCGTAGTTGGCCACGAGGTTGACACCGTTGGCCACCAATCGATCACCCAGCTCATCCGGACAGGAAGACCCAGCGAAAAGAACCAGCTTCGCTCGCGCCAGTGCTCGTACGCCTTCAGGCTTCTCTGCCAGCAATTGTAGGACATACGGAACCGCACTGACCTGCTGCGGTTTCGCCACCTCCATCGCCACCACAAGATTCTGGCTCGTCACCGGCAGGGAATGGTTTCCCAGGTACATCGGCGCTCGAGTATAGAATGCTCTCCCCAATTCCATCAGCCCATACGAATGGAACAGCGGGCTGACGCAAAACGCCCGCAATCCAAACGACTTTCGAAAATTCGCTAGACAGGCTAAATTACTCAAGAAGATCGGTTTCGGAAAGCCCGTACTCCCAGAAGAATGCAAGATCCAAGCTATTTTCTTTCCCTCCTTCGCCAAATTAACATTGCCGGGACGCTTCCACATTTCCTTCCCTTCCGCCACTTGCACATCCCGATAATCTGATCGTTGCAATATCGGAACCGACACACAACCAGGTCTGCTCACATCAACCTCCTCCACAATCTTCGCATACTGCTCCGTATCCGGAACAATCAACGTCTTACAATCCGCCATCTCCAATAACCTCGCATAAGCTGGTGCCGTCAATCTCGTACTCAAGAACAGCGCAGTGAGACCCAAGCGATTCAATGCGAATATGGAAACCACGAAATCGAAGGTCGTTGGCGCTAGCATTGCCACTACGGGGGCTATCCCCGCCTCAGGATCCGCTGGCTCCAGGCCCTGGGAGAGGTAATATTGAACGGCGGCATCTGTGAAGCGATCGAGGTCAGACCCGGTGAATTCTTCATAGTCGGATGCTGTGCCGGGGCGAGGGTAGCAGATTAGAGGATGTGTGGATTGGTCCGGTTGGGAGGCGTGGGACTTGAGCAGGCCGTCGATTGTCATGAAGCGATGGATAGGTAAATAGCTTGGATCGTGATGGGGGAGTTTGAAAGTGAATGTTGAGGGTTCGGAGGGTGGGGCTGTTATAGTTTCTGCTTGGGTGGCCATGTCGTGGTCTGGTGGTGAAGTCGGTAAAGAAAGATCAATTCCAGCCATCTTGAATTGAAGTACTATGATATTATGTATATGTCTTGCCTGCAAGCATTAAAGTGAGGGGCGTGGTTGTAAACGATGTCGGAGTTTGTGGGACGGAAAAGTATCCACTGGCTTTTCCGGCTGAGTGGAGAGCTCGTCGTCGGCGCAGAGGTGCGTGGGAGCCAACCAGAAAGCCGGGGCTAACTTATCATTTCGCCTAAATGCTCTCCAGAGCTGGGACATCAGATGCCGAGCATGTGTTGGAGGTCTTTGCTTGCCTCTGTCTTGGATGTGCGGAGGTCCCATGGGGAGTTGAAACTTCTATTGACTCCCTTGATTGAGACATCTCGTTGAGCATGAATTTGCTCGACAGCGAACGCTTATGTGGACTGCTGGATGGTTTCCTTGCGATCTGACCGAAGTTTATGAGCTGTAATGTTGATTGAAAGTCAAATAACACTGATCAAATAGGGAAACTTTCTGAAATCGGCTCAGATACCTATATCAGTCCTCCGTGCATCTGCTGGTTAAGAACTCAATGTTAGGAGCCTTTCAAGACTGAGCGAATAATCGTGTCGTTTGACTGCCTGCAGACTAAGAACGACACCGCTTCTTGATTTTTGAATCGTCTCTTGCATCACGAGTCATTCAGATCTTCGCAAACAACCCCGAGTCGCTCCACGTAAAAGCGGCGTCGGCAGTAACAACTCATCAATTCGCGTATCGATCGGCCCGTTCAGATAAAATACGGCAGTCGCCCTCCGAGCCGTCATCTACCGGTCGCTGTCAACCCGAATATTTTTCTTATCGAACTCAATTACCATTCCCTGGTCGGAATTCCCCTCTCCGTAAACTTTCCCGAGCTAGGTTGCTCCTAGATAAATGGGACAGATCACACCTCGTGACACGTGGATATAGATAAACAACTCGAAGCTGTTTGGCTGTATACAATATAAACGTTTCGATTTTTGGAGAAGTGAAGAGAGATGTCTCGTGGCGGCTGGGATGGGACTCGTTATTCTATGCATGTGCCTTCCGCTCGTTGGCCAGTTGTTCAATCGCCGCTTGGGATTGAGTTTGGCGATTGTTCCCATGTTCCGGAGGACAGTCCCGAGAGGAATAAGGGTGTTCTAGAGCCCTTGAGAGCTTCACTCGACGATGTACATGTGAATCGCATGGGAGAGAAAGTCTCCAGCTCACAAGTTAATCAAAGATCTCGCCTCCGATCACAGGTGCTGCAGGGCCATTCCTGAAGGTAAGAGTAAGAAGCACTTTCAACCAGAGGAATCGCTAAGGGAAGGGAAGGAGACGAGAATAACCTCCAAGCAATCGCGAACAAACCGCTGGGAGACCAGACTAGCCCGGCGCATTTGAGGACATTTCCCGTACACCGATGCCCGCCTGCCGTCGCTGCAGCGGCTCAGGGGGTGTATCGAAGCCATGTCCATACTGCGACTCAACAGGACGAATCCGTAGGTCATCCAGATGCAGGCAATGTCCGGCGGCTGGGGAGCTCGATTGCGGAGAGTGTCGAGGGCGTGGGAGATCAATTCGTATGTCGACTTGTGAAAACTGCAATGGCTCAGGAAGTGGATTGAGATTGTCATGTGGTGATTGTGGTGGCACGGGAAGGTCTCGGTAGAATTGGGTGTGTCGGCCGCAACATAGACGCTGCAGGTGGTATCGGGGGTGGCTTTGATTGCTGTGTTGCTGAAGAAGCACCCCCGCTTCGATTTGGTAAGCAAGCTGTGCCGTAGTCGAAGAGACATCAAAAGATGAAGCTGCAGGCTGCAAAGAGAGAGAGAGAGAGAGAGAGAGGGTAGTGTAAGTAATGGCATCAATAACACATCAAAGAACGGAGTCGTTTGACGAAGAAGAAGAGGTAGACGAGGGCGATGCGTGGACTCCTCTCCAGCTTGCAGCATGGAATGGCGAACTTACCGTGGTCAAGCAGCTCCTCGCAGATGGAACAGATCCGAACGAATTACCGCATGGATTCTATGGAGAGACGGCTCTCCAGGCAGCGGCAGCAAGAGGTCATCCTGAGGTGGTCGACGCATTGCTCGCTGGTGGAGCAAATGTAGATGCTGCCGGCGGCAACAATGGCGGCAGAGCAGCTCTCGCGCATGCAGCAAGTGGAGGATATGAGGATGTTGTAAATCGGCTGCTAGCAGCAGGCGCGGATGCACATCTCCCAGCTCATCGATATATGGGTCGGACACCGTTGCAAGCGGCAGCGGAGGGAGGCAGCATGATCATTGTCGAGGCCCTTCTCGCTCGAGGCGCAGACGTGAGCGCTCCAATAGCTCATCATTTCGGTCGGACGCCACTTCAGGGAGCAGCTGAACGAGGGCATGAGATCATCTTCGAACGCTTGCTTGTCGCCGGTGCAGAAGTCAATGGGCCCATCTCGAAGTATAGAGGCGCGACTGCGATACAAGCCGCATCTTCGAAGGGAAGTGTTGCCATCGTCAGACGGTTGATAGAGCTCGGCGCCGATGTAAATGCTCCTGCAAGCCATTACAACGGCTGGACTGCACTAGCTACAGCGTCAGAGCATGGCCATCTGGAGGTCATCAAGTTGCTGCTGGCGGCTGGAGCTGACGTTGAGGAAGTTTCTGGGAACAGGCACCACACGCCGCGGCAGATTGCTGTCGAGAATGACCACATGGAAATTGCCGAATTGTTGAAGAGTAAAAGTTCCTAGAGATGGACTGAAGTGATGTAGCGCAAGGGGAGCCCACCATTTGCGTACATTCACATGAACGATGGCGCGCCCCACTTTAAAAGCGAGCCGTTGGTTTAAGACTGCAGCTCGCGTCTCAAGACATGTCTGCTTCGTTCCAGATCCAAGCACAAATTGAGCAACATCTACCGTCACCGTCATCTTTGCCGCCTGAGCTTTCTCGCTGCTCAGCGCCGGCTCGCGATGTCGACTCAAATCTCTATGCGCTACGCGCTGTACAAGGAGGGTACCGATCGTCTAGTTCGATGGGTGGTCGACGCCGCCGGCTCTTGTCCTCGCAGTCTCGTCGCAAAGTAGACAGAACCAGCTCATAGTTCCAATGGGCGATTCGCCTGAGTTCGTTATGGCTCTCTGTGATCTCGAGAAGACGAACGGTGTGTGAATATGGCTGGGTTGCGCACTCCAGCTGTACATGGACATTTACGAAACCGCCAACTGCGGTCGCGCTGTACCCGGATGCTGACTGGCTTCCTGCACGACTTTGGAATGCCATACCAGCCATGGCCGCCGAGATCCTGGAGCGCCACATTGTATGCATGCACAGAAACGCGATCATAATCGCGAATGACTCAGCGGTGATTTTGGGAGTGGCACGTTTGTACACCTGTGTGCGACACTTCGGCCTGCTTGGAAGTAGATGTGAGGACATGGATTGGCTTATCGCGGAACACGGCAAACAGCGCGACTTCGTGCACAAAATCGGCAAGCATGGCGACATGAAGGCTTTCACCCGCCACTTCCTACTTGCCACGGGCACCTCGCTGACAACTCTCGCCAGCGGCCCGGTGAGAAACGCAAGTGAAACCGACAAGTCGACGTTCCCAAAGCGGCGTCTATTTCAATCGACAGCAGTCGTAGACAATGAGGAGATGCAGGTACAGCGGAGCATGGCAACTCTGGACCGCGTTGAAGATCCCAGCGAGACGGTGCTGCTAAAGTTGAGTGGTGCGCTCGATGCGAGACGCACTTCCTCAAGCGCAAGACCTGCATCGTATCAGAGGATCAAGTACACCGGGATGCAGCTCTTGAAAGTCATAAGACCATCAGGGCAGCAGACGACATGGTGCTGAACTTCGACTATCTCCCTTTTTATATTGCCTGCGCCAAGCTTCTGGGCAAAATCCGCAACGCAGTCAAAGGTACCATCATGGAGGCGGCGAGGGAACGGGAGACGACGCTGGTCTCACCCATTTTCATTAAGTCCAAACGTGCGCAGAGGGAATCGCGGCCGCTTGCGTCTGCTTCCATCGGCAAAATTGCGGAGGAGATGCGGGCATTTCTGGCTGATGTCGGAGGCGATAAGTTCACGGAGCAAGCAATCGCACGTACGAGAAGCTTCGCCCCCCAAGTCCAATGAGCCAGATCGCCACGAGGCTCAAGAATTGCAAAAAGTCTCCCTCGGTACATCTTAGCTGAGAGCGGGAGTAGAAGCACGCAGGTATCGAAGGCGCAGTCGCCGGATCCAACGAGGGAGACAGTGCTCGGGAGAAGATGACCCATGGTTCCAAAGGTCCGAGGGCAGCTACAGTGACTGATGAGGAAAATGAAGAGGCAACCATGGCGTAGTCCTGATTATGCGGAAACTTCTCTGTAATGTCGGTTGGACACGGGTTCTGGAAACGAAGGAGTGCGCAAGGTTTGCAGGCAAAGACTGTTCATAGCAGAGCGTCTTGTTGTCCCATATGGTTCTAGGCATTCCTTTCCCTGTCAGCGTGAGACACGTTTTCCGATGAGCGGTATAAAGTCGGTGGAATCATGATCCATTCTGCGTCTTGATAAAGCCAGATCGAGTGATGTTGTAGGATGGGTGCCGGTGAAAGTGAAAGTCGGGATGGAAAGCGCGTCAGCTTGCTTCGCGTCACGTGCAGGGAAATCCCGGGGATCTCGACTTTACTTCGCGATATGAGCTTCATGACGAAACATCATCCACCGACTCACGCACCACCGCCCTCGCCAAGGTAGCGCTTACTCAAACCAAAGCTGGCACCCTCGACGTAGTATTAATCATACCATAGCAAACTCCCCGCGAGTCCGCCGCCGCCATGTCCGACGGTAAGCTCTCCACCTCAACTCCGACGAGGCGACCACGGACTGACATGAACATCACAGCGGACTTTGAGCAAGTGCGTCAAGCGCAGGCGGAGCGTAACGCGGCGTCAGGGAAGAAAGGCCTCGGCGATGCCTCCAGCCAGCGCACTAACAACAACAAGGGCATCTCCATGACCGAAAACTTCGATACCGACCTCTACGGCAAGGACTCGGGTGACCGCTTCGCCGGCTACAACACTTCCATCGCCGTTGACGATGAAGACCAGGACATGGAAGATGCTGATAGTGGCAGACTTGTCGGCCAGTATACGGCCACGGCCGCTCAGATAGGTGAGTGGGCGCAAGGCGAGACGGCCGAGGACGATATTCTGGAGAGCCGCGAGAAGCAGGCACAAATCGCGAGCAGAGAGACAGACTATCAAAAGCGGCGGTTCCAGCGTGGCCTGGACGGAGATGGAGAGAAGTCGTACAGGGAGGTCATGCAACAGCGCGAGATTGAGCGGGAGGAAGAGCGCGTACGAAAGTTTATCGCGGACAAGGAGAAGGAGCAGATTGCGAATGGCGAGGACGACGATATGAACGGTGTCGAGCACCAGGCGACGCTCAAGGATAGCACCCCAGAGCCTGTCAAGAAGGAGGAGGAGGATGCGGACAAGCCAAAGAGGGCGCGGAAGCGGAGATGGGACACTGCGAGCGAGCCTGCGGAGACCAACGGTGATGCTCAGACAAATGGCGTGAATGGGCACGCAACAAACGGCGAGGTGACCACCAAGAAATCAAGATGGGACAGTACTCCGGCTGTGGATGGCGAAGCTGCTCCAGCCAAGCGTAAATCCAAGTGGGATCTTGTCTCTGCTGGAGGAGGCGGTGGCGGCGGCGGCGGAGGTGCGACCACGAATGGCGACTCAGAGTCATCATCAGCACCAGTTGCCGCCTTTGGGACAGACGTCTCCAGCCGCAATGCAGCCCTGTCGGACGAGGAGCTCGACGAGATGCTGCCAAGCGAAGGCTACAAGATTCTTACACCTCCTGCCGGATACGAGCCTCTCCGTGCCCCAGCACGGCGCGCTCAACCTTCGGCAACGCCGGCCAACAATGGCGGATTCATGATGCAAGAGCCTGTTGATCCGCGATCCATGGGCAAACAGCTCCCATCAGACATCCCAGGTGTGGGAGATCTTCAGTTCTTCAAGGCGGAAGACATGGCCTACTTTGGAAAGCTAGTTGACGGCGCTGACGAAAACGACCTCAGCGTGGATGAATTGAAGCAGCGTAAGATCATGCGGCTGCTGTTAAAGGTCAAAAATGGCACGCCGCCCATGAGAAAGACGGCCTTGCGTCAGCTGACCGACAACGCACGGGGCTTCGGTGCTGGCCCTCTTTTTGACCAAATCCTTCCTCTTCTCATGGAGAAATCCCTCGAAGATCAAGAGCGGCATCTACTGGTCAAGGTCATTGATCGTGTTCTGTACAAGCTTGACGACCTTGTTCGGCCATACGTCCACAAGATCCTTGTCGTCATTGAACCTCTTCTCATCGACCAGGACTACTACGCTCGAGTGGAAGGTCGCGAAATTATCTCCAACCTTGCTAAGGCTGCTGGCCTGGCAACTATGATCAGCACAATGCGTCCGGATATCGACCACGTGGATGAATATGTTCGAAACACCACCGCACGTGCATTTGCCGTTGTCGCTTCTGCCCTTGGCATACCAACTTTGCTGCCCTTCCTCAAGGCCGTGTGCAAGAGCAAGAAGTCATGGCAAGCTCGACACACTGGTGTCAAGATTGTGCAACAGATTCCGATTCTCATGGGATGTGCGGTCCTGCCACATCTGAAAGGACTTGTGGACTGCATTGGTGAAAATTTGAATGACGAGCAAGCCAAAGTGCGGACAGTCACCGCGTTGGCTCTCGCCGCTCTTGCCGAAGCATCCAATCCCTTCGGTATCGAAAGTTTTGACGACATCTTGAACCCTCTTTGGACTGGGGCACGAAAGCAACGAGGAAAGGGACTTGCTGGTTTCTTGAAGGCCGTGGGCTACATCATCCCACTCATGGACGAAGAGTACGGCAACTACTATACCTCTCAGATCATGGAAATTCTACTACGTGAATTCCAGAGTCCTGACGAGGAGATGAAGAAGGTCGTACTCAAAGTCATCAGTCAGTGCGCAGGAGGCGCTGGTGTCACTGCGCAATACCTTAAGGATACTGTCTTGAACGACTTCTTCAAGAGCTTCTGGGTCCGGAGGATGGCCCTTGACAAGCGCAACTACAAGCAGGTGGTGGAGACAACCGTCGACCTTGGTCATAAGGTTGGCGTTGGAGAGATTGTGGATCGTATCGTCGGAAACCTCAAAGATGAGAGTGAAGCGTACCGAAAGATGACTGTCGAGACTATCGAGAAAGTCATCTCCGCAATGGGTGCGGCAGACATCAACGAGCGACTCGAGGAGCGTCTTGTCGATGGTATCCTACACTCGTTCCAAGAGCAAAGCGTTGAAGACATCGTGCTTCTCAACGGTTTTGGCACTGTTGTCAACGCGCTCGGAACTCGATGCAAGCCTTACCTTCCCCAAATCGTCAGCACCATTCTGTGGCGGCTGAACAACAAATCCGCCACAGTCCGACAGCAAGCCGCCGATCTCATCACAAGAATAGCAATCGTCTTGAAGCAGTGCGACGAAGACGCGCTACTCGGAAAGCTTGGCTCCGTCCTGTACGAATACCTTGGTGAGGAGTATCCGGAGGTCCTGGGTAGTATCCTGGGTGCTATGCGGAGCATTGTCACTGTCGTCGGTATCAATAGCATGCAACCGCCGATTAAGGACTTGCTCCCCAGATTGACACCCATTCTGCGAAACAGACACGAGAAGGTGCAGGAGAACACCATTGATCTGGTGGGACGTGTTGCCGACCGTGGACCTGAGTCTGTCAATGCTCGTGAATGGATGCGAATCTGCTTCGAGCTCCTGGACATGCTTAAGGCCCACAAGAAGGGTATTCGACGAGCAGCGAACAACACTTTTGGTTTCATCGCCAAGGCCATTGGCCCTCAGGATGTCCTCGCTACGCTACTGAACAATCTGCGTGTCCAAGAACGTCAATCGCGTGTCTGTACCGCCGTTGCCATCGGTATCGTGGCTGAGACTTGCGCACCTTTCACCGTTCTGCCCGCTCTGATGAACGAGTACCGCGTACCAGAGCTGAACGTCCAGAACGGTGTCCTCAAGTCATTGTCCTTCCTTTTCGAATACATCGGCGAGATGGCAAAGGATTACGTCTACGCTGTTACTCCCCTTCTGGAAGATGCACTGATCGATCGAGACCAGGTCCATCGTCAAACAGCTGCCTCCGTCGTCAAACACATAGCACTTGGTGTCGTTGGACTCGGCTGCGAAGACGCGATGCTTCATCTTCTCAACCTGCTCTACCCCAACCTGTTCGAAACCAGCCCGCATGTCATCGATCGAGTGATAGAAGCAATCGATGCGATCAGACTTGCGGTTGGCACAGGCGCTGTCATGAACTACGTCTGGGCAGGCCTGTTCCACCCTGCGCGAAAGGTGCGAACTCCGTACTGGAGATTATACAACGACGCATATGTCCAAAGCGCGGATGCAATGGTACCATACTACCCACAGGTTGAGGACGACAAAATGAAGAGGCACGAGCTCATGATTGTACTTTAGAGGGCCAATTGTTGGTGTTAGGGCGCTTGGCTGGAAAAAAGGTTGCAGTACTGGTAGGGGAGGGGATACTCTCATGCATTGAGCATTGACGCGAGGCGGATTTAATTCACGTTTTGTAAGTTGCTGACTTCGATGTAGCTAGTATACGACAAGCCCGTATGGAGCATTACATGAATGACCCAAGCTCGCGGACCCTCGCACGCGGCGAAGCCTTGGCCCAAACTTGTAACATTTGAGGCCGAAGTAGGAGTGCGCTCTATGATTTGGAGAAAACATATTGTTCGGTGTCCTGCAGGTACCGACTTCTTGTCTCATGAAAGGAATGGGTCGCGATCCGCGCGCAAGCATTCCGAATTTTCCGTCTGAACAGAATGGCTGCGACACTGGAGCCATCGTGAGTTGTTACACTCCAGACACGGTATGAGAAAATCGAGGAGTCTGTCTGCGGCAGTATCAGTCTCCTCGGGGTGATACGAGGCCGACAATTCCTTGGTTTCAGTCATCTTTCTTCACAATTTAACTAGGTGTGCGGCCTTGGGGCGGACCGCGGTCGAGATTCACAATGAAGCAGGTTCGAGACTTCCTCCCACCCCAGCTAGCCGATCCCACCCCGAAACCTTAACTAAACCTTAATCAATTCAGTACAACTTCGAGCTCGCCAATATAGGCCTACGGCCTGCTCGAGTGCGGCCGCACGTCGCACCTCGCGCATAATATAGAGGCGTGGGCTTTCGAGGTGCAAAGTAGACAGAGTGTGGTGTTCATGTAAGTCGAGGTCGTATTCAGATGCCTGGGGTGGGAGTCGGCTAACTGGGGTGGGAGGAAGTCTCGGGGATGAAGGAGGAGACGAGGTTGAGATGGCAACATGGTGTTCTATAGTACGAAGTCTAATGACTTCTAGAAAGACGAATTTGTTGATTGACAGCTTGGCGAGATGCCATCGTGCATATCATGGAAAGACGAGAGGCCTCATAGCCTTGATAACGGAACGGAAATATCGCAGCTGATCATACAGTCAGGCTACTTGACGCCTTATCCTTCTCAAAGGATCAGCGATATGAACTTCTTGTCCGGCGCGGCATACGTTTAAACGGATCTCATCTCTCGAACCGCAATCGTTCCCCGAACATGATTCAAGGGTTCGCACTGCCGAAGGAGCAAGGTCAGGTTGCACAGGGACGGGCCATACATCGTTCAACCTCGGAAGTCATCCATTCATCCCTCTGCCTCTTTCTAGGTCCATTTCAACCTATCTCTTCCCGATACAAAGCATACGCGTCGCAGAGCGAGCAAACCATAGAAGACCCTGCTGGAATCAAAGACCCGAGAAGACGTCTTGTTGTAATCTCTAGAGATTCACTTTTATAGGTATCAGTCACCAGCCGTTTCTTGCCACGCACAGTTTTCCAACACGACATTTCTCAATTGATCTCGCCAGACGACCATGAAAGAACTCGTCTACTCCCACAGCTGTCCCTCCCTCCTAGCTTCCAATCCATCCGGCTGTCCACATATCATCGATACGGCCGAATTCTGCGAAGACACGGATACTTCCCAATTAGCCTTCGCAGACGGCATCGCCACTTTCCTGTGGGCATGGGACCAAGAACAATTCTATCGATTCTTCGATTTTGGGGCGCAGAAATTTGAGATAACGTATGATGCGACTGATGCGCCGGATGGGGAGGTGAGGGATATGGTTATTTGGAGGATGGGGTTGACTGTTATGGTAAGTAGGTCATCAGTCAGGCGCAGAGACTGATAGCAGTCTGGCTTTTTCACCCTGACCTCAACCACTGCCTTTACTGATAGCTTCAGGCCGGCTTCCGTACTAAAGACAAATATTTCGGAGATATGGAATGGGATCCGCAACTGGTGTATGCGATAGGTAAAGACGGAAGATGGTTTGCGAGGGGTTGTTCAGATGCGACGGATCTTGCTGCTATAGAGGAAATAGGTAAGGCGTTTGCGAGATGGCTGCTTCTGAAGGGGTTGTGGGAGTTGAATATGCTGGATTCGAAGATTACGGTTCATCATAAGATTTTGGATTGGCAGTGGTGGTTATAGATGATGGAGGGTATGGTGGGGAAGTGTATGTATTGATAGAGTGCTGATGCAGTGGACGATGTATGTTAGTTGTACAATACGCACTGGGTCTGCTTTCACTATCCACTTTTCTGCAGTCCGTGTGGTGTTCGTCGTTCACTGCACAGTCGATGCGTCTTGCTTCGCCTCCGCGATCTTCTGATGCACTTTCAGCATGAGATCTTTGAAAGCTTCCGAATCCAAGAACTAATCGACTATGCTTAGCTTCGTCCCATCTTAGTTGAAAGTCATCATCATCACAAATTCTATATCGCACGAGCCCACCACAGAATCGTAGATCACCCTTCCATAGACGTTAGCCTTCTTTTGCACAACGTCGTATGAAGTTGTGATGAGTTGTATCTAGAATCCTTGTCAGATTCATCTGATCTAAACCATTGTATGATGGAAGGAATAGCCAATTTTACATCGATCTTCGTGAAGCCTTGCTTCAGAGCGCCCAGGAACAACTCCTTGCATCATGTGTCGGAAATGGACCTGATGCCGGGAAGGCCACAAGGAAGTGCCTATCAGTCAGTGCTATTGGAAACACGAAGCCAAACGACTATGTACTGACGAAGGACTGCTTGTATCAGCCTAGGATCTGCAAGACGCAAGGCAACGGTTGCACGCCGCTTGAAGACTCCAGAGGCAATGAAGGGGCTTGGGCACTTTGCTCCTAGTCTGGTCCGGGCGTTGTGAGCGCGAGAGTATGAGATAGAGTGAAGTGGGAGGACGTGGTCAGATCAATTGAATACAACCATTCGCCATCGCTATGCAAAATGGTCGAGTACCTGATTACCTGCCAATCGGGCTACTTCTGTGCAACAACCAGCCAGCACGCACACTGTCGCCATGCCCTTTCACTGACCTGTCTTCAATCTCGCATCAACGCTTGAGCGCCCCGGCGACGTGATGAATTTCGACGACTTTAAGCCTTCGCCAGAATTTTCTTCGCCTCCTGCAAGCTCTTGATCTCCTTCTCGAGCTGCTCGCGAGCTCGCTTGAGGCTACTAGGCTCGCCAGCAATGTCGTTCAGCTCCTCCGCAGACAAAAGACTGACGAAGACAGGCGAGAAGTACTTGAGCGGACTGTCCTCGCCATTGAGCAGGAAGTGATCAGTAGCCTGCTTGCAGACGTTGTCAACAAAAGTCTTGCGTGAGACTTTGTAGTACGACTGCAGGATGTCGTGGATGTCCTGGATCGTGTGCTCGGTATTGCTGAGCGCCTGATTTTGGTTGATGTCCGATAATTTGACGACCTGGCCTCGGCCGCCGGTCTCTTGAAATGCCTGTGTTTCGAGGAGAGCAGTGAGCCGACGCTTTCAAGAGCGCTGAAGGTTGTCGTTGAAGTAGTGGTTGAGCGTTGTTGGAGTGCCGCCGTTCTCGACCTTCAACAGAAACGCGGCGTGACCGAGTGCTTTCTCGTATCTCTCAACGAGGCCATCCGACATCGAACTGAAGAGAGCGTTGCGAACGGCGCGGTCAGCGCAGATACACTTGAGAGCGGAGGTGATGAATCCATGGACCAAGACGATGATGTCGCTGACGAATCCCATGCTCATGTAGGTCCACTTCTGAGACTGCTTCTTCATTGCCGTGGCCAGAATGGTCGGATTGAAGGTTCCAAGCTCGAAGCCGCGGTTGTTGTGATAGACCTGAAGAAGCCACTGATGAATCTCGCCGCAGTTCTTTGGGTGAGGTAGTCCCTGAGATGGGTGAAGGAGATCGATGAGCTCGTCGATGTCATCCTCCTTGCGAGATTCAAAGCTCTTCTCATCGTTCGTCTCGTCTCTAGGCTGAGCGGACAAACGATCGAATCAGTCTTCAGCGCCCTGGGCCTGCTCGTCAATCCGCTCGGCATCGTACTCGTCAACGTTGAAAGAGTACGTCTCGCCATACATCGCCATGTCGTCCGAGAATAGGTTCATACGGCTAGTAACTGCAGGAGCAATCCTGAGCTTCTTGCGGGACTCGAACAAGTCGTCGGCCCCGTAGTTGGCAAGCAGTGCCTGGGAGACGAGGCGCTGGAACTTGGTGGCAAGCTCGGTCAAGAAAGCGACTTGGGCTGCAGTATCCATACGCTCAGGACCCATATCGTGCTTCCGCTTCTCGGCGTCATTGAGCCTCTTACGAATCTCTTGCTGCACCTTGGGGAATTCTCTCTTCACCAGGCCCGAGAGAACATCCTTGAGGCGCTCCCTCAAGGACTCCACGCCGACTTTGTCCTTGTCAATGCTGCTCCAAGGCGCAGTCGAGCGGAAGAAGTCCATTTCGAGACGGTCACGATCCAGATTCTTGTCCGCCAGATCCTGCTTGCCTGGGTTACGGACCACGTGCCATCCGAGCTTCATTCTGCGAGCACTGCCGTTGATGAGACTAATAACTCCGCCTTCAGCGCCACGGTGGACCAGATCAGGCTAGGTGAGAACACCGAGGGTTCGGTCGCCCTCGGGATCGACGTCTCGAGCAAGCTCCAAGATCTCTTGAGTGGCGACATCGACGTTCGCTGGGACGACTGCGAGCATGACGGAGCGAGGGTTCTTCATGTAGCCAAGAACCATTGAGCGGACTAGCTGGATGTCCTTCTTGTCGGTGAGGCCTTCGGTGGTATTCTTGAAGATACCTGGCACGTCAATGACACTGAGATGCTCTTGCTCGGGCCCACAGATCTCTAGGCGCAGTACGTCGTTAGAGAACGTCGGTTTCTTCTCGATGCCGTGGCCGGTGGTGTCGGTGGAGAGGCCCATGACGCGGTGCACCTGTGTAGAATGTTAGCGCTGGTCGCAAGGTGCGGAGATAATTGCATGTTGTCCTCACGTCCTCCATGATTTCTGAGAAGGCGCCATCATCGAGCTCCTTCAGACCAACCTTCTTCCAAGCCTTGATCTTGTCGATGTGCTCCTTGGAGGCGTCGCGGTCGGGGATGATGGAGACGGAGATGTGGGAGTCGGTGGCTCTGCGAAAGACGATCTGCGTGGCAAACCGTGTGCAAAGGCCACTGTCTCGGGGCAGAGGCTTCTTGATGAGGCCCTCGAGGACACTGGACTTTCCGGACGACTGGTCTCCAACCACGACAATCTGTGGTAAATCGACCTGTTCACCGACGCCACACGCGAAGAGCTTATCGATCTTCTCGAGCATGGCCGGTTCGCCCAGGCCATACTGGTTGCCGGTTGGAGGCGCCATTGTTGCTGGTGGGGGGAGTGATGTCGACCGCTTAGTGATAGTGCGCGGATTTGAGAGAAAGAAAGTGTGTGAGCGAGAGCGCAGAGAAGTGCGAGCTGGAATGTTGGTGTTGTGCGAACAAACGCAGAGCTGCCGTTTGACAAAAAGGCGGGCCGAGAAACGGCTACATGCATGCCGAAGTGAAGGCGCCAAGACATGCATGTGAAGCTGAAGCAAGCCTACCGTCACTTTCTTGGGAATCATGTTGCAAGTCAAACAATTCGGAATAGCACTCGTAAGAGCCCCACAAGGCGAATTCCCCTTCACATATTCCGGATCATACCCATCCCTCGCTTCAATCATATACGAATTCCCAGCTTGTCCATTCGGACACGTACCCCCTGCTCCAGGCAGCTGACATAGATTGTTCACTACAGTATACTGCCAGATCTCCGTATTGTCTGGAGAGTGTAGCCCTGCAACGCAGCAATCATATGCACCATTCTCATATGTGTTATCCGTATCTTGGCAAAATCTTATCTTCAACTTCCTTCTGACAGCGACTCGAAACTTGATTGACGTAGACAGTCTTCCTGAACAGCCTCGGCCAGTGCAGTGCTGATTGCAGAGCTCGTTCCCTGCCCTTTCTTGGAATGTCCTGAACATGCCGGTGAAGCAGGTATGGGCAAAGATCTGCGTCGCACTTGGAAGTGGAACTTGGGGCGCAGAACCTCTCTCCATAGCCTTTTCGCTTCCCATACCGCCGCTCTCGCGCTCAGAAGTACTCCCGAATGTGCTGTCTGGCGAGAGGCCAGCAAAGAGCTTTGTCACCATCCCTTGGTTATACAAACTCGCAAGTTGTACAGCTCATGTGGTAGCTTTGGAGTCATTCCCTTTGGACATCACGGTGAGGCCTACCCACACAGCTCCGACTGCCAGCTTCTTAGCTGCGTCGTATTTATGCTTCCGGTCGTACTCTTCCTGCTCTCGAATTCGTTTGCGCTCTCGTTGCTCTTTCTTCCGGCGGACGTCGGCCGAAGCCGTTGGATCGACATTCCCGCCCGAGTGTAAGCTGGCTGGCAGGTTGGGTTGAATGATATAAAAGGTCCGGTCGATTCCGCTCCCTTTGATGACCTTGTCGGTGTAAACAAAATCAAAAGCATTGATTCTATACCAGGACCCATTAATACGTCGAAGATCGATTGCGATGTTGTGAGACTCCATCTCGTCCTTTCTCCAAAAGACGTTGGAACAAGCAAGCTTAAGTTGCGCTTCGTTGGCGGCGAGATCGGGCTCCTTTTTAAAAACCTGACTGAATTGGAGGCCTTTATTTGTAAACGTGTACGGTAATCTGTGTCCACGTCCGACATCCATGCGGTGGATAAAGCCCGACCATTCGAAGTCTCGAGGGGACTCCGCTAACATGCCATGGGGCGCGTCGTCGTTAGCACAGTGCCTTGGTAGCCATGCGAAGATAGATTCGTCATCAGAGTTCTCAAGTACCTGTTGCTGCAGGCGAAAGAATGCTGCCGTACCCTCGCCATATAACAGTGGCATGTTGACCTGGAGAAGCCCTAGAAGCGAATAGGCCATATCTTCCAGGCGTGTTGTGGTGCGTCTCGATGCCCAACTGATTCGCATTGCTATGCTGGCGTGGTAATACTTTCTCTTCCCGTTCAAAAATGCAGGGCCAATGCCAGTCGCAGCACTGATGTGCTCCTGTAGAAGCAGTCGGGATCCAATAAAGACGAAAGAGGAGTCGTAAAACAGTACAGACTTCGGTGCGACCAGCTCCTGCAATGTCCAGCCTCTGGTAAACCACAGGCTCTTTCGAAAGTCCTCTATCCGGGTCCTGCAAGTTCGGCGATCCGTACGCACATCGTTGAGGTATGCAATGCAGACACCAGCATTTTCATACCAGCTGAACATTGAGTTGATGGCCTCGCTCAGTTCTGCGCTACTTGACTTATCGATACAACACGTATCGATCCAGATCCAGTCGTAACTGTACTGTTTCGCAAGCCTGCAGGCACCAATGATTTTTTGGTAGCCAAGGCTGTCCCTGTGAGGCTGTCCACTTCGCATGTCGCTGTAGCTGACCTCATCAGAGCCCCATCGATGGGAGAGTATGCAATATGCTGGCCGTTGGGTGCTGAAGAATTCACGAAACGCAATGGTGCCAGTATTTAGCAGTCGCATCTTTCGCAAGAATGGTCGTGATCAGGAAAGGGGAGTGAGGTTGGATCTCGTCACCGGTGCTCTCGACTGTATCGTGGCTTTCGACGCGCCGGTTGCGATCCTAGGAGCGTCGAATGCGTCGCAACGTCGGAGAAAGGACTTATGCACTCATATTCGCAGTCGACATGCCGGAACGCATTCGATTATAGAAGATCGGCCGGCAGCACACGTTCCTTTCGAACCCTTGAAGTTGTGTGGGAGGCCGCTGTATGGTCACATTGCTCACAGCCACCATGTTGTAGCACCGCCACGCTCGCTACTGCGGTCGATGGCCCCGTCCCATTACGACTCACCGCCAGAAAAAGGCTTCCAGGAGCCACTACATATGTGATATGGGGCTGAAATTAAGAAGATGCTCAACAGGACCGCTCGCACTGAGTATCACTGGCAGAGGTTGTCATCCTCGCGATGAGTGGGCGTGTCGGCATAGACTTGTCCAGTGCTCACTTGCCCTCTTCTCGTGAATCGACGTGGCGGCATTGCAGAAGACTCTCTCGGGGCACGGTAAAGCAACTCTCGCGGGTGAAGAAACTAATGCACACGCATAACCATGTTGATGAAGCGAAGAGAAAAGATGTTCGTGGGAGCGGCAGTGTCGAAGTGGAAGCCGTCACGCGAAGTGGGCTGGATGGGGAGGGTGCTCGGACCAAAACCGAGCCAACAGAGCCGCGTCACAGGATCCGTGGATAGCATCTGCTACACGTTGAATTAACATCTCCCTTCACTCTGACTAGATACACAAATGACTGTTGCCCCGCGATGCGCACCTTGACTTGAACGAGGATCGCGGACCTCATCACTTTCCGAATTGGCCATCGCAGCTCTTACTATCAATGAAGCTGCTGACTGAAAGCTGTCCCTCATAGACTACATGTATTGCCGGCTATGAGCGCCAGCAATGTCCGCACCAGCTCCACACACTCCACCGCTTCGACTCTCCGCCCTCGAACCAAGCGATTAATATCGGACCTAGACGAGGGTGAAGAAACCAGCTTCGATCCCATTAATGCCACCACCACCCGGGTAGCGTCGCCCGTGCCGTCGCCCTTCGATAGCCGGTCGGCCTCACCTATACCCTCTGCACATCCTCAAAGGCTCAGTCCAAATGACAGAAAAGGCTATACAATTGGCTCAACTGGGTCGCCAAAAGCTGCTGCAGCCAGACAAAGAAGAGCAGGAGCGGACCCTTCCAACTCGCTGGCCGGTCTATGGGGCAACTCGTGGACAGCGCTGCAGGGCATAGCATCGGATCTTCTAGGCAATGAGCTACCGCCGCATGACAGTAGAGGCCAGCCACGAGCAAGAAATAAGTTTGGGCAGGTGCAAATAGCGCGAACATCGACCAGCGCTCCGCCGAGCAAATGGGGTCCCTCTGCGCCCACGTCCAACCCCAGATCCGGCGGAATTGGCGGAGGTACAAATGAAGAACAGGTAGCGGCCTTCCGGGCTCAGAAACGAAAAGACATGTTGACTGGGCAAGAGACAAGCTATGCAGATGCACTAGGCAAGTTCAAGAGACGACTGTCGGACGATCGGACAACTGCCTCTGGACCTCCTGGCAAGGCAGAGGATCGGGACTCTCGGGTATATTTTCACCATGTTAAAAAGGACGATACGGTAGCCGGCATCACCATCAGATATAACATATCTGCGAATGTACTACGGAAGGCGAACCGAATGTGGCCCAATGATACAGTCCAGGCGCGCAAGACGTTGGTCTTACCCGTCGACGCGTGTGGAGTGAAGGGGAAACCGCTCTCCGTCGCGGAGCTGGATATGTTGGAGTCGGAGAGCGAGTCGATGGCTAGCATGCAGGCTGAGGAAGTACCCACACCCACAGCAGCGAATTCAACCCCCAACGGGTCGACGGGCCATAGTAGGACGCGAACTACCTCTACATCAACCCATTCCACGACATCCGCAGCGGCGTCGAACGTCGATGCTGAGCCTGCTTGGCAACATGACTCCTGGGTATTACTCCCTGGAAACTCTAATCCCACGGAAATTGCGCGACTACCACCGAGGACGCTGGGGTATTTTCCGCCAGCGAGGCGGAAGAGCAACTCTTACTCGGATCTGGACACACCATCTACATCTCTAGAGCTGAGCCGGTCGAATACAAGCGACGTCTTCAATGCAACAAACGGGCCTGGGTCGCCACGGAGAGACACTTCACAGCGACCAACGCGCGGACGTCGACCCAGCAATGCTGTGAACGGATACTTCCCGTCTTATCTGACTGGTCCCGGCGGGGTGGGCACTATGGACAGGAACGTCCGGTTCCCCGGCCCAGCGCAAGATGGGTTGAATAAGTTGATGGCAAAACATCTACCTGATGTAGCACCACCACGAAATCAGCAATCACTCTATCATCCCGATGTGCCTATGTACAGCGACGATCCTACGCGACTGGGTTCAGGGGCAGTGACACCAGCGTATCCTCACGCGAGCGGGTCCGGCCTAAACTTGGAGAATGTTGGTGGTGCTATAGAGTCTTGGGTTCGCCGCGTCGCAACAAAAGCCGTACATACGCCTCAAGACAGACAGCTATCCGCACGAGCGTCTGTCGGAACTCCTGGAAAAGGAGCAGGTGGGATTGGTGATCTGATAGAAATGACAGATGAGTTTGAGATCGGCGGAGATGATGAGGAGGAAGAGCGAGGGCGGCAAGGATCAGGGTCAGGATCAGGACCAGGACGAGCGGCGGCGTTAAGGCCTGGCAGTACTGCCACAAGCTATTTCGATGGAGCCGTGAGCAGAGAACGAAGGCCGCAAGGCGGGAAAAGTGGTAAGGCGGACTGATTGTTTGATACCCGCATCGTATGCAGATGGAATGGAAGAATTCATGAATTCAACAATAATCAGGACAGTTCATATGAACGGGCCGTGATGTTTTTGAAGGTGACATATTTCCGGAGTAAGCAGACTGCACTCCTGCTCTTTCATATGATCACGGCTCTTGCGGCAGTTTGCTTTTAGCCGTAGCTGCCTGAGGGGGACAAGGCCGGTAATCGTGCGCAGAAAAATGTATCCTCCTCAGGACTTACTGTTGCGGACACAGTGAAGGCGTATCTGCGCTCAGCATACTCCCGATGATATGGCGTTGCTCCTTTTGAGCCTTTTCATCAAAACCAGGTGTATAAAGAAGTGTTCGAGTACAACCAATAACTTCATCTTCATTAACACATTTCCGCCGGAAATAAGAGATCCGGCGCTAGTCATGCACGATCCGCACGCTTTGTGGACTCTGTGGGGACGAATCAGCGCACAGCAACATCGACTGCATCATCCACCACTGTTGTTTTTCTCGGGTGTCTCATGCAGCATCGACATGGCCGAATGGGTACACTGCCGGCGGCAAATGGTTAAGCAAAGTAAGTATACTGTGACTTCTATTACTCTGTCATGTCTACATCTGTTGTTCAACATCGCTCACGATACGCTACGCACGTAGCTCGAGCTGGCTGAGAGAGCTGGACCAGCAGCTGTGGTACGGCATTGGAAGTACTGGACCTGGCAAGAGGGCAGAAGCATTGGAAGCGAAAGCTATTGGAGGTCTTGACTTAGTAGCATCTCATCTCTGCGATCTTCTTTCACACACTCAACAAGATGGCACACCCTATCGCTCGAACACTTTTCGACATCGCATCGATCTTCCGCTCGACCTCATCCTCCTTCCTTCAACGCTCCAGCCCGGCCTTTCGAAGACGACGAGCACCCAGTACCGTGCAGCATGCCATCCAGCAACGACGAGGCCTGCTCGGCCAAGCCCAACGAAGACGAGCCACGACATCCTCAAGCAGCGCCTTCTCCGAAATGAAACACCCCATCGTTGACCACCACTACGACGCCATCGTAGTAGGAGCCGGCGGTGCAGGCTTGCGAGCAGCAGTCGGCCTAGCAGAATCCGGTCTCGACACAGCCTGCATAACAAAACTCTTCCCAACCCGCTCCCACACCGTAGCCGCACAAGGAGGCATCAACGCCGCTTTGGGCAATATGACAGAAGATGATTGGCGGTGGCACATGTACGATACAGTGAAAGGGAGTGACTGGCTGGGAGATCAAGATGCTATACATTATATGTGTCGAGAGGCGCCCAAAGCGGTATACGAGTTGGAGAATTATGGCATGGCGTTTTCGAGGACGGAGGATGGGAGGATTTATCAGAGAGCGCTTGGAGGGCAGAGTTTGAAGTATGGGAAGGGTGGGCAGGGAGTTAGGTGTTGTAGTGCGGCGGATCGGACGGGACATGCAATGTTGCATACGCTTTATGGGCAGAGTGTCAAGGTGAGTTCTGGTCTCAAGCGCTTGGGTTGGGTGAGGTGGACTGACGAGATGACAGCATAATACAAATTTCTTTATAGAGTACTTTTGCATAGACTTGCTGATGCAAGATGGGGAATGTGTGGGCGTTCTTTGCATGTCTATGGAAGACGGCACTCTGCACCGGGTGTTTGCCAGAAATACGGTACTGGCGACTGGTGGCTATGGTCGGACATATTTTTCTGCGACTTCAGCACATACATCAACGGGAGACGGTAACGTGAGTATATCGGCCACTGCGTGAGACAAGCCACATGCTGAAAATTTCCTAGGCCATGGCATCTCGAGCAGGCCTTGCCAATCAAGACTTCGAATTCATTCAGTTCCATCCCACAGGCATCTACGGAGCCGGCGTGCTCATTACAGAAGGCTCTCGAGGAGAAGGCGGCTACCTCCTCAACTCCAACGGCGAACGTTTCATGGAACGCTACGCCCCAACCGCCAAAGACCTTGCATCTCGCGATGTCGTCTCTCGAAGCATGCACATGGAAATTCGCGAAGGACGAGGCTGCGGCCCGGACAAAGACCACGTCTATCTTCAACTAAGCCATCTCCCCAAAGAGCTCATCATGGAACGACTCCCCGGAATCGCAGAAACAGCCTCCGTATTCTCAGGTGTAGACGTGACGAAAGAGCCCATACCCGTTTTGCCCACAGTTCATTACTGTATGGGCGGCGTCCCCACAAACTGGAAAGGAGAAGTCCTGAACATCGATCCATCGACCGGCTCCGAAAAACCAGTCAAAGGGCTCTACGCCGCCGGCGAAGTAGCATGCGTTTCCGTCCACGGAGCCAACCGTCTCGGTGCAAATAGCCTTCTCGACATCGTCGTTTTCGGCCGAGCATGCGCACTGGATATCGCAGCGAACAATGAGCGCGGCCAAGCTCATACCAAAGTCCCCGAGGATATCGGATTGGACCATCTAGGCGAAATGGAGAAAATCCGTCAAGCAGATGGAGACAAGTTGTCTGCTGAGATTCGAGCGGATATGCAGAGAATCATGCAAGCCGACGTATCTGTCTTCCGCACCAAAGAAGCCCTTGATCAAGGAAACGCCAAAATCGGCGACGTGCAATCCGATTTTTCAACCCGTCTCGCAGTCAAAGATAAGAGCATGATCTGGAACTCGGACTTAATCGAAACTCTCGAGCTTCGCAATTTACTTACGTGTGCTGCGCAGACGGCGAAGAGCGCACAATTGAGAGAGGAGAGTAGGGGCAGTCATGCTAGAGAGGATTTCACGGAGAGGAATGATAAGGATTGGATGAAGCATACGCTGAGTTGGCAGAAGGATATTGGGGATGAGGTGGGGATTAAGTATAGGGGAGTAGTTATGGATACGCTGGATAAGGGGGAGATGGAGAGCATTCCGCCTGTGAAGAGGACTTATTAGATGGGAGATGTAGAGAGCAGGGTAGAGGGAGGTTTGGCATGTTGTTGCCATCCACATTGCAGTCTTGGCGTCAGCATTTGCTACTACATTCCCGTACCATCATGCAGAAACTATCTCTGATGTGGTGCTCTAAAATATCACCAGAACATGGCCTACCATGATGTCGTTTGCCAAAACAAGAATGGCATTGCGCGCTTCCGGCTTGACACGAGAGCTTGCTAGCATGGCTTTGCAGAAGGGACCGGCGAGATCGCGTGCAGACGGCGCGTTATCAGTGGGCAGCGCCATTGAAGCGTGTCATGTGCGGCGTTGGTGGCGTCGTTGTTGTCGGCGTGCAGCAGCTCGACGTGCGAGAACGGTCCAGTAAAGCTTAAAGCTCGGACTGACCTCAGGCAACTTCCTTCCAACGGTTCAGGAAGGCGCGACTTCACCTTCACGACCCCACTTGACTTCAAGTCATCGGCCATTCTATCCGCCTCTTTGTAATATCGCATGCATCACCGCCGCCCAACACTCTTCTGCAAACAAGGCACCTACCTCTTCCACAGCCACCGTGAGGCGCGCAATGAAGCTGTACACCCGGTTGATAGCAGCTGGAAACACCTCCATCTACAAGTGTAAAAGATTCGACCGCTTTTGAAACTGCCGGAGTCGCATATGCTTGACAATGGGAGAAGCTCTTTCAAGCCTTCACCCGAGTGCCAGGCGACGGTCTTATTGCGGACTGGAGAGGTCTCACAATAGAGTTGTTCCTACCCACAGAGAAAGTGTGCCGTCTCTTGTCCGACCTCTTCTCTCTCTCTTGGCAATACCATCAGCGGCGTCTTCTCACTCTTTTTCGCTTCTCTTCTCTTCAGCTTGCCAGCTGGTACCGACCGAGCTTAGGTAGTGCCGGTCTCTTGCTTTACGCCGCCATGCAGATCCAGATGCTGTCTTTTTGGTATCGCCGAGACACGGAACCTGAGATTTGGAAATCTCATGAGTATCGCGAAAATTTGCGAGCCGGCAGTATGGAAGTCATTCTGCCGTTGAAGGGACGTGAGAGCATTGTGGAGTGTAGTGAAGACAACAACGTCTTCGCCGTTGAAAAGGAAGAAGCTAGAAGGAGCTTGACGTCGGGGATCTCCACTACCTCTATCGCGGCGATTTGAGCTCCTCAATGGCAGATAATCCGTCCTACTGCACTGCAACCCACCTGCCGCTCACTACTGTCCCCACTACAATGGTCTGCCCGAGACACAAAAGAGCCGAACTGAAGCATTACTCCGACGAACTGAAGATGGCACAAGAGCTACCAAGCTGGGAGCCCGTCCTGCTTCCTATCCGAGACAAAACACCTGCATACGTCCCCTCTCCAAGCGAACTAGCGACTTCGACATCAAATCAGCACTCCGCGCGTCTGTAGTATCTGCTTTGGCCTCACAATGCCAACCTCGGACTGTCCACTCAAGCCTCTCAAGCACTCGCATCCAAGGCGATCTTCTCAAGCCACCGTTGCTTAGCCGAAAGATAGACTGCAAGAGCATGCACACGACCTACTGCTTTGCGACAAGACTACACGCGACTATTGCCTACGTGCCGTATCGTAGATG
Source organism: Nothophaeocryptopus gaeumannii (assembly GCA_031771865.1). Lineage (NCBI taxonomy): Eukaryota > Fungi > Ascomycota > Dothideomycetes > Mycosphaerellales > Mycosphaerellaceae > Nothophaeocryptopus > Nothophaeocryptopus gaeumannii. The sequence continues at coordinate 642,113 of JASISA010000040.1, read as the reverse complement.
GAGTCGCGCGGAGTATGAGCACCGCATCCGCCTGTTCGCAGTGAACCTGCGCGTATAAAGAGTCTTAGAGTATCCGATCACGGATGACTCCTGTCTGGTAAGTGTTGCTTTATTGCTTCAGCCAGCAAGATGCATTTCTCCTCTTTCGCCACTGTTGCGGCTCTTATCTCTACAGCGTTCGCTGCGCCCACCAATCTTCAACGCCATGTTTTGCACGAGAAGCGCGCAGAGTCTGAGGACTGGGTCAAGCGCGACCGTCTCAGCCCTGATGTCAAGCTTCCTATACGCATTGGTTTGATCCAGAGCAACCTGGACCGCGGCCACGAGCTGTTGATGGAGGTGTGAGTGTGGTACAGATGTTCGTAGAACAAGGGACCTTGATTGACAGAGGACAGCTCGGATCCGGCAAGTGACCGTTACGGCAAGCACTACACTGCTGAAGAAATTCACGATATCTTTGCCCCAGGCAAGGACTCCGTCGACCGTGTGCGTCAATGGCTGCATAGTGCTGGCGTCTGCGCCGACAGCATCTCGCAGTCTGTCAACAAGCAATGGATTCAGTTCGATGCTAGCGCCCTCGAGGCGGAGAGGCTCTTCAACGCCAAGTACCACATTTATGAACATATGCCAACCGGCAAGTCCACCATTGGGTGCGACCAATACCACGTCCACGAGGATGTAAAGGACCACATCGACTACATCACGCCTGGCATCAAGCTTATGAACACCAAGAAGCCCACCGCTGCTGAAATTGAAAAGCGATCATTCGGATGGGGCAAAGTCGGCACACAGCCTCCAAAGCTTGCCGCATTGCCAGATAACCTCACGAATCTCCTTAGGCATCTGGCTGGTGGAGCCGTTGATGAGGTCTGTGATCACGCTATCCTCCCAGACTGTATCTTCATGATGTACAATTTGACAAAGGCCACCACCGCTCAACCAGGCAACCAGCTCGGCATCTTTGAGGATCTTGGAGATGTTTACTCGCAGACAGATCTTGATCTCTTCTTCGCTACGCTACAGGCCGGTCGCATTCCAACAGGCACTCATCCTACGCTCGATGCCATTGACGGCGCCGTGGCTCCTACGAACGTTGCGAACGCCGGAGCAGAGAGCGATCTTGACTTCGAGATCAGCTACCCGTTGATCTGGCCTCAGAACTCTGTTCTTTTCCAGACTGACGACCCTGTCTACGAGGCGAACTACACATACGCAGGCTTCTTGAATAGTGAGTACCATAGAATGAAACTGAGCCGGCCCTTAGACCTTCGCTGACATCTTCTCTTTCCAGACTTCTTCGACGCAATCGATGGCTCATACTGCACATACTCTGCCTTTGGGGAGACCGGCAACTCCCCTCTCGATCCTGCGTACCCAGACCCAGCTCCAGGTGGCTACAAAGGCCAACTCCAATGCGGCGTCTACAAGCCAACCAACGTGATTTCCATTTCATACGGCGGCCAAGAAGCCGGCCTCCCCGCAAGCTATCAACAACGCCAATGCAACGAAATCATGAAACTGGGAATGCAAGGCGTCACCACCATTGTGGCTTCCGGCGATTCTGGAGTCGGCGACCCAGGTAACACATGTCTCAATGGCGGCAAGACCTTCACTCCAGATTTCCCAGCCACCTGCCCGTACATCCTTGCCGTTGGCTCAACGGTCTTAACTGGCAGCACGAAGAAGGACGAGGAGACTGCCACCACTCGTTTCGGATCTGGAGGTGGTTTCAGCAACATCTACCCGATTCCAAGCTACCAGCAATCTGCGGTGCAGACTTACTTCTCTGCTCATAACCCACCATATCCTTACTACACTGGCTCCGCCTACGGCGATGGAAAATGTAAACCACCCTCGTCAAACCATTGCATCAAGCAACATACTGACCACTGTCACAGACAACCGCTCCGGCCGCGGCTACCCCGACGTCTCCGCCGTCGGCGACAACATCGTCATCTTCAACAAAGGCGCACCCACCCTCATCGGCGGCACATCCGCCTCCTGCCCCGTCTGGGCATCCATCATCACCCGCATCAACGATGAGCGTCTCAAAGCCGGCAAGTCCACTGTGGGATTTGTGAATCCGACTCTTTACGCGAATCCGAGTGCGATGCATGATATTACTACGGGGAATAATCCGGGATGTAACACTACTGGATTCGCGGCGTCGACTGGATGGGATCCGGTCACTGGGCTGGGGACGCCGAATTATCCGGCGCTGCTGAAGGCTTTCGGGGTTGGGGCGGCGCATACTGTTGGGTAGGAGGTGAGTTGGGCTATGGACGAATGTGATATTCTTATGAGAAAACGAAGACGACAGGGCTTAGATGACAGGCTTTTGCTTGGGATACCTTATGTAGAGTGAATGAAAGAAACGATCTTTTGTACATCTTCTCTGTCTAGTCGTTTTCTTCAATTTTGAATTGGGATCGTATTATTGAATCTTCGAATCTCAATTCAGGATGTCGTAGCCCAGTCGTTGTTCGGCTGGAGCTGGAAGGGAGGTGGCAGGCGCGCTAGGCCTGACTCTCTGGAATTTAGGAAGCAGCCAGTGTCATTTCTATAGGAAGGAAAGAAGCGTGGCGAGGAGACGAGGGTGGTTGATTCGGCAGATATCCTGGTTGTTCCAAGCAATCCCATACAGAACCCCTCATCTCAATCAAGCCAGATGTTGTGATTTTGGCACGACCTCCCTCAACGCCTTCCAACCTCCAGTCGGACCTGAATTACACCATCGAGATCTCCCATCACATTACAATTGGCTCTAAAGGTTGCCAACCTCCCTCGAGGATATACTTTCTCCTCTTCACCTTCGCTTCCTCACTTCGCGTCTTCCGCGCGTTGCCCTACTGGCGCAACACCGGAGCATTCGACACCGCTTGTCTCACCACCTCGGTCGGAATCCGCGAAAGCCAGAATGATGCCTCGACACGAAATCTGACGGTCTTGTCATCAGCTCGACAATATCAGCCTTGTGGATGGTTCCAGGAATACGTGCGACATCCCTGCGGAGGGAGAAGCCGGAGGATAATATGCCAGATCCACTGCCAGCCTCTACGAGTCAATTCAGCGAGACTGTACACGAGATGAGTAACAGACACACGACGAAACAACGACAGGCCTCTTAAAGCTGAAGTCGGTCTCCCCTTGACTGTGACAAAGACAACGGTACACGGCTAGAAGCGGCAGGGCCCAGCCTGTAGTGAGTGACCGCCTCCGCGCAAGGCTCGCGCAAGAGCAAATGCCTGAAACAGCCCTTTCACAGCTTTCCTAGTAAAGACCCCAAGCTCGAAGACTGACGCCGATAACTAACGTTTCCTCAAGTAAGTATATATATCCACTATCTTCCAGTATTTGCTTTAGTTATCTATCTACAACCTTAACTACGATCTTCCTCCTATAACGTAATCGGTAGGGAAGCTACGTAGGTAGGGAAGCTGTGCACGGATTTCTAACCCACTACCTTTCAATTCGACCCACGCGGCCGCACTACAATGTAGTCTGAATCTGAGTCGCTAAATACATTCTTGAGTACTTTAACTTCCTACTCCTTAATTTCTATAGCTATAGGTTGTGTGCGGCGCCGCTTACGTAAAGTTTTGTCCGCTATCGCCCTCTCTACCTCGTAGGCTATCTCTAGCACTTCTTAGATACTAAACATAAACTTGCCCTTTAATGCGACTCGCTTACCCGTATTTCGTTTCTTCTAGGTCTAAAGTAGCTCCCTCTACTTTATTAGCTCTATACGAAGTATAGTATTCTTACTATATAACGCTTCTAAAGCCTAAGTTAGTCGAGAGATATAGCGCTCAACTAGCGTTAGGAGGTCGGTAGCGCTCTAAACGGTAGTAAGACATAACGTATTTACCTTACGTAGCTCTATGCTATCCGGAGGATTACTCTAAAGTAGCGAGAGGTCGAGACCGAGTAGTATTACTATATTATACGGCTCTAAAGCCTAAGAAGCCCGTAGTATAGGTAGCTTCTTAAGTACTACGATTAGTAACAAGGGCTATAGACTAGTCGCTTTAAAGCTAGAGCGGATATTTAACGAATATAGCGCGGACTACCTTACGCGGATATATATACGCGTCTACTCGCTACGTGCAATACGGCCTACGTCGAGTCGTAAAGCTACGTCGGTCTTAGTAGTAAGCGCGCGCTTTAGTAGCGAGAACACGCTTATATCGAGCGGCTAAAGCACGTACGACGTATATAGCAGTAGGATTAGAAGGTTAATCGCATACTCTATATAGTACGAAATTATATTCGTAGTAATATAGCTACTATAGCCGTCTATAACTAAAAGTCGTCGCTATACCTAGCTAGTTAGCTTTATAGATAGCTCGAAAATAGTAGTTAGCTACTTATATATATAGCTATTAGACGTCTAACCGCTATTACTTGTTGAGAACCTCTAGTCTAGTAGCGTATCTACTAGTATCTAGGCCGTATTAGTGTACTTTACCTTAAAAATAACTAGTAGTAGAATTGTAACGCTAGTAGTACTAATATACTTAATCGCTATTATCTACTCCTATCGGCTATTAATAACCTTCTAGCTTAATTGCTCTCGGATATTAACTAATACCCTTAATAACTAACTTGTACTAATAGTAAATCTAGACTCGTCTATATTATAAATATAGTCCGGGGGGTAGTAATACTAGATTTAAAGCTTAGCGATAGTATTAAACTACGTCTTTACTATAGTAGTATTTACTATAGCATGTCGTACGCTCTTAATCTACTATGTCTAGACGCCTTGGATCTTAGGGTATCGCGCGCGGAAGCGCTAGGTCTATTAGTTACTAATTAGTCGTAAGGTAGAGAGTAGTAACTACGTAAGCTAAAGGTAGGACTAGCGGACTTCCTTAGCTATTTCTATAAGTAACCTTAGAGATATTAGAAATCTAGTCCGGTAAAGTCGCGATATCTATCGTACTAGTATCGACTCTTCGGCATTTAAAAGTATCTAAGTAGGTTCGTAGGCGTACGATCGTGAAGTAGTACTAGTAAGGCGAGCTCGGAGGGTAGAGGCTAGTATAGAGAAGGCAAGAGTAGTAGCGCGAACGGAGTCGTATTCCTTTCCTTTATATACTACGATTACCGCCTAGATATTAGCTTTAATCTAAGCCGCTTACTTTAACAAATAGGCTATATTTAAGTATATAGTAATAGATAAAAGGTAGTAGGTTAGAAATCTATGTATAGCTTCCCTATCTACGTAGCTTCCCTACTAATTACGTTAGCTAAAATCTCGGCTTTCGATGATAATATAATATGTTCTACCGTACTCTACTCTCCTTAAGGCTTCTTTACCTTGCCGTCTAATCTATAGTTGCGTTTAAAGTCTATAACTATTATTATATAAGTAAATTAAGGATCTTAAAGCGACTTAGACTAGAACTAACTAGATATAAAAAGGATAGAGGTTTTTATAGCTAGAAATACAACTTAGCGTTTAGTACTAAATATACAACTAATTATAGATTAGACGGCAAGGTAAAGAAGTCCTAGGAGAGGAAAGTACGGCGTAATATATTTATAATCGAAAGCCGAGGTTTTAGCTATAGGAGGAAGATCGTAGTTAAGGTTATAGATAGAGAACTCGTGCCTACGCGCCTATATTTCTAAATAGGTATAGGAAGCTACGCCCGCTAGGATATCGATTTTATTACATATCTCGCTATTCTAGATAGCTTAGACTCATTACATAAGGAACTACCTAAGATATCGGCAGTCTTTTACTAGATTTCACTAGGCTAGTACTAGTATCTAGTCGCCGATTATTGCCTTAGAAGTCTTTAGATACGCCGCTAAGGTATAGACAACGAAATGGTAAACGCTAAGGTCTACTCTTTGTGCCGCCTACGCCTGCCCTAGCCTCTTTAAGTCACGAAAATTATATAGCTGGATAGAGCAGGCTTCGAAGGACTGGGTGGAGGGTAATTTGGCATGCAAAAGTATCATGGGGGTGTGATTTACCATTTTGTTGGACAGCGGATGGTGCCGCCTCCCACTCGGTGTACGTCGGCGCCTGTTTCCGGCATCTGGCGAGATCTTATTCAACTCTATTTCTGACATCGCTCTCGTTTCATTGGCCCATACTGTCCTTATCTTTCCTCCCACAGGCCGTGCCTTTCTGGTGTTTCTGTTAACAAATACTTTGGCAATTGTACGTAAAAGCACCAGGGAAACCCAGGGACCTACTCCCTGGCGCATCACAACTGCTGTGATAGATGATCGGGTGCGATACGTCGTTCAGCATGCTGACTTGGCGCTGCCAGCTGCGCGAGAGTCGTACTTCAGGCACACGACTTCCTCGCGTGCACAGGTTCTCAGAAGAGGTATATTCACGTCCAAGCTACTGCAGACGACCAGGTGTACAGTATGATCGCTCAACTGTGAGGGATTTGGCCACCACGTCGATCCAATGACCCCCCGAACCCTCAACCACCTCATCTTTGTTGCCGCCCTTTGCGGGCCTTCAGACCACGCTTAGTATTAACTGATCACTTTGCTTATTCGCTGATAAGCCTATCCATTGCTGGCTTTGCCCTTCCACGTCTGAGATAACCCCGAGGCACGCGGTTTGCCAGTCGAACAAACAAGATCGGCCACTGCATATCAAGCTGTACAACCCATTTCTGGATCCGGAAGCAGCCACTCGCCCAGGTGTGATCACAACGGCCTATCTACATATTCACCTATCAACTGGACGAACTACGTCAGTCTCTCCGGGCTCTGCTCCGCCACCATGGCCACTGTCATGGCTATTCCGCCAGTGGTCCCACGACCCTCGCCGCGTCCTATCGCGGCATGGTCTCCCCCCCGACATCCTTCTGAAGGGAAGGAGAACCGACCTGCTGTGCTGAAGCAAATACAGCAGAGCACACCTCCTGCTCGATCTAGAAGAGAACGACCGTGTGATGGTATGTCGACTTCACTACGTTATACCATCGAACTTGACTCTTAACTTCGTAACAGGGTGCCGCCGAAGAAAGTCCAAGTGCGTCCTGCAAGAAGATCGTCGGTGCGTTCTATGCGAGTTCCATAAACAAGAATGTACTTTTGTGGAGAACGCACAGCCCAGAAAGCGCAAGGCATTTGAGGATGGGTCGAAGCCCTCCCCCGAGCGTGCTATGAAGAAGAGTCCTGCGACTATCGCCCGTTCATCTGCTCCCACATCTATTGCTTCGACTCCTCTGAGTCAGCCGCGCACTATCACTGAGGCACGTCCATTGCAACTGCCCAGCCAGCCCTCCATGAGGAAGCCATTCGCCGTAGATGAATCGCTGAGCTTGCAACGCCACAGCCATTGCAAGTACATTGGCCAGACAACAGCTCTGGATGCCTCTCTCATTGGGCTCGGGACGTTCAACGAAAGGAACGAGACCGAGTCTCAGAATGGGACTTTACGCCAGGTTACTCGGACGGAGTACTTCAGCACACATGCTGATGCCGATGTTCCCATACCGGATGACGAGGCACGTGCACTTGCGGATATTGAGCAGGTCGTGGGATCACATGGGCCTGCTTTGATCGACATCTACTTTCGTAACGTTCACCCAAGCTATCCGATCGTTCAGAGGCTAGCGTTCCTAGACCGACACCAACATGGTGACCGACAATTCAACCCTCCGCTGCTTGCCGCCATGTACCTGCTAGCACTGTCCTGGTGGGACAGTGACCCAGCGACCTCATCACATCTAATGCCAGACGCGCAGCGATTAGAATATATTGCAATCGCCAGCTTGACCATCGCTATGCAGCGTCCCAAGATCTCTGCATTACAAGCAGGACTGTTACTACTCCAACGAGCCAAGTCTAGCACATGGACGTTAACCGTCCAACTCGTTGCTCTTGGACAGGACATCGGTCTTCACCTCGACTGTACAGACTGGTCCATCCCCCGCTGGGAACGTCTTCTCCGAAAACGCCTCGCCTGGGCACTCTACATGCAAGACAAATGGAGTGCCGTCATGTACGGCCGTCCCTCTCACATCAACGCCGCAGACTGGAATGTCCCTCTCCCCACCGAAGAAGACTTCGACGAAACTATCAACCCCCTCCCAACGCCCAATGAAGAAATCGATAACCAACAGGCTAAAGGCCGCGTCGTCTTTATGCAAATGATACAGCTTACGGGAATCATGTCCGATGTCTGCGATACCTTCTACTCCGAAACCGCCAAAGCTAAATTCGCCCGCGCAGGTCGCTACTCCACCCAACTCGTCCTGAACCGCGCCAAACCCGTCCAAATCAAACTAAAAGACTGGTTCGCAAAACTTCCTACTGAATGTAAAATGGACAATACCACCTCCACCCCCGTCACCCCAAACCAAGGCGTACCATTCTCCTCCCAAGGCTACCTCCACCTAGCCTACTTCGCAACCGAAATCTCCATCCACCGCCGCATAGTCCAGTCCCTCGACCCTGCGACCTCCGACCCCTACCTCCTCTACATCTGCCGCTCCGCCGCAAAAACTCGCCTCATCTCCGCCCTCGACTTCTCAAACCGCCTCACCCCTCCTCATTTAGAAGCATTCTGGTTCTTCCCTTCATCCTCAAATTTCGCTCTCATAGGCACCTTTGGCGCGTTGCTCATGGCGACTTCTCCTGGACAAGAAGAAGCGCATTTCTATGCTTGTCGATTGAATGAGTTTCGCTGGACGTTGACGGTTAGTATGAGGAAGGCGAGGTGGATTGAAGGGGCGCTGGGGAAATTGGATGGGTTGGGGAAGGCTTTGAGTACTTTGCCGGAGAAGCCGGCGAGTGAGGGGGCTGCGAGGGAGCTGAATATGGGGATTGGGAGGAGGTGGGAGGAAGGTGGTGGAGAGCAGGACGAGGAGGAGGAGCGGAGGGATGTGAAGATGGAGTATGATGGTGCTGGGGGGTGGGGAGATGGGAGTGAGAGGACGAGTAGTATGACTGTATGAGATTATGATGGGATTGGATATGATGGGATAGATTCATGGAGGGCTCTACACATGAAGCGTTGATTGCACCAAGAGCATTTGGGATGCATGGAACAAAGGTCGGCATTGTTGGCATGGACATGGACATGAGCATGAGCATGAGCATGAGCATGAGCATGAGCATGAGCATGAGCATGAGCATATCGTAAACCTTGGATATGTGCATGAACACCGTCAGATAGAACAACTGCATCATTGATGACGCATCAAAATATCTTTCATTTCAACTTTCATCTCGATTTATTGGTATCTCTAAGCCACAACACATTTAAATGGGAGACCACAAGGTCCCTTGGTATCCTCCTTCTCCTGTATCTGTTGAGGTGCGGAGGAACCGCTCTGTTGTTGTGTTTGTCCAGGCTGTTCCGCAGGAGCAGCTTTCTCACCGCCCGCAGTGGCAGCTCCATTCTGTTGTTGTTCAACTTGCTTTTGCGTTTCTTGCTTCCCAGCCGCGCTGCCATCTAGTCACGCAAAGTTGACCTTGGCGACGGCGCTGTAGAAGGCCTTGCCTTGCTCGGTTGCGAGCTCGAGTTCTTTGGGAGTAGGTTGGCGGGAGCCGTCGGCGGCCTGGGGAAGAAGAAGAAGTCAGTAAGTCGATCGAACTCTTTTTGAACATGTGGGAAGGTTGAGAGTGAGCTTACAGAGAAGGTACCAGCACCCCAAGCGCTACCTCCACGGACCTCAGACATGTCTGCAAGGATTGGGAAGACGGTCTTGTAGCCGAGAGGAACGTAGATGAAGCCGTGGTGGGCGAGGGTGCTCATGGCGTTGATAGCTGTGCTTTCCTGGCCACCACCGAGAGTGCCAGTGGAAACGAAGAGACCGGCGTACTTGCCCCAGAAGGCACCAGTCTGCCATTGACCGCCTGGTATTGTCAACATTGCCCAGCTTCTCCAATGATCGTGTCGGCTTACCAGTAGAGTCCCAGAAAGCCTTCCATTGGGCTGGGAAGGTACCGTAACGAGTCGGGATACCGAAGAGGAAAGCATCGTATTGCTCGAGGGTCTTCGGGTTGTCGAGAGTTGGGATGCTGGTGTCCTTTGGCGGGGCGTGCATCTTCTCCAGGATGTCTTGGGAGAGGGTCTCTGGGATTTGGTAGAGGTCGACGGTACCACCAGTGGCCTTGATACCCTCAGCCTCCTTGAGGGCTAATTGCTTGATGTGACCCCAGGTGGAGTACTAGAAGTACAAGTAAGCCTTGCCATTCTTCAAACTCATCCGCAACGAAGCTGAGGGATTGAAGCTGTCGTGGGCTTGGGATGAACGTACGAAGACGATTGCGATCTTTGGTGCCATGATGCTTGCTGTTCGACGAAAAGCGAGCGGCTTGAGAAGGGAGACGGGGTGAGATGAAGTAGAGAGAGGCTCGTGGAGTCGATGGGCACATGTTTCTTTTGTGTTCGTCTTATTCCTTGACCTCGATCACGGCATCAACAGAAGCTTCCATCCTCTGCTCCAGAGCAACGAGGTCCCACCAGCCTAATACGGTGTTTGGCCGCCATTGAGTGGCATCAAAAAGACGCATAATAAACGGTTTGAGAGGTCGACGATGTGGGACGGCTTCCTAAGACTGGTTAAATGATGCCAAAGCGGCCGCCGGGCTGTTTCCGCGCAGGACTTTGGTCAAAGCTCCAATCGTCAGCGGGTCATGTTGTCTTGGGCAATTGTCATCTTCGAGGACCAATGGAATGGGTAATGTTCGCGATCCATCTAGTATCGGAGGCTGAGCGCAGCAATGGCTATCTTCAGTCAAGTCGCCGAGGTATCCTCAACTTCGCTCATTAGCTAAGACTTGGCAAGATACCTGCCCTGCCTGCGTACCTGCATCTTCAGCTCGGTGCGGCTGCTTCCGTGCCGACGGCTTTCCGAATCCTTGCTCGTGACCGAGGACATCGACCTTCAGATGCAGATGAACCGCAGTCAACTTTTAGAAGCACCTGCCCGACTTGTCATACTAGCTTCTGGGCATTGTCTGACGCCGCAATGGCCGGCTCGGATGACGAGGATGACTACCTCTCAATGACGTTCGAGGACAAGCCTGCCGCAAAGAAAGAAACTTCACTACAACGTACAGCACGTCTGAAGAGAGAAGCGGCGGAGCGCGGTAAGGTCAAGTCGAAGCTGGAGCTTGAGGAAGAACGTCGGCAAAAGCTCGAGACTGGCCTTGCCACCGAACTCGATAGCTCCAATAAGGGCGCCAAGATGATGGCGAAGATGGGTTTCAAAGGTGGCGCGCTCGGCAAGACTGAAGGCGCCAGAACTCGGCCTATTGAGCTGCAGATGAAGGAGGATAGAGGTGGTCTTGGGATGGAAAGCGACAAGAAGCGTAGGCTGCGTGAAGCTGCAGATGCCATGAATATCCAGCAGAAGAAAGTCAAGCTGGATGAGAACGAGTATCGTGAAAGAAATCGGCTTGAGGCAGAGGAGAAACGTCAGGAAGCTCAGATGTGGTCCGCTATGCGCACTCTCGAGGCTTTTGAGACGGACGACCAACCCGACACAAATGAGAATGGGCAAAGCGGGTCCAAGAAGCCAAAGAAGCATGTGCCATTGCGCTCTGTCAACATTCTATGGCGTCCGCTCGTCAAAGTGAGACTCGAGAAAGAAAAAGAGCGTCGCATGAAGTACGATCTGCAACAAAGTCTTTCTCGGCGAGCGGACTATACTGAAGATGACAAGGATGATGAACTTGCTTTTGGCACGGAGGTAGAAGAAGATTTGGATGAGGAGGATCCGGAGCTTGATGAGTTCGAGGAGTTGCCGGTATCAGAAAGGCTCGAGAAGCTGCTTACACATTTGCGCGAGAGGTACCTCTACTGCTTCTGGTGCAAGTATCGGTACCCGGACGAGACGATGGATGGTTGCCCTGGTCCCAGCGAAGACGAACATGGCTGAAGCAGAACGGCGGTCTCTTGTTCTTCGAACGACGCTGGCATGCATATGTAGGCATTTCCGCAACTGCATCCCGAGATCAGCATGAGGACGTTGATAAGCCCAGCGAGGCCATCGATTCCGAGATTGGAGATGCCAATGACCCATGGAGATGCGGTGGAGCCCACGTCGCCATTGTCAATCGCACCGAGGAGTCTGGAGTCTTTGCTCGAGCAGATGATGCCTACGCATAGAACGCCGAAGACATGGAATCCGACAATTCGGACAAAGACCATCCTGGCTACTCGTGGAATATTTCGACGAGGATTGACGATCTCGCCAGCTGCCAGTGCGATCAGGTCGGGGCCAGAAACGGAGGGTGCTGCATACAGCATCACGCTCCAAAAGCCCAGGAATCTCCCCGTCACGCCAGTAGTATAGTATGCGTGCATGGAATCGCTGTTCGTCCAATACTCGAAGCCATACGCGTCATGCTTTGGATTACCGCCGCACATTTTTTCCAAAGTTAGCAGACAGAGACCGATCAGTAGCAGGAGCTTCGTGCAGCTAAAGATGAACTCGCTCTCGCCATAGTACCTGCGACCATATATTTTGAATGTTGAATGGATATGATCAATATTCAAAACATCCAATTCAACTCACGAATTGAATACCCGACCCTTGAATGAATAAAATATATTCAAATCATCGGATCTACTCCGGAGCAACGTCTCCTTACTAGCTGTCCTGCCTAAGGCCCTCTCTAGAGCACTCGTGCCTGGAGTTAAGAGCGATCCACAAGCTGACGAGGCCGGCGAGCGCCTCGCAATAAGAGATCTGTACCTAGAGAGCATAGGAGCCTAAAGAAGCCCGTACTATTCAGGGTTGTACCTACCTTGTCGCCGACAGCGCACAAGCCAGTTGAATTGAATCATGAATATAGGTCGAAAGAATTGAATATTCAGTATTCAAAATCTATGCCTGCGACAGTGTCAGGGAAGCTCGAATAGAAAGGGATCAGGAATTCTTACTTCACCGCAAAAACATTCAGTGCCAGACAAACTACCATCACCATCCCGACCCAGACTGCCGGATTTACGTCCAGCTCCCAGTATCCCAAAACAGAAGCCACAGCAGAGATCTCAGCGCAGAACAACATTGAGCTGGCATAAAAGTACGTCCATCCCAGCGCGAACCCAAAGCTTGGATCGACAAATCGAAAAGCGAATTCGTCCTGGTCCGAGATGTCAGCCTTGCCCCAAACAGCAATCCATCCTACTCTCGAACTGGCTTGCGATACTTCCTCGAATGGGTAAGTGCGTTGCCATCTCTGCTGGACACATATTGCAGGCCCATGTGAACAGCGTCGGGTAGATAATGTTGACCAGCAGACAGCTTGACGGGCCTGCAGTGCTTAGGGAACCACCGATACCGACCAAAGAGACCTGTTCCGATGGCCCAGCGAGCGTGGCTCTCAAACACATGCAGGCGCAAGGATGAGTGCATCCCATAGCATTTTCTGTACAATAACCACCTGTCGCTGAGTTGTGACTCCATCCACACTTCTTCTGTGGCGTCTTTGTCTCTAATTAGTCCAAGTCGCTCTAAGATCCTTATTTCACTTACGCAACAACATCCACAGGGATTGACTGCAACCACAGATTGGACCGCAAGGTAAAGAAGCCCTAAGGAGAGGAGAGTGCGGCGGAACATGTTGATCGGAGGCCGAGAATTTCGCTGTAGGAGGAAGATTGTAACAAAGGTTGTGGACAGTATAGACCGAGATAGCTATAGCAAATTCTGGAAGACGCTGGATGTACAAGTATATCTCCCCTTGAGAAAACGTCGGCTGTTGGCGGAGGCGGTTACCCAACATAGGCTTTAGTGTGAAACTCCCCGGGCCTCACGAGCTGAGAGCTTCCCGGACGTGCTGGAGCAGTTGCCATGTTATATAGCTTTCGGGAGATATTATGGCGCCAAGAGACGTCGTCGAATCTGAATTTAAGATTGACATGAACGAAGGGCGTCGAGATTGTTCATTTCGCCTGTTCCAGTGGCTGGCTGTTCGGAGTAGGAGGGCGCTTTGCGGTTGACTGTGGTTTCGATGTTCGGAATGCCCATAATGGCGATGGAACGACAAATAGAATATAGATGGAGAGCCTACATCCAAGTGCAAGAGGGCGTCGTCTACTTAACAAGCTGCCTCCGAACACAGAAAGCTCACTTGGCAGTTCCCCGGCACTTATAACGCCTTATTAAGGCTGGACATGCTACTTCAGCGAATAGACTGCTGTCACTGCAGACGGGGTAAGCTTGCATCTCAAGAACTCTACACATCTCAACCCTCGAGGCACCGCAGCAAGCGTGCCGAGCTGTTCCATATCATCGTCGGTGGCAGTATCGCTTAGCTTCGTTGAGAAGCGGCGGTATATTGTGGCTATCAGCGGTCGAATCTCCATCATAGCTATCCCAACAATCAGCAACTCATCGCTGACAAACGAGCAAGCACTGCGTCTGCCAACTCACCAAGATGTTGCCCAATACAAACCCTAGCACCATGTCCGAACGGTACATGAGAATACCCCATCTTCTTCAGAGCTGCAGCATCTGAATTCAGCCAGCGGTCTGGCTCCCACACCTCCGGATCTGGATAGACTCTAGCATCGTAATGCAACATCAGCGTCGATGCAATGAGACCGTCGCTCCCTCGGGATATGAACATCAGAAAAAGTTCTTCTTCCACCAGCTGGCACAATCCGTTCTTGTCGCCCGGATGCGGTGGAATGCATACGTATCGTCTCTTTAATCACTGCGTTTCAGACAGGGAACTTCTCTAGGTCCGAATGCGCTAGGTTGCCGGCCGAGTCTATTGACAGAGCGAGTGGTTCGGTCTGCAGTCGCTTTTGCCAGGTAGGATGCCGCGAGAGTCTCCGAACAATAATATACGTCAACGTACTCGCAGTCGTCATCTTTCCTGCTTTCAAATTATCAAACATCTCGGAGGCCTTTTTTTTTTCTCTTCCCAGTGCCCCTTGTCCTCTCATGTATCGGTATAAACTCCACTCGCTCTCCCTTCTCCCCTCTCTCCCCTCTCCCTTCCCCTCCTTCATAGTTCATACCAGCATCACAAGCCTCTACCAACCCCTCAATATGCTTCTTAAGCTCGGCGCCATATTGTCAAATCTCATGATATCCATTCGGGAAAAACCACCTCCCCACAGGATGTTGTGAAAGTTCCCCCAAATTGACCCACATAGGAGTATAGATCTGGGATTTCTTCAAATTGACTACCAGAGGTCGATCGAACTCGGACAGCAGGGTATCCGTGTCGTGGGAGGGAGAGTATAAGAAGCGCGTCATGACGTCGTGCGAGAAACAGTCGAAGAGGGGGAAGAAATCGACGAGCCAGGCGCCTCCTGTCTTGGTGGTTGAGGAGGAGGAGGAGGATGTCATGGCAGCGATGAATGCAGACACACGCTTGCGGACGAGGGTATTGGCGTTGGAGAGGACGACGGACTTGGCGGAGGCACCTGCAAATTGTCTCTTCAACTTCTGATGCTCCGTATATCCCTCCGTCGAAAAAAGATTATCCTCCCCATGCAACGCGAATCGTTTGAAATATTTCGTCTTGGCATATTGTGATTTCGTGTAGTAAATTTCTTTGTAGCCGTCTGGGTTTGCTAGGGAGACTTCATTTGGACGGATACGGACCACAGGGCCGTAGGTTTCATGCCAGGATGTGATGACTTTGTTGCGTTGGAATTTGAGGTCGAAGTAGGCGAGATAGTACCATGAGAGGGCAGCGGGCTTGGGGCCGGGGATGTGTGCAAGATGGCCGTAGATGATGGGCTTGAGAAGGGAGATGTGGATTAGGTATGGTAGGGTAAGGAGACATGTGAGGAGGATGATGGTAGTTGGAGAGGATATTGTTTGGGAGTCAAGTCCCCGACTCGGGTTGTAGATGGCGAGCACCATGGTGGTTGTTTCTCTTTGAAAGGCGCAATACGAATCTGTGACATTGTGAGGATAAGACGCGAGTGACATTGGGCCTGAGGTGTAGTAAGCAACCGGATATTTTAAGATCGTGGGCTGCAGGATTGCCGTGAGGAGCGTCTGATAAAGCTTGGAGCAGTCAGCATCTGAGACTTGATTCTGGTAGCCAGCGTGTTCGCATTGGTCGTGAAGTCGGAGTCTGGCATGAATGCACTTCAGAATGTGAGTAAGTATCTCAAAACGTCATCTCTCATTAAATTCGTCACCTCATGTCTCTACTTTACCTTGACCCTCCATCTCCACCGGTTCCTCTTTGTCGTCTTTCACGCCACCGAAGAACTCCTCACTCTCTTCATCCTCGTCGGTGTATGGCTTTAAGCCGGCATAGTAATTGATCCAGTTGAGCACCACCTTATGCCACACAAGACTATTCTCCGGCTTGAGTACCCAGTGGTTCTCGTCCGGGAAAGTCAAGAACTTAGATGGTACACCTCTCGATTGTAAGACGTTGAATGCCGCAAGACCCTCTGCAATGGGCAGACGGTAGTCTTTTGAAGAATGAATGACCAGCTGTGGGGTTGACCAGTTTGCAAAGTGTTCGCTAGGGTCCCACTTCCGCCAATCTGACAGGGTAGTGGCGCCGAAGTTGTCGTGGCCTTGAGACATTGGAAATGGGTCGCCAGGTGCTGGCTTGAAACCCGGGTCGTACCACGGAGTTCCACCTAAATCGTAGAAAGGGAAGTAGAGCTCTTCAGTACCAAGCATGCCACCTGCAAAAGACGTGATACCGTCATGGCAGACGAGACACTTGAACTTGCGGCCGAGGTCGTGCCCTTGTATCCTATGCAGTGTCAGCACGATTTAGCACAGGGTTGACCTCAGAGGGCTCACCAATTCATCATGTACCCTCCATAGCTCGCCCCAAGTGCGACAGCTCGGTCATGATCAGCTTCGGGGATGTTCTTGCTCGCCCATTCAAACACATTGACAATGTCTTGGTAAGGATCACCACCCCAATTCCTCCTGATTGCATCGGTGAACGCCTGTCCATATCCCGTACTGCCAGTTGGATTAGGAGCGATCACAATGTAACCTTGCTCGGCGAAGACCATGGGATTCCACCTGGTACTCCAATTGTCGCCCCATGCTCCTTGCGGCCCGCCATGAATTAGATATGCCACAGGATACTTCTTGTTGCGGTCGAAGTTACTGGGCCGAATCACAATACTGTGAACGGACTTGTTGACTTTCGGGTTGCTGGCGGGTGTCCAGATCGAGTCAATCTGTTCAGGCTTGAGGCCGAATTTGGTACCATCGGCAGAGTTGGAGTTCGTCCAAGTCACATTTGATCCTCCTCGATTTGGCGGTACTTGCGGATCGACAAGAACGAAGAAGCTGTTATCTCCTAAGGAACTGCCAGACACAAAGATCTTGCCATTCGGAAGCGGTCGAATATCCGTGATATACCCATGATTTACAAGAGTTCGAGGCTCCTGTGTGGGCAGATCGATCGGTATTTGGAACAGCTTACCCTCACCGTGTTCTTCTGCGGTAACGAGCACGGACTTTGCGTCAGCACTCCAGACGACAGAACCCGGGCTGCGATCCCACGTGCCCTTTTCGGTTGTGGAATATGCTCGCTGAAGACTAATATGAGCAGACTTCAGATCTGAAACTACGAAGATCTGGTTTTTGTCTGCTTCATATCCTCTTGTCTTCATCATCAAGAAAGCCGCTTTGCTGCCGTCCTTGCTGAATACCGGCGATGATGCTGCACCTTCGAAGCCAGGGACGACAACTTGCTGTATCGATGGTTTCCTGTCGCCGTCCCAGTCCGGCATATGCAGTAGATATACGTTTTCTTTCGTGTTCAATGCTGGGATAAGATCCGGATCCTTGGCTACGAAGATAATGCCGCCTGTGCTCACATCAAAGTTGTCTGTGCCACCGAACGGCTGTATGGGACATTCGAGTCGAGTACTGACAGTAGCGTTGTTGAGTCCGGACAAGTGAAACTTGCCCTTTCCTTTCCTGCTAAGCCTTCCATACCAGAGAGCATTCTTCTCCTTTGAGCTCCACTTGTCCCAATGGCGTACGAAGAGACCAGTGTACAGCTTTGCTGTGGAATGATTTTTGGTTGCTGTCTCTGGATTATAGAGGCTCCCATCCGGATAGGCCTGAGCAGACACGACAACGGCGAAGTTGTCTGCATCCAATTTCTTCACTTTGAGATTGCCGGCTGGTGCTTCTATCTTGCCTGCGATGTAATGGCTTTCACCAAACCTGGTTTGCTTAATGACCTGAGCCCGAACATCAGCAACTTAGTCATGTGCAAGGGAGCTCGCCAAGACCTACCTCACTTACGCTCGCCACATAAACGCTAGTGGTCCCATCCTTCTCTGCCTGCAAGCAAGCGAAATGGTCTTCGTCGAGCCAGTTCAGATCACTGATGTCGTCATCGGTGGCAAGCTCATGGCTGTCGCCGGTCTGTATGTCCAGGACGCGAAGCTCGCTGGTCTTCGCATGTGTGTCGAAGCTGTACGTGCTGACTGTGTACAGCACTCTGGTCCCGGAGGCATTCGGCACGCCCGCCGACCGCCTGGGAGCGGACAGCAGGACTTTGGGCGTGAACTGCATGGCTCGTCTGACCATTTGTGCGGATGGGACGAAGGTGACGTTGGCTACAGACCCCTGCTAAGTAGGTATGTAAGACGAGCGGATGAAGGTAGCTCCGACGTGGCACAGGCGGGTGTGCCTGGTGGTTTCAAGCAGGATAACGGGGCAACAGCATAGGAGTAGAACAGGGCAGCATAGGTGTTTTAGATGTTGTTGCTTCAGTTGTGATACTGTACGCGTTGGTGTAAGGCTGATGAGTGACACGCCGGTCGCTCTTGCGAGCTCTCATCAAGGTAAGCTCACAGTGAGTCCACACTCACTCCACAGTGAGCCAACCCCAGTCGCGGGCCACGAGGGCGGGGCGGTCTCGAGCCGGATGTCGAACTCATGCAGGTACGAAGGAGATCGCACCGCGTATGGGAGGTGCAAGAAAGCTTTCGCCAACCACTCCACTATTATGCGATCGCATTGTCATCGATCCGCTTAACAAGAGCCATGTGCAGAAAGCGAATGTTTCCTGGATGAGCGGATATGCGAACAGTGTGGATCGGTTAGCCGTATTGTAGCCGTAGCCGATGACCGCACGGACCAGCGCGATGGACTCTTCACTTCAACATCACTCTCTTCTCGCTCTGCAGTTTACATTAACAATGACAACCCTTCGCCCTTTGCTGTCTCTCGCATCGTATTCACATCGGATACGGCATTTCGCGCAATGTCTTGGATTGACAATCAGGACATTATCAGGGCCGAAGCCGTGCCGAATCTCTGGCCTCAGGTTCTTTATTCGCATTCTTCTTGACCACCGGATCCAAGTCAACTGCCGCTGCCCACGCTCGCGTAGATACGATCTCTCCATTATGCACGTACTTCTGGTAGACTTATGTGCCTTGTATAAGCCGCGGATAGACTACACCCGAGCTTCATGTGCATGTTCAACCCTACCTTTAGAAGACCAAGTCGGTGGCACAACGGCTCAACCGGCTAAGATTTGCCCTGTTTCACGCCAATCTGATACTCTCATTGATCGAGATAATCCTGGTTCCGGCGTCTTGGCTTGCGATTCGCGATCTGTCGGGCAACGCCAATGCTATGAACACGTAAACAAGCTTTACATGACGGCGACAATGCCTGTTACCCGTCGCGCTGCTCTCGGACCGGGTACGAGTCTCTTACAGGGCCTCGATATCTATAAGGTCTTGAAAGACAAAAAGAAGGAAGTAGTCTTATACTGAAGAGCCTCAGATACCACCAAGTCAACTTTGTTGGTAAAATGTCAGACCTTCCTCCATCAAAGACATATACTCCTGAGCTGGAGTTCACGCAAGATTACGGTATTGAGCTTCGGAGAAAGTTTGACGACCATGTCTCTCAAGCGAAGGACATCATCAATGAGAGGCTGTCGGTGCGTTCCCTATCGCTTTCCACGTCGATTGTGCATTCGATGCAGCACACATGCTTGGTAGTTCATACGAAAAACAATGGGAAGCACGATTTGCATAGTTTCCCATTGGGAAGCACATTGCGATGGCCAGCCATGAATGTATCCTTGCTGATATCCTAAAGACTATGACAGAGCTGGACGGCATCATTGAGCTGACACTCGGCGGACTTTACGAGAGCGGCGTACTTACGGTGTCACCAATCTATGTAGATGCTCGTGCAGGCCGTGAACCGAAGGTCGAGGACAAATTACCAACAGGGGCCACTGCACATGCTTCGTTCAGCATCCGACCAGAGCTCATAGTCCAGCTTTTCGAAGGCTTCGTTGGTATCATGGATGCTCGTTTCGCAGACATCAAGACTTACCCAGCATCATATCCTCAGGGCAACGCTCTCAAGGCCGCTCGGTTCCTGCAGTTGCTTGCTCGGGAAGTTCCCTATCAGCTTGATCCAGACAAGAAATGGGATGCTGCAGAACTACCTAAGCCTACCAGAGACCTTGAGCAGGTCAAGAAAGATGTGAAAGAGTGGGGCTTCGGATTCGTCAAAGATGCGCTCTCGCCGGAGCAGCTCAGAATAGTTCGAAAGGCTGTCCTTGAGCAAGCGGCAGGCGAGGAGAAGGCCGGAGTTGGCGACTTTGAAGGACCAAATCAGCGGATATGGTAAGTACCGACATTTTCCTTACGAAATCAACACACCCCTTCCCTCTTCAACATCTCCCTTCTATACTGACTTTAGCCCAGGAACCTAATCAACAAAGGCCCCGAATTCAGTGACCTCCTCAACGACCCTCTCATCTCCGAATTCATCCCCTGGTAAGAAGACAATCGATAACGCTCCACGCCATTCGACACACTAACCGTCCACCCTTCGCGCTTAACAGGTACGTCGGCGACGACGCATATCTAGGTTCCTACTCCGCCAATATCGCCAAACACGGCGGCACAGCCCAAATGCTCCATCGCGATCAAGCATCGCAAGGCCCGCCAGTCTGGCATATCCCCTACGCTCTTCAGATATGCTATTATCTGGTGGATAATACTGAAGAAATTGGCGCTACACGGGTCATACCAAAATCGCATCGAGGCGTCAATACGCCGGTCAATGAGTTTAGTTCTGCCGGTACAATCCCCGCCGCGGCACCCGCTGGGTCTGCTCTTATATTCGAGAGCCGGCTTTGGCATGGGACGGGTGTCAACACCCGGCCAGATACCGTGCGACCTATCATATTGGCGTACTTCACAAGACCGCACTTGAGGACGCATGAAAATTTCGCGTTGCACATGAAACCAGAAGTTTTTGAGAAATTGGGACCGAGGCAGAGGGCGCTGTGTGGGTTTCGGACATTTGCAGCGTTGGGGAATACGCATGGGCCGATGAATCCGAGCAAGACGTTCGTGGAGAGGGTGAAGGACTCGGTTGGGGAACTTAGAGAGAAAAGCCCGTGGTTGGGGTATGAGAATGGGGAGGGGTGAGGGTGATTGAGAAAGGGAATTTGCGTGTTCCCAGCTTGGTTTGTCGATTGATGTGTGGATGGGAGTGTGCTATTATCCGTAGAGCGACTTTGATGGGCATGGTAGAAAAGTACAAGGTAGGAAGATATGTGAGTTTTGATCAAACCGTATACATCGCATTTGGCGTTCATTCTGAGATACCTGACTCATTGCAACTCACAACACAATATACTAGAAATCCAAGCACAGCCTTTCCATAACATCAAATGTGACACTTCGAAAACCCCTTCGGAAAACCTTCCTTCTCGTTACTCCAACTCGTGTTACTCGCGCAAGAATCAGGATCATACCCCACCGTCCCAAATATCTTCTGAATCTGCCTTCTACGAATACCAGTATTTGAGCCTTCAAACACGGGCAAGCAGATCGCATCATCCATCATGAGCCCGTATGGCTGAGAAGTGTCGTAGCTGCTGACACCAACCGCCTGCATGGCCTCAAGAACGCATTGGATTGCGGTCTCAGAGCCATAGACTTTGGCTTGGTACGCGAGTTCGGCTTCGCCGGTTGTGTCGAGGTAGTGGCATGCTTTCCAGGTTAGGTAGCGGGTTGTTTCGAGACGCATTTTCATGGAGATGAGAAAGTCGGCGACGCTTTGATACTGGATTGTTGGTCTCGAGCCACCACGCTTGTCGTTTGTTACTATTTTCAGCGTGTGGATGAAACAAGATCTCATCAGGCCTGCGGCGCCAGCTCCTACGAGGGCTGCGCTCTCGGTGAAAGCTGCAACGTTGACCAGCGGGCCTTTGCCGGGGGTCGCGAGGATGTTTTTGACCGGGACGCGGAAGTTGATGAAGTGGGTGCGTGGGCCACTGTGCGCTTTGAAGCCGTGGGTCTCGATGTCGGTGCCGACGCGGAAGCAGTTGTTGTTACGAGGGGCGTCGAATTCTTTGCGGGTGATGATGACGATGCCGATGGTGTCTGCTGGAGCTCCTTGAGTGCCAAAGCGGCAGACCAGGCATAGCACTTGAGGGCCTTTGAAGTCCCACTGTGATATTGATTAGTTGTGAACGAACAAAAGCCTGAAAGTGAACTTACACCACCACTGCTGGAAGCCCAGATTTTGCCGCCGTTGATGATAACTTCGCCGTCTTGGATACGCGCGAGTGTCTGAATACCGCGGCCACCTTCGTTTTGGAGCCAATTTGCTGATCCAGTTGGTTCAGAGAAGCCAAGAGCTGCTAAGGGCGTTCCTTTGCACGTTAAGAACGGAGTGAGAAACTCTTTCTTCTGTTCTGGATTGCCACTGTGAACATTAGCGTCTGGATGATCAATTACTGGCCATCGCATGCCACTTACTACATGAAAATGGGAGCCAAGCCGAGACCGGTGACGAGCCAAGTGATGGGCAAACTGGAGTCCTGTGCAAAGAATTCTTCGCAGACCAGAGCGACATCGACGAGGCTCTTCCGAGTGCCGCCATGCTCCTCTGGTATCTGCATCTTGATCCAGCCGCCTTCGATCATTTGACGATATGCATCCTTCGTGGCACGGAAGCGTTCGAACTGAGTTGGGAGCTTGAGGTATTGCTCGCGACAAGGCGCAAGCACGTTCTCGGCGAACTTGCGAGCGGCTGCTTTCAAGGCGACCTGCTCTTGCGTGAGCGTGAAGTCGATGGGCATCTTGACTTAGTTTTATCCGTGATCGGATGCAACCAGAACAGAACTCGTTCCGGAATTTGGGGTCTTGTGGACGAATTTTTGCGAAGAGCAGTGCAAAGCCTCGAGGAAGGCGATCATATATGAGCGCCCTGCCGACCTCGCGGGCTCGTATAGCAACGGTCTGGCCATAGATGAGACCCGGTGCTCTACCCTCGCCAGGTAGAGAAGACAACGATTCTCCGCATTGAATGCTGGAATTTGACCAAAGACTGATATGACAGCTTGTTCTGTGTCATCCGTCTCTTCATGGGCACTGGCATCATCGTCGATCATACAGCCTCATGCGTTTCCCAATGTGGCAGTAAGTTCAATGGAAATCGCCAGTACCTCCCATTCGTCTGCTCAGGAGCGACTTTGAATGTTTTGATAGCTGCGTTGATATCTATGTCCTGCGAACAGCACCCAGGCTCCGTTGTCTCGAACGTTCGCGTGCGATTAACGCAATTTGCCGCACATCACAGCGCACCATTGCGGACCAGAGTATCAGATGTCGACTAAGCTTGCCTCAAGCTGGTACCAAAGCCCTTGATAAGCTACAGTGGCTGTCCAAATGGGACGATGAGAGATATGTCTACGTGATCCGTATGGTCAACTGCGTGGGACGTATCCTTGGGGCCTGGCGTTGGGAATGCGGAGAGCAGCATGCTTTGATCCGACACTGCTGGTCGAGCATATTCACATGTAATGGGTTTCCGAGCTTGCATTCGGAGTATGCGTTGTTGATCGAGATCCGATGCTTGTGGGATGTACAGACGTAGAAACGTGAAGTCGAGTCCGAGATTTTGGCGCCAAACCTTAGAGCCTAATCCTGACCCTGATTCTTCGCGACTTCCTTGTTTGGCAGACGCGATGGTGGAAATATCCGCTCCTCTTGCTCCTCTTACGTTGTGCGCTCTCAACAATCGCAAGCAGATCTCACCACCATGGCGTCGACAGAACGGAAGAGCATTGCCCAGCTACCCGGCTTCGACACTTCCCCCGACGTCTACGAAACACCAGACATTGCCGACGATACCACAGTGAGCACGGCACGAACGTCCCAGGTGCCTTCGGAAGCGTCAGACACAAGTGAGGAGGAAGAGGATGATAGCTACGGCGTGAGCAGAAGGAGACTATATCCGGAGCGCGCAAGAAGCAGATTCGGAGAATCGAGTCGCGATGTAGACACCAGAGGCGCCGATCTCAGTGACCGAGTTGATGGACGCCGCAAAGGCTACAAAGTACGGCGAGGCTATGGAGAGGAGGACGATGAGACTTTGGAGGCAAAGATTGCGCGACTGAGGAGAGAAGTTGAAGAGGCCAAAGCCGAGGCAGAAGCAGCACGTCAGGAACGCTCAGAGATCGAAGGCCAGGATGAAGACAAGGACGACGATCAAGAGGAGCTAGACGACATAGGCAAGCTCCTCGCTCGCGACTTCCCAACAGCGCCTCCTCTACCCTCCAAACAACGCAGAGGCCACAAACGAGCAGCCTCCCGCTACCACGACGCACCCACAACCGCACCACCACCCAACCCAACAGACTCTTTAACCCTCACAGACTCCCAATCTCTTACCCAAATCTCCTCCTTCGACTCCCGCCTCGCCGCCCTTGAACAAGCCCTCGGCCTCTCCACCCTCGACGCCGTCACCGAACCCGCAACAATCACCCCCATCCTCCCAACCCTGAAACTCCTAGACAACCAAATTGAAACCCTCATCACAGCATCCTCCCTTGGATCCCTTGAACTCGTCTCCTCCCGAATCGCAAAACTCAAACAAGAAGCGCAACAGCTCAATCAACTCCAACAGTCCATGTTCAACGCATCAGCCTCGTCAGCCAAATCCTCCCGTCCAGGCTCCTCTTCTAGCAAAGGAGGCGACACGGACGAAGCTGGCGAGACACCATCGTTCCTCGCGCCAGAGGATATGAAGAGGCTTGAGTCGCTGTATACGCTCTTGCCCACTTTGCAATCGCTAAGTCCGGTCGTGCCGATGCTTCTCACCCGGCTGCGGAGCATGCATAATCTGTACTCAACGGCTCAAGACGCCAGTGACGATTTGACCGAACTGGAGTCAAGACAGACGCAGATGGATAAAGAGATTAAGATGTGGCGAGAAGGGCTACACGATATTGAAGGGGCGGTCGAGGAGCACAATCAGGCGAATGGACGGAATGGAAATTATGTGAAAGCGTGGGTGGAGGATTTGGAGAAAAGGATGAAGGCGCTCGGGAGGTAGACGGGAAGCGAATAGAGCAGCGGATGTAATCGAGAAGATGCATAAATGGTGCTGCAAGGCATAAAACTCATGTGGGTATCTATCACATCGCACATGTCCGGCATCATGCTCCTCTCTTTATGCTCGTTTCATTGACCTTTCATCTGCGGCCATTTCCTCCTGTCCATCTGTGCGTCGTGGCCCAAAGATGCCCAACCAAATGCTGCCTTTCCCAGTTGGTCGAAAGCTGTCGCGACGCTCGAAGGGGTCCACTCACTGTGTGAACACAGTCGTGGTCCGCTCTGGTAAGCCTCGTTGTGGCATGCTGCCCGGCTCCCACAGGAGAGGCCCTGGTCCATACCGGTCATGCCATCGTTAGGCTCACCGGCCGTGGTGTGGCGAACCACGTTGCGGAGACGGTGACCTCGCCGGGTTCCATCGAGCCAAATACTGATCGATCACTTTTGCTTCAAGATTTCTTGCAGGAGTCAGTTTGAATCCTTCAGTACAATCCAGTATCCGTCTGCGCAGAGATACTGTTAAACAAAAAGAGACTCTGCGCACCTGTGAGGAACTCCTCGCTGTGAATCACAAAGTCAGCGATATTCAAACGCCAAAGCAACGATTGTCACTTACAAGCTCAATGTGATATACCCATCCCGATCCGAATCATACTTCTTAAACACATCCGTCATCCTCTTCAAGCTGATACACGCCTGCACGAACAGGTCGAAGCTCAGTACTTTCTCCCTTCCTCCATCGTCGCCTCTTCCGCGGGAGTGTGATCGCGCATATGTGCCGAAGAGTAATTGTACGAATTGTGGGGAGAGACGGTATCCAAACGCGACCAGCGCATCTTCGAACTCTCTTAGAGAAATGTTTCCGCTTCGGTCGACGTCAAATCGGTCGAATAGTGCGCGCCATGCAGCCAGGAAACCCCACAACCCGCAGAATTCGTCAAAGTTGATTGTCCCACTGCGGTCGGTATCGAACATGCGAATCATCATCTTGACAGTGTGTGAATCGAAGGCTGTGTAATCTCCGTTGACCAAAGCGCGTTGAAGCTCAGTTTCAGTCAGCTGGCCGGTACGGTTCTTGTCGACTTGCAAAAAGAGCGGCCATAGCGCGTCGCGATCGTTGCCGTCTCGTGGTGGTGGTGGAGCGGTCGTAGGTGGTCGCTGGTGTTCGGGAATCGGAGGGCGATTGTGGTAGCCTTGCGGCGGAGGACCTTGGCCGTAGCTCGCGGGCGGAGGAGGCGAGGTCATGCCATAGTTGTTGTTGTTACGCTGAGGTGGAGGAGGCTGCTGTTGGCCGTATCCGCCTTGGCCTCCGTATGCCCCTCCTTGGCCTTGGCTTTGGCCGTACCGCGGAGACTCTGGCTGCTGGTTGTATGAATCGTAGCGCGGCGAGTTGCCACGGTGGTATGGGTCGTTATAGGCTTGTCCTGGAGAAGGGTTGGAGGAGCCATATGCGCCTGGCGGAGCAGGCGATCCTCCATATCCTCCTGCTGGACTTTGTCTTCCATAACGGTCGTCTGGTCTGAGGTTCTGCACCTGTGAGGGCGGAGGCGGCACTGGCTTATTGTAGCTCGGCGCGTTCGAGTTGCTGTGGTTTCGTGGCGGGACGCCGCCTTGTTGGTTCGGGTTCATCATCTGTGCTGCTTGCTCCGGCTCCGCGTGCCTGTTGAAATGGACGTGCTTCGTTAGTGGAGAGCCCTTCATGATAGCCATGAGTATGTGTATAGGGCAAGCTCTTCTGGACCGCCTGGGATGGGAAAGGATACGTATGAGGGATATACGTACGCCGGCAGAGCGTCTGGGTTGTAGCCGCGATTATAGGCCATGGTGCGAAGGCGATGACTCTAGTATGGTCCTCCGCTGTCCTACTGCCACCGTAACCGATCCTCTCCTCTCGCTCGAAGGTTCCGCGCTGCAGCTCTTGCGCTTATTACTTAAGTATACGAAAAGCCGTGTCGCGTGGACGTCGAAGTACGTCAGAAGTGAATTCTAGCTCAGAACTCTTTCAGGGAGGAGCCTGTCTGCGGAGGGAGGTTGAAGTGAGGTCCGCGGTCCGAGTGGAGTGCGGGACTCGGAGAGGCTGCGTCTGCAGCTGGCGTATGTACCGTAATAAATTTACTGTGGCCCGATGCAAGTAACGACAGCTCCGGTGAAGTGAAGCGAGTGACTCCTCAACATGTATGTACACTCAAGGGCGGCCTCTTCTGGTCGAAGCAAACAAATGCTGCTGCCCAACTCTTCCGAGGGACACTTCGCTTGGTGGCATAGAATTATGTGGTCACGCTGGCGCCGACTTCACAGCCAAGACATGACGACAATGCGGCCAACCACATACGGGCGAACGATCCATCTCTCGGTATTTTGGGACATCCTTCTTCCTTGCACGCGTAGTCACACTGACCACTTCCTCTTACTGCCATTCGTTCTTTCGCAAGTACCTGCAGAACGCGCGACATGTACGCAATCTAGTCTGCAGCCCTGTTGCATCGCCGTGAGACTAGCATGGCTGTTCTCAGCT
Organism: Nothophaeocryptopus gaeumannii; assembly: GCA_031771865.1. Taxonomy (NCBI): domain Eukaryota; kingdom Fungi; phylum Ascomycota; class Dothideomycetes; order Mycosphaerellales; family Mycosphaerellaceae; genus Nothophaeocryptopus; species Nothophaeocryptopus gaeumannii. Next base: position 614,301 of record JASISA010000040.1, on the reverse strand, counting down.
GAATGCCACCGCCGGTGGAGTCCGTGACCGCACTGCATGCGAATGGGACCCAACTTGACAAGGAACGACATCTTGTTTGTGGAAGACACAGCCACAGCTGGCTTCAATGAAAAGCCCCCGGGCGTAGCACCGGCATCGCTATGCGGCTTACGAGAGAACATTGCCTGAGGCTGAACAAGCAAGAAAGTGTAGCAATGCCTCCACATCAACAACATTGGTAAGACATGAAGTTAGAGTAGATTGTACATACAGACAGCACAACAGAGCGAGCTTGTGGTCGGTGCTTTGAGGCAAAACTTTGACTGTCTAGAACTCGATGTTCACCTTCAAGGATTCTACTCGGAATATTAGCGCTTGCCTCAAACTCATGAACATTGCCACTCAGGCGAGGACGTACTGGTCTCCGCAGCTCGGCTGAAAACATCATACGCTTTTTCGATCTCAGTGAACTTGAAATCTGTCACGCAATCAGTATAGAAGCTCCATAAAGCGTTATGTCTTGTACGAAACGGACCGTGTGTGATCGTGGCATCCGCATTGACCTTGCCCGCAGCATACAAGTCTAGGAGGGTGGGAATGGTATGCGCACTGACCAGCGCCATACTGATCGTGACACTACGGGGCCACAGCCTGTCAATATGCAGGTCGACCGGCTTCCCGTGCACACTAATGTTCGCAATATGTCCGCCTAGACCCACCAAGTCCTCGCACATGTTGAATGTTGCCGGGATGCCAACCGCTTCCATGACCACGTCAAAGCCGTCGCCTTCGCCGATGTGCTCAGCGGCGAGCTCGCGAATGGATTTGTCGCTCTTCTTAACATTGTACGTATGCGTCGCGCCAAACTTCTTCGCTACCTCGAGGCGGAAATCGTCCATATCGAAGAAGACGAGACTGCGAGGGGCGTAAAGCTGAGCTGTGAGGCCAGCAGCGAGACCAACGGGGCCTGTAGAGCTTCTTCAGATTGTCGCTACACACAAGATCTTGAGCACCCACCTGCCCCTACGACAGCAACGCTGCAGCCAGGAGTGACCTTCCCACGCAGAGTACCAACCTCTAAGCCAGTCGGCAGGATGTCGCTGAAGACCAGGAGGCTGCGCTCGTCCGAGCCCGGTGGCACCGAGAAGAGTGAGGTGTCAGCATAACGAATGCGTGCATATTCTGCTTGCGTGCCGTCGTGAGTGTGCCCAAGAATCCAGCCTGCCTTTCGGCATGAATCGGTCATGCTGCTCTTTCGTCAGAACAGGGTGTCCAATATCGACCATGGCGTGGAACTTGTTGGTACGACCAACCTTCTCTTGCAGAATTGGCAGGTCCCGCAGCAGGTGATGCAGCGGATGACCACGCGATCGCCCGTCTTGAAATTCTTCACTTCGTTGCCGATTTCTTCGATCACGCCAATACCTTCATGTCCAAGCGTGCGGCCTGGCTCGCAGGTTGGTACATCTCCCTTGAGGATGTGAAGATCGGTGCCGCAGATTGTGGTCCTGACGAGCTTCACCACTGCATCAGAGCCTTCTAACACCTTTGGCCTCTCCTTGTTGACAACTTTGTAGCTACCGACGCCATTGTAGATGAGAGCCTTCATGATGATCTTTTAAGAGCTGTGCAAAGTTCAGGTGAACCTGGAATTAACTTACCTGGAGAAAGAAGCTGCTTTATGCGGGATCATGCTCTGGCTCTGCCCTTGCCGATGCTGTCAAACCTGACAGGCGCAGTTCTCCAACAATGGACCCTCTCGACCGTCCGGCGCATCGGAGACGAGTCTCGTGCAGCTTCAATGCGGAAGCTTGCGCCTCTGCTGATCAGAGTCGCGATGGATGGCTTGGTCAACGCTCGCTGACTTGGAGCATCGTATCTCCTCTTGACTGCAGAGACGACTTTGACACACCGTCAGTCATGTGAATGGGTAACGGCCATCTTGAATGCCTGACAGCCATCCAAACACTTCCTCTCGCTTCGTTGTTGACGAGTCACTGTATTTGCTGTGAAGCGGAAGCAACACCCCGCAGAGCTCACAGCTGGGGTTACTGAGGAGGAGTCGCTCATGACTTCCTATTTGACTGGCAGCCATGACTGAGTTTCGTAATTCGGTTAAGACTCCGACGGAAGTCGACGACCCCATGGAAAGCACCTTTCTACGCGCGCGCGAAATAAGAGAGTTCGACGACTACCTATCGTAGAACGATGAAAAGATAGGGATCTATCTTTCGATCTTTCTAATACTCTTTCTTCTTCGAAGCGCTCGCTTTATTCTTTATTAGCTCTGAAATTCCTCACGCCTTTATTATATCTATTATAACGTTAATATAGATGTTTTATAGTATCAACTCTTCTCTTTCTTTTGATATACATATATATGTCGAAAGATATTACGCGCTATATATGCGCTCATATTAATATACGCGTAAGGTAAGAAAGAGCTCGAGACGTGCCCACTTTTGTCTTAGAAGTCGCAACCGACGTGCGAAACTTAGTAAGGTCATAGAGACCATCCCTGCATCCAGTCGTGAATTGCGGGTTGGATTCTCGATGGAAAGTTCACGCGCGCGTAAATATTACCAGCGTTGACATACTGTACTGGTCGCAGGGGCTGCCCACAAGCCAAATTGTGAAGATGTCATGGTCTATGCCCTGATTTTGGAAAGTGGGAGCCGGAACGAATCCAAAGGTAGTCGGGCCACGCCATAGCAGTGTCTATCTCAACACAGTGCTCCAGGATTCCAGGCCTCTCCCCAAAGGACGCGCTTCCCGATTGGATGTATATGGCTCCAGAAGGATGAGCAGTGTTGTATGAAGCAGTCGGCCCTGGGAGGCATATGACGGAAGAGATCCTCGGGAGCACCAGATCAGAGCCCCGGATATTGGCGCTTCTGGCGGAAGTCTTCAGTGAGAGCAAGCCCCAGTCGCCAGATCGAGCGAAACAAAGACCAGGAACATGAAGAAGGGTCGATGGCTGAACCGCGGGCTCTCCACATTTCGACTTCGTTCAACACGCGATGCGTTCGTTGAGGTAGCGCTGAGTAAAAAGACGGCGTGTTCGGAGCCCTGGCTCACGCGGCTTGCCATTAACGTTGATCGCCATCCTGCTACATGTGTGGGCAATGTGCACATATCATACCTCGCCCGTGATGGACGACAGAGTGCTCAAAATGCCGAGAAGATGACGAAGACGCGTGCAAGTTGTTGGAGGGTGTGTATCACGCGTCACACGAGATTGGTTGGTTGGGCCTTCCTCTTGGCACGCTATTACCACGTCCACGTCGCTTGGTCCCATGTCGTGCCTGTGAATCCTGCATGACATCCTGACACATTTCCGGTTTTCAATAACCTTGGCACATACCAGATTGAGCGCTGCGGCCGCATACAGCGGGTACTTCTCCTGATCTGCCACAGGGTCGCAACTGCCGTTCGTTCGGTCGGCGACCAGCAAAGCATTGAGTTGCTTCTCAAGCTCATGGAAATTCTGTTGACAACACCCTTGACCAACCTTGATTCAGCAATGAACTATCCTGACGGAGCCCCTCCTCGCCCGACTACACACGTCCTACTACTTGGAGCAGGACGGAAACTCCAGACGATCGGTATGCCTCTCCGCACAGATCTACTGTTCTTCCGAACGGCAGTTCACATATGCACCGGCGATCATCCGTGTGTTCGACCAGGTATCCGACCCAGGATCTCCATCTGAACGCCTTCCAGTGCCGCCCTACCGGAGTATTGCCATCATGTTCATCTATCCAGCCTTACGGGACCGACGAGCGATGATGCATCACCCTGGCTGGAGAGCAATCTCATATCAAACTTGGTAGGTAGGAGATGAGTGGGACTCTCGTTTTGCATCTGGTTCTTGCATTGGCATTGTTTCTTCACGCCTCGATCGGTCGCCTCCACCGTCCTCGAGATCGAGTGGGATGGGGAGCACGCAAGTGTACCACGATCCGTCATTCCTCAGAGAAGTTTGGGGTCTGTTTGCCGTCGGTGTCTTCATCATCGTCACCCGGTTAATTGTCCGCTGCCGCACAGTCGGACTACGACGTTTCGCGGGCGATGACTTCATGTCTGTGGTTGTTCTTGGCTGCTACACGGCAGATGCTATTACGGTATACTTGCTCGTCTCGTTGATCGCTTTCGAGGATGGTACTGATTATGCGGCTAAGGTGACCATCACATACCTCGAGGGCTCAAACGTCGACTTCACCGCGGAACAGATCGCCAAGCTCACGGACGAACAAGTCAAACATGTAGTTCACGGATCTGCAATGCAGCTGCTGACTTGGTATACCTATACGGCCTTGATGTGCGCACATAACGATTGCCCTCATTCTTTGAGAAAAGACTAACGCCAAGTTCAGATGGGGCCTGAGAGCCTGCATGCTGTTCTTCTTCGACAGACTGACCTTCGGTCTCAGCCAGCAAGTCTTCGTCAAATGGCTCGGAGTGGCGTGTGTGGTAACATACATCTCACTATTCTTGACGATTACCTTGGGTTGTCATCCTATCCGCTTCAACTGGCAAGTTCGCCCTTTGCCACCGGAGAAATGCACTCTCCGGTTACAGAACTTCTATACCTGCACGATTCTGAATGTTGTTACGGATGCCGCTTTACTCGCGGTCCCGATACCTCTTTTGTGGAGACTTCGGATCTCTGTGTCGAAAAAGATCGGACTCAGTCTTCTTCTGGGCTCTGGTATCTTCGCGATCACAGCAGCAATCGTCAGGATCGTGATGACTCTGGACTCTCATCCTTCTGCTCTCAGAATAAACAGATGGGGTGTACGCGAAACAATCGCCGGTATCGCGGCAGTCAACGCACCAATTCTCAAGCAGCTCTTCGTAAGATCTTTCTGGACCGGAAACTTTTGCTCGACAACCTCGTTTTCCGACCAGTCCCAATCCAAATTAGGGTCGGGGGCAAAATCCAGCGGATCCACTAGCAAAGTACTCTCACTACGCAAACCACAGGCTATCGAAATGATCAGCTTCAATAACAGCCGCACCAATGTTGCCATGCCTCCGCAAGCCGCGACTGCGGGCGATCTCAAATCCGCGCAGCGTATAGACAGTTATGAAGCCGATCTGGAAAACTTCAGCCAGGACCAAATCATCCCCATCCGTTCACACAGCTACCTTTGCCGCACTCAGTCCATTGACCCGGAGAGCGGCCGGATACCACCTCCAGAACCTCACCCTGGAGTCCCTATCTTCCCGCCACCTGAGCATCACGAGATTTTTCCCATGGAGCCTCTTTCAGGCGACACAATTTACACCTCGTACGAGCAACGTGTAGAGAATGTGCCGTCACCTGAACGAGCTTTCACGAGATGGTATGAGGAACGAGATTCCGATCCCTGGGATCGACATGACAATCCTAATGAGATACTGTCTGCGCGTATTCGGTATGGGAGCTTTTCTAGACACAGTTCTTGATGAAGGATCGAGACTCCTGGTGCAGGTATTCATGGTGGTGTGGCGAAAGGCATAGTAAACTACGATTACGACATAATATCTCCTACATGACATGACTATACACGATTTACTACGACATTCTGTATTCGTGACATCCTCTCACCTTCCTGCCCGGCCTATGCACGAGTCTTCTGGATATGATCAATAGCCTCAAGCAGATACCCAACGAACACTTTCGGGTTCTCAGTCGCAGGGAAGTGACCCAATCCCTTCATGGCTTGATGCTTTCCACCGGGAATCTTCTCGCAAGTCGCTTGCGACATTGAGGGGGTGTTGCTCCAGTCGTACTCGCCCGTGAGCATGTACACAGGACAAGCCTGGGTATCGATAGTATTCATACGGTCACGGCCATCCCAGCCTCTACCTCGGAGTTAGCGATCACGCTACGTCGATTCAATTGTCCAACGAGTACGTACCCAAAGTAAAAGTCCAAATCACCATGGAAAATACCATACGCTTGCGCGGAGTACAAGTGCCAGATCAGTTGACGATTCTTGAGAGGCGCGGTGGGCGACATCATGCCATAGATCCACTCCGGGTTAAACAGGGACTGGTTGACATAGGGGCTCTGGTCGTTCCATGTGCGATCCATGTTCAAGTAGTCCGAACCCTGAAGAGGAATCGTCCCCACACAGCCGACCTCCTTCGCTCTCACCGCACACGCGAGGGAGATCTGACCGGCCATCGAAGCACCACAGACGATAGGCTTGTTAAGACCAAGTTTCTTGATGAAAGCAGCGATGCAGCCGACATAGGTGTCTTCCGTGTTGGTATGGTTACCAGGATGGTAGTTCTGATACGGGAACGACCGACCATGAGCAGGCAAATCCAAAGCAGTCATCTTGCAGACCTTGAGCATACGCGGATCGTTCATGACACCATGGTATTGTCGAGAATCGGAGCCGGCAGTGTGCAAGAAGACGATCTCCTGGCTACCCTCACCGGCTTGCTCGTAGAACACCTTGGATTTACCCCAGTGTGGGACTTGAATGTAGGTGTATCGGCCAACGATCGCGTCATCCTCGAGTTCGGGCTCCTCGTCCGCGGGAGTAACACCAGAGTGTGCATCGTGTACCAATTCTAGGACGCGGCGCCAGATGTGTGTCCAGTGGGCGAACTCGAGCTGATCACCTTCGATGGAGATACCCTCTTGCTTGATATTCATGCCAAACATGCCTTGCAACTGGTCAGCATTCATTTTTGCGATTTGACGTTTGATGGCTAAACGTCTATAAGTATCAGTAGGTTGACGAGATCGTTCTACTCACCCCAGAAGGATTGGTATGGCATCACGGGAGTCTGCTTCATGAATTCTTGCCATTGCTCCGGCAAGGCAACGAGGCAGAAGGAGCATTCCTTGGTAGTGCCGCTGCCAATGGCGACTTTGCCTTGGGTCACAGTGACCTTGATGACATTGTCGCTGCCAGCGGCCTTGATGCCGAAAGTTGCCGGTTTAGTGATGGCCTTGCTGTTGACAAACGATTGAATCTCGCCGTCGGCTTCGGCAGCCTTGCTAGCTTGAGGAAGAGCGCTCGAAAGCACAGAGGGTAGATCCGTCCAAGCGTGGGCCATTGTATCGTTATTACTAGCAGGAGCAGTCCCGTTCGTCTTTTGGCGTTTGGAGCTTCGAGTAGGCATTGTGAATGGAATGAAAGGAGCTATATAGCTGGTACACCGCAGTCGTTGCTCGTCACGGAGTCCAATGAATGTACAACGATTGCAGAGTAAGGAATCGAAGCTGAAGAGGAGACTACCTAACTACCTACCTACTCCTCATGTTCTATACGTACTTTGACGACTGCGGTGCAGCTGTTCGATCTGTTCATTCGCTGCCATCGCTGTGTCGATGAAGTTACATCCTTCTGCAAGCCCACGATGCCAATGGCGGAGAGCTTGGATGCGGGGATCTGGGGGTTGTTGCGTATTTTGTCCTGGGATGACATGGCTCTGCCACACAACTCAGGCATCGCTGTTGCTGATCGCGGTTGTCCGGAGAAGAGGTTCTGGAACTCAAGTCGTGGCTTGCGCCTCGCTATTCCCGTGAATACGCCCGGGCCGGCTGCATTGTATTAGAGATACCATAGTGGGGCTCAGTCGGCCCCTCCATAGCATCACGGTGGCAAATTCCGAAGCCTTTGATTAGCATTTGATTGATTGTACCTCACAATTGAACTGCGAGCTGGAAGTCAGTGCCTAAGACTATGCCAGTCTCAGTGCAACCGCTGACTGGGGGAAGAGGCGTCGGGCAGGCTCTCTTGGTCTAGCCCCGCTCCTAGCTCGGCCCACACGCCTACATGAGAGAGCATCGAAGGCATGACGCGAAGATGCATTTTGCGTACTTGTCCCTCCTAAATCTTCTTTGGCCATTGTCAGCAGCACTTGAAAGTGGCGAGAGCAACCAAGAGAAGAAAGACCGCAAAGGAGAGCAGAGCAGATAAGAACAACCATAACGCTTCCACGATGGCACCCAACCTTCCATTCAAGGTGAGTTCAAGAGCGAATGAAACACTTGAAGGAGTACTCACAAGATAATAGTTGAACAACCCAGAGCTGTTCCGTGAGCACGCACTCTCTGGTGGACAATGGATTGAGGCCAAGTCAGGCAAGCGATTTGACGTTTACGGTACGTTGTTGAAGGTCTGAAGGTCTTAGTCGCCGTGTACTGATTCTTTCAGACCCGGGTAATGGCAAAGTTTGGGCGACTGCACCAGACTGTGGCCCAGATGATGTCGACGCAGCAGTGACAGCGGCGCACGAGGCCTTTCAGGCGTACAAGAAGGTCAACCCACGCACAAGAGCCCAATGCCTGTTGAAGTGGGATCAACTCATTCGCGAGAACCGTGATGATCTTGCCCAGATCGTTACTCACGAGTGTGGAAAGCCTCTCTTCGAATCGCAAGGCGAGCTGGACTACGCTCTCGGCTTCACATGGTGGTTCGCTGGCGAGGCCGAAAGAGTGCAAGGAACAATCCAGGTCCCAGCGGCTCCTGGAAGGCGTGTCCTCACTGTCAAGCAGCCTATTGGTGTTGCCGTTGCTCTTGTGCCATGGAATTTCCCAATTGCCATGATTCTCCGAAAGGCTGGCGCTGCTCTTGCTGCTGGATGCACAATGATTGTCAAGCCTTCTCCAGAGACTCCATTCTCTGTTGCCGCTTTGGCGTATTTGGCTGAGAAGGCTGGCTTCCCGAAGGGCGTCTTTTCTGTCCTGCCCACTTCTCTAGAGACGACTCCAGCACTCAGCGAGTCTCTCTGCCGGCATCCATTGGTGAAGAAGGTTACCTTCACTGGTAGCACCCGCGTTGGAAAGCTCGTTGCGAAGATCTGCTCCGACGGTCTCAAGAAGGTTACGCTCGAGCTCGGTGGTAACTGCCCGTTCCTCGTCTTCGACGATGCCGACCTCGAGCAAGCCGCGACGCGTAAGATTTCCCAATCCAGTGTAACCGCCAATCCCAGAGCTGACTTCTCCTTCCAGAACTCCTGGCGCTGAAATGGCGACACGCGGGCCAAGCCTGTATCACCGCCAACCGCGTTTACGTCCAAAAAGGCGTCTACGACAAATTCGCCGAAATCCTCAAGCAAAAGACATCCGAAATCGTCGTCGGCCACGGCGCAGACAAGAAGTCCACAATGGGTCCCGTCACGACCGAGCGCAGCTTAGGCAAAGCCGAAGGCCAAGTCGAAGACGCGGTGAAGAACGGCGGTAAAGTCATCATCGGAGGCAAGAAACTGCACGGGACTCCAGGCTACGACGGATACTTCTTCGAGCCGACGCTCATCACCGGCGCAAAGGAGGGCATGTTGATTGCGCGCGAGGAGACTTTCGCGCCTGTCATGGCGTTGTTTGAGTTCGACACGGAAGAGGAGGCGGTCCAGAAGGCCAACGATACTAGTATGGGTCTTGCCAGCTACTTCTTCACGAAGAATGTGGACAGGACGTGGAGGTTGTTGGAGAACCTTGAGGCCGGTATGATTGGTATGAATACTGGTAACTCGTCTGCGGCCGAGTCGCCGTTTGGCGGTATCAAGGAGTCCGGTTACGGCAAGGAGTCGGGCAAGGATGTCGCTGTCGCCGAGTATATGATCACAAAGACTGGTACTCTGACTCTCAGTGAACACTACTAGAGTAGGTAGTGTTGATCGGGATGGACAGGTAAATAGTAAGAATGCATAGCGTGCGATAGAACGGAAGATGCTAACTTGTGAGGTGATCAGTTTCAAACGTCAGATGGAAGTCGGACAGACCTCCCGGCGAAATTGCCGGGACGCATTTGAGAGCACCTCTGGGCCAGTATCGTGTTGGAGATACAGATTTCAACATTTACCTGTCATTCGCATCTCTACAATGCCTTGATCTATTTATCCTGCCTACGCTTCTCGTAGCAGCACAACCGAAGCGGGTATAGTAATCAAAAGAGCTCTAAGTATATGTACCCGTCTCGAAGCGCGATTTGGGTCTAGTTCTTTGGTCGTTCAACCCTGGTATCTGTCTGAGCACTGGTCCAGTATATGGTGGTGATCCGCCTGATCCTGGAAAGTGGGACATCTTACAAGAGTGGGTTCTGTCTGTATTCGGGGACGTTGCCGTTGACGCCCTTCTTCGCATCGGACTCGGCCTCTGGTCCGTCTTCGACGATTTCTTGTTCGGCGAGCCATTTCTCGGCTTCGAGAGCTGCCATACAGCCGGAGCCTGAAGATGAGTTAGTTTTGCAATTAAACCTGATGTGATATCGGTGGAAACTCACCCGCTGATGTAACGGCCTGGCGGTACTTCTTATCCTGAACATCACCGGCAGCGAACACACCGGGAACATTGGTCTCAGTCGTGCCAGGTGTGGTGATGAGGTATCCGTCCTCGTCCATCTTCAGCTGACCCTTGAAGAGGTGTGTTGCAGGGTCGTGGCCAACAGCGTAGAAAAGACCGTTCGCTGGGATCTCCTCCTGCTCGCCAGTCTTGTTGTTTCTGATGACCATGCTCTTCATCAGACCGCGTGGGCCCTCGTCGCCCTTGATCTCGACACCCTGTGAGTTCCACTTGACCTCGACCTTTGGGTTGGACAGCAGGCGTCTCGCGTTGGTCTTGCTTGCACGCAGCTGGTCTCTTCGCACAAGCACAGTGACCTTGCTCGCCTTCTTCGCCAAATAGAGGGACTCCTCCACGGCGCTGTCACCCCCTCCGATCACAACCAGTGGCTTCTCGCGGAAGATTGGCAATGAGCCATCGCAGACAGCGCAGGCTGAGACACCGTTACCCCAGTACTTGTCCTCGCCAGGCAGATGTAACCTCCTCGCAGTCGCGCCAGTTGCAATGATAATGCTGTCCGCGGTGTGTGTCTCCTCCTCCAAGTTCTCTTCATCGCCCATTGGGTGCACCCAGTACTTGAATGGCTTCGAGCTAAAGTCGACCTTGCCAACTGTCTGGCTCACAATCTCTGTCCCACATTCCTGGCTCTGCTCCTTCATCTGGTCCATAAGTGTCGTACCCTTGATCATCTTGAATCCAGGGAAGTTCTCGACCTCGTCGGTGGTAGTAAGCTGGCCTCCGGCAGCGATCCCGAGCGCGAGGAAACCCTCGTACATAAGAGGCTTGAGGTCGGCTCTGGCAGCATAGATAGCTGCAGTGTGACCTGCTGGGCCAGAGCCGATGATGACCACCTTGGAGTGCATCGTGCGCGATTGTTGAAGAATGGGCGAGGAGGCTGCGTTGGCCGTTTGGGATACGATCGAGCTGCTGTTGTTCGAGGGCTTGTAGAAAGCTCCGGCTGCAGCGAGAGGAATAGCGATGCTAGATTTGAGAGGACGAGAGCCTGCTCGGCGGAAGGCTTGAGAAAACACTTTGACTGCCGTTTCGTGTAGCTGGAGCAAAGTCGACCAAGTGGATTGTTCTTGTATGCGGCGATCTGATAAGTGTCGCTCGCTTTTGCTGTGGATACGCCAAAAGCTCGGAAGATGGTAGCAGAAATGGAGCCTACGTCAAGTTCGGTCAAGGTCGCATGTGAACGCGTTGGCCTCGCTGGGTTGAGATTGTCGGTGGCAAAGGACTGTAATGGCGCCGGGAAGGGTATGGAATCAGCGAGATTGCAAGGGTAGAAGTGATTGAACATGGGCTGACTTTTCGAACATATTTCGTCAGAAACTCCTCCAGATTTGGTACCTATCTCGGTGGTTCCACAATGTCGGCAGCGACAACGAGCTCGGCGGGGCGCTCAGGAATAGTGATTTCCAAGCCAGCGGGCGAGACCACTTCCTTGGCAGGACGTCCCTTCTTTCTTCCACCTCACCTTTGACATTTGAGCCTTTGGGCACGCGACTTCTTTCAACAACGGTCGCACAGACGCACAGGCCACACCCTGCTTACGCAGAAGCTATATGCCCCAAATACCATCTGTAGCATGCCTTATCCGTACTCCAATCTATTGGCCTGTTCTGGAGCTGGAGCCTTCCAGTGAAGAAAACCCCAGTGCCATTCGTTCAATCTAAAGTGCGTTCCAAGGACTCTTTCATACTGGAGACCTCTCGTACGAGGATCTTCTCGGCCTCTGCGCTGTCGCAGAAGACATTCGACACCGATATTGGACCACGCAGGTGAGTTTCAGAGTACCCCGGCGCCGAACAATTCGCAGCCGGACATCACGTGCAGTCGCAACAAGGGCATCCTTTGGGCCATGCCATATACAACAAGGGGAGATTTCATGTAGGCAGACACTACCGCAGGTGGCTATATCGGGTCTGCTGTCTCACCATACTGTGAACGATGGAAACTCCGTGGATTTTTTTATTTTTTATGATGATAAAAGCATCTAAAACCCGCAAGAGAGCAGATACAAGTCCCTAAAGCCGGTCATGATATTGAAACGCATCACAATCATCCGCCCCAGAAGACTTTGAATTCCTCAGAACACACCTCGTAAGTACACAAGCTGCTTCAATTTCACCTTTCCCCAGAATACAATGTTCTCCCAGCCCAACATCATCATCGCAGGAGCAGGTCCCGCAGGCCTCACATTCGCTCGCCTCCTCCAATGCCACAATATCCCAGTCACCATCTACGAAGGCGAATCAGACCGACACACTCGCAATCAAGGCGGCAGTCTCGATGACTATCCAGACGGCGGACAACTCGCCCTCGAAGAAGCAGGTCTAATCAAAGAATTCGACAAACTATCTCGCCCAGAAGGAGAATGCCTCAAATGCGTTGACGAGTCCGGGAAAGTCTGGATCGACGAGAACAAGAGCGAATTCAAGAGGACGGATTTTGAGTCTAGTCGACCTGAAATTGATCGCACTGTGTTAAGGGATATGCTGCTCGATGCCCTTCAGCCGGGCACAGTTCAATGGGGTCACCGTATCGAACGCGTAGAAGTCCAAGACGCCAGTAAAGGCACCCACATTATTCACTTCAAAGACGGCACAACAGTCTCCGATATGAGGCAGAGATGTTTCCTCGTGCGGAAAATCACGCGAAGAAGACGTATGAAGGCCTTCAACATCATTTCCGTGCTTCCGGCGCGGAGGACTGGGGCAAGAGGTTCCAGGGATTCCAGGAGAAGATGAAGGCGGCCAGAGCAACCGCAAAGGCATAATCCAAGGCCAGTCTTTAGTGTTCGTCCTTGAGCGCTCATAGAGACAGATTAGCGTTCCTGATAATATCGTCAAGCGTTCCTGACATTCCCCCTCCTCATTCACCGCTCATCCTCAAACTCCAACGCCTGCCTCCTAGCAACACCCTCCGCCTCCTTATCCTCCACATCCGGTATAAACCTCCTCATCACCTGCTTCACATACTCCCTCGGCACCCCTTCCTTCACCGCATCCCGAATCCCCATATTCATCCGATAGATATACTCCTTCTTCGGATCTGTCTCCTTCACTTGCTTCCGATTGATGTAGACCAACATATCCACCTTATCCGGCTCCTTGCTCGTATCAGGCTTCCCGAGAGGAGAGTATGCGAGCTCCGTAGCCGTATCTGTGATGATCTCACGGTTGTTGGAGCTGCTCCAGAATTCACATCCAATCCATTCTTTTGTGTATGCGATCGGTACGCCTTCATTCACGTCGAGACGGGCTTCGTCTTTTTCTTCGAGGCTGTACACCAGTCCCCAGACTTCTTTCGTGTAATCGTGTTTCTCCTCCACCTCCTCCTCCTTCTCATGCTCTTCGAGCTCGACGATATTCGCATACCCTCGATCGTAGATGATCCATTTATACCCCTTCAACCGCGCAATGCCCAGGTACTTGCTCGTCGGACATCGCTGGCGCATTTGATGGAGCCAGAGATTGGAGCCGTAGCCGAGGTAGATCGTGAGCTTCTTGGACTGGGAGGTGGAGGACATGGTGTCGTCAGGGTGCTTGAGAGCCAATTGGGACTTATCGGCGGTGAGCTGTGAAGAGGAAAGAGAGAGCTTCAAGCGAAGAGTAGAATCGTGAGAGACATCCATGAGCGATTGAAGTGAAGGAGATGGCAGAACGTCTTACATTTGAGCAGGTGTTAGGTAGAGGGTTGGGAGTTCTCACATTTGTTTAAGTTGTCTTTTGATCTGACGTGCTTGCCCGCGGGCAGTGAGGTGCCTTGGTGGAGCTCAGGTCAGGGTGCTCGCAGCGAACTTGAAGCTAAAAGTTGCGCCGCCAAGACCGAACTGACAGCAATCACTGGACAACATCACTTGGGAAAGCGGGTGGAAACAAGGGGAGAGAGGTTGTTTCGCGATCGATAGACATCTTTCGATTCCCTCGCTATGCTTCCAGAATCCTGACGAAAGACAGCTCCTCGCCATCGATAATCGTTTCCATGCCTGCTTTGCTCATCCCATTCTGGAGCAATGCGTCGTAATG